>CM074721.1:371494649-372094649 GCA_037306005.1 Rhinophrynus dorsalis
GTTATGTATGTTTACCCCACAGGGACTGCCTTTAACTTTTAATAAAGTTAAGTTATTTTACCAAACCTTAAGTCTGAGAGTCTTCAAAAACCGTGACACATGCTGGCAGGGCAGACTGATCATTCGGTCTCAGACTGAGGGCCCGCGACCGTGGGGGGCCCGCAACAGCCCATCGACAATTATATTATGTTAATGTATGTTTCTGACTCCTCCGACCGCGGCTTGCATAAGGGCCTACCCTCGCTTATGGAAAGCAGCGGCCACGGCCAGGCCACTGGCCGCACTGTGTGCACTGCTCTGTGAGGCCTCTCATCACTAATATACTGCTGCCTCAGTGACGCCCCTTGCCCTGCCTGCCGTCATTAGGGCTGAGGGCAGCAGCTGCTGCTGAGCTAACACATTGCTGCAATATTATAAAATAAGTAACTAACACAGTTGCCTTGTGAAAAGTGTGGCTGGCGGTCACTGCAGTGCTTGCCGCATCAACTCAATTCATATACCAGTACACCATGATTGCCTTGCCACTGCCAGTTGCCACATACATAACATAATTGCCCAGGCCCCAACCCCCAACACAAGATCGGAATTTAGGAGGAAAATGGAATCACGAATCATCATGATGATGATGATCTTCCAATCTCCTCCCAGCGCCACTTGCAAGTTGCTACCAGTCTGCCAGAGACTCACTGCGCTGGAGTTGTTGTTGTATTGGTAGCTGCTAGCAGCAAGTGCGGTTCAGGATGGCTTCTCTCTGTGCAGACTGTGCCTCTTCCTTACTTCCACTCAATGTGCAGGCTGCGCTGAGTCGAGTAGCAACTAGCATGAGCATTGATGTCATCACGGGGGGCACATGATGAGAGGGGGGGACTGTGGGACTCAGCAGCAGAGCCTGCCACAGGACATCACGTGATGATGTGAGGACAGACTCCAGTCTCTGAGACACACACGCAGCAGGAGGACTACTGGGGACATCTCAGAGACCACCATCACAGCAGTGTGAAGGACAGAGTGACACAGAAGTGACACTGACAGCAGTACACTGACCCACCTCCACACAGCTCAGGAAAGCCAGTAGTATTGGAGGCCAGGACCTGGTGCTGTTGGGTGGAGGTGAACTGGATGGCCTGGTGCTGTCATGTGTGTGATACTGGATGGCCTGGTGCTGGGGGGAATGGTATTACTATTGTATGGCCTGGCCTGGTGCTGGATGGGGGGGTATTGGATGGCATGGTGCTGGGGGAGGGATATTGGATGGCTTAGCCTTGCCTGGTGCTGAGTGGTGGTGGGGGGATTGGATGGCCTTGTGCTGGGAGGGGGGATTGAATGGCATGGTGCTGGGGGGGATTGGATGGCCTTGTGCTGGGAGGGGGGATTGAATGGCATGGTGCTGGGGAGGTATTTGATAGCCTGGTGCTGGGAGGGGGGATTGAATGGCATGGTGCTGGGGGGGCATATTATGTCATGGGGAGGGGCCAATGATTTCATGAGGATGAACCAACGATATCACAGGTTGGGGCAAATGATGTCATGGGGCAGGGGGCCTAGACCTCTTTTTGGACCAGGGGCCCTGGATGCTGTCAGTCCACCCCTGTATGCTGGAGGAATCGTTGATGATTTTTTTTGGACTCTGGCTTGTTAGAGGCACAAGCCACAAGGAATCAGTGATGCCTTTTTTGGACTCAGGAGTGTAAGAGTCACAAGCCCTCAATGATAAGTGATTTGTTGGGCTCAGATTTGTTAGAGGCAAAAGCCCAGAGAAATCAGTTATGATTGGTTGGTCTCAGGTTTGTTAGTGTCAAGGTTTTGCTGAGCAGCTCTATTCTGCCTATTAATTCTGATGTCTGAGCTAATCCAGTGCTCTGCTATCCACTGCTGCTGTCTTCTGAGTTTCTAGCTCAGGCTGATCAGCTGACCTCTCTGATTGCTCACCTGTTGAGCAACGACTCTTGAACCTGCACCCATGTGGAACAGATACTCCAATGTTGTGATCCCCTGGGGAGCAAACTAATTTGGAATAATGGAGGTTTGATATCCATAATTCACCATGAAAGGGGAGAGCCGGGCAGAAGCCGAGACAGCACTGTTATGTGCAAAGTCCGCCCAAGGTAGCAGGTCCGACCAGTTGTTCTGATGGTCTGAGATGTAACACCGCATTAATTGCTCCAAGGCCTGAGTAGCCCTTTCCACTGCCACATTTGACTGCGGGTGATAGGCAGAGGAGAAGGAAAGTTGGACACCTAGTTGTGCACAGAATGCCTTCCAGAATCCCGAGACCAACTGACTACCCCGGTCGGAAACTATGACATTGGGAACCCCGTGTAACCGATAGACCTCTTTGACAAAGACCGTAGCCAACTCTTTAGCGGATGGAAGTTTTTTGAATGGTATGCAATGAGTCATCTTAAAAAAATCAGTCAACGACCATAAGGATGACAGTGTTACCATTAGACAAAGGAAGGTTGACAATGATGTCCATGGCAAGGTGTGACCATGGCTTCTCCCCATTGGGTATAGGTTGGAGAAGGCCCACTGGAAGGTGACAGGTGATTTAGTCTGTGCACAGATTGAACAGGCAGCGACAAAGGCAGCAATATCTTTGCTAAGTTCTGGCCACCAAAAGAGATGGAAAATTGACCAAAGAAGCTGGTTCTTTCCGGGATTACCTGCTGACTTAGTATTATGGTAGGTAGAAAGTACCTTAGTATGAAGGTTAATAGGTACAAAACAGCACCCAGAGAGAGTCTCAGCAGGTGCATCTACTTGGGCGACCCGTATTTTCTTCCCAAGGAGAGGTATTATGCTTGTACGTATGGTGGCCAGTACTTTGTCCTGAGGAATAATAGGACTCGGAGGACTCTCCTCTTTAGCACCCGAAAACTGCCTGGATAGGGCATCAGTCCAGACATTTTTGGAACCTGGCAGGTACGAGACCACATAATTAAAACGAGGCAAGAATAAGGCCCATCTGGCCTGCCTTGGAGACAAGCGCTTAGCTTCAGACAAGTAAGTAAGGTTTTTATGATCAGTGAGGATTAGAACTGGCATGGAAGTTTCCTCGAGCAAATGCCTCCATTCTTTGAGAGCCAGTATTCTCGTCAGAAGCTCATGGTTGTCAATTTCATAATTGCACTCAGCAGGACTTAGCTTCTTCGAGAAATCCCACACGGGTGCCACTGGCAGCTTTCAATGACTCAAATGCTCTGATGGCCTCCGGGGACCAGTTAGTGGAGTCACCATCTTTTTTGGTCATGTCGGTAAAGGGTTTCAACATAGAAGAAAAATTGCGGATACATTTCCTGTAGTAGTTAGTGAACCCAAGGAAACTTTGGAGGGAGAGTAGACCTACAGGTCATGGCCATTCAGCAACTGATGAGAGTTTCCCGGGTTCATAGAGAATCCAGCCTCTGAGATTACATATCCCAAACCTGTGTGCGGTGGAACTCACACTTCTACAATTTGCAAAACAGGTTATTCTCTCTTAACCTTTGCAGAACCTGGCCTACATCTGCATGGTGGCTTCCCATGGAGGCAGAATGGATCAGAATTCCTGGAAAGTCGCAGGAGCATTGCAGAGACCAAAGAGAATTACGAGGTATTCATAATGTCCACTCCTGGTGTGAAACACGGTTTTCCATTCGTGGCCCTCCTTTATTCTTACCAAATTGTATGCCCCACGCAAATTGACCTTAGTAAACACCTTGGACTCTTTTACTCAATCGAACAACTCAGTAATAAGTGGAATAGGGTAGGTGTTTTTAATCATGATATGGTTGAGCCCCCGATAATCAATAGAGAGTCTCAATTCACCACTCATTTTCTTCACGAAGAAGAATCCAGCCCCAGTGGGAGAGGAGAACTTGCGGATGAACCCCCAGGACAGCGCATCCGCAACATACTCCATACTCCATGGCCTTATTCTCCACGATAGAAAGAGTGTAAACTCGACTTCGAGGAGGCATGGCACCCAGTTGTAGTTCATTGGTACAATCGTATGGGCAGTGAGGTGGAATCTCACCAGCCCGGCCCTTATCGAATACATCATGGAACTCTTGGTACTCGTCAGGCAGCAAAGAGACTGAGGATGTGGTTAGTACTACTTTTACTAGGCATGTCTTGGAACAGTTGGGTGACCATGCCATGACTTCAGCCGTTGCCCAATCATTTGTGGGATTGTGTTTGCGCAACCATGGATAACCCAGGATCACAAGACAGTGCTGAGCAGCTCTATTCTGCCTATTGATTCTGATGTCTGAGCTAATCCAGTGCTCTGCTATCCATTGATGCTGTCTTCTGAGTCTCTGGCTCAGGCTGATCAGCTGACCGGTCTGATTGCTCATCTGACTGTTATCAGTCAGCCAACCCTCCCAGGGCTCACTTCCTCATTGTCCTTGTGTTTGTTTGCTGACCTGTTACTGCTGTGGATTTTCCTGCGCTCCTGTTTGCTGTGTTCCAGACCTCTTGGATTGTTCCAGATATCTTGGACTTCTGTGCTTCTGACCCTTGGCTTGTTCCTGACTTCACAGACTTCTGGTTTCCGGACTCCGGCTCGGCTGAATACCTGTCTTGGTTCCTGGCACTGGCTGGTCTTTTGGTTTATGTTCTTGGATCATGCTTCTGTTTTTGTTGCACTACTAAAGGTGTATTGCATTTTTTCCTTTTTGTGTCCTGTCTGGTTCCTGGTCCCTAACAGTTATAGACACAAGCCCTGAGGAGTCAGTGATTTGTTGGGCTTAGGTTTCTTAGAGGCACAAGCCCTGAAGAATCAGTTATCTAGAGGATTATTCACTTTTTTAGGAGGGACAGGGTTAATAAAAGGGCAGGAGGGGTATGCCTATATGTAAAGCGGGCCTTAAAACCTAATTTAAGGAAAGATATAAATGAAGGGTCCAATGAAAAGATAGAGACCTTGTGGGTTGAAATACACACTGGGGGCACACATAATAAAAATATATTAGTGGGGATTTGTTACAAGCCACCTAATACTGGGGAGTTGGAGGAAGTCCGAATTGTACTGCAAATGGAAAAGGCTTCTAGGTCAGCAAAGGTAATTATAATGGGAGATTTCAACTATCCTGAAATTGACTGGAGCAATATGACTTCCGGCACAACAAAGGGAAATATTTTTCTAAGTATGATAAATGATAATTTTATGTCCCAACTAGTAAAGTAGCCAACTAGAAAAGAGGCCTTGCTTTACCTAGTGCTCTCAAACAATTCTGATATGATATGTACTAGTAAGGGAACATTTGGGCAGCAGTGACCACAATATTGTATCCTTTGAAGTTTGTTATGAGAAACCCAAAAACAAGTGTTTAACCAAAACATTCAATTTTAAATAGGCTAATTTTGTGAAGTTAAAAGAAGTATTTAAGGATATCCAGTGGGATGTAATTTTCAAATATAAAAATGCACAAGAATCATGGAATGTATTTAAAATGTTCTTAGGAAAATAAACATGTCAATATATACCACTGGGGAATAAGCACAAGAAGAGTAAAGCGAAACCAATGTGGCTTAATAATGTGGTTAGCAGGGAAATAAAAAGCAGGCGTTTAAAGTGTTTAAGTCAAACAGGTCAGATACATCATTTAAAAAATATAAAGAATGTAATAAAATCTGCAAACAAGCAATTAAGCTAGCTAAAACAGAAAATGAGAGAAATATTGAAAATGAGAACAAGAAAAACCCTAAACAATTCTACAAGTATACTAATAACAAAAAAATAAGGTTGATATTGGTCCTCTTAGACCTGAGACAAGTGAGTTGATTAGTGAGGATAAAGCTATGTCTGACCCCGTAAATACATTCTTTGCTTCAGAATATACAAAGGAGGCAACAGGGCCGGCTATGGACAAATGGACAGAACCAGGGAATTTCCTCCATTATCTACATGGCTTACTGAGGACATGGTCCAAAAGAGACTGAAAGGGTTATAGTGAATAAAGCGCCTGGACCGAGCGGTATACACCCAAGGGTACATAAGGAACTTAGTTCCGTAATAGAAAACCATTATACTTAATATTTATTGATTCACTTTCATCAGGCATAGTGCCCTGTGATTGGAGAAAAGCTAATGTAGTTCCATTGTTTAAAAAGGAGGCAAGATCCAAACCAAGAAATTATAGATCTGTGAGCTTGACTTCCATAATGGGTAAGATACTAGAAGGGTTATTAACTGACAGTATTCAGAACTATGTGAAGATGAACAATATCATTAGTAGGAATCAGCATGGTTTCATGAAGCATTTTATGAAAGATTAAGTCGTAATTTGGACAGGGGAATTGCGGTTGATGTAGTATACTTGGATTTTGCAAAAGCCTTTGTACAGTGCCTCACATCAGGTTACTGCATAAATTAAAAGGCTTCTGTTTGGGCGGTGTTATCTGTACATGGATTGAGAACTGGTTAAATGATAGAGGGCAGAGAGTTGTTGTAAATGGAACTTTTTCAAATTGGTCTAAGGTTATAAGTGGGGTGCCTCAGGGATTAGTATCACGGTGCCCGTGATTTCCTTCTGTCACTCTCGCTTGTGCTGAGCTCCTATTGGTTGAGCCTGTTTGGCCCACCCCTGGTGACCTTTTTATACCTGGCCATTGGCACCTGTCAGGTGCCCTTTCATGGTGTTCCTGAGCCAGTATTGCTGTGCTGTGTTCCTGTGTTCCTGATACCGATGTACCGACTTGGCCTGTCTAGACTACTCTCCTGTGTTCCTGCTCCGTGATCTGACCCGGCCTGGCTGACGTTCCTGCTCGTGACCTGATCTGGCTTGTCTGAGAAACCTGCTCCGTTATTAGACCCGGCCTGGCTGACATTCCTACTCCGTGACCTGCACCGTCTTCCTTCAACGCCGACAGCATTCCAGCTTCTTGCTGTCGCCGAGGCGACATTCTGACTATCTCCTGTGTTTGTGGCACGACAGATTGTGAGCCTCCGTTAACCCGTGCAGAGCTGTACTCCTGCTACTGAGCCTGTTAACCCGTGCAGATTTGTACTCCTGCTACTGAGCCCGTTAACCCGTGCAGAGCTGTACTCCTGCTAGCTGAGCCCGTTAACCCATGCAGAGCTGCGCCCCTGATTGCTGAGCCTGCGTTTACCGTGCAGAGCTGTGCCTCCTATACTGAGTTCCAGTCACTGGTACAGAGCGATAGCTTACTCTTGCAGAGCCGTTACCTTACAGCCACTATTACTGCTGAGCCAGTCCATCCTAGCCTTGTGAGGCGACGGTTCATTCTACTCCTTGCAGTATAGTTGGTCTACATTACCGCGCCCGGAGGAGGCTCCAGGGCTCTAGCTCGTTCCGTGCTATTCTCCATTGTTACACGCGTGGGGGCTATTGGCTCAAGCTCTTGCAATCCAGTTGCTTCCATTATCACGCCCGTGGGGGCTATTGGCTCAAGCTCTTGCAATCCAGTTGCTTCCATTATCACGCCCGTGGGGGCTATTGGCTCAAGCTCTTGCAATCCAGTTACTTCCGTTATCACGTCCGTGGGGGCTATTGGCTCAAGCTCTTGCAATCCAGTTGCTTCCATTATCACACCCGTGGGGGCTATTGGCTCAAAGCTCTTGCAATCTGGTTACTACCGTTACTATGCCCATGGGGGCTACAGGCTCAAGTCTCTGCAGGGTACGCAGTACCCTTTTGCTGAGCAGTTATCTCCGTTTTATGGACTTAAGGTGTTGTGTCAACTACACCACTCACTGCCTAAATTCCCACCTAGGGCGTGCCAAACACCACAACTGAGATGGACTGATTACTGTGTTAACCCTTGTGTTCTCTGTCCTCAGTATCTGTTATGTGACAGTATCTTTAAAGTTATTATTTGAATATTGGGCCAATACAGCCTAATTGCTATTACTCTGTGCTGCCTATAGACGGCGATCCTTTCTTTTATTTTTTTTTGTTTAATAAAACTGTGTTTTATTTTACCTACTGGTCTTAGTGTCTTGAAAACTGTGACAGTACGAAAGGGTCATGACCTCAGACAGTAAAGGTGAGAGTAATACACAAAACATCCACTGGAGAATGGATGTTCACGAGCAGCGCCTAGACCAATTGGCATTGGCCTTCAAACTTTACTTGAGCGAACGGTACACCTTGACAAACCAAACCAGAATCCGGTGGTCTCCCCAGTTCCGACACCGGACAATCAGTCTGTAACTCCTATTGCTCATTCCAGAGGCCTAACAGAGGCGGCGCCATTACCATTAAGATATGATGGTGAACCTAACCTATGCAGGGGCTTTATTAATCAATTGGAGATCTTTCTGGAACTAACGCCCCAGGCATTTCCTAACAACCGTAGTAAGGTTGGATTTATGATTTCCCTGTTAACGGGTAAAGCACTGGCATGGACCAATCCTCTTTGGGAAAATGCCAAACCATGCACTCGGAACTTTGATGAATTCATAAGGAAGTTCCGCAGAGTGTTTGAGGTCCCTGGCAGAGCTGCTTCTGCTGCCAAAAGGTTAATGGAGATCCAGCAGGGCGAGCGTACCTTGGGCGATTACGCCATTAAATTTCGGACCTTGGCAGCAGAGGTTGGATGGAGCAGCCTTTGCTCAGGGTATGTCCGATTCCATTAAAGATGAAATTGGTGCCAGGGATGTACCAAGTGATCTGGATGAATACATTGAGTATGTTATGCTCATTGATTCTCGCATTCGCGAGAGACGGTTGGCAAGAAGGGAGAAATCCAGAAATATTGGGCATGTTGGCCTTTTTAACCCACCCTCACCTCCCATTCCTCCTGAACGGTCACCAGAGGTGGGTGAACCATGCAGCTAGGATTCACCAGACTTACTAAGGAGGAGCGGGCACACCACAAGAGGCTGGGCTTACGCTTATTTTGTGGCAAGACTGGGCACTTACTACACACATGTCCGGTAAGACCGGGAAACGGACGCACCTAGGGTACCTTGATGAACAGGCCCTAGGTGGCGTACAGCAGTCCCTAGATTCAAGTACACAAAAACCCACCATCCAGGTGGCATTTTCTTGGGCAGACCTGTCTGTATTGGTTATGGCACTGGTGGACTCCAGTGCAGCGGGGTACTTTATGGACCAATCTTTTGCCGAATTGCACAAGATTCCGTTATTCAAAAGGGAATCTCCTTTGGCTGTTGAAGCCATTGATGGCAGACCCTTGGAACCTGCATTTATGACTATGGAAACAATTCCTATTTCTATGTTTATTGGGGCTTTCCACAAGGAGGAATTATGCTTCCAAATAATTTGATCTCCTCATCATGCAGTCATACTGGGGTTTTCCTGGCTACTACTACACAACCCTCAGTTTGACTGGCAGAGATGTGAAGTTAAGTCTTGGTCTGAGTACTGTGCTAAGAACTGTTTGTCCCACCCTGTCAAGATTTGCTGTACCTCCCCCTCCGTGCCAGCTGAATACCGAGAATTCAGTGACGTATTCAGCAAGGGGGAGGCTAGCACACTGCCTTCGCATAGACCCTATGATTGCACTATTGTTCTGCCCCCGGGTGTGGTGCCTCCCAGGGGACACACTTAACAGGGCTATGGAGGAATACATAGAGGACGCCCTCAAGAGAAGGATTATTCACAAGTCTACCTCTCTGGCTGGTGCTGGTTTTTTCTTTGTGAAAAAGAAAAATGGCGAGCTTAGATCATGCATCGATTACCGGGGGTTGAACAAGCTGATGCCAAAAAATGCCTACCCCATTCCACTCATAACTGAATTATTTGACAGGTTGAAAGGATCTTCCATCTTCACTAAACTTGATCTAAGGGCTGCATACAACCTGATCAGAATTAAGGCTGGAGATGAGTGGAAGACAGCATTCAATACCAGATCAGGGCATTATGAATATCTGGTAATGCCATTTGGCCTATGTAATGCACCGGCAGTGTTTCAGGAATTCATTAATGACATCCTTCGTGACATGCTTCAATCCTGCGTGGTAGTATATCTAGACGATATATTGATTCACTCTGCCAATCTTACACAGCATGTTAAGGATGTTTCTGAGGTTTTGTTACGATTACGTAAAAATAAACTATTTTGCAAACTAGAAAAATGCGAATTTCATAGGTCCCAAGTACCGTTCCTGGGGTTCGTGATTTCTAAGGATGGCATTGCTATGGACCAGGAAAAATTGGCAGCAGTCTTAAAGTGGCCTCGCCCTAAGGGGTTAAAAGTGATCCAGTGCTTTTTGGGCTTTGCGAATTATTGTATGAAATTTATTCAGAACTTTTCTACTATTGTGAAACCTTTGTCTGATTTGACACATAAGGGCGCTACTCCCTCTCAATGGTCCGCGGCTGCGGAAAATGCTTTCGAGACTCTTAAGTCCGCTTTTGCCTCTGCTCCAGTACTGTCCCACCCCTACCCTGCCCTACCATTCACATTGGAGGTCGATGCCTCTGAAGTTGGGGTTGGGGCAGTACTCTCCCAACGCCCTGTGGGAGGTGGTCCCCTGAAGCCTTGTGGGTTCTTTTTGAAAAAACTCTCCAGTGCCAAAGCCACTATGAGATTGGTGACAGGGAACTTTAGCTATTATCCTGGCACTTAAAGAATGGCGTCGCCTATTGGAGGGCACTAAGAACCCAGTATTAATCTTAACTGACCACAAGAACTTGACATATCTCTTTGAAGTAAAAAGGCTGTCCTCACGACAGGCTAGGTGGGCACTTTTTTTGTCTCGATTCAACTTTGTAGTGTCCTATCTACCTGGCTCTAAGAATGTCAGGGCAGATGCGCTGTCCAGACAATTTGCTTCAGACATTGAGAGGGAGGAGGAACCGGTACCTATTATTCAGCCTGATCGTATTTTGGCTACTGTACGTACTAGCATCGCTTCGCCACTGGGGGAGGAAATATTGGCGTCTCAAGCAGGGGCTCCTCCAGAAACTCCTATGGGCAAGTGTTTTGTGTATGAGTCATTTCGTACCCGTCTGTTAGATGCATGCCATTCTTCTAAGGCGGCTGGGCATATCGGAACGGATCAGTTAATATGGTCTCTATCACAGTTGTTTTGGTGACCCTCCCTTAGAGCCGATTGCTTCGCTTTACTGCAGCCTGTGCCACCTGTGCTCGTGCCAAAACCCTCAGGCATCTCCCAGTGGGCCTACTACAACCTGTACCTAATGGTGAACGACCATGGTCCCATATATCAATTGACTTTCTGGGAAAACTGCCAGTTTCTAAGGGGTACACATTTATTCTTATGGTGGTCGACAGAGTCTCGAAAATGGCTAATTTCGTACCCCTCTCTGGTCTTCCGTTGGCCCAGGAGTTGGCTATGATTTTCGCCAAAGAAGTGTTTCGCTTGCACAGGGCACCCAGAGTAGTGGTGTCTGATCGTGGGAGCCAGTTTGTGTCCAGATTCCCAGATCCCTTTTTATACCTGGCCATTGGCACCTGTCAGTTGCCCTTTCGTGGTGTTCCTGAGCCAGTATTGCTGTGCTGTGTTCCTGTGTTCCTGATACTGGTGTACCGACTTGGCCTGTCTAGACTACGCTCCTGTGTTCCTGCTCCGTGATCTGACCCGGCCTGGCTGACGTTCCTGCTCGTGACCTGATCTGGCTTGTCTAAGAAACTGCTCCGTGATTCGACCCGGCCTGGCTGATGTTCCTGCTCTTGACCTGATCTGGCTTGTCCGAGAACCCTGCTCCGTGATTCGACCCGGCCTGGCTGACGTTCCTGCTCCGTGACCTGCACCGGCTTCCTTCAACGCCGACAGCATTCCAGCTTCTTGCTGTCGCCGAGGCGACATTCTGACTATCTCCTGTGTTTGTGGCACGACAGATTGTGAGCCTACGTTAACCCGTGCAGAGCTGTACTCCTGATACTGAGCCCGTTAACCCGTGCAGAGTTGTACTCCTGCTACTGAGCCAGTTAACCCGTGCAGAGCTGTACTCCTGCTAGCTGAGCCCGTTAACCCGTGCAGAGCTGCGCCCCTGATTGCTGAGCCTGCGTTTACCGTGCAGAGCTGTGCCTCCTATTCTGAGCCTCCAGTCACTGGTACAGAGCGATAGCTTACTCTTGCAGAGCCGTTACCTTACAGCCACTATTACTGCAGAGCCAGTCCATCCTAGCCTTGTGAGGTGACGGTTCATTCTACTCCTTGCAGTATAGTTGGTCTACGTTACCACGCCCGGAGGAGGCGCCAGGGCTCTAGCTCGTTCCATGCTATTCTCTGTTTTTACACCAGTGGGGCTATTGGCTCAAGCTCTTGCAATCCATTTACTTCCGTTATCACGCCTGTGGGGGCTATTGGCTCAAAGCTCTTGCAATCCGGTTGCTTCCGTTATTACGCCCGTGGGGGCTATTGGCTCAAGCTCTTGCCATCCAGTTACTACCGTTACTACGCCCGTGGGGGCTACAGTCTCTGCAGGGTCCGGGTCGCAGTACCCTTTTGCTGAACAGTTATCTCAGTTTTATGGACTTAAGGTGTTGTGTCAACTACACCACTCACTGCCTAAATTCCCACCTAGGGCGTGCCAAACACCACAACTGAGACGGACTGATTACTGTGTTAACCCTTGTGTTCTCTGTCCTCAGAATCTGTTATGTGACAGTATCTGTAAAGTTATTATTTGAATATTGGGCCAATACAGCCTAATTGCTATTACTCTGTGCTGCCTATAGACGGCGATCCTTTCTTTTATTTTTTTTTGTTTAATAAAACTGTGTTTTATTTTACCTACTGGTCTGAGTGTCTTGAAAACCGTGACAATTAGTCCTGGGGCCAATGATTTTTAATTTGTTTATTAATGATCTAAAAGTGGGAATTGAAAGTAGCATCTCAATCTTTGCAGATGACACTAAGCTATGTAAGGAAATACATACAGAGCTAGATGTTTTTTCTCTGCAGAAAGATTTAGATAAACCAAGTGAATGGACAGAAAAGTGGCAGATGTCATTTAAAGGGATAGTAATACTTCATTTTATCTTTATTTTATTTTGTAGTCATTAAGAAAACATGAAGAACGATATAAGTCTTATCTCTCAAACCTTTATGCTTTAAGAGATATTCACAAGCAAAGTATCCCCCCCCTGTTCAGCCATATCAGAAGGGAGGTGCCCAGGTAGACTGCAGAGAGGGACAATCTTAAGTTAAGATAAGGGAAAAAGCTGAAAAACTTGTCAAGGGGGGGAAGGGCTTTCATTGTTTTCATACAAAGAAGAGTGTCCCCTGCTGTAATCTGTCTGGTCTTACAACCAGATTCACATCTGAGAAGAGATGCCTTACTCTAGGAAAAAGGGGCGGGAGGGGGAAACTTTGCTTGTGAATATCTCTTAAACCATAAAGAGAGAGATAAAACCTATATTGTTCTTCATGTCATGCCTACAAAATAAAATAAAGAAAAAAGGAAGTATTACTATCCCTTTAATGTAGATAAAGGTAAGGTTATGCATTTGGGCTGCAGAAACAATTTTACAACATATACTCTAAACGGGAATCAACTTGGGGAATCCTCATTAGAGAAAGATTTAGGAGTACTGATAGACGATAGACTTCACAGCAGGGTGCAGAGTCACTCAGCTGCTGCAAGAGCAAACAGGGTACTAGCCTGCATAAAAAGAGGTGTAGAAGCAAGGGATGCTAATATTATCCTACCTCTGTATAAATCCTTGGCTAGACCTCATATAGAATATGGTGTACAATTTTGGGGGCCTGTTCTTAAAAAAGGCATTACTGAACTGGAAAAGGTTCAGAGACGTGCAACAAAACTGGTAAAGGGACTGGAGGAACTGAGTTATAAAGAGAGACTAGCCAAACTGGGTTTGTTTACATTAGAGAAGAGACACTTAAGGGGTGAAATTAATACTATTTACAAATACATTCAAGGTCAATACAAAAGAACTATCCAATGAATTATTTACACAAAGAGCTGAGCTAAGAACAAGAGGTCATCCATTAAGACTAGAGGAAAGGTGCTTTATACTAAAACAAAGGCAGGGATTCTTTACAGAGAGATAAAGCTTTGGAATTCTTTGCCCTGGGATGTTGTGCTTGCAGGTAATGCAACTGCATTCAAAAAAGCAATGGATGCCTATCTGGCACAGAACAATATTGAAAATTATGACAGATGCCTTCAAAGCAGATAGAATATTGATCCAGGGAACTATTTAGCTACCAATTGAAGTCAGGAAGGAATACATTTTTTTTCCCCTGCTTGGGGCTCCAGAGGGCTTTTTTGCTTTCCTCTGGATCAGCAGGGGTGTTTTTGGCATGGGCTGGACTTGATGGACGCATGTCTTTTTTTCAGCCTCATCTACTACGTTATTATGTTATGAATGGTAGGACTCAAGTTTGTTAGAGGCACAAGCCCTGAGGAATCAGTGATGATTTTTTGGACTCAGGCTTGTTAGATGCACACAACCTTTGTAAACAGTGATGATTTTATGGCCTCAGTGATTTGTTGGACTCAGGTTTGTTAGAGGAACAAATCCTGAGTGAGGAATAAGTTATGATTGGTTGGACTGATGTTTGTTAGAGACACAAGTCCTGAGGAATCATTGATGATTTTTTTGACTCAGGCTTGTTAGTGGCACAAGCCATGAGGAATTAGTGACGATTTTTTGTACTCCGGCTTTTGGCAACTTCAATGTACAAAGTGAGCATAGGAAATAGGTGAAGGAATGGGAACAATAGACATATATGCAGTCACATCAAACAACTGGCACAACTGAAAGCAAGCACATTAGGTCTGCGATGTCAAATGATCCCCTCAGAAACCAAGAACTGCTGATGTCCCTTGTCTGCACCACTAAGGACATGTAACAACTTGCAGTCTTAATAATAATGATGAATCCTCCCTGCCACCAGCTTAGAGTATTCTGCAGGATGTAATTTCCTCAGATGCTACTTGATTTCATGCTTGAAATTTTACTCCACCACATTGCCATGTGTGGTCAGTGCACCACACAGCGTGCAATGGGTGGACACGTACTGCCACATCCTTGTGTCTACAAAATCGCTATCAGCTGGTGGAGAAGGTAATGATGACAGAGGTGGATCCCTACATCATCCCACACTCAGACCCTAGCATCAGAAGTAGATGTCAGCCGGGGTTAACAAGGAGCGTGTTAGTCAGCCAGAGCCACAGGTCAGAACTGATGTGGGTAATCAGACAAGCCAGGGTCATACACGGAGCAAGTAAGTCAGCCAGAGCCACGGGTCAGAACCGATGTGGGTAGTCAGACAAGCCTGGGTCATGCACAGAGCGGAATCTCAGATAAGCACAGATCACAACGGAGCACAAGAGTAACTAACAGGAACACCACGTAAGGGCAATGACTCCTAGCCCCAAGGAGGATTATAAAGGAGGAGAAGGAGGAGGGACCCAATTAGACCACCCAGAATAGGTCCATGCTAGTGTCTGTTACCTGATATCAGAATGAGGAAGTGGCCGGAGGCCATGCTGGCCAGCGGCCATACAGAGGTAGGAAGCACAGGAGCGCTAGGCTGCCTAGGGATACTGTGATACTTCCTCCCCCAACTCAATGAATGCATAGCAGTCCTTTCATCTCCTCCTCATTTTTTTTAGATGGCTGCTCATCCTCTAAGCCAACAGTCTGTGCCTCTGTTGCCCTTATTTTGCTATATAAATAGCTACAAATATCATTTTCTCAGTAGGTGAAAAAGGCAAGGATTTTAAGGAGTTTGTTTAAGGCAGATTTTCCCACAATACAGCGGACAACTATGAGGTTTTCCCTAATTTTTTGGAGGGAACACATTGGGGTCTTTTGCCCACCCCTAATGGGGACAGACAACATAGAGAACCTGATCTAAACAAATGAAAGTACTTCCTGCTCAATAACGCTTACAATCTAACCACTTAAATCACCTTTCTAAGATTCTACATAAAATCTGCCTTGAATCTTTCATATATGCCTTTAGACTAGTTTATAAACCAAAAGCTTAAATAAAGGCCTTTCTATAAATCTTTCAGTTTAAGTGATATCTGTAGCAACAGTAATCCCATATCATAATTAAAATGTATGCACACAATACAGTTAACTTCCACACATAGTTACATAGTTACATAGTAATTTAGGTTGAAAAAAGACTTGCGTCCATCCAGTTCAACCCTTTTCCTATTCCTGTTTACCATCGCTGACCCAAAAGAAGGCATCTGACTCCAAATGGCAATCAGATTTCTCCCTGGATCAACAAGCCCTAACTAAATATTAAACCCAATACTAACGTGCATAGCCCTCTATATTATGCTCTTTTAAATAAGTATCCAGGCCCCTTTTAAAGGCATCTCATGTATTTGATAGCACCACCTCCTCCGGAAGTGCATTCCATACCTTTATTGTCCTTACTGTAAAGAAACCCTTCTGCTGTTGTAGACTAAATCTCCTTTCCTCAAGTCTAAGCGGGTGGCCCCTTGTCCTGTGTACTGTTCTGTTAATGAACAGGTCTTTTGAAAGCCCTTTATATGGGCCTTGAACATATTTATATAGTGTTATCATATCCCCTCTAAGACGCCGTTTCTCTAGTGTGTACAAGTTTAACTTTTCTAGCCTCTCTTCATAACTAAAACATTCCATTCCCCTTACTAGTTTTGTAGCCCTCCTCTGCACTCTCTCTAGTTCCATAATGTCCTTCTTCAGAAAGGGCGCCCAGAATTGAACAGCATATTCTAGGTGGGGTCTTACCATGGACCTGTAAAGAGGCATAATTATATCTTCCTCCCTTGAGTCAATACCCCTTTTAATACATGCCAACATGATGTTATCTGTAACATATATTACCATAGGTGGAAAAAACACATAATGCCTTGAAGGTTTATTCCTTGCCTAAGATATTTAAGTGGATGTACAAAGAAGAATTAGTCTAATTGGAGAGCAAACCATCTGCACCATGGGAACAAACAAATTTGCTAAATTTCCATGAATTTAAAATGGGGCTTATAACCTTCAAAGTGCTAGAGAGGTGTTTTATTATTGACAGTGCAATAAAACAGCATGCATGTCAAGCCTCTACCCAGAATCCTGGTAAATAAGCATAAGGGACTGTTCCTCTAACAAATAAGTACTTCTGACTACTCTCTATTCTGGACAGCTCCAGTTCTTAACTATTCCCATGTCTCTCCTATAAATATTTGTTCATAGTCATATACCAGATTTTTCTTCTACAGTGAAAGGAAAATAAAATGAACAAAGTATATTAATTCTGAAGCATGAGCTGTTTGTGAATCAATCAGGCAATAAAAATGAGTAACTTGTAACTTGCAAGCTAGGCATGTATTCAGTCTACACATAAATCTTTGTAATAGTCTTGATTTATCTCTATGTTATCCATGTTTACACTGCTTCAAAGGTATGAACAAAAAAGATACTTCCCCAGAGTCAGATTGTAGCTTACTTTATTTCTTTACTAGTGTAAAAGCCCATGTACATGGGCCAAGGGCTGGGTGGTGTTAACCCTTTGAGTGCCAGTTAGCACTCAAATGGTTAAGAGGCCGGTCCTGCTCTGTATACTGCCACCGCCTCACTGGCAGTCATGTGTTGTAGAGACTGCCTGAACTCACAGAATGCTCCCAGCACAGAACTCCCAGCATTCTGTGCATTTGGGCAGTCTCTACTGTGCATGACTGCATCTGACAAACATTCTAGCATTTTATTATATAGAATTTTAATGGCATCTGTGAATTGCATGTATCAAGTCTACAAACATAAAATGGGCAATTGGAATCAATTATTATTTGTTATATACAGGTACTGCAATAGATAATGCTAATACTTTGTAATCACCAAAAAGGGTTATTCTGAATAATGTTAATCTTACTTGTTCTGCATTATTACAATAGTATTTCTCTTTTGTCCTTTTGTGGAACACAGGTAGCATGGGGTTAAGTAGCTACAGCTCGAAGTCTGGACACTTGCAGAACAAATCTCTCTGGAGGAGGTGCACTTCCAGCAGCCTTTCGTTTTGATTAATATGCCCTGAACAGCAAAGAGCTAATTCTTGTCTGCAGAGTTTTTTTATATTCTTCCATTTATTTTTATTTATTTATTCTTTCAGAGGTGGATCATTCCCCCATATAACTGGCTCCTACTTACTGTCCATTCATCTTACATACAGAGCACAACAGAATGCAGACCGACTTACAGAATAATACTGTGTGTTCTATAATTTCTGGCAAGTTGATGGTCCATCCTTCTAATGTACAATAACATTTTTCCTGTTATTTTATTATTTATTCATTTTCTAAGTAATTTTCCTACCTACATCCCTTTATTCTTAGTTTTCTGGGACTGTGTGTTCATTAAGATTTACTGGGCCACGGTGCCTTTAAATCTTGGTGCTCATGGCTGCCATCTAGGAATTGCATCTGTGGCTGCTTCTTTTTCTTCTTTCACAGCTATGAGTGGGCTCCAGACTGTGTGAATTCCACAGATATGTAGCATATTCCCACACATGCGGGTGATCCCTGAGTTGGGGTTCCCTACTGCAGTGGCAGATTGAGGCATGAGCAGCTGGAGAGCCACCACTTCAAATCTTTGTTTTTGCACATACTAATGACATCTTCCCAGGCTATGACACAGGAAGGAAGGGAAGGAGTATCTTCTCCCTTCTTTCCTTTGTCTTCGTACGGCACTCCCAGGAGGCACCTGTACAGCAGGCTCTCTCCTCAGATGGCCTGATTGTCCCTTATGGCTACTAACCCACCTAAGTGGCAAAGATAAGTGTTTTACTTTATCTAATTGCATCTCTCCGCCCATTTATGCCAGTTATTTGTGGGTTTATTTGCCATGTCATTGCACAAAGGGGACACGAAGAAGCCCAAGACTATGAAAACTACCTCAGTCTCTTCTGAAGTGGTCAGTTTTCTATAATGTCATGCCAGTCTCCCTAAGGGTCAGCCAGCTCAGCTATGCCCTTCTTCTAGTGTGGCCCCCAAATGGGCTGCTCAAGTGCCTAATCTCTCTGATCAAAAGGCAGCATGGTTAAGACCCTTATATTCTCTCTGGCAGATTTTCAGGTCCTAACCAGTCTGCCTGTAACTATTTTTATCTTGGACAAGTCTGACCAGGGTCCCTCTGCTCTCCCCACAAAAAATCCCAGTTCTCCTGTCGAGTGTGATCCTGGGGCAGATTTCTCACAACAAGAAGATGAGACAGGGGATAAAGATGCAGAAGACTCTTCCATCATCCCTGGGGATCTCCTAGAGGAGGGCCGATGTAGTTCTGTGGAAGGCTTGATTTGAGCAGCATTATAGAGTTTTCAAATTTCGGAGACCCTTTTGGGTCACCTACTCTAGACTAGGGGTGGGCAAAAAGTGAAAAGAATTTCCTGCATTATTTTTCATAAAAAATTGATGATTTTTCTCTTTTTTTGTGAAGGTTTTCTCAAATGCAAAATTTTTCACCTTTTCGCCTATTCCAACACATTTTCTCTTATTCTAACACATTTTCTCCTTTTCAACACATTTTTTCTCCTATGTTTCCTATTCTGCAACATTTCACAGCACTATATTACTTCTTCTGAGGGCTGTAGTGGAGAAATATGTAGCTGAAAGTCAAAGTTGTGAGTTAAATAGCAACATATACCTTGAAAAGTTTGTTATAGCATGCAGAGTGCATTTGTCCTTTGCCCACAACACTAACTTCCTGCTTAAGTGACACTGGTACATATTCATGATGATGTCAAGTGATAAAAAATATAAAGTACAACCAACAATGTGGGAAGAATGTAGGTTCATTTAAGAAATACTGACAGCAATTTTTTTTTAATACATTTCAGCAAGAGCAAATTACTTTATTTACACAGACCAATTTATAAACACATCTACCGAAGTTTAAAAAAAACATTAATGAGAGTTTTATTGTTGTGGAGCAATGTAGTACACTTATATACACACCACACAGTCTTAATTACTAATCATTGGTATATCAGGGAGGGAAAGAGAGCCATAGGGATTTTTGCCCCAGAGGGACAGTGCCTCCCTAAAACTGCACATTTTTTAGGTATGACTGACCAGTCATACATTTCATGCAGTCTCCATAAAAAATGTACTCATTGGGTACAAATGATCACAAAGAACCAATAAAAATTGTGGTTTTTTTTTTACTTTTTTTATAATTGTCCTTATTTTTAATAAAATAGATGGTGGGTTATCCATGTAAGTGTGGTATCAAAAGAAAGCCACTTATGCTTAAAAAACTGTATATAATTTTTGTGGCTGAAACACCACTGCCTCAATGCAAATGTTGGAGTTAAGAAAAAAACAAGCGTTGCAGTTTTTAAAGTCAGATTTCTGTATGCAAATCCTCACGCTGCTACAACAAAACTGGCTGTATTTTTACACATTGACAGTCCAAAAAAACTCCATAGGAATAAACTAAAAACAACGGGTAAGTTGTATTTAAATCCATTTGTTCAGTGTTACCAAATGTTTTTTTGAAACATTTCTGTCAGGAATCCTGCTCCTCATAGTTGAGGTGTATAAGCCACAACAACGGTTTCAAAACCATCGTTGTTTGAACAAAAGAAGTGCAGAATACAGTATACATTATAGAAATCTGCCATAGAGTGCCCCCTTCGACATATTATCCCCCCCTTTGAAATTCGACATATTGTGCTCCCATGACCTCCTTTCTCCATTTTAATTCAATAAATATTGCTCCCATTTGACATTGTTTATTCTCCAATTTTAGTTGACACGCCCTCATTGTACATGTATTTCATAATTAACGCTTTGAGTACCAGAGAGGTTTGCTACCCCTCTGGTACTCAAAGGGTTAATAGGCAATTTATGCAGCTGCATACCTTGCCTGTAAATGCGTACTTCATGCAATAATATTATATTTTGTACACTGAATTGTATTTTATTAAAAAAAAATAGTTCAGACCTCAAGGGGGGGCATCAGGACCCCTACTGATATCCCCCATAGCATGGATCACCTATCCAGTACGTGTATATATAGCTATAAATATAAAAGAATAAGGCTCATTGCATAATTTATGGTACCTCACACACAGAACATAACTTACGTCTCCTTAGAAAACAAACACACATTGAACAGAATGCCTCATTACATAATTTATGTCTCATTAGGAGACACAACTCCCATTGGGTGATTCAATGGGGACGTTACTGCTCCCATTGGGTGATTCAATGGGGGCATGTTTATCATACAGGGAGTTGGCCCGCCCCCTCCAGCCCTCCCACCATTATCCAAATGACAAAAGAAAATATAGCTGCCACTCGCTCCTGAAGTAGGGGATATCAATAACTTCTTCCGGTCCACACACACTCTCACTCAGGATCATGACCCCACAAACACACTGTTTCACCTCCCACTCTGGCACTCAAAGGGTTAATAGCAACTCTTTTATTTAACTCTTTTCATCTCTTCAGTCAACCTCACTGTCTGTTTTCAACTGTCTCTCCTCCACTTCCTGATTCCTGTCCTTTCTCCTTAAAGAGAGAGAGATGCTTTGAGTATGTTACAGAAGGCAAGCCTTAAACACCACTTTCTATTTGTTCCCTCAGCATATTGCTACGTTGCCTCAACTGAAGAGCCACCGTGTATTAGACTGCAATGTTACCTCAGCTTAATTAAAGAAGAGTTACTGCTCCCATTGGGTGATTCAATGGGGGAGAGATTTAAATCATGCAGAGAGTTGGCCTGCCCCCACTATCCAGCCCGCCCACCACTATCCAAGTGACTGAAAAAATAAAATGGCTGCCACTCGCTCCTACACCACAGACACAAACACATCAGACACAAACACACATACTCACTCTCACACACACCCTCACACTCACACCCTCACACACACTCTCACACCCTTACACACACACACACCCTCAACTTCACGCACACACACTCACACCCACACACTCACTCTCTCACACACACTCACACTCACTCTCACACACTCACTCTCTCACACATTCTTACACTCTCTCACACACTGTTACACACTCTCACACTCTCTTTCACACTGTCACACTCTCACACTCGCTTACACACTCTCACACTCTCACACACTCTCACACACTCACACTCTCACACACTCTCACACTCTCACACTCTCTCACACTCTCTCTCTCACACAAACACACTCTCTCCCACTCTTTCACACTCTTACCCTCAGCCACACACTCACACCCACACACTCACTCTCTCACACACTCTCTCTCACACACACACACACACACACACACACACACTCTCTCACACTCTCTCACACTCTCTCACACTCTCACCCACACACTCACACCCACACACTCTCACACTCTCTCACACACACACACTCTCACTCACACCCTCTCACTCACACCCCCTCACTCACACCCACACACTCTCACACCCACACACACTCTCTCACACCCTCACACACTCTCACTCCCTCTCACTCACACCCCCTCACTCACACCCTCACTCACACCCTCACTCAATCAAACACACTCACAAACACTCACGCACACTCACGCAATCACTCACATTCACACACTCACTCTCGCACTCACACTCACTCATTTACACTTACTTACTCACTCACACTAACTCACACTCACACCCAAGAAGCCAGCACGATCCACCTTCCACCATAGTCTCACTCACACACACTGACTCACACCCCAGGAGCCAGCATGATCTACATTCCACCATAGTATGTGCAATTACCACATGCATTTCAACTACAGGAATAAGTGCAACTCACTCACACTCAATCACACTCAATCACACCCCGGAAGCCAGCACGATCCACCTTCCACCATAGTTTGTGCAATTACCACATGCATTTCAACTACATGAATGAATGCCACAGTGGAGGCATAAGTAGAAACACAAACTCATTACAATGACACATAAGTCACCCCCTTATGATTCACTTCTGTGTGTGTGTCTCTGTGTGTGCCTGTGTGTTTCTCACTGTGTGTGTTGCATGTCTGTATCACACTCTATGTGTCTGCATGTTGTGCATTGCATGTATGTGTGTATGACTGTGTCACTCTTTATGCACCTCAGTGCATGCGTGCGCATTTACGTGTGTGTCTGTGTGTGTGTGTCTTGCATCCGTGTGTGTGCATTAATTCCCTACATAGCCTGACAGGCAGAGCCGTCCCACATTTAGCCCTGGCGAGTAGAAATTCAGCCCTGGTGGGTATGTTATGGCTTGCAGTGGCGAGTAACTTTTCTGGTCTGGCTAGTAGCAAAGGACTTCAAATTGTAAGCCCTGATATATATATATATATATATATATATCATATATAATAATTTGCTAAATCGTGTGTAACGCCGCGACATGCGCAGTAGACACTGCTGCGCGTGCTGCAGTCATGCTCAGTAGAGACTGCCTGCGCCGCGGCTGATACAGAACTGGCCACCCCAAAGGAGCGTCCAGCTCTGTATCAGCCGTGGCGCGGGCAGTCTCTACTGCGCGTGACTGCCCCACGACCGGGTGGCAGTGGCAATGTGTCCCATGTAACGGGCTGTTCAACTAGTATATATATATATATATATATAAATATATATATATATATATATATAGATAGATACAGTGGATATAAAAAGTCTACATACCCCTGTTAAAATGTCAGGTTCTTGTGATGCTAAAGAATGAGACAAAGATAAATCATGTCAGAACTTTTTCCACCTTTAATGTGACCTATAATGTGAAAAATTCAATTGCAAAACAAACTGAAATCATTGAAGGGGAAAAATAAAAAATAAGGAAATCACAATAACCTGGCTGCATAGGTGTGCACACCCTTAAACTAATACTTTGTTGAAGCACCTTTTGATTTTATTACAGCAATCAGTCTTTTTGGGTAGGAGTTTATTAGCATGACACATCTTGACATGGCAATATTTGCCCTCTCTTCTTTGCATAAGCACTCCAAATCTGTTAGATTGCGAGGACATCTCCTGTGCACAGCCCTCTTCAGATCACCTCACAGATGTTCAATTGGATTCAGGTCTGGACTCTGGCTGGGCCATTACAAAATGTTAACCTTCTTCTGGTGAATCCATGCTTTTGCGGATTTGGATATGTGCTTTGGGTCGTTGTCATGCTGAAATATGAACTTCCTCTTCATCTTTAGCTTTCTAACAGACGCTTTAAGGTTTTGTGCCAAAATTGCCTGGTATTTGGAACTGTTTCTTATTCCTCCACCCTGACTAAGGCCCCGGTTACAGCTGAGGAGAAACAGCCCCAAAGCATGATGCTGTCACCACCATGCTTCACTGGACTCTGGCTGGGACAGTCTAAAATGTTAACTTTCTTCTGGTGAATCCATGCTTTTGCGGATTTGGATATGTGCTTTGGGTCGTTGTCATGCTGAAATATGAACTTCCTCTTCATCTTTAGCTTTCTAACAGACGCCTTAAGGTTTTGTGCCAAAATTGCCTGGTATTTGGAACTGTTCCTCATTCCTCCACCCTGACTAAGGCCCCGGTTACAGCTGAGGAAAAACAGCCCCAAAGCATGATGCTGTCACCACCATGCTTCACTGTGGGAATGGTGTTCTTTGAGTGATGTGAAGTGTTGTTTTTGTGCCAAACATACCTTTTGGAATTATGGCCAAAAAGTTCAACCTTGGTTTCAGACCATAACACATTTTCCCATGTGCTTTTGGGGGACTTGATGTTTCTTATTGCAAACTTCAGTCAGACTTGGATGTTTTTCTTTGTAAGAAAAGGCTTCCGTCTTGTCACCCTACCCCATAGCCCATTCATATGAAGAATACCGGAGATTGTTGTCACATGTAGCACACAGCCAGTACTTGCCAGAAATTCCTGCAGTTCCTTTAATGTTGCAGTAGGCCTCTTGGAAGCCTCTCTGACAAGTTTTCTTCTCGTCTTCTCATCAATTTTGGAGGGGCGTCCACTTCTTGGTAATGTCTCTGTTGTGCCATATTTTCTCCACTTGATGATGTCTGTCTTTACTGTGTTCCATGGTATATCAAATGCTTTGGAAATTCTTTTGTACCCTTCTCCTGACTGATATCTTTCAACAATGAGATCCCTCTGATGCTTTGGAGGCTCTCTGAGGACCATGGCTTTTGCTGAGATGCAACTAAGAAAATGTCAGGAAAATCCTACTAGAACGGCTGAACTTTATTTGTGATTAATCAGAGTCACTTTAAATGATGGCAGGTGTGTAATGACTTCTATTTAACATGAGATTGAATGTGATTGGTTAATTCTGAACACAGCCACATCCCCAGTTACAAGAGGGTGTGCACACCTATGCAACCAGGTTATTGTGGGTTTTTTATTTTTTATTTTTTCCCCCTCAAAGATTTCAGTTTGTTTTGCAATGGAATTGTTCACGTTATAGGTCACGTTAAAGGTGGAAAAAGTTCTGACATGATTTATCTTTGTCTCATTCACATCACAAGAACCTGATATTTTAACAGGGGTGTGTAGACTTTTTATATGCACTGTATATATATATATATATATATATATATATATATATATATATATATAAAACAACACTTTTAATTAGGATAACCTATAGGAGAACAAATAACTTAGGAACAATAATTGCACCAGCAGTACCAAGAAAAATATATAAAATAAAAAAGTGGAAAATGTTATGCTTGTAGATATACAAACCATAATTAAATTAGGAAAGAAATTACTGCTTGTAGTATAGGAGAACAAATTTGCATGGATTAATTTATCACTTTTAATACTGATAATGAAAACTATATCTAACAGTATATTTACAATAAGCAGTATGTTGGTAGAACAAAATAAACATTAAGTAAACAAATGTATAAACATATTAAGACTATAGAAAAGTCTATTCGGTGTTCAGGGTCTAAATTGATTTTTAATTTAGAAACCCTACAACCAAAGTAACATAATAAAGATTGAAAACGTTTGCTTTTTTTATTCTGTTCAGGTTATTGTCTTTCTATGATATTAAGGCTAAGGTTCCTTTAAGAAATAAAAAAAATATGTATTTATGTATTTAATTTTGCTCACTGGCATTTTCTCTTATTTTATTTTTACCATTTTTTTAATTGTTGTAATGAAAAGTATGTGGATTATATTCATAAGAATTCCAATCAATTTTTGTCTCTCTCTCCCAGTATTTGAATTTTTCTAAAGATGTTGAATGTCAAGACATATTTTGATTTCTCATACATTTTTTCCCATACCATGTTTGGACTTAAAGTATATAATCATTTTGGAGTACAAATATGTTAGCAATAACACTGGATTAATAGTTAATGTGTTTAAAATATGTAGGATATTTTATCTATGTAATGGTTATTATTTAATAAGCTAAGAAATATATGAGGAAGTGCCTCATATACCCCAATATAAATATGCTCTAAGTGAGTCAAAGTAAATGTCAGTTTGTGGGTTTGATATATATTTTACCCACAGCATAAATTTGACTCTTTCTTCATATGAAAAATTGGGCATATAAATATTAGCAATCAAAAGTATTCTAAAATGTCAGTGTTGCCATCGGAGCACCCGGAGCACCTTCCTGGTCATTCTCCGCTTTGCCCATGCGTGGTTCTGGCTTTCGGCTTATTCTGGATTTGGTGACATCATGCATCATGATGTCAGATGCACTTGATGCCTATAAAACTCCCTGTCACAAAGGTCCAGCCTTATTTCTTTTGGTACTATTGACCCATGGCTCTGTTTCCCTTTTTTGCACCAGTTTCGCCTGCTCTGACCTAGGCCCATTTTTCATTTTTGCTCCAGTTCTGCCTGCCCTGACCTCAGCTCTCCCATGACTACTGTCTCTGTTCTCCCTTGTTGGTACTTCATTTTTGACTTATTTGGTCTCCTCTATTTTGGTCAGACCTGCTAGCTAAACTAACATCTTCTTCTGTTCATAGAAATCCAGTTGCCTGCTGTTCTCTGTTCTATTCCTTTAGCACAGAGGGAGTATTCAGGCAGCTATCAGTCAGGAAGTTGATTAATTGTAACTCTCCTAGAAATCTATAAGGTACCATTGCTTAAATCAGCATAAATGATAAATTAGAAGGTTTTGATAAACTCCTATATGCAATTGAATTTAAATAATTATTTGTTTATACTGCACTGAATACCTCATTTATTTAAGAAGCCAAACAGGCTGTTATCTTCTTTAATAATTGCATTAAAAAATTAACCCCTTGAGGACCAGAGGTTTGAGCAATAGATTACTTCACAATGTGTGTTTTTTGGGTCTTCTAGGGTGTATGAAAGCACTACATTTTACCAGTGTAAAGAAGTCCAGATTGATCAAATATGACTTATAACAGGGGTTTGTTTGTGGAAATATATATGTGTGTGCTTGCAGGGGGTCAGGGGTTGCTTCAAAGAGTTTGACAGGGTGTTTGAGAAATCAAATGAAGGTCTCTCCTAGTTAAATAAGAAAGTGATGATAGATGTCCAAGTAGTCTTTTTGTTCCTTTTTGTTTGTCAACTAAACAAAGAGTTCAGATAGAGAAACCAAATGCTTCTGATAAACCTGCTCCTTGAGTCTTCCCCCATCAATAACACATCTCTGATGTCACCAGGAAATTGCTGGTGGTTATGGTGAGAAATGGTGAGTTTTATGAAGAGTTGACCAGTTTTCACTAGACCTGACTGATAGGAAAAATAGTATGAAGGAGGAATATTTTTGGGGTGGAATCAGAGCATTAAGAGAGCAGAGGAGAGCAGTAAAGGAGAACATCTTGGGAGAGCAATAAGAGAGAACAGCATGAGAGAAGAGCATCCTGGGAGGAAACCTGATGTGAACCCAGCAGAGAAACAAACCAGAAACTAAGATTTGTGCTGGAGGGTGTGAGGAGACTTTCATCATATAATTTACTGGTATCACTATCATTCCATTTTTCTCATTTCTGTGACTCCTAATATTGTTTAATTAATGTATACACCATCCAAACTGTAACAGTGTTTTGATTCTGTAAATAATACAAGAATTTTAATTATTATCCCTTATCTGTGTGTTTTCTTAGTTACAACCAACCCCCAAAGAATAATTGTACCCTTGGTAAGAGGGGCTATATAGAATTTCTTACACCAGTTAAAACAACTGGCTTATTTACGTGACTTACATAAATATTTTCTTAGATTGTATGTTATCATCTGGCAGTTTGTTCTTAATTGTTGTTCTATCCTATGATGAAAGCATACTTAGATCAAAGAAACTTGTGGGTAAGAGACTTGATCAAGACATATTTTCAGTGTGGATCAATATGTTGTGTAACTGAACCTAACTCAAGAATCCTTACACGGGAAGGGGGCTATGTGACAGTAGTCTTTTTCTGATGTACTGTAAAATTTTAGATATAATATTCAAATTTTAACCCCATTTCACCTTATGTGAAGTAAGGGGTTTTATATAATGCACACGTCAAAAAAAAATGCTGGCCTCCCCTTGATCCCAATCCCCCTTCACTTCCTCTACCTCAATTAACCATTAAGGAAAATGATGTGTAAGGACCTTCACCGCTGTCCTTGCTTAAAGGATCGGTGATGGTCCTGGCATGTCACATAGTTTTTACTCACATCGCTCCTGTGGAAGCACTGTAAGTAGTAGCTTGGTCTGAAATTTACCACTCCAAGACAGGAGCGGTCACTATCAGACCCCCATCCATCACCCCATCAGTCACAAGCGCTGGCATGCCAAAGGTCCTCTATCTGGTCCTTAATGGGACTTCACCCCCAGAACAGATGGTCCTTATGGGGTTAGGTTATCTGAAGTCCCCCACTTTCCCCACCTCCCTGCCCATGACTCCTGGAGCTCCCTGATTAGGCTGTGCATTGAAACTTTAGTTCTGACAGGGCACTCAGGCTTCTTTCAATGGGGCGAGGATCTAGCAGAGGAAGGCATCAGTGGAGTAAATGGATGGCAAATGGGAGCATGCTGGCTGCTGGACAGAGCCCCCTGCCTCCTAATCAAGGGGGCTCCAGAAAACTTAATTGAGGTGGAGGGAAGGGGTAGAGGGATTGAGTGGAGGCCAGCATTTTTTTTGGGGGGGGTACAGGGTGACAGAAATGGGGTGCGTATTATACACATCTACTAACATTTTCCTTAAAATCTTAGGTATAATTTACACCTGTGAATTATATACAGGTGAGTATTAAACCCAAGATTTTACAGTAAATGTACTAAAAAGAATGGGAATAACTGGGAAAATTCTGGAGAAAAAGCAAATGCATTGTCGGGAGGCAAATACAATTATGTTAGAGACCTCTCTGTCATTACAGGGGTCAGAATCACATTGAACCATTTGAGTGTCAGATGGGTATGCAGTTATGTTGCATACCCCTCTGGCAGTCCAAGGGTTAAATCAATGGGAATTTGGGAAAAATGCTATTTTTATCCATTGTAGTGCAGTTGGTTTGCTTCAGAATTGCTCTAATTCTTCTTAGTACATTGTCTCTCATTATTCCCAGAGCCAGGGACATTTTTTTAAAGAATATCCTGTCCCCATCTTGTTGAAGTTGAATTGGAGATAATGAGAGATGCAGTCCACGATAACAGTTGTAGGTCCAGTGACTAACTACCCCTGCATTACATCTTCATTTGGAGCATATGCATCAAGTCAAAAATAGAGCAATTACTGTCCCATTAATGATGGGAATTTAACAATGAGAAATATAACTTTTTCTCCCCTTTTTCACTTTTTATTTTATTTTATTTTTTTTTTTACAGTTTAGTTTGCATCTGGTATCTATTTACAAGCTTGATTTGGTATGCATAATGTATTTACTGCAAGTGAATTATCCATTTGAAAAAGATCAAAGGTTTTGGCACTTTGGCTCAATGTGAATGCAATATGCTTTTTTGAGGACATGGTATGAAATTTTATTTAGCTCAGTCAATCAGAGCTTAGTTTACTGCCTTGAAAATTGCAGGAGAGGTTAAAGGGATAGTAATGTTTCACAATAAAAGCAGCTCCAATTAATCTTAATAGTATTTGGGCAATGGAGAGTGTTATTTCATTACTGTCAGAGTTGTAGTTCAAGAGTAATTGAATAATAAAGTATCCCCCTCCCACCTCTTTTACTGATATAACACTGCTCAGCTCAGGGCAGCAAGGTGGTGTCCAGGTGGATTGCAGAGAGGGACAATCTTCAGTTAGCATAAAGGAAAAACCTGTCAAGGGGGCACGGTTTTCTGTATGCTTACAGTAAGACGATTGTCCCTTGCTTTGGGCTGTCTGGTCTCAAAACTGAACTGAAATATTGAAAACATCAGTTATCACTGTGGACCTCTGGAATGCCTGAGGGATAAGCAATGCATTGCTATGTGAGATTGTTCTGGGAGGTGGCAAATGAAGCTTAGAGGACAGATCTGCAAGGTATGGGTATCACCCCTTCCTCCATCACCCCCAGTACTACTGAAATCATGGAGTTAGTTCCTGCTGAATTGTATGCCTGATGATGATCATATGTCCCAGCAGCAGACAGAGCAGCATGATCCTCAATAGGCTACTGATGATGAATCCACCTTGCCCATCATGGGTGTAAGTATTGGTTCTAGTGGTGAGAATAATGATGATGATGGATTTCCACCTAGTTGTGGTGACATAGGGCTGTCAGTAGTGGAAGAGGTTGTTCTACTTCCTAGTACTAACAGTAGTACTGTAGTGGGGCAGCAAAAGATGCAACAGCCTCAGAAAGTATAGCAGCAACAGTACAGGAAGGTCACATTTATTTCTACCATTCCCTGCTAAATATTCAATATCAGCATTGTTCACCATGTGGTATGACTACACATCACATCAGCTACAGAAAGCAGGGCACATGGGATCACCTGCCGATGGAACACCCTTCTGAATATGCCAACATGATAGATGGGATGGGTAAACTATTTTTATTAAGTGAAGTGTAAGTCAGTCACCCCCACACCATCAAGTGACTAGCCTATAGGGATGGGCAAAATTTTTTGCCTCAAACTGAAATTGACAAAAAAAATTGCACTTTCTACTTGGCTAATTTCCCTTGAAAAGTGCTTTTTTTTAGCCTTTTCCCTCTTTTTTCGCCTGTCTCATTGTGCATTGAAATCAATGGGAAGAAACACTTCTATCCACCACATGAAACTTTTCTTTAGTTTTCTATAGCCGTATAAAAGGGTGTCAGGGTCTCATAGCATGCCATTCTGTGTTTGTGAGAGGAGATCAGTGTGTTGCTTGAGCTAGAGAAGATAGAGGAATTGAAGTTTAGTTTAGGGAATCTTTTAGGTAGGATATTTGTTCTCTGTATTAAGAGAGTCAGTGGGGCACTCTGGAGAGAAGGGAGGAAGGAGGTTGACCCCAAATACCCCAAAATTCTATGTGACTGACGGGCAAGTCACATGCAGCTGAGGACCAATTTGCTCATTGCTCTTGCTTTTATTGTCTCTGTGCTGGGTGGAGAAGTCTGGGAAAAGAAGTATAATTTTTATTTGGACAGAATATGACAGTGATAAGACAGGGTGGACAACTTAAAAAAATAAATAAAAAAGAATAAAGAAATAAACAAAGAAGTAAATATATTAGGTGACAGTGACAGACAACTGACTGAGCTTAGGCAACACATAATACTCCAACAAGTCGCATTCAAGTGTTGATGATGACAATAGCATAATAGAGGAATGTGTAGCAACTGAACTGCCTGCTTCATCAGATAGTGAGACAAACAAGCACAAAACACCTGTCCTCAAAGTGGTAACAAACTTTGTTACAGTAAAAGTAAAAAGAAATAGTTTGAGACCTCTAAAAGCTTAGAGGAATATAAGTGTAGTGGGCAAGAAGTGACATGTGATTCTGATGCTGCTGAGGATGACCTAATGATGACTGATGATGATGCAGATCTAGAATAAAACCCTCCAGCATCTTTCTCTTTTTCATATATGGAGGAAGTTGAGAGTGAGGATGATGAAATGGCTATAAGGTTAGCAATCAAAGGCTGAATCTTCCACTACTGAAAAGGAGCACTGTGCCTGTCTATAACCTGAGAAAATCATTTGAAAGTCTGACCCTGGACACGCACAGATGTCAAAAGGTACACAGTCACCCTATCATTCAGCATCAGTATCATCACCTCTTCAAAGTCCAAGTCCCACTCAGCCACACACACCTGTTTTGAGTACCCAGTAGAACATCCACAATGTTAGATATGACGAGTGCCTGTGCTGCTGCTGCTGTACGTGCTGCACCTTTGACACCTAGTAGTAGTGGCAGTAGTGTAGTGGCAGTACAACTGTATCAACATCATCCCATCATCCCAGTTGTAGTAGTAGTATCACCTCAGGAACCTCTCAGTCCATGAAGTCCACAGTATATATATACTTCACTTAGGATCCTGTCCTATCTGTTGTCTGTGCAAAAAGCATTTGAGCAGGGGGGAAAAGCAGGCTCACACCTAGGCACCTCCTCTATGAGATCCCACCTGAAGCACAATATCATGGTGCCCGTGATTGCTGCCTGTCTTTGTCAGTTACCAGTAGGGGGCTCTCCATTGGCTGCCTGCCTTCAGCCCGCCCTGTATTGCCTATTTAGACTGAGCTTGGGCACCCTTTGGTTGCCCTTTCGTGTTGTCTCCATGCTGTCTGTACCTGCATTGGGTTCCTGTACTTCCTGGGCTGTTTCTCTGTTCCTGCTCGTCTGTTTTGCCTGAGATCCAGTCTGCCAGCCGTCCAGGTTCCAGCATCCGTTCCTGATCTGGTTGAGGTTGCTGTCCCTTCTGCTGTTTCCTGCTGCAGTTCCTCATCCGGTTGACTGCCTGTAGATCTGTTTCCTGTCCTTCACCGGCTGGGTTCCTGCTCCTGGATCGTCTGCAGTGTATCTCTCTCCTCCAGTCGCTCTGGCGACATTTTCATTTAGTTGTGCATTACATCCCAGTACGCGGGTACTGGTTCGCTCCATGTATAACCGACTGCTCATTGCACCGGTAAAGGTTTTGACACTCCAGTACGCGGGTACTAGTTCGCTCCATGGATAACCGGCTGCTCATTGCACCGGTAGAGGTTTTGTCACTCCAGTACGCGGGTACTGGTTCGCTCCACATATATACCTATTGCTATTTGCAACGATACAATTCTGTCACCCCAGTACGTGGGAACTGGTTCGCTCCATGTATAACCGGCTGCTCATTGCACCGGTAACGATTCTGTCACTCCAATACGCGGGTACTGGTTCGCTCCACGTATAACCTATTGCTCATTGCACTGGTACGATTCTATCACTCCAGTACGCGGGTACTGGTTCGCTCACGCATATACCTATTGCTCTTTACACCGATAACGATTCTGTCACTCCAGTACGCAGGTACTGGTTCGCTCCATGTATAACCGGCTGCTCCTTGCACCGGTAACGATTCTGTCACCCCAGTACGCGGGTACTGGTTAGCTCCACGAATAACCTTTTGCTCATTGCACTGGTAAGATTCTGTCCATCCAGTACGCGGGTACTGGTTCGCTCCACCTATAACCGGTTGTTCTTTGCTCTGGTAGAGTTGTTATTCCTCCAGTACGCGGGTACTGGTTTGCTCCAGGTATACAGCTGCTCATTGCACCGGTAGAGGGTTTGTCTCTCCAGTACGCGGGTACAGGTTCGCTCCATGTATAACTGGCTGCTCATTACACCGGCAGAGGTCCTGTTTCTCCAGTATGCTGGTACTGGTTTGCTCCATGCATAACCTATTGCTATTGCACCGGTAGAGTTGTTACTTCCCCAGTACGCGGGTACTGGTTTGCTCCACGTATTAACCGGTTGCTTTCTGTGTTTCTCGCAGCACCAGTAGAGATTATTTACTCCAGTACGCGGGTACTGGTTTGATCCTGTGTTATAGGGGCCTATATCATCTTGTCGGTTCAGAGGGCCTCAGTCTGTCCATCTTATGTGACTGGTCTATTACACCTTAATCAGTCACTGAGGTCACCATTGCTACTATCCAGTGCTTGCAGCCAAGGCTGCCTTGCCCGGTATTGGTAAGGCCGGTAGAGCCGTCACTATTCATTGCACCAGTCTCCAGGCTGCCTTGCCCGGTATATTGGCAGGGCCGGTAGAGCCTATACTATTCATTATACCAGTCTCCAGGCTGCCCAGCCCGGTATATTGGCAGGGCCGGTAGAGCCTTCACTATTCGTGGTACCAGTCTCCAGGCTGTCTTGCCCAGTATATTGGCAGGACCGGTAGAGCCTTTGCCTTTCGTTATACCAGTCTCCTGGCTGCCCTGTCCGGTATATTGGTAAGGGCGGTAGAACCTTTTCCTCCTTGTGCCATCTAAGGTTGCCTTACCCAGTATTGGCAGGGCTGGTAGAGCCTGTTCTACATGTTGTATACCTATACTCAAACTACTATGCGTTATTTCTATATGTTCTATGTGTATGCTACCCATAAGGGTTTCCTTTAAACTTTTCAATAAAGTTGTGTTTTTATCTTAACTCTGTGTCTGAGAGACATAACAAACCGTGACACACAACCACAGGTCTGACAGGGAAACACACTGTCAGCAGGCCAAAGGTGCAGCAACTAGCAGCAACAGAAGCACTTTAAAAAGTTCTCAGGGCTCTAGAGCAGAAAAAAGAAGTAGTGAAGTTATTTATGTGTCAGAGAGTTTGCTACTGCCAGTGCCAATAGCAAGTTCAGTCCAAATAACACCTATGGTTCCTGCTGCATGGTGTTAAAGTGATAAAGTTTCAGGCTTCTTCTGCTATGTCCTGCCAACCCACAATCTCAAAGCAAGGTTGCCAAGATGTTGGCAATGGACATGCTGCCATATTCTTTTGTATTCATCACTTTATCCCCTATTTATCACCACTTAATAAATTTCCCCCCAGGTCTCTTCTCATAGTAGCCATAGAACCTCACATACTGAGCCATGTAATTTTGCCCTATGGTAGCCATACAACCACATCTATTAGCCAGACAGCCTTGTTCCATTGCAATTGTATCCATAAGGGTGGGCAACATGATAGCTGCTGTCATACTACAACTTCCATCATTCTCATGATGCCCACAGAACCGCAAATAATGACAGCCAGCCTTATAGTCATAGAACTACATAAAATGCCTTGTTCCCAGGTAGCCACAGAACCACACATATTGATTTCTCAGCCTTGTCCTACTGCATGGGTGGCACAGAGCAACACATATTGACCACTGACCATGCCCCAACATTATCCCACTACACTGGTAGCCAGAAACCCACACATACTGATTATGAGTCCCAACCTTTTCCTATTGCACTGGTAGCCAAAGAGCCACACATTCTGAGTCAGAATTCCCAGTAAGAATACTCTAGCCTAGGAAGACAACAGCAATGTCCTGGTGTTGTGAAAAGGCAGAAATCTAAAGGCAAATTTAAGCATGAGAATTTCCACAGAAAAAGCAGCTAATTTCAGGTCACCCCTGAAAATGTGTTCCCTTTTTCAAACATCCCTAAAACGTGCACCTATGGGTATGTACAATACCTTTAGTGCATACCAGTGCACAAAATCCACCATCATTGAATGCTTTAAGTTCAGCAATCAACACATGCCACACCTATAGCATGTACATGAAAATGTAGTCATGTTGGTCTTATTTCCTCTATACTTTGTAAGTACATAGAATTGACCTTTAAAGACCAGATGGGTGTGCAACACATAGTTACGTAATGCAGTGATCGCCACTATGGTATACGAAATACAGAGGAAACAAATGCCCATACAGTCCCTCACTGTCTTCCCCTTTGTGCATGCTGCATAACTGGAATATTTTTTGGCATGGACAGCTTAGAACACAGATGTTAGTCAGAGACAGTATCTAAGGTACCATATTAGTTTATGCAGGCACAACAAAAGCAAATTGATAACAGCATCTATTTTAGTATAGAATCAAATTAATATATCCCATTTAAGGCTAAGCTGTCTGAATAGATATAGAAATGGGATGACTATATGAACCATCTGGTTCTTATCTGCTGTCAAGTTGTATGTTTCTATTTTACTAAAATAGGATCATCCTTTGATTCTCCTCAATACTTCTATATGTGTTTGTCTCGAGTGATAGAGCAGATTCCATATTCTTCTGCAATGAGAGTCCTGATCCTCAGCTGTAGCATTATCTGTAAATTTGTTAACTTCTATTGATGGATCCCATATATTTTAACTTATTCTAAATAAACTAAATAAAATAACCTTTTTATTATTTTTTTTCTCAGAGTGTTGGACTATGAATGGAAATCTGCTATGAAGAACAGTTTCTCCCAGACATGATGAATGTCTAATTATAGACTTAAATGAGGCGTATGTTTTTGTAATTTGGTGAATAAATGTCACCATTTTTTTCCAATTACAGATGTATCCCATGAAATCATTAATATCGCATTTTCTTGATCTGATACGCAACATCTATTGATTTGTATATGGATCTTTGTTTACTTCACACTGAAAGTTTCTTATAGAGAGGGAAATTCTGTAAAATGCTAAGACACTATGGGCTAGATTTAAAGGCAGCCGTTAAACCAGCCGCTAAGTGAAAAATGCTCATCGCTCGCAAATAATACATGAGTTACGGCAGATTCAATAGCTACTCTACGAGAATAGCTATCGAGCGTAGGCACACACAAAACACATAACACAAAAGCCGTTGTGGCTCATGTTAATGCACAACGGGCGGCCAAATCACACGATAACAGCGCTCAAAACAACATCTAACATAACGGCTGCCGTTGTCTAGCTACCATGATTGATGCAAAAACAAATTCAAACACACAGCCAGTCACAAAGCCCCAATGTATCAAATAACTTCAAATACACCTATATATACCCAAAAATAACCGTCGCACACTGTCTGTTATCGAGTTCTTCAGAGCCAGATATCAGGACCCAGGAGCGGAGGATAGTGATCAGAGAGAGGGAGACAGGAGCGTTCATTGGAGGTAGAGGAGTTTTGCAGTTTGGAGAGAGGAGAGAGGTGCACTAAATATACACATATCACACTTTGCACATATCACATACACACATACAAACACAAACATATACACATACATACACATAGTCCTTTTATTTTATAACACCTTACACATTTTATTTTACAGTGTGAATCTGGGAGTGAAAGTGTGTGACAGAGAGTGAGTGGATCGAGTGTGTCTGTGAGGGTCTGTGGGAGTGCCTGGGTGTGACTGGGTGAGTGATGGCCAGGAGAGGAGGACAGTAGAGAGGGATGGGGAGAGTAATGGAGGAGGAGGAAGCTCAGGAGGGGATCCCTCAGCAGAGCAGGGGTGGGAGAGGGAGATCTGCAGGGCGGAGGGGGACCCGACCCACAAGAGCAGGCACACGCAGGACAGGGACAGAACCTGCAGTGGGACGAGGGGTAGTTGCTGGGGAGCACCCCACACAGTCAGGGTCAGACCAGGCAGGGCACTCCGTCTCAGAATCCTCCCATGCCGGAGCTGATGAGGGCAGGATCAGGGACCCAAAATACACAGAGGAGGAGAACACGGCTCTCGTGGAAGCTGTCCTGGAGAGGCAGAGTGTTCTCCACCCGACAGCGAAGGTCCCTGGCCTGTCAGCGAGGAGGAAAGCAGCCTGGAACCAGATCTGCAGCCGGCTCAACGCGGTGGCTGTATGCAGGCGGGACGTGGAGTCCATCAAAAAGAGATGGGGCTACTGCCGGAGGGTCGTCAAAAACAAGATGACCGAGCTCGCCAAGCACGCCAGAGGCACTGGAGGTGGACCAGCAGTCCCTATCACCTTCTGCGGCTGGGAAGAGATGGTGCAGCAGACCATGTCCCCGACCCTGATCAAGGGGGCATTGGAGGAACTGACACTGGGGATGAGAGGAGCCTCCACACCACCGGTAAGTGCAACACTACAGAACAACACACTACAGCAACCAACACCAGCTGCACACACAGTCACACCTCAACACATGTCCATCACTCAGCCATACAACTGCACCAACACAGCACCATGAGGGTTAAAAAAAGGACACAACACCTGGACAAATGGCAACGTCCAACTTGGGACACACCTGTCAAAGTCCTACTTCAACCCTCCTGTCGCTGTCCTCATCACACACAATACACAAACCGTTATGTTCAAAATGTCATCTGTTAAATATCATCACTGTTCACACATAATGTCACCCATGTCCCCACCCCCACCCTAACCCCTTGAGTGCTAGAGGGATCATCAATGCATCAATCAACAATGCATTGGCAACCCCTCTGGTACTCAAGGGGTTAACCAGACAACAAACAAGTCAATAGGACAACGATCACATGCTACACAGGGGACATTCACTAAGCGGTGACAAACAGATGGTGGACACAAAGTAACCCTCACACACCCTCACTTCACCAATACCAGTGTTAGTCCATGGAGAATATGCAACAACAAGAATCAAGTTTATAAGGTCCCATTGTACAGACTCCATGGAAAACACTGGAAATGGGGAAAGGAGATCACTGGAGAAGTCACCATCATGTTCACCTCATCAGTTCAACATCACCACTTACTGAATTACAAAAAGGGGGCATCAGGTCACACATCACAGTGTCACACAGAATAAACGCTTGTAGGTGCAACACACAGGCCGAAAACTATTCCACAGATATCAAGCTGGAAAAAGTAGGCATTGGTGTTGTGGCTGCAATCATTTACTCTGACTTGAAATGACATATCCCATATCTGATTCCCACATGGATCCACAGGGGTGCTGATGCCATGGATGGATGGTACACCAGCCGCTCTTTGCAGGATACACATGGGAAACAAAGAGCAAACATCATTGTACCTTGGTCACCAACAGGCCATGAGTGATGGATATCTAGGATTGAGTACGGTTGCCTCACACAGAAGGATGGATGGGCTCATAGACAGACAAAAACAGGCCTCAATCAAAGATATCCCTCACTACTGGCTGGATTGTTGCCCTTAGGATTCAAATGTTACTAAATATGTTACAACACGATGTGAACACAGAGATCACTTCACTGGATGTGATTGCCTTACTGGCTAGATATGTGCACCCATCACAAATCAACCTACATTGCTACCATCCCAATACACATACATAGTATATCACACTCTATGTAGATGGGATATACGAGGTATGTTCATATCCACCATATCAATACAATGTCTTGTTGGATGGGTGCACATGTATAGCCAGTAAGGCAATCACACCTACTGAACTGCTCTCTGGCTTCACATCTTGGAAGGATATTACTGTATCCATATGAAGGGTACATATCCACATACATATATGACCATTTCTACTTGTGTGTCACTGTAATGGGATAGCAATGGGTAATGTCATCACGATGTCATATCATTGCCATCGTCAACAGATGTGTCTTGATCTAAGTCCCATCCCTCCAACACTCATGGTTATACAGATATTGCTCTATGTGACAGGTGGCGATATCTATCATTTGACCACACGGAGGCTCTTCAGCAGAGCCAAAGCCGCAACATTTCGAGATAAATACCTCTTTGGAATGGTCCACAGAGTGTGCTTGCAAACCAGGCACACTCTGTACACCATTCCAATTAAGTATTGTTCTCTAAATGGGGTGATTTGGGCTCTGCTGAAAAGCCCTCGTGTGGACAAATGACTGAAATCTCCATTGTCACATAGAGCAATATATGAACAACCATGAGGGTAGGAGGGATAGGACTAACAGTGAACAACATCTGTTTTCACAATGTCTACAATATGACATCAAGGTGGACTTAACCTATGCCATCCCCCTGGAGGGATAGCCATCCCTACAAGTTGTGAAGATAAATATATGTTGTTGGATTCACCCCCTCCCCCGAGTTAAACAATGGTATTCCTACTGTTGAAAGGTGTGTTGATTCAAAAGGTATCACAGCTCAGAAATGGATATGTCAGGGGCAATACCCCAGTGGCCTGAAATTGTACAGTGGTGCTGTTACTACACAATCATGTGGACAGCTCTGGTACAGGGACCAGATATCTACATGGGAGGGTGTTGCAACAGCCCCACTGTACTATTTCGGCCCACTGTGATATTGCACCTCAAAATGAAACCTTTTACCTATAATAACTCAAACAACACCTTTCAGCAGTGGGTGTACCCTTGTTTACCCAGGGGGATTAACCCAAAGACATATAATTTTCTTCACCACATATCAAAGTATAACTGTCTCCACAAACATATGGCTAAGGTCACTAATCACAACATCTTATTTCTCCACACAGCTTACGGCCCTCAAGCCCAGTGGGAGACAGTGGAGGAGGCAATGTCACCCCCCAGTGAGGAGGACACAGAGGAGGGGACCAGCCGGTGTCACCTTACCCACCATCACCATCCCCTCCAACACAGGCTGCACCACCACCTTCTGCACCCCTTCAAGCTGCACCACCACAGGCTGCACCCCTTCAAGCTGGACCACCACAGGCTGCACCCCTTCAAGCTTGACCACCACAGGCTGCACCCCTTCAAGCTGCACCTCCCCAGTACAGTGGCTGGATGCAACAGGAGGAGAGGTGGACCCATCCAGCCACCTCCACCAGCTACTACCCTCCATCAGCAGCACCACCACCGCCAGGGAGGCAATGGCTGCCAGGGACAGTGGCCACCACCCAATATGGGCCATATGCCTCCCAGTTAAACCCACCCTCCTGGATGGCTCCACAGAATGTCCCAAGGTATGATCCGAGGTGGGGTCCAAGCACCTATCAGTGGCCACCATATGACCAATGGCCACTGGACTACCCACACCTGGGCCTGATTGGTGAGCCCCAGCACCCCCTACCCAGGGACATTTTCACACCTCCACCAGCACACACATCATTGGGCAGCTCGGAGTCACTTGATGTGGTAGGCATATGCCCATCATCTGCACCAGCCACTCCAACAGCTGTCACAGCAGCCACAGCACCTCCAGCAGCACCAGAGCAAACAGCACCTCCAGCAGCGCCAGAGCAAACAGCACCCTCAGCAGCAGAGGAAACAGCACCCTCAGCACCAGAGGAAACAGCACCCTCAGCACCAGAGGAAACAGCACCCTCAGCACCAGAGCAAACAGCACCCTCAGCAGCAGAGGAAACAGCACCCTCGGCAGCAAAAGACTCAGCACCCTCAGCAGCAGAGGAAACAGCAGCACCAGTGACACCGGGCACATCCACCTCCAGCACCGCACGCCTCACAGGGATGGAGGCGGAGTGTATGGCCCTGCAGAGGAGACTACGCCGGTCGAGCAGGAGTACTGACAACAACATTACAAGGAGCAGGAGGCAATCCAGAAGGAACATTGCACAATTGGAGACCAGGATCCAAGGCTTGGAGTCGGAGGTGGCCAGGGGGAACACACTACTCCAGCAGCTCAGGACTGGTGTGATGGACATGTTAACACAGGTCCTTGTGGAGTTGAGGGAGATAAACCGCAGGGAGAACCTGAGGATGGAGAGGGAGAACTTGCGTTCCACTGAGGGGTCTACTACAACCACCACCCCCTCCAGTGTTACCCCTGAAGCCACACCTAGGGGGCAGAGGATTACCAGGAGTTCAACAAGGGCATCCACCTCTGGCACCCAGGCTAAGGCCCCTCACCATACCTGGGAACTCTCCGGATTTGCCCCGGAGACTCCGGTTCTGACAGAGATTTACCGGGTCTCCAGGGCAGAGGCTGATTACTCCGGATGTGGGGAGTTTCTATTGAAACTCTACACACTTACAATCTTTCTCAAGCTGTTCCTCCGTCCCCAGCCTTCTGTGTGACATTTTTAACCCTTTGAGTGCCAGAGTAGTACCACTCTGAAACGCAAAGGGTTAAGCACCCCCCCGATCGCATCAAGCCCCGCCCCTTTTTGACGCGATTAGCGTCATTTTTGTCACCCCCTGCTGAACAGAGGACTCCCCTCCGGGAAGCCCTCAGCTGGAAGTTCCCAGGTATGACCCCCACCCAAAAAGGAAAAAATGAAAGGCCCAACCTGTCAACTTTCCCCTCAATAAAAAAAAACTTTTTTTTTATTCCTGTCTGATCTGTTGTGTCTTCAGTTATGGATTGGGTGGCAGGGTTGTCTCCAATGCATTGCCATACAATGCAGTGAACACAACCTCTGCCTGGGTGAAATGTTAGTGGGATGCTACAACATGGGTTCACACACACACCGTTGTACAAATTCAACTTGTAATACATCCCTGGAGCCATATTACACCACTGTGTTATATGGCGGTGTTGTGTGTTGAATTTGAAGAACAAAACATACCCCTTAGCACAGCAAATTGTACAACACTGAACATTCGTCTACATCATATGTTGTGTTTAACCCTTTGAGTGCCAGAGTGGTAGGCAACGCATTGCAAAGAAATGCGTTGGGGACCACTCTTGCACTCAGTGGGTTAATGGGATAACCAGACAAATAGGTCTGTGACTTAGCAGGGACATTATAAGCAGGACAGATAAATGGGACATGTATCCATATTGTCTTGGATTCACACACTCATTGTGCAACTGACTTACTGGGGAAGCCAATGTTTTTAACCTAGGATTTCAATGTGTATCACACACATTGATATCCTGGGGTGAGCATTGGGGTCTCCAGTAAGTTGAGTTGCTGTTTCCCTAAGGGTGTAACAGACTTCACCAGTGATAACACATGTCCACTTAGTCTGTTTGTTCGTTGATATAGCCCATGTACTGAGATATGTCAAAGTGGAGCAATATCTCAGAACATGGATTATACTGAGCAATACAGATACTGTGGACAGGTATTCACTGTGGAAGTATGTCCCCTGTATCACCTCTTCATCACTCCCACAACACATTGGTGCATCACTGCCACCATCATCTGTTTGCACGGATACATCACAGAGTCCACTCACTGGCAAACAAGTGGTGGACTCCTGTGATGTGGGTTATGCCTTTCCATGTATGGGGGATACTCTACCCTGGGTGTGGTAACGCATTGACAAATGTTTTCTCAAATATATCCTCCTACAGACACAGATAGAATGGTGATGGTTCATCTTTATTGTGTCTCAAAGTACATTAGAATGTACATGTGTTTTCTGTGTGTATTGCCTTTATGCATTGAACACCTGTATGAGAACACTAAATGTACTTTGAAACTAAATCGTACTACTTCAGTAACACTGCTGCCCTGCTCATGTGTTGTCCACAAGGTTTGACAACTCTGTAGCTGAGCATCCTAACTGTACAGGTTATAACACTCAAGAATTAGTGTTTTCTGTGTCTATATGAGAATGTTCCAGTAGAGGTCAAACTTTGCATCACCAACAACATCACCATAAACATCAAGGGGTGATCTTCATGAAGGTGTTGTCAAGACATCAATCCAGTCACATGGAAGATCTTCAGTTCAAGGATGGATCATGTTACGGATGCCTGTGGGAGAAGAGGACAGGATTTGGAGCAGTAGACCTGAACTGATCATCAAGCAACAACAATTTAGTCTTTTTAATCCCCTCAATTTTCACAGTTACAGGTGAGTACACAAACCATTGCTAGACAATGTGTTGTGTACTCATCTATAACCAGTTCTGTGGGGAACTAAGGACATGTGCACCAGCCCTATGGATATGTGCCCCTGACATGTATACACGCATTAACAAAAGTTCTGAGAGCTCCATGGAAGTAATGGCATTGTGCTGCCACTGTGAAAGTGACAGTGGCAGCCCAACGTCATTTGTTCCATGGAACTGTTAGGACACATTTGTTGATGTGTGTATTCATGTCAGGGGCACATATGTCTGCACACTCACAGGTCAGCATGGAGTCCCTGGTAATCTGATCTATGTCTCATGACCTCTACATTGTGTGACAATACCACTGTACATCCACCCCTCTGCTGCTCTTCTCAGCTCTAGCACAGTACAGGTCCCATATTGAGTCTAATGTCCCTTTAAACCCTGATGTGTCTGAGTATTATCCAATGCATTTCATTAGATAATACTCTTTCGCTACTGGGCTAGCATGGTTGTTCAGGCTATAAGCATGGCATATCCAGTTAGTTGCTGTCAATCAAGCCGTGTAAGGTGATGAACATGGGTAATATGTTGTACCTTGTTTCTCCTGGGGGTGTGCATGATATCCTTGGGGTCTGTATGTCAACGTGGAGAGTGGAATGGAGGATGGTTTTTGAGTCCACACACACAATTTGCCACGTCCACTGCCAGTGCAGTGCTGTGTCACTGTTCCTGTGGGGTGAGACAGAACAAAATGTGCAGTGTGGTTAGTGTCACAGGACTGATGGGGGACTTGCATGGATTGTTTGCATGCGTGTGTTATACTCACAGGTGAAGTGTTCCGTGATGAGCCTGTCTCTGATCTGTGCCCCTCTCATGGTCTCCTCCACATGCCCGATGTCCATGGCCACTTCCTGTATGGGGGGGTCCGGGATGTGCTCCAGCAGCCTGGTGTCCACTGCGATGTTGTGCAGTATTGCGCACGCCACAATGATGTCACACACCTTAGCCTGTGCATACTGCAGTGCTCCCCCAGAGTGGTCCAGACATTGGAATGTTGACTTGAGGAGCCCAAATGTTCGCTCAATGGCATTCCTCGTTCTGGCATGAGCCTGGTTGTACCTTTCCTGGGCATGTGTTTGGGGATTGGCCAGAGGGGTCAGTAGCCAGGACTTGCATCCATAGCCAGCATTACCTGTGTAATGTGAGTGACATGGTGAGACAGGGAGCACATGTTGTGTGAATGATGTTTTGTGTGGTGGACGTAGTAGCTGTGGGTCAGGTGCATGCTGAGCAGCGTGGTGTGTATGCCTGTGTATGTGGTGTGATTTTGTTTTGTGAACTCACCCACTAGCCATCCCCCTGTAATGGTTCCATTCTCAAAATCTCTGTGGACTGAGGAGTTTTGTAGAATGTATGCATCATGTGAGCTGCCAGGATATTTAGCACAGACACTCATGATCCTCATGTTGCTGTCACACACCATCTGCACGTTGATGGAGTGGAAGTTCTTCCTGTTGATGAATAGCTGTGCGTCACGTGCTGGGGCCTTAATCCGGACATGGGTGCAATCTATAGCCCCCATGACCCTGGGCATGCCTCCCCTGGCGTAAAAGGCCTGCTTGACGTGTATCCAGTCCATGTCGGTGGTGGGAAAATATATATAGGTACTGGCCTTGCTTTTGAGGACTGGCAGGACCTGGGCCAGCACCCTGAAGAATGTGGCCTGTGACATGCCAGATGCGTAACCCTCAGTGGACTGGAAGGCCCCGCTTGCCATGAAGTGTATGGCACAGAGTAGTTTCTGCAGGCCAGTTAGGGCATGGTTGTGGATGTAGATGGGATCCACCTGCTCCTTGATGACCTCATACAAGGCAATGATGCTGTCAGCCCTCAACCTGTAGTGATCAATGACCTTGTCATCAGTCATTCCAAAGAGGGTGACCCTTGGGCGGTATACCCTGGGCCTTGGTGGTCGTCTATACATCCTCTGCCCTCCAGGTGGGGATGGACTCCTGTGTGGCTGCTGAGCCAGAGCCTCCTCACTTGCAACAGGTGAAGGCTGTTGATGAGGCGTGCTTGGAGGTTGCTGATGTTCACTAGCTCTCTCCCTTGCACGCCTTCTCCGCAGTCTTCGCAACAATATGTAACCCAACATACTGTTTGCTCTCTCTATCTGTCTCTCTCTCTCGCTCTCTCTCTCTATCTCTCTCTCTCCCTCCCTGAGTGGAAAACAAGCCACAAGTGAGTGTGTTGAGTTGTCCCTTTAAGTACTTGCTTGGGCGTTGTGTAGGTGTGGTGATGAGGTGAGTGCTATCCAATGGTGAGTTGTTTTTGTCCAGGTAAGTGTTTGCAGGTGTGTGTGTGTTATAAGATGTGGTGTGTTGTGCTTGTTATGTGTGTGCCATTTGCGGGCGTGCAGTTGTGGGGTGCAGGTCGCGTGTTGATGTTGCCCAGGTGAGCTTGTATTTGCAGGTGTCCGCTTTGTGTGATAACCCCCATTGTTCTCTGCCATGTTGTGTTGTTGTTTTTTTTGTGTCGTTGTCCCTGTGGTGTTGGTTATTGTTGTGTGTGGAGTGATTTGTGTTGTGTGTGCATGTTTTTGTGTTGTTTTGGCATTGCACGGGTTAATTTTCCCATTTACATGGTTGTGCGGTAAGCATTTTGTGTATTTTCCTATGTAACGGGTGTTTTGTTTTGCCCGTTAAGTGTCTAATGTGTGAGAAAAGTGGGTCTTAACTTTTAGCCGTTAGGTGTGTCTTTTTTTCAGCCGTTATCAGTACCGCAAGCCTTTGAATAGCTCTTGGTTATGTTGTTCCATGCGTCTGAATGCACGTAAGTGTATCGGCCGTAAGGATTGTGAAACTGCCGTTAGCTGTTCTTTAGACGGATCTTTGAATTGCAACATGACTCTTAACGCACCCGTTAGTGATTTTTTTTTACTAACGGCTGCCTTTAAATCTAGCCCTATCTCTTCATATCCAGGTGTGTACAATATAAATACATATATCTGCTTTCAAAATAAATGATTGTAATATCTTATACTGCACCAAAGCCTGTTGCATGTTGCAGGTATTGGGCATTTTTTCTACATTGTCTACCCTTGTGTTTCAAAGATAACATAGTAACATAGTAATTTAGGTTGAAAAAAGACCTATTCCTGTTTACCATTGTTGATCCAAAAGAAGGCAAAAAAAAAAATCCCTCAATACAGCAATTTCAAATTCTGTCTTGAATGGGGGGGCGGGGTTCCTTCTTGATTCCAAATGGCAATCAGATTTATCCTTGAATCAACAAGCACTAACTAAATATTAATCCCAATACTAACATACATAGCCCTCTATGTTCTGCTCTTTTAAATAAGTATCCAGGCCCTTTTTAAAGGCATCTAATGTATTCGATAGGGCCACCTCCTCAGGCAGTGAATTCCATACCTTTATTGTCCTTACCGTAAAGAAACGCTTCCATGTTGTATATGAAATCTCCTTTCCTCAAGTCTAAGCGGGTGGCCCCTTGTCCTTTGTACTGTTCTGTTAATGAACAGGTCTTTGGAGAGCCCTTTGTATGTGCCCTGAACATTTTTATATAGTGTTATCATATCCCCTCTAAGACGCCATTTCTTTAGTGTGTACAAGTTTAACTTTTCTAGCCTTTCTTTTTTAATAACTAAAACTTTCCATTCCCCTTAGTAGTTTTGTAGTCCTCCTCTACACTTTCTCTAGTTCCATAATGTTCTTTTTCAGAAAGGGCGCCCAAAATTGAACAGCATATTCTAGGTGGGGTCTTACCATGGACCTGTAAAGAGGCATAATAATATCTTCCTCCCTTGAGTCAATACCCTTTTTAATACATGCCAATATCTCATTGGCCTTTGCAGCTGCCAGCTGGCACTGCACGCTACTGCTAAGTCTATTGTCCACCATTACTCCCAAATCCTTTTCATTAGTAGATTTCCTCTGAGAAACACAATTTAATCTATATGTTGCATTTTTATTATTATACCCAAAGTGCATAACTTTACACTTGTCTATATTGAATCGCATTTGCCATTTGCCTGCCCATTTACTCAATCTGTCCATATCCTCTTGTAATGAAGATACATCTAGTTCAGACTTTATTTCCTTACTTAATTTTGTGTCATCGGCAAACACTGATACATGGCTCCCTATGCCCTCTGGGAGGTCATTAATAAACAAATTAAAAAGAAGAGGACACAGGACAGATCCCTGAGGTACTCCACTTATCATGTTTATCCAACTGGAGAAGTTGCCATTTACTACCACTCTTTGCATTCTATCTTTCAGCCAATTTCCAATCCACGCACAAACATTTTCCCCTAAGCCTATTTCATTAAATTTGTACAGTAACCTCTTGTGTGGAACCGTATCAAATGCCTTGGCAAAGTCTAAATAGATCACATCAACCGCCACTCCCACATCTATATTTTTACTCACTTTTTCATAAAATGCAATCAAGTTAGTTTGACAAGACCTGTCTTTCACAAAGCCATGATGGCTCCTGCTAATGATATTCCTGTTCAAGCTGAATTCTTGAATATATTCCCTTTTCAACCCTTCAAGCAGCTTCCCTACCACAGATGTCAAGCTTACAGGTCTGTAATTTCCTGGCTGTGATTTTGATCCCTTTTTAAATATGGGCACCATATCTGCTTTACGCCAATCCTTGGGCACCATACCTGAAATAAAAGAATTCCTGAAAATCAAAATTAATGGTCTGGCCAGGACCTGGCTTAGATCTTTAAGTACCCGTTCGGTCCCGGCGCTTTGTCTACCTTAACACCATTCAATTGTTTAAATACTTTTTCTTGTGTTAGCCAATCCCCAGATCCACCCACCTGGTTGTTACCTACATTGCCTTCCCTTTCTATACTATCTAGCCCAGAATTTATTAGCCCTTCCCCCCTTCCTAGTTTAAAATCACCTCCAACCGTCTGCCATCCTCTCCCCAAGTACTTGAGACCCTCTTGCATTCAGATGCAATCCATCCCTACTATAGATATTGTACCCCAAAGCAAAATCAGCCCAGTGCTCTAAAAACCCCAAACCCTCCATCTTACACCAAGACTTCAGCCATGCATTCAGCTCCGTAATCTCCCGCTGTCTCTCTGGTGTAGAGCAGTGGAGATGCCTCCCACCTGAGAATGAGGAGACCCTGAGAGGGATGAAGGCACAGTACAGGCTTATCTGGGACGTCTTTGTTTGTGAGTACAATGCATGTTTCAAACACGATGCATGTATCACTGTGATTCTGCATCGGGACTGTGTGTAAACACATTTGCACAATACATTATATGTTTCACCCCACAGGATGCTGTGCTCCTGCTTGACATCCTACACTGCTTCTGAATGTCCCTGAGGTAAATTCACACCTCGGCTTTCCATCTATGACTTGTATCCACCTCAGCCTCCGCCAGGAAAATGGCTGCTTGAACATGATGACTAAATAGCTCTCACAGTAATGAACAGATGCAGATGCCATGCAATGAATGGTTTCAAGTGACCCTATGAATTCAACTGACATCTAGAATTCCATAAGTACATAATGACATTGTCTCTTCATGGATATGCCTATCCCCTGATACCCTTGTGAAATGCTGCGTTCCCTCCACTACGATGCTCCTCCTGATGCATGTTATTGCTACTGAATGTTGATACCATTTGACAACATGTGATGTCATGTCAGTGACATGTGCCATTTGGTAGGAGTTGATGAGGGCACTTCTGTTGCGGCACGATGGAACAAAGGAGAGAAATAACAAATTGCCCAATGGCTCATTGATATGTGTTGCCTTAAAACAAGTTGTTTGGTGATTGGCTGGGATTTTGAACTTGTTTTGACAACGTTTAGCTCTACTTACTAAGTTTGAGATACTGTACTTTGAACTTGGGTATTTTCACATTATTTAAAGAACAAAATCAATGGACGGCGTGGGAAAAAAGATGCAACACACATTATCAGGTTACATGGATTTGTGTGGCCTACGCTCATTGTTCACTGTGGTAGCTACTGTATTGGGTTTCCTCTTAACAATTGTTTTACTGTACCTTATTGAATCAAACTCTATACCTTCTGTATGTAAAGTACATATCCAAATACAGAAAATAGATTTGTATGCACAGATACATTTCCAAATAAAACTAGAGGGTGAAATATCTATATTTAAATGTATACTTTATATAATTTACTAGAATGCTGAGATATAAGGATACCTTAAATTGGAAAAATTGCAGAGACGTGAAGCAAACCTGAAAAAGCATCTGAAGGATCTGAGTTTCAAAGCGAGACTATTCAAACTCAGCTTATTTACATTAGAGAAGAGACATCTAAGGGATGATATGATTACCTTTTACACACATATATTCACGGTCAATACAAAGAACTCTAAAAGGAGAGGAGAGCTGACTGAAAAAACAAGAGTTGGTTCACAGTTCATGCCTATTTCAGCCAACTTGGAATGACCATGGAATGGACACAGCCTGAGTCTGGCCCTTTAACCTTCCTTGTATGATTAGTTACAAGAGCTGTGATAAAATCCAATGATTTTTTTGTTTTTCTTTGTAAATAGTGGCAATAAATTTACTTTAGGAAACATTCTAAAATACCATATTCAAAATCCCAAGGTGCAGAGTGCTAAAATAAATCTATGCAGCAGGAATATGTTTAAATTGAGGAGCAGAGGATTGTACAACAGATTGCGTGGCTGGGAGGTGAAGAGAATCACCAGCTCTATAATTATTCCGTGTGTGACCATTCACTAGGTGACATGAGAATCTCGCTCTTTTGTGCAGTGTGAGATTCTCATGTCTCCATTTTTATGTAGGCAACATGGTGAATTCTCTTTTGCATGTGACCTTTTAAAACTGAACCATCTTGCCCTGTATATGATTGCTATATAAATAGTAGTTAACAGAGGTGAGCCAAAGGTGCAGTTGGTTTGCTCCTTTACTTAGCACTTGATGAAGCTCATTTCAGTAATCTGCAATAAAAGTAATGTATGAATATGACTGGAATAAAAGGAGTAGGAGTAAATTTGGGCCACATCTTCATATTGGTATTAGAAAAAACCTTCAACATCCAAGAATCTATTGGGCTGCATCAGACAGAAGAAAGGAAGTTCCAATTTTCTTTATTTTATGAGAAATATACAAGCCACGCTCAGTTTTTTACAAAAGAATTAAAAACTATATATAAGTTAAAAACGGGACAAAGTTTACATTTATATTACAAAGAAAATCCAAGATCTTTTGACCACCCTGTGGTTGTCATAATCTGAACCTAATTCTTGTAGATATAGCAAACATTTCACCCACTGTAATTTTTGGAGTTATACAGTGTATATACACATTTATATCATCATCCAATGCATGTTGGGAAATTGCCAAAAAACATCTGCCATCACACCAAAACCATTATCAGAGATATGCTGGGAATTCCAGCTGGAAAGTGTCAAAGCCGTAAGGCATCAAATTAAAGAAATGATCACTGATTTGAAAAAATTGAAAGACAAGCTAAAGATGATAAAACTGTTTATCTTACTAGCGGTGATTTGGTATGACATGCTAAGTGAAGTAAACGGAGTGAGTAAAGCACTGCAAAGTAACAAATATGCAGTTTTATGTGGTAATCTCTCTCTTGAAAGCACAAGATATTTCCAATGAAAATGACATCTGGCCCACGTTTTCAAAACAATACAGAACATCAAGCAGCAGTTCAGTTATTAAGGTCAAATTGAGTGCATCACCGATGAACAAGTAAAGTTCAGAATGGAATATTTCATTTTCATAGTTGACCAAGAAGCAAATCTCTTGATGACAGATTCAATTTATATGAGAAACATGTTGCTTCCTTTGTTTTTTTTTATCAAAGCAGCAAAATCAAATCTTTCCAATAGGGTGAGTTACTTCGCTGCTGCTCAGCTCTTGAAAACATTTTAAAGGGTTGAGATAATTCTGATATTGATGGACTGGAATTGCATATTGAGGTTAAAGGGATAGTAATACTTCGTTTTATCTTTATTTTATTTTGTAGGCATTAAAAAAACATGAAGAACGATATAAGTCTTATCTCTCAAACCTTTATGGTTTGAGAGATATTCACAAGCAAAGTTTTCCCCCTCCCGCCCCTTTTACCTAGTGTAAGCCATATCTTCTCAGATATGTAATGCAGTCCATAGACCAGAACAGAAGGGGACAATATTCTTCCTACCAGAACAATGAAAGCCCTGCCCCCCTTGACAAGTGAAACTTTCTGATATACAGCTTGACAAAGGTGTTGATGTAGGCCCTCATTTTGAGCAGAATAGCCCAAAAATGGGCAGAGATCTCCTTGGTGATACTGCATTGGTTCAGGTAGTCTTCAGCAGGATTCACTATTTATTTACAGCCATGGTAAACCCCCAGGCAGATATCATTTTATTATAGGAATTAAATAGCAGCTGTTGTCCCAGATTTAATAGTAATTTGCAGCCAAAATGAAATTACTTGATTTACTTCTCTTCAACGCGTTTCGTATTGATAAGATACTTCATCAGGGAGTGTTTATAATACTATCTTGAATTCAATGGGTATTTAAACTCTGAATACTAATGGGGTGGACCAATGGCTTGCTAACTGTAAAGCTTTTCAGAGGTCAACCTAGCCACAGAACATTAACCCATAGTATGTCTAACGATAACTATATACTTTAAATATAAATGAATGAAAATAATATATAACTGTAATGATGATGAACATGTAAGAGTTACCTAAGAATTCTTATCAATATATTTTATTTATTGTCAGGACTACAACCCCACTTAAAGCCACCAGAATATAATACTTTCAACCCATATATGTTAAAATAATCCAATTTTTAACATAAGTCAGTGTGGCATGGCATGCAAATTGTAAGGTTATTTGATTATAAAAACAACCTCACCAAAGCCACTAAATTCTAATGAACCCACCCTTGTTGAGGCATATTGAACCAAAAGCCATGGTGTTGATACCCCCACTGCCACTTAGCAGCATCAGCATCATCACTGGGAAAACCTGTATATACAATAACCTAAATAGCCATGTATATGATATTAAATAATAGTAATAAAAACAACCTCGCCAAAAGCTAATGAACCCACCTTGATTGAGCCATATAAAACCAAAGTCCACTGTGTCAATGTGTGCACTACTACTTAGCCAACACTGGCACATGAGGGAAAACATGTATATATTATAAACAAGATAAACATTTGTATGTATAAAGACATATAACTGAGCAGCCATAAATCACTAAAGGTCTACTTATGAAGTCCCACTGTATATCCATACACACATGAATCCACAGTTCACAAGCCATGCACTAATCCATCCACATTCCATATCCCTGTTGAATGGTGTGTGCAAGCTCAGTGGCATACTGCCCCAGCATGCATGCACACCAGTGCATCAACATCCGTATGCGATTACACGTACTCATAATAGAAGGAAGCCTCAAATAAGCTGCAGGTATAGTTTGAATAGTTAGAACCCACCCTAATATAACCATATAAATTAAATTAAATTAAATAATGTTTAGATAATCTATGTGTTTGGAATAGTGATGCAGTCTGTACATGTGGGTGTAACCTATCTAATAATATGTATAAACATGTGCTGGAAATAATAAAAAATTATAAATATTATGAAGGTGATAGATAAATAAATAAATAAATAAATAAACTACAACCACTGCTATACATGTGTGCATGTAATAATGTGTGTACTGACTCCCTGTGAAATATTCCTGATGTAGTGACCATGTTTGTTTATATATTGTAATATGTTGTATATAATATAATATGAAGTAATAATTGTGCCTATAGCCAAATATTCTAATAATACTATAATACTATATAGTAGTACCCGACCTATATTATATCACATTACATATGGTATTATATAAAAGTGTATATGCCCAGCTTATCATTGTGTGCTGCTGGTTTGAGGGTATCATGTCTGTAGATCCAATAATATTCCATAATACATAATTGTTTGAACCTGTCCCCTTCTACGAAACTAATGTGAATGTATAAGAGTAGTGTCAATAATATTTTTATTGTGCTTCTCCTCATAGTGTTTGCTTAAGCTTATGGAATCTTATTGGACACTACTATATAGTATTATTAGAATATTTGGATATAGACCCCATTACCACTTCATATTATAGTGTATTTTATTGCATGGGTGCATTAGGCTTAATTGCTTCTGCAGACACATGCACAACATATACACACATAGTTATATTATACATTGGTTATATATTTTAGCACTTTCCTTCTATTCCATATTTTTGTTTTTTTTTCTTAGACATGTGCACACCCAATCTTTTAGGATATTAGCTGCTTTAATTGGGGCCTAGTTTTTACTGGTATTTCATATTTCATTGCCTTTTCCTCCAAATATATGGTTGTTTGTTTTACTATTAAATTATATATAATATATATAAACAAAAAAGTGGCCGCGCAACTTATCTCACAAACTGGCCCCACAAACCCTAGAACTGGCCCTGTTTATAAATTACCACTTTTTTCTGCCTTTTTTCATTGCATTGAAAGCATTGATAATAATGTATATCCACCCACCACACACATAAACACAGGAAATGTTCTCTGTGTGTGGATATGAAGGGAGAAGGGAAAGTATTTAAAAAAAAAACATTTTTGACTGACAGACAGGTGAACATTATTATCTGACCTGGCTGAGACTCTTAAGACTGGGTGGCAGATTCTACATAGATAAGACAAATAGACAAGGGGTTCAGCTTAACATATTGTGTAACACTCACTCAATCTAACATTCAGAAGAACAAAAGGGGCAAGCATATTCTGAGGTGTGATGGGTTCTGCACCAGCTGATGTGCATTTTATTTTTTAATTCCAAGATGTTGTTGTGTGTCTCCAACCACAAGTGTGGTTTTACATGGATGTGCATCTCTCTGCATCTGGACTCCATCTCCAGCACAAGTCCAGCCCCTAGGTATGTGACACACTGACACACAGGGACTGTTAAAGAAGAGCAAAACAAAACAAAAACAAAAAAACAACTTCTGCCTGACAGGTGACATAGACAGCAACAAGCGGGAGATTATTTACCTGAGCTTTGATTGATCAGCAAGCAATGATAGCTTACATTTCAAAATAGGTAACACATAGTACTGTTTTATCCATAGAAAAAGCAGGAGATTGGTAAAAGTGATACATTTATTGGCTAATTAAGTGGCTGTAGGTGCAAGTTTTCAAGCCAACTTATGTCTTTCCTTCAGACATACTTAGAATGAAGGCAGAATACAAAATGCATGACATGTTATGCACTCATGCAATTTTATTTTAACTGGAAGTGATTTCCTTATCACCATTGTGTAAATTATTCCCTAGACCCCAACAGAGGCCTCTCTTTGCAGATGGCTAAGTGGTAGAATATGTATTTACCTTTTTGCTGTTCCAATAAATTAATGTGTGGACAGTGTGTGACTACAGCCAGATACGGCTAAGTCTATGGAATTTGTGGGTTAATCCTCTGGCATCCTGCATGTAAAAAGAAGGAAAAGAGAGAACTGGAGCATTGAAACAGTAATGTCATTTAACAATGTTATGTAGATTCTTGCAGTTGATATGATGCTTTATTCTTTTGTAGAAAACTGAGGATTTAAAATACTGATTTCATGTGTTGCACCCCACTGGCATATCCCAAGCCGCTTATTTTTCAAGGACGTTTGTGCCAGAATTGTACAAGAATGTAGTTATTGTGGTGGGAAAAAGGCTGAAAAACTCACACAGGAAAAAAATTCCCTTAACCACAGATATGGGGACAAGTGTGCAGAATAAAGACTAATGACTTCCCATTGAGTTTCCCTCTGAGTCAGAAACAGCTCCCCTAAAGGTATGATGTTATTCTGATGTTGAGGAGTGCTGGATTGAGGGTGATGATTGGGATCGTAGGTGGATGTGGGAGTATTCTTGCTGTGGCTGAAGCTGAAGTTAAAGGTGCAGGCCGCAAAGCCAGATACCACACACCTGGTTGAGCCAGGGGTCAGACCAGGATGGATACTCCCAAGAGCCACACAGTAATAACCTCACACTCTCAAGGGGGTCTCAGCAATCAGCAGAAACTGAAGAAGCAGACTGAACGTAGGAAGAGCAGGGCAATGTACACTCAGAAGGCTGGAGGTCTGATGAGCCAGACTCAGGACACACTGCAGACAGGATGAAAGTTGGAAATATACTAGACACTAGGCAGGCTGAAAAGTACACTAAAGAGTAATTCTTTACACACCGCTGAATGGTGAAGGATGGCCATGCCCTGTTGAAGCAGGTGATGTACTAAGAGGCACAGGAAATACTGGCAAGTCTATAGTCAGACCATGTCACGGTTTTCAAGACACTCAGACCAGTAGGTGAAATAAAATGCAATTTTATTAAGAACAAAATAAATGACAAAGATCGCCCCCTATAAGCAGCACTGCGTAGCAGCAGGAAGGCAACAGTATGAGCAATATACAATATGTTAGAAAACAGCACAGGCAACTGACAGACACTGAGTACTGATATACAAGGGTTAACGGCACACCCAAGGTGTTAAAGGTGGTGAATGGTGGAGAAGACTCAACACCAACAGTCTGTAATACTGAGGAAACTGTCCAGCAAAGAGGAACCTGCCACCCAGAGCCTGCTGTACTTGAATGGTAGCCCCCACGGGCATATGAACAGAGCAAGTAGACTGCCAGAGCTAGAGAGAATAGCCCCCACGGGCATAACAGAGACAATTGAATTGCAAGAGCTGGAGCCACTAGCCCTCACGGGCATAATGGCAGGAACTAGATTGCAAGAGCTTAAACCAATAGCCCCCACGGGCGTAATGGTAGTGACTGAATTGCAAGAGCTTGAACCAATAGCCCCCACGGGCGTAAGCACAGAGACGTGCACAGAAGCAGCCAGAGCCGGGTGCCACCGGGCGCGGTAATGAGCTACACCGGACTGCAAGGACTGCAAGGAGAGGAACGGCTCAGCACACAAGCAACTCTCTGTATAGACTGAAGGCCCAGAACCGGGACACAGCTCTGCACGGGTTAACGGCTCGATAGTTGGAACACAGCTCTGCATGAGTAAACAGCTCGATAGTTGTAACACAGCTCTGCACGGGTTAACAGCTCGATGGTTGGAAAACAGCTCTGCACGGAAAGGCAGCTCAGTAGTTGGAACACAGCTCTGCACGGGTTAACAGCTCGAAAGTAGGAACACAGCTCTGCAGGAAGAGGCTCAGAGGCAGGAACCAGCACAGCACAGGCAACCGCTGCAGCCGCTCAGGACAGCAAGTGGGACAGTCACAATGTCGCCGTGGCGACAGAGGAGGCAGGAACGTAGAGCGGCCCGGAGTAACTGGTACAGGTCACGGAGCAGGAACGTCAACAAGCCAGGTCGAATCACGGAGCAGGTTCTCAGACAAGCAGGATCAGGATACAAGCAGGAACGTCAGCCAGGCCGGGTCAAATCATGGAGCAGGAACACAGGATCGTAGTCAGAGATAGCCAAGTCGACACACCGGAAATCAGGAACGCAGGAACACAGCACAGCAAAACTGGCTCAGGAACACCACGAAAGGGCACCTGACAGGTGATACTGGCCCAGTATAAAAAGGTCACCAGGGGCGGGCCAAACAGGCTCAACCAATCGGAGCACAGCACAAGCGAGAGTGATATGAAGAGAAACTGCACCATGATAGACCAGCCAGTACAAACTGAGGAATCACCTAGGCACAATATGCAGTTGGATGGTCAGACAAGCTGGGTCGTACACAGGAAAGCAGGCTGAGGATACCTAGTTGAAGGTAGTCAGATGGTCGGACAAGTCAGGTCATACACAGTAAGGCAGGCCAAAGGAAACTTGATAGACAGGCTGTCAGATGGTCAAACAGAACAGGTTGTGCAAAAGAAAGCAGGACAAATATTCATGTTGAGAGTCAGACAAAGCCGAGTCATACACAGTAGGTCTCAGATAAGACAGTGGAAGAAACAAATCATAGTGCAAACAGAAGGTCAGACTAGCCAGGTCAAAAACACTTGAACTCCGGATCAAATTAAGAACAACAGCACAGGACAAGCTCAATAATCGGGCATCAGCTGAAGTCTGGCACTAGAATTTAAACACCCAGAGGCCAATGGGAGTTGGGTCGTGAAACCCTCCCACCAGTGGCAACATTAGCTTGCCAGCAATCTTGTCTCTGGTTCTGGCAGTATTATTAAAGTACAGCAGCAATATAGCCTTTACCATCAGCACAACTTTGTGTGTGCAGAGTTTTGAGAGACAATCAAAGCCATACATGTGTTAAATAAACTAGAGCATGTGATGAATGGCTTGTAACCTACTCCCTGAATTCTGGTTTTTGTGTCTGCTGATAGTGGCCCCAACATTATAGCTGTCTTGAGAATAGGTGATATGCTGCATGTACCCTGCTTTGCCCCATCCTAAATTTAGCAATGAGGAATCTAAAATGCTCAGAGAGATGCAGGATATCACCTGCAAAATCTGCTCTCAATGCATTATATTCCATTCCCAAGAGTAACAACCTGCCCCATCACCAACTGAAAATGGTGGTCCCTACCAAGTGGAATTCCACATTGAACATGCTAGAATAAGGCAATTAGCAAGTATACAACGCAAAACTGGAGGGCTTTGGAGGGAGCATCTTAGTCACCTGGGCAATGGCAACTAATGTGTGATGTATGTTAGCTGCAAAAAAAGTGTTGAGGAGGCCACCTTGCTGGTTAGTCATGTAGGGACAGAATGATTAAGTAACCATTAATGGTTACAAAACTTTTTAGGTGACGGGTCTTGCGATCCAGTGCCTGTTGATTGATTTCTTTTTGTTCTGTTAGTGAATGCTTTAAATGAGTCAATAAAAGAATACTTTTAATATTTTGGTTGGGCTAACAATGTTCTGGTGGACCTGAGTGTGCTTCCCTCCGGTTATCTTCAAGTATGTGGAATCATGGCTGCAATTGTGGGGAGCTGCACCGGGTCCGCCGACCCTGACTTGGAGTGATCTCGATTTGGGTGCTAATGTGTGAAATAAGTAGCGACTAAAAATCTCGTATAGGCTTGATTAGGTACAGGAATTAGCAAAATTCTCCAACTGTTATATTTACTGCAGAAAAAAATGAGAAGCATGGTTGATGAATCTTACAGTAATGACAACACAGACATGCACCATCTAGTAAAGGACATGTTAATATGATTTGAGCAGGATCCTCACATAGTGTCCAGTAATAGCAATGAGTAATATATTCTTGCTACATTGCTGGTCCCCCACTTTAAAAATAATATTTGGGAATTTCTGCTGAAGTGTGATCAATTTCTGTTAAGGAGTGGCCATCACCATTTAGCTGTGTCTCTCTGAGGCATAAGATTAGGTAAAGAATATAAAGATATGCTTACAGATTGAGTTGAGGGTTGCATTGTGGAGGATGAGTGAGAGAAGGTTAGGGCCAAAACTGGTAGAAAAAAAAGTCAGCAAAGGTTTTATAACAGCAACAGCAACATAACAAGAATATCCCATTCCCAACATGTTTCCAAACACGCCATAACCATCACAGAAATCAATTCATGCATCTCAGGGCTGACAATCTAACATTTGTGGTTGTAGTGGCACATCTTTATTGGACTTGTTCCCAGAGTATGAGTGGCTAGCTTATACATGTGAACACTGTTTAGCTCCTAGGACTGGTCCTACTGCATGTGAGATGGTTACAGCATACTTCCAGGATAGCTATGTTCTAGGCAGAAAAAAATACATAATTAGCTATTGGCAAACATAACAGTGTGTCTGGCCAGAACTGATGAGTACTGCCATGGAAACCTTACTTGCCCACCATCAAGCGTACAGTCTGAGCTGTTTATATTGTAAATAACAGTAGGACATGGCTATCAAGCAGCAGTGTTAGTAGACTCAAATTTCTAAAAATGAAAAAAACACAGCTAATACTGAGTATCAGGTAGCAGAAACGGACAAAAACACATATGACAGGAAAACACATTGCACATGTTTTATCAACTGCAACACTGAGGATGAGGAGGAGGAATTTGAAGGGTTGCTATGAAGATGCTTCTACATATGACCAACTCTGTTTTTTCTGAGGCACCAGCAACACCACAATACCTCTTCATTTGCATCTAGAGAGAAGAAGTTAGTCAATTTCTGCACCTCATATAAAATCATGGAATACTAATTGTTCCCTTGACAGCAAAAAGGGACCGTGCCTTTCATCAGCAAATGCAAAGTGCGCAGTGTGTACAAGGAAACATTGTGAACTAGGGAAAGAACTGGGAAGCTCTCATATTAAGCAACAGGCACAACTAAAACAAAACACCTTGCCACTTGGGTCAGCAATGTAAAACCATCTCAAAGAAAACAAGTAGTGCCTTCACTATGGCCTTTGTACCACTCTGCTAAGGACACTTGATGTCAAGATAGAAGACGTAATAAAAAAAAATATTCCTTATGGCCACTAGCTTAACATTTTCAGTGTGATGGAATCTCTGCAGATGCTCCCTGATAACCTTCATTCAATGACTCTCCAACGCATTCCCATGTGTGGTGAGTGCTTCACACAATTTGCGATGGGTGGACACAAATTACCTAAACTACAGTCTCATTATCAGCTATTGGGGAGGTAACAGAAGCAAAGGTGGTACACCAGAGGAGGAGGAAGAGGATAGTACATGAGTGGGGACAGTGGGTATATTTTCCTGCACCTGAACCCTAGAGCAAGAAGATGATGGTGACACAGTTGCTTTTTGGGGTTTGGTTTTCACATGCTTAATATAAAGGTTGTGGTGTCTGTGTCACATGTACCAAGGTATGTTCCGTCATTTGCCCTTTTCACAGCCTTACCACATATAGTGCACAGTGCAGTCACTAATGACTTCACAGTGCCTGTCTTAAGGGAAAAATATTCCTACACCCATGATTTTCAGAGAGGTGTGTAGAAGAATGACCTTTTTCTTCTTCTCCAGAATCACCTTCACTGGCTGGGGCAGATGATGCTTCTGCTGCCTCAACATCAACACTAGAGATAGAAGCAGGACTACTGGTGGCAAGTGGAGCCTGTTCTAGTCCCATATCATTACTTGAATACCCCAGTCCCATGGTCTGTGGCACACTAGCCCTTTCACCATTATTCTGTTACTATGACAAATGAGCATCTTCCTCTGACAACTCAGCAGCAGGAATTACAGCAGCAGTGCACTCGACAATGTCACTGTTGGTGTTGACGGTTTCTCTCAGTTTCCACCACACCAGCTGCTCCACCGTCATTCCCACTCCGCACCACCAGTCTTTTGCTGCTCTAGTTAGGGATCAAAATTGTGACAGAGAGTCCTCTAACATCAACTCCTCAGAAGAAGGTACACTGGTAGCAACAGACACAGGCACATGTAGCTGACGTGCTACTGCTCATACTGCTCGTCTTCAGGTCCCTGCATTGAAGTTTGGTCCCCGTTTTTTTGGGCCCTTTAAGGTACTGATATCTTTTAATTTGACTGTTCCCATTAGGTGGTGTGTCTCGAATACCTGCCATATTTCCTTCCTTAAGCAAGTGACTCATAACCGATTCTCTCTGAATTCTATACCTCCCCCCTTCCAATGATGGTCAATGGGGAACCATAATTCGAGGTTCACCTTATTTTGGTCTCAAGAAGGGTGCACCAGTCCTTGCAATATCTCAGGGTATGGCCCTGAGGACCGCTGCTGGGTCCCTTGCACCTTCCCTGGTGTGCTCCTCTTTGGGGGAGGGGTAGTGTCACACATGACTTCTAGGAAGTTTGAGCCTGCTCTTACTCTGTACATGCATTAGGTCTTTCCTGAATTTGAGATTAAATTCCAGACAGACCTTATCCTTGCTGTCCGATTATTCGAGCTAGTTCTGTAATTTTTGTCAGTGCTTGTCTCCTGCTTATTTGTTTTTTGGCATCTGACCCTGGGCTCTTTTTTTGACTACTTTTGCTTTACCTTCTGGTACCTGAAGCTCCCAGTGACCTTGGTGTACGTTTTCTTGATCACTCTGTTTTATCTGCCTCCATTATACCCTGACTCTCCCTGTGACCTATATGCCTGCCCGCTGGAATACTCTATTTAGTATTGCCTTTAACACATTCCGATGCGTTACTGTTGGCCTGTCTGACGACATGTTGCCTGCTCAAAACTAATTTACAACTAGTACCACCACCCTCAGCAGCAGCACAGCCTCATTCATTTCTCTGCTTCCACTGCTCTTTCTGTCTCAGCTACACCTCAAAGGATTGCAGGAAGCTTAGGAAGCTTAGCATGCAATTAAATTGCTACTTGTATTGTTTGTGGAATGGATTCATGCAAACACAGCCTCTAAAAAGGTGCAGATGTCCAGTAACACCAAGTCCCATCAATAACCAGGTCCCAAAGTATCCCTTTTTCCAAAATAAATTGATAATGAATAAAGGATTAGAAAAAATTTTGCTGAACATCAGTTTAATATGTTGAAAAATATATCTGAGTCACATATGAAAGTGATGGCTTGTGGACAGTACATGGCCACAATGGCTGACAATTCACATCCAACAAGACTTGGCTGTAGGGATGTTTTTTCATATATGTCAATGAACCTTTACGCACATAGGATTGGTTTTAAGAGCCCAATAAATCTAATTCTTATAACAGATCTTAGGAAGAAACTGGGAGTTTTTTTAATGGTTTGCTTCAGAATGTGTGTTTTACAGAAGCAATTTCCTAGAGAAAGCTTTGCTGCATTGGTAATAAACATGTCATTTTTAATTTACAAAGAATAAAACACAAGGTTATGAGAGCCAGAGAACATTACATACAGAGCATATAAACATGATTTGAGCAGCAGGGGTGTTTATTGCAAGATACCAGCGAGGACTAAAGATACCCAGCATTTCTTCCTATCAAACTTTTATTTTATTCATATAATGCAGTACAGAACAGGTTAGCCGCACAGCTTAGTAAGTATATGTAATTAATACATTAAATAATAAATTCCTGTTAGAAATAATTAAATTTATAGAACAGCAACTGTTTTATTATATGTGCCTTCAGAGATTTAGTTTAATTTGGACACAGAAATAATTGCCATATTCGAAGACAATGGGGCTATTTGTAAGTAAATAACTTTCTATTGTATAGGCTTTGGCGAAAAACTTAAGAGCAATATGTAGCAATCGTAGGTTGTACAAAAGTAAGATCTTAAAGCGGAACTTTCACATATTAATAAGTCGCCCTTCAATCATTAAATATACGGCGACTAGCTTGATAATACGTGTATTACCTATCAAAAGTGGCAGATTCTAAGGAAATCTTTAATCTTCAGAGACTGACGGCCAGGTTAGTGCAGTCTGCGAGCCTGCCACTTCAGTCCCTTCCAATTACCTTGTGGCACGCTGCAATGCTTCTTACTAAGACTGACAGCGCAGGCACGCGGACAAGATGTTTGTGCTGATGCCTGGCTTCCGGTCTCTGAAGATTAAAGATTTCTTTAGAATCAGGCACTTTTGATAGGTAATACACGTATATGTATACTCTGCATGCACAAGGTGGCATGAAGATGGTATTGGCTATCCTGCTGCTGCCTTCTTTTAATCACACTGGAAGAATCAGAAGCATAATTACTGGCTTTCAATTGATGCTGTAAGCTAGTGTTGTCCACTGTTGGTGCTGGGGTCAGGGAAACCGATTGAGCAGTCAAAGTCATATAGTCTGTGCTCCACCCAATTGTCCACAAATCTGTTGTCAAGTGGATTTTCTTGCCATTTTTTAGCCTTTTGCCCACCACATTAACCTCCTGCTTGTACAATTCAGGCACAGCCATTCTGTAAAAATAACTGTGGATATTCCAGCATGGTGCTACACATGACATCAGTTCTCTAAAACCTCGGTTTTCTACAAAAGAATATTGCAGAATGTTCACTGCCAGCATCTTGGCAACCTTGCCATTCCACAGGCATACTTTGGGATTGTTTTTGTGAAGTTTTTGACTCCTTCCCAGGAACTCAGTCAGTGTGGGTTGGCAGAACATGGCAGAAGAAGCCTGGAACTTTAGTGTTTTAATAACATAACTAGGGGAGGTGGTGGTGGTAGAGGCAACATGTGTGGCCAGTCTATGACTCTTGTCATCTCCTACAGCAAAGCCAGGGTCATCATACTCCTATGCAGCACAAGTCATAGGTGTTAGTTGACACTGGCAGTAACACACTCTCTGACACATAAATAACTTCACTACTTATTTTTTCTGCCCTAGAGATCTGGGAACATTTTAAAATGCTTCTGCTGCTTCTAGTTGTGGCACCTTTGGCCTACTGATAGTGTGTCTCCCAGTCAGACCTGTGGTTGTGCTGCAGGTGGGATATCATAGAGGGGGTGCCTAGGTGTCAGCCTGCTTTCCCCCTTCTCACGTGCTTTTTGCACAACAAATAGCAACATGTGTAGCTTGAGGATCCTGAGCATCTCCATACTGTGGACTTCATTAACTGAGGGGTTCCTGAGGTGATACTGCTACTACTACTACTGGGGCTAGATGTTGAGGCAATTCTACTGCCAACACTACTAAGTGTCAAAGGTTCAGCACTTACAGCAGCAGCAGAGGCATTCGTCATATCAAACATTGTGGATGTTAATAATAACCTGTGTTGCTGTTTTTGTTGTTGTTGCTGCTGCTGGGTCCTCAAAACAGGTCTGTGTGGCTGAGTGGGACTTGGACTTTGAAGAGGTGATGATGCTGATGATGACTGATAGGATGACTGTGTACCTTTTGACATCTGTGCTTGTCCCGGGTCAGACTTTCCAACGGTTTTCTTAGTTTATAGACAGGCACAGTGCTCTTTTTCAGTGGTGGAAGATTCAGCCTTTGTCTTAATGCTAACTTTATGGCCATGTCCTCCTCCTCACTATCAACTTTATCTGTTTCTGAACAAGAGAAGGATGCCAGAGGGATATATTCTAGATCTGCATCATCATTAGTCATCATTAGGTTATCCTCAGCAACATCAGCATCACCTGTCACTTATTGCCCACTACCCTTATATTCCTCTAAGCTTACAGGTCTCAAACAATTTCTTTTTACTTTTAATGTAACAAAGTTCCCTACTACTTTGAGGACAGGTGTTTCGGTGCTTGTTTGTTTCACTATCTGATGCAGAAGGCAGTTCAACTACTACTCGTTCCTCTATTATACTATCGCCATCATTGACACTTGAATGAGACTTGTCTTCAGTGTTCTTCTTATATGGTTCTTTATTTGTACTGGCACTGGTGCCAGCTTCTCCCTTACTGAATACATCACTGAACTGTTGGTATTCGTCTGGCAATGAAGGGGAGGTACACAAGATCTTTACCGGGTGGGTTAAGCAATGCTCCATACAAAACTGAGACCAAGTAGAGATTTCACACTTTTGCCAATCAAACTGTGGATTATGCAACTGTAACCAAGGAAATCCCACAATTACTGCGTAGTGTGGAGAATTAATAAGTTGGAACTGCTCTTCCTCCTTGTAAAGTGCCCCAATAGTCATAGATAATGGCATTGTTTCAAAGGTAACCTGTGCAGGTTCTAAGGGTCTGCCGTCAATTGCTTCAATAGGAGAGGGGTCTCTCTCTCAATCCGCGGAACCCCATGCAATTCAGCAAAGGTATTATCCATAAAATACCCAGCTGCACCAGAATCAACCAGGGCTAAAACCTCCACTGAGCGTTTTGCCCAAGAAAGTACCACCTGTATGGTAGGTTTCAGTGTACCCAAACCTGGGGACGATTGAACACCACCTAGGGCCTGTCCCCCAAGGTACCCTAGGTGTGTTCGTTTCCCGGACGTACAGGACAAGATCTTAGCAGGTGCCCATTCTTGCCACAATATAAGTACAGCCCTTGTCTTCTGCGATATGTTCTCTCTTCCTTGGTTAGCCTGGTGAAGCCTAATTGCATAGGTTCACCTGGTTCCCGTAACTGTTCATTAGGCTTAGATGCCAAGGGAGGGATGGGTGGGCAAAATGTACTGTTAGATCCATTATTTTTTGACCGTAGCCTGCGGTCTTTGGCCATTAATCTCTCACGGATCCGGGTGTCAATTAGGATAACATACTCAATATAGTCATCTAGATCAGTGGGCAACTCTTTAGCTGCAATCTCATCTTTAATCTGGTCACTCAGGCCCTGAGCGAAGGCTGCCAACAATGCCTCGTTGTTCACCCTACCTCTGCTGCCAAGGTGCGAAATTCAATGGCATAATCGCCCACCGTACGCCTGCCCTGCTGTATCTTCATAAGGCGTTTAGCAGCAGAGGTGGTTCTACCAGCAGGCTCGAACACTCTCCAAAATGACTGCACAAATTCTCTGAAACTCCTTGTGCAGGGTTTCGCACTCTCCCATAATGGATTGGCCGATGCCAATGCTCTACCAGTCAGCAGGGATATCATGAAACCAACTTTACTGCGGTCACTGGGGAAGGCATGCGCCGTCAATTCCACAAATATTTCAAGTTGGTTGATAAACCCTCTGCACAGATTAGGATCACCATCGTATCTGAGTGGCAAAGGGGTGGAGGCAGTTAACCCCTTGACTGCAGCCCCTGAGGGCACAGTATCTGACCTGGGGAGACCACCGGACTAGGAACAGACTTGTCTGAGAGTACAGTGCGTTCAAGAATAGTTTGGATCGCTACCGCTAGCTGATCCAGGCATTGCTCATGTACATCCATCCTCCAATGGATATTTTGTGTGTTACCATCACTCTTATTGTCTGAGGTCATGGCCCTTTCGTACTGTCACGGTTTGTTAAGACTCTCAGACGCAAGTTAGGTAAAAACACAACTTTATTGAAAAGTTTAAGACAATCCCATAGGGTAACATACACGTTCATACATATATATTGCAATGACAGGAAACAAGCAATGATAATAGCGATACAGGCTCTACCGGTCCTGCCAATATACCGGGCAAGGCAGCCAGGAAGTTGGTACAAGGAATAGATAGGCTCTACCGGCCTTGCCAATATACCGGGCAAGGCAGCCCGGAGACTAGTACATGGAGAATTAGTAGGCTCTACTGGCCCTGCCAATATACCGGGCAAGGCAACCTGGAGACTGGTACACGAAGGATTAGTAGGCTCTACCGGCCCTGCCAATATACCGGGCAAGGCAGCCTGGAGACTGGTACTCGGAGGATAGTAGGCTCTACCGGCCCTGCCAATATACAGGGCAAGGCAGCCTATAGGCAGACAGCAAGTATAAAGGCTCTACCGGCCTTGCCAATGCCAGGTAAGCCAACCCAAGATGGTACAGAGAGGAATAGGTTCTACCGGCCTTACCAATATACCGGGCAAGGCAGCCTAATACAGAGTGGGTGGCAACCACTAAAACCTCAGTGACTGGCTAGGTGGCAACAACAGTCACAAGGATGACATGCAGAGGCTAAAGGAGTTAAAGTGGCAAGCCAAGGAAATATACAGGAGAACACCAGTACCTGCGTACTGGAGTACCAGCGGAGCTGCCTAGGACTTGACAGCAAATAGATAGCATAGAGAGAACCAGTACCCGCGTACTGGGGACACAAAACTCTAAATCGGTACAATAGTACTCAGATGTGGTAGAGCGAACCAGTACCCGCGTACTGGGGAGACCAGTCCCTCATCCGGTGCAACAGCAGCCGGTGAATAGGAGCGAGCTAGTACCCACGTACTGTAATCACAAACTGTATCGGTGCAACGGCAGCCGGTAGTTGGAGGAGCAAACCAGTACATGCGTACTTGGGAAACCATCTCTCTTCCGGTGCACAGCAACCAGTTGAATGTAAGCAGACCAGTACCCGCGTACTGGGAGCACAAATCTCATAGGTGCAACAGCAGCTGGGTGGCTATGGAGCGAACCAGTACCCGGGTACTGGGGACACAAATCACAATGTGCAACAGCAGCCGGGTGGCTGTGGAGCTAACAGTACCCACGTACTGGAACACAAATCTCTATCGGAGCAATAGCAGCCGGGTGGCTGTGGAGCTAACCAGTAACCGCTACTGGGACACAAATCTCTATTGGTGCAATAGCAGCCGGGTAGCTGTGGAGCGAACCAGTACCCGCGTACTGGGAACACAAATACTATTGTGCAACAGCAGCCGGAGTAACCAGCAAGCAGTAGAAGTGTCACCAAGGTGACTATGGAGGACTAGCCGACTACAGGCGATAATGGATCAGGAGCACAGCAGATGAAAATAGGATCCAGCACTCCAGACGGTCAACCGGATCAGGAACGGCAGCGGGGACTGGCAGCAGGAAGCAGCGACACAACGGCAACCTCAACCGGATCAGTAACGGAAACAGGTGCCAATGAACTGGCAACTCTGGAACTTGACGATCTCAGGTTAGCAGGAACATAACCAGGGGCCCAGGAAGCTCAGGAACACAATGGAAATGCGAGCAGCATAGAGACAACACGAAAGGGCAACCAAAGGGTGCCCAAGCCCGGTCTAAATAGGCAATGCAGGACGGGCTGAACACAGAGAGCCAATGGAGAGCCCCCTACAGGTAACAGACACACAAAGGCAGCAATCACGGGCACCGTGATAACTACCTGCTGGCACTAGGCCAGCAGGGCATCAATTTTTTGTCTCAGGTTTTGTTACTGTCAAACCAAGGGCCTCTACAAACCAATTTTTTCTCAGGGATTGTGAGCCTATAGATAGAAAAATAGAGACATACACAAAGAAACATGATGGACCTTGTGAATAAAAATAATCAATTCCAACTGCAGCACTGGGGGACAAGTGAAAAATCACATTTATTTCACTTGGATTTTTTAATCTTTCGGGTGCCAGAGAGGCATCCAACTCATTGCAAAGCAATGCATTGGCTACCCCTCTGGCACTCACAGGTTTAACCCCCTTGATTGCTAAAGATGGGTCCATAGCATTGGTCCTCCTTTGCTTTCTGTAAAAGGCCCTTTATATACGGTATACTAGTGAAATATCACCTTGTATTTGGCGACCTTCCAAATGCTGCAATCATAATGTCACCTGAATTAAAAGGGCAACACCAGAATGTCACCCGCTACAAAAGGGCAACATTCTAATATTGCTGGCTTAAGTGTCACTATGAGTACCTTTCATCCTGTATACAGAAATCCACACCCACTCACTAAAGAACTAAATTCAACAATTGTACCCACATCCCCTAACTTAAGTCATGCCGTAACCTCCATCCTTAACTAAAATCTTACCTTAGCCTCCATCTGTGCCTTAGCTTATATCCTGTTGTTACAAATACCCTCCATCCTGCATACAGAAATCAACACCCACCCACTAAAAAACTAGTCAACAATTGCACCCACAGCCCCTAACTTAAATCCTGCCGTACCCTCCATCCTTAACTTAAATCATGCCCTACCATCCATCTGCTCCTTAAATTATATCCTGCGGTCACTGTCTCTGCTCTACTGTGCTCTGAGTAACCTCCATCTATGCTTTAACCCTTTGAGTGCAAGAGGGGTCTGCAACGCATTGCAAAGTGCATTGGCACTCAAAGGGATAAGACACAGATGGAGGGTATTCAGAGAAAAGTAGAGCAGCGACAGTGGCGGCAGGATATAAGTTAAGGCACAGATGGAGGCTAAGGCAGGATTTAAGTTAGGGGCTGTGGGGACATTTGTCGAATTTAGTTCTTTAGTGGATGGGTTTGGATACAGGATGAAATGTACTCATAGTGACACTTAAGCCAGCAATATTAGAATGTCGCCCTTTTGTGTGGGTGATATTCTGATGTTGCCCTTTTAATTCAGGCAGCATTAGTATTTAGGCCATGGATAGTGTTATTTCAATACTGTCAGAGCTCCCACCCTTCTTACTGATGTAACACTGTTCATCTCAGAACAGAAAGGTGGTGTCCAGATGGCTTACAGAGAGGGACAATCTTCAATTAGCATAAAGGAAAAACCTGAAAAACCTGTCAAGGGGGACAGGGTTTTCAATGTTCTCACAGTAAGAAGATTGTCCCTTGCTGTAAGCTGTCTGGTCTTAAGACCAGATTCCACATCTGAGCGGAGGTGGATTACACTAAGTAAAAGGGGCAGAGGGGGATATTTTATCATTCAATTACTCTTGATCTACAACTCTGATAGTACTGAATGGCCCAAATACTATGATGATTAATTGGAGCTGCTTTTATTTTGAAACATTACAATCCCTTTAAGGATATCACAGTGATGGGTAGTGTGATTACATTGGATGATAAAGAGGCATAATAAATTATACAGTTTACAGTGTCAAGTTTACTAAGATGTATTTGTGGATAGGAACAACATTAGCCACTTTGCAGGCTTTGGGCATATACCCAGATGATAAGGGGGAATTAATTAAAGATGCAATAGGTTAGGCTGTGACCAAGGCACTGAGCTTTAATAACATTGATCAGGGCCAGAATGCAATTTCAGTTTTGGGTTGAGGAGGTGATCCTATATTTTGCTTCCATTCACTGGCATGAAATTGAGTTCATTAGCATCACTGGACCAGGTAGCAGGTGACAGAGTCTGTTCCATGCACGGTTGTACTTCAGAATTACTTTTGTTTTATGTAATTGGAGTGGTGGCACACCCTACAAAGTAGCTGCTGAATGCAGTAGTTATTGCTATTGGGTACTGCATTGTTTCTTTGCCTGTCTTTTTTTCTCCTAGGTTGTAATTGGTTTGCACCAAATTTCTTTCCTTTTGTGTGACAATATGACAATAACCATATATAAAGGAACTAATGCTGGTTTTTTTTTTGTTTTTTTTTAAGATTTTATTGAAGTAAAATAAAGTACAGCAGCTAAAAAAAATACAAAGCAAAATGGTACAGAAATACAGATCATATTCAAACAAGTAAAAGCATACGAGGAGCATGAGAGCCATAAACAGTAAGAGATAGAAGTAAAGAGGATGGGGAAGGGGAAAAAAAAACAAAAAAAAACCCCAGAGACCTCCAGAGCCCTGTACAACAGGTAAGCACTCATCTAATAAGCAATCAGAAAGTAACAAATTGACACCGAAGCAAGGGACTCAATGTACCCGAGTGGATTTGAGAGTATACCACTTACCTCAGGTGGAATCAAAGTTTTCAGCTGATCCCTGAGAGATGGCATAGCATCTTTCCATCTCAAGCGTACGATCAACTTTATCCCACCAAGCCTCGATTGGTGGAGTCTCTGTCGATCTCCAAAAGGAGGGAATTATCCCCTTGGCTGCGTTAAGAAGAAGCGTTAGACAGAACCGTGGGGAAGCAGCCGGAAAAGACGTAAGCAATGTGTTCTAAAAGAAGAGACATAGCATAGGGTCAAGTGGTAAGGAGATATCTAAAACAAGTTTGATTTGTGATAAAATCATGAACCAAATGGGCTGAATTTTAGAGCAAGACCACCAGATATGGTACATGGAGCCTATGTCTTTCTGGCATCTCCAACACAGAGATGAGATAGTTGGGTCTATCCCTGCAAGACGTTGAGGTGTAAAGTACCAACGCGTAAAGAATTTGTAGTTCATTAATCTAATTTTAGAGGAGCGCGAAGATTTGAATAAACCTCTAGAAATGGATAACCATTCAAGAGTAGATAGGGATATAGATAGTTCCCGTTCCCATTGTCTCAGAAAGTAGTATTTGTGTGGAGGGGAAGAGTTGATTAATAGAGCATGACAAAAGGAAAAGGTGCGAGGTGTTGGGATAATACTGGAAATTCGAGTTTCAAATGGAGAAAAATGACGAAGTGGGGTATCAGATCAAAGTTCATTATGGCGCCAATGTTTGATTTGAAGTGTTATAAACCAAGGGATGGAGTGAAGTAATGGTCTGTGAGGGGAATCAGACGTATTGTCCAGGAAATCAACATGAGAAAGGGATTTAAGAGTGTCCATAGAGGACTCTCTCAGAGGCAAAAGAGAGGGATTGTTCAGCCCACATGGAAAATCGGGGTTGCCTAAGACAGATTTCAGAGGAGACGGAGATGGAGAAACAGAAAGGGAAGCATTAAGGTTATGCCAAACATTCAAAATATGTCTAAATATTAAATGTCCTTTGCAGGCAGGTGGAGAGGAGCGAAGATCAGCCCATAAGAGTTGTAGAGGATCTAAAGGGCCTAACTGGTCAGTAAGAGTGGTTACCCATCGTGGGGGATCATGAGAAAAGTCAAACATTTTTGATATTGCAGCTGCTTGATAATATTTCACAAAATCATGGAGACCTAAGCCTCCTCTATTAACCGTTTGAGTTAGAATAGAGAAACGAATACGAGATTGTTTTTTAGTCCAGATGAAGGAGCGATACAGTGAGTTAAGAGAAGATAAGTAATGAAGGGGAATATGGATCGGGAGGGTGTTTAGTACATATAATACTTTAGGTAGAATGTCCATTTTGATAAGATTTATACGTCCAGGCCAGGACACTGGGAGATTGTGCCATTGCGATAAGGAGTCTTTAACCTCCACTAGTAGAGGATCCAAGTTTAGAGAAAGCAGGTCAGCAGGAAGTATGAATGCCTAAATAACAAATTGAAGATGTGGAACATTTGAATTTGTACAGACGGGTAAGTTTTGACCTGTCTGGTTGTGTTAAACCAAAGCATAATGCTTCGGACTTGGAATAATTTACAAGTGCCTGGGATAAATAGCAGTATTCTTCCAGGGCCCCAAGCAGGGGGGGAAGAGAGTCGAAGGGATTCGATACAAAGAATAAGGCATCATCTGCGTAAACAGCTACTTTGAAGGATGTGGAGTGAGAAGAAATCCCCTTTATGTCAGGAGAAAGCCTGACAAGTTGCAATAAGGGTTCCAAGGTGAGTATAAAGATTAGCGGGGAAAGAGGGCAACCCTGTCTCGTACCATTAGTGATTGGAAAGGACTCAGATAAGGTACCATTAACCAGAATCCTAGCAGTAGGTGAGGAGTAAAGGCTCATTATTCCAGTCATCATGACAGGACCAAAACCCGCATGTTGTAGCACAGCTTTCATGTAGTCCCAACATACCCGATCTAAAGCTTTTTCCGCATCAGTTGACAAAAAAATGGTAGGAACTGTCTTAGAGCTCACTATGTGTTCTAAGGAAATTGCTGTCATTGTATTATGTCTCATTTGTCTACCCGGAATGAAACCGCTTTGGTCTGCATGAACGAGAATCAGAAGAACATCTCTGATACGAGTGGCTAATATTTTAGCGAAAATCTTGAGATCTACATTGAGAAGTGAGATCGGCCTGAAGTTTGAACAAAGTGAATCATCTTTGCCCGGTTTTGGTATAACTACAATGTGCGCCTCCAAAGCTTGGGGAGGGAAAGTAGCCCCTTTTAGGACTGCATTGAAAGAGTTACCTAACGGGGAAGACAGAAGTGAGCCAAACTTCTTATAGTATGCCGAGGAAAAGCCATCTGGGCCCTGTTTCAGCGATTTTATGGTGTTAGAAAGTTCCAAAGCAGATATAGGTTTTTTGAGCTAGTGCATCAATAGAGGAGAGGGAGGGCATATTAGCCTTAGAAAGGAAGGATTGGAGTCTAGAAGACCAGTCCTGTGGAAGCTTAGAAGCTTAGAAGGGTCTTCTGAGATATTGTATAATTTGAAGTAAAAATCACGAAAAGTGTTCGCTATGTCAGAAAATGAGGAAACCACAGAGTTAGAAGGAGTACGGAGCTTGTGCACAATGTAGAGCGACGTTTCGCTTTAATCAATCGGGCGAGCGAACAACCACATTTATCCCCTGACATATAAAAGTGGAATTTGTGCCATAAATGGGATTTAAGAGCCGAGGAACGAAGCAGAGCATTAAGTTCATTTTTAAGAGAGGAAAGTTGACACAAAGAAGAGGGAGAAAAAGACCTTTTGTGTTCGAGATCCAGGTCCTTGATTTTGTGGACCAAGTCCTCAATTCGTTTACGTTTCTCTTTAGCCTTAATAGAACCGTATTTAATAAGCAAACCACGTATAACTGATTTATGAGCTTCCCAAACAATAGGTTCAGACACATCCGGGGTCGAGTTAAGAGTAAAGTAATGGTTAATATCATCTCTGAGTTTGTCAACCAGTTGCTTGTCTTCTAAAACTGAGTCATTCAATCTCCAAGAGCAAAGTGTGTGAGATGGATCCGGTAACGAGAGACGGACTATCACTGCCGCATGATCTGTCCAGGAGATTGGTTCAATCCACGACTCTCTCAAGGATTGAATAAGAAAGAGAGACAGAAAGACATAATCAATTCTGCTATAAGTCTGGTGAGGGAAGGAAAAAAAGGTAAAATTTTTAGATACGGGGTTAAGGGTGCGCCACGCGTCATGTAGTTCTAAACCGTCCAGGATGGATAGAGTTTTGATCAGAAAAGAGATTTGGTTAGCATTAGGGGCATATAAATGTAAAAGTACATATGGCTTATTGTACAACAAACCTTTAAGCAGAAGATAGCGGCCATCATGGTCTGCTGAAAGGGTAAGCAGCTTCCATGAAACTGAAGCTTTAAAGACAATGCCTATGCCTCTCTTCTTTTCACCTGCAGAGGCCCAATATGAGGTAGGGAATTTCTTATTACTAAATTTAGGGGTAGATCCCTCAATAAAATGTGTTTCTTGTAAAAAGATTATGTCAGCTTTAGTTCTCTCAAACTCTTTCAAGGCAATTGACCTTTTTTCAGGGGAATTAAGTCCCTCGACATTCAGTGTCATAATATTAATATCTGCCATGGTGCATAGTCAAGATATCCTGAACATATAGGGCAAACTGGAGGCCACTGGGTGTGGAAAAAAAAAAAATAAATAAAAAAAGGAACAAGGAGGGAAAGAACAAAGCCATAAAATAAGTAGTGGTAACAGAGGTAGATAGTTTTAAGCAAAGGAAAGGCGAGTGCCGTTGCGCTATGGAGGGTAGCCATATCTATAAGTGAGACAATCCCCAAACAACCAACCATTGAAGGCAAGTCAAAGGTGCAGATTGCCCAGCGGTCCCGAAATCACCCGATCCCCTCCAAACGCCCCTCCCATGGGCCAGGGGGGCATGGGGAGGAGCAGAGACCACAAGACCAATGTTCAGAGAGAAAAAAAAAAAAAACACATAAGAGATACCCCCAATAAAGAAAAAAGACCCACAAATGGCAATCAAGTAAGCTATCCCAAATGCTAATAAAAACTGGGCAAGGTGCAATAAACATGTGATTTAAAATACCAATAAGAACTAACAACTGGAGTTATGTGAAGCGGGTTGTAAGTACCACTGGTCCTGAAGTAACCCGGTCCCCTCCATACGTACGGGTACAAGGACGGGAGGCAAAGAGGGGAGCAGGGACCACAAGACCAACACTAAGGGCAATACCATATTTTTGTAAAACTACCAATTATAGAAAAATGGGGATCCCATGGCTGTCAATTCTCCCCCATCCCCTTCCCGCCCGCACACCCCAATGAAGGTTCAGGCAGTGTGAACAGGAAAGGGACAAGGAGGAAGGGCAGCCTTTAGGGGAAAGCACCAAGATCTTGCGTAAGACAGCATCATGGACCCGTGACCCTAATGGTCAACAAAGTAAAACATAGAATTGTTTAAACTTTTCAAAAGAAAGTCCAATATGAACCACCCACTGAAGTCTTAGGGCAGAAAAGCAGTAAAAACGAAACAGTTTAAGGATTAATACATGCATCGTATACAGTTTGCTGTTAAGGGTTCTAGTGTGCATTTCACCTGCGGCTCCTGGTCCCCGCCAGACGTCCTAGCTAAAGCCGGGAGATCTGGATAGGAGCAGAGACACTGGGAAATGTTGGATCCCTATAAGAAAGATATCCTTTACCCTTTAAATTTCTTGGTATCAAGTGTTACTACACCCATCAGGTATATCTCTTTCCAAAATGTCAAATGGAACTATGGAATAAAGCTTAAAGTAACAGAAATGCCACAAGGCAACTGCAAACATAAACAGTAGTGTATAGAATCATACCAAAATGTTCTGAACATTTCGTTAGCAAAACGGAGCATCATCAACAAAACGACACCAAGGAAGTTCTGTGGCTCCCAGCTTGATGAACAAAGTCCACAAAGAGCAAAAAGGTCTGGGAGCAAACAGTAACTGTCACATAGTGGCTGTTATCTCCATGGAGAGACTGTAATCTTGAAGGTAAGCGGTAGTCGAATCACCATGTCAAAGAGAGCTTCATGTGCATAATACACCTCCAGATATCAGGTGATCACCAGTCCCATCTGATCTGCGCTGTTTTTTCGTTTGGTGCAAAGATCCAGGAGACCAATCCAGTCTACGGTGTGATTTGGATGGAGGCTGGTGTTGGGAAACCACGGACTGAGACGGAGGAGCAGAATGTCGGAATTTCCTCAGGGTATTTGATGGTATATGTTGAGCCGTTGTGGGATGATTGCAGGGCAAAAGGAAAGCACCATCTATATTTTATTTGGAGGTGCCTGAGGAGGTCTGTGAGAGGTTTAAGGGAATGCCTCAGATATAATGTATGAGGCGATAAGTCTTGGTAGATCTGGATGGCGGCCCCTTCACATGGTGGCAGATTCCCTTCTTTGCTGTGTTTAAGAATCCATTCCTTCACTTCATACCTATGGAAGCAAACAACAACGTCGCGGGGAGTACCATCTTCCCTTTGTTTCAGCGCTCTATGAACTCGTCCATCAGGACGAGAGAGTTACATTTGTCAGGCAGCAGGGTAAGAAAGTAATTGTTCAGAACCTCTCGTAGCTTACCCGGTATAATTGTCTCAGGTACATTTTTGATTCTGAGGTTAGCATGCCTTCCTCTGTTGTCTAGATCATCTATCTTGAGCGTAAGCTGTGAAATGGTGTCTTGTTGTTGTGCGATAACCTGCTCTAGATGCGTTGCATGTTCGGCCGCAACATTTTTATCCTCCTCTAGTAACGCCACTCTCTGCGCGAGTTGTCTAAAGTCCTTTCTGAAAACTGCAAATTCCGCCCTTAGGGCCAGTTTCATCTCCTCCATAATCTTGTATATATCATCCTTGGTAGGTATATCCTCCTTAGACGGCATGTGCGCCATAAATGCGGCCAGATCTTTCTTGCATAAAGGAGTTGACATGCTGCGTGTCTCGCTATCTGGAGCTACTGGTAGTTGTTCCGGGATAGGGTCCAACACAAGCTTTTCAGTATCTGAGTGCGTCACCATGCCTGATGAGAGCTGAGGCGGTTCAGGCACGGAAGGCCCAATTTGAAAGAAGTGTTGCAGCCGATGTTGTTGGGGCTCAGGTTTCTTCTTCCTGCCTTTCATTCGAAAAAAACGTGTAATAGAAAGCAAGGTAAAAGAGTGAGTGGGTCAAATTTGGGTGATCCCCCTATATAAGTCAAGTACAATCTCAGCAAGGTCTGGAGCTCATCTCTCACACGTCCGTCGCCATGGACAGTCAGGCCACGCCCCCCGGAATTAATGCTGCTTTTAACCCTTTGTATTCTAGAGGTATTTACAGATCATTGCTTTGCAATGCATTACAGATGTTTCCAGCATCCAAGGGTTTCAAAAATAGCATTTTCTACATCACAGCTCTTAAATTCAGAGTAACTGGAGAGATTAAACTAACAGTGATCGTTTCATGATTACATTCCAATAAGCGTTACATATATTTGCATTGCGGAGGTATCATATTAAATAAAGTTGCTATGTTTGCTTTGTAATTTAAATTAAATTGTTACACAGACCAGCATTGCAATTGCTCAATGTCAGTCCTGTGTAGCTAAAAGATTATACTGAGTTACCTTCTAGCATTTTAATTTAGCAGTTGGTGTTAGCACTTAGTGTCAAATCTTTCATGTGTTTATTTGGTTAACTGAGTGCTGATAAAGGCATGTTCACGCATCTATCTTCTGTAAATGTTATGTGTATGCATAGGCGTATATGTCTCTGTAGCTGAACAAATATTTTGCCATAATTGCTCACAATTGGTTTTTTGAATGGTACAGTTTGTCCCTCTGTCCACCTCTGCTCTGTGTTTGCCTTTGTCTAACAATGTGTATGAATTGGTGTGTGTGATAATATTATAACAGCACACAATATGATTTTGCAAAAAGGAAATAAATTACCATGTAAATGCAGTATATAGGGAAATGTTATAATCTTTCAGTGCCAGAGGGATACGCAATGCATTGCTCTGCAATGAGTTGTGTACCCCTCTGGCACTGAATGGGTTAATGGTTAAATCTCATATAAATAAAGATAATTGAGTAAAGGTTTCTTAAAAGGGTGTTAACAAATTATGTAGGTAGTCAAAAAAATGTTAACACTTTCTCTCTTTCATGAGCCTAGCTGAGCACCTCTGACTTCTTCTCTGTATATGCAAATTGCTCTTAGGGTTAGTCACCCTAAGGGTAATGGGGGAATCCAGACGTGGACCCCTTGCTCACAAGTGTCTAGAGGGATCAGCTGCATCTCACCGATGAGGCCCAACAAGGCTGAAACGTTCGTCTGGGGTTAGCTGCTTCCCTTGTTCAGAGAAGAATTGTCTGGCATTTCATGACTGGACTGTCATTTTGGCAGGACCTGTATGATATGCATCAGAATATTTCTTCTCTGTATAAGGCATTTATGAGCTAAAAGAGATTGCACCCTGGGAGTGAGGACATAGTCCCAGTGAGCTTTTGCATACCCTTGCAAGCTCATGATTGTAGTTGAGCATCTCTGACTTCTTCTACGTATATGCAAATTTCTCTTAGGGTTAGTCACCCTAAGGGTAATGGGGGAATTCATACGTGTACCCCTTGCTCACAAATGCCTAGAGGGATCAGCTGCACCTCACCGACGAGGCCCAACAAGGCCGAAACGCGCGTCTGGGGTTAGCTGCTTCCCCTGTTCTGAGAAGAATTGTCTGGCATTTTGTGACTGGACAGTCATTTTGGCAGGACCTGTATGATATGCATCAGAATATTTCTACTCTGTGTATGGCATTTGTGAGCTTAAAGAGATTGCACCCTGGGCACAAGGACACAGTCCCAGTGAGCTTTTGCATACCCTTACAAGCTCATGAGCCTAGTTGAGCATCTCTGACTTCTTCTCTGTATTTGCTAAAGGACAACTAAACATATTTATAGCAAAGACAGCCCATTAAGTCATGTGACAATTTCTCTTACCAAATATTCAATGGGATACAATTGGGGATGGGTTTGGAATAAATCATCAATGACGATATTTACCATGAAGGTGACTAGCACCACTTCAACCTTCCTTTAATGCTGCCACCAGGCTTATTCATATAACTAACCACTCTGATTTTGCTGTCCCACTCTGCCAACCTATAGACTAGTATCACTGTGCCCGTGATTCTATGTGCGACATTCTTACTTCCGGGTTTGTGTTTGGCTGTCTCTTACTGGTGCTAGCTGGCTAGCCCCTCCCAGGGCTATCCTTTATATACGCCCTCCTGTCACTAGGCTGGTGCCCTTTCGTGGTGTTCCTGACCTTACGTTATTCTGTGCTCCTGTTACGTGTTGATCCGGTTTCCGTCTGACCTTGCTCCTGTTCTGCTCCTGTGTACCGATTCAGGTTTGGTTGACTACCGCTCTCTGTGTACCGATCCAGGATTTGGCTGACTACCACTCTCTGTGTACCGACCCAGGCTTTGGCTGACTACCACTCTCTGTGTACCATTCCAGGCTTTGGCTGACTACCGCTCTCTGTGTACCGATCCAGGCTGTGGCTGACTTCCGCTCTCTGATACTGATCCAGGCATTGACTGACTTACGCTATTTGTGTTGCCTTCGCTATTATTGTCAGTCCTCTCAGATTTGTTGCCGCCGGTTGCGCTACCCTCTGCCTGTGTATCAGTGTGGCTTCCGTTTCGTACACCCAGCCTGTACTATCCATTCACTAGCGGTTACCGTTGCCTACCCACTATACGCTCAGCCTGTAACTATCTGTGGCCTCTGTTAAGTACACCCAGTTAGTGCTATCCGGTCACTAAGCGGTTACTGTTGCCAGTTCATTACCTACACGTAGCCTGTGATTCCCTGTGGCCTCCGTTAAGTACACTCAGTCTGTGCAGTCCGGTCTAGCGGTTACCGTTACCAGCTCATTACACTATCTCAGCCTGTGACTCTCTGTGGCCTCCGTTATGTTCTCCCAGTCTGTGCTGTTAGGTCACTAGAGGTTACGTTGTCAGCTCATTTCACTCACTCAGCCTGTGACCAGTAGAGCCTCCTCAGTTCCTTGTTGCACCGGATATCAGGCTGCCTTACCCGGTATTCGGTAAGGCCGGTAGAGCCTCCTCAGTTCCTTGTTGTACTAGATATTAGGCTGCCTTACCCAGTATTCCGTAAGGCCGGTAGAGCCTCCCTATTGTATTGTTATGTGTATGCCCTGTCCTGTGTCAAACTTTCTTACTGCTGTTTGTAGAGTTTGGACCCGTGAGGGGCCTTGTTGCACTTTATTTTGCCTAATAAAGCTTTTCTATTTTATCCTAACCAATTGTCTGAGTGTTCAATAAAACCGTGACAACTAGCTCCTCAAAGCCTCAAGTATGAAACATAAAATATTAACAGCAACTCACAAATCTGATACATATTCAATATTATTTCCAGGTATTCATCAAATCCCCTTTTATATTTTGCCAAAAATCTCCAGTTCTGCTCTTTTATAACCTCCTCTCACTCCCGTCTCCAGTAGTTTTCATGAAATATGCCATATCTCTGGAGCTTCTCAACATTCAAATACGCTCTAAAAACTAACCTCTGTAGAGAAGCCTACTTCACATAATATAGCATCTTCCTTAATTTATCTATCTCTATTCTCTTCACCCATATCTGGTCTGTGACCAATCCTCCCATGTGTCTATCTACTTAATTGACTTCATAACGTCTCCTACTTTCAGGCAGTCAAGAACAATTAGAAATAGAATATGAGAATTAAGAACAAAATACAGGTATATAACAGTTTTATACCTCAATTAAACATTGAATGAAATCTTGTTGACAGTAATGATTAAAGCACTTGTTCTGTTTAATTGATGGAAATAACCGAATATATATATATATATATATATATATATATATATATATACAGAGAGAGAGAGAGAGAGAGAGAGAGAGAGAGAGAGAGAACCAAAAAAGAGAAGAAAGCTCCAAGCGCTAGCTAACCTTAGTATATCCATGTGATTAATGTAGTGCAAATAATTAATAACTAGTGTATAGAAGGCTGCAAGGACTAGAGGAGTTCTCCAGCCCCCCAAGAATTTAAGCCGAAGGTTAAAGTGCAAGTACAAACAAACAAAGGAAGACCTGTGCTCCTCCACACAATAGTGCTATAATGTGCCCTGTGCTGAGAATCTATAATAACTCTATATAAATAAAACTGAGGATTTAGTTATGTTTTTGGCCAAAAGATATAAGCTCACCAACCCCGTCATGGTACCTCAATATATAGTGAGTGTCAGGTCTTGACCTTGCTGCCTTGTGATCCTTTTAGGTTTCCTTACCTGGTGACCTCGCAGCTCCGTTGCTATTGGTGCTCTGGGAGTTTTATTCTGCTCTACCTATTTCCTCCCTATTTCCGGTTCTCCACCTAGCCTGGGCTTGTCATTCTAGGGTGAAGTCTCGGCCCACTGTTGCCTCTCCCTCTCTGCCCTGCCTCTGGCTAGACGCGTCGCCTTCGGTCTCCACTCTGGCTCCTTCCATCCCGCTCTCTCCTGCACCTGTTTGAGCAGCTGAATCTCTCTCTGAGATCTATCCAGAGCTCCGGCCTTCGGTTACTCCCCGCGGACAGGTCCCGGTTTGCCTTGAAAGCAGTGTTTCCCCCCGGTGGTGTCCTGCTGTCTGGGCGGTGCATCACAAGGAGGGCCGCGTTATCCGTTCTGGACGAGAGTGGGAGCCTGCTCTTCTGGTCCAGATCCTCCCACCTGCAGTGGGAGTCCGTGATCCAGATTCAGGTTGCGATTGGGACAGGTGATTCTCTTGGGGGTTTGGGCTTGAGACTTACCACCAGTCAGCAGGGTTTCCCCAGTGCTGGCTTGCCCTTAGCTGTGTTTTCCCTTCTTTGGCTGAGGTTTCTCCAGTGGGTTCCTGCTTCCAGGTACAGGGGTTAGCAGGGGTTGGTCCTCGTCTTTGTGGGATCTCAGGATCAGGAATAGGGGTATTTTCTTGTTGTTTGGCCCTCCTTGAACTCCTCGTAGCCTAGGACCTGGGTTATGCCTTTTGTCAGCAGCTTTTTTATAAGTAGCGGCAGCCTGAGAAAGTCGAAGCTGGAGACGATCCCACAAGGAGTGAAAATTGTCCACTACTGCATCGGCTGCCGGAACTCCTTTGGGGACACCCCAAGGGAACGAGGAAGGATTGTATCCAATGGCTGCAAAGAATGGTGAACATAGCGGATACTCATGCCAGCGGTTAATGAACATGAATTCAGGGTAAGAGCTCAACCCAATTAGAAAAATCTGTGGACATGTATTGCCGCAAAAATAATTCCAAATATTGATTGGTGCGTTCACATTGCCCATTAGTCTGAGGGTGGTAAGCTGTGGAAAACTGGAGACTAATACCCAGACGTGAACAGAAGGGTTGCCAGAACTTGGAAACAAACTGTACCCCACGGTCAGATACTATGTGAGAGGGAGAGCCATGTAACAGAAAAATCTCATAAAGGAAAATCGGGAGCAACTCAGAAGCAGAAGGAAGCTTGGGAAGGGGGATAAAGTGTCTATCATGGTGCCCGTGATCTCTCTCTGTCACTCTCACTTGTGGTGCGCTCCTATTGGCTGAGCCTGTTTGGCCCGCCCCTGGTGACCTTTTTATGCCTGGCCATTGGCACCTGTCAGGTGCCCTTTCGTGGTGTTCCTGAGCCAGTGTTGCTGTTGCTGTGTTCCAGTGTTCCTGATTCCTGTGTACCGATTTGGCCTGTTTTGACTACGCTCCTGAGTTCCTGCTCTGTGATCTGACCTGGCCTGGCTGACAATTACTGCTCGTCACTGATTCGGCTTGTCTGAGAACCTCCTCCGTGATCTGACCCGGCTTGGCTGACGTTCCTGCTCGTGACTGATCTGGCTTGTCTGAGAACCTCCTCCGTGACCTGACCCGGCCTGGCTGACTGCCTGCTCCATGATCTGATCCGGCTTGCTACAGACACTGCCATCGTTCCTGCTTCCTGCTGCTTGGTGTCGTTGTGGCGACATTCTGACTTCCGCTGTGCTTGTGGCAGGGCTTATTGTGATTGACTCTATTAACACTTGCAGAGCCATGTCTCTAGTGCTGAGTCTCCATTAACACTTGCAGAGCTGTGCTTCTATTGCTGAGTCTTCCTTGAACACTTGCAGAGCGGTACCCTCATTGCTGAGCCTCCGGTTGTACTTGCAGAGCTGTGCATCCGATCCTTGAGCTGTATTAACACTTGCAGTGCTGCTGTCTCCATTAGCTGAGCCTTCTTTAACACTTGCAGAGCCGTTGCTGTTTATCCGCTACATCTGCTGAGCCAGTCGCTTTGAAAGCCTTGTCTAGATGGCGGCTCATCTTGTCAACTAGCAGAGTAGTCGGTCCCAGTTACCAAGCCCGCGGGAGGCGCTATTGGCTCTAGCTCTATCAGTGTTACTCTCCATTACACGCCTGGTGGGGCTATTGGCTCAAGCACTTGCAGCGCAGGTTGTGTCCGTTCCTACGCCCGTGAGGGCTATCTGCTCAAGCTCTTGCTGTACAATAAGTCTCCATTACTACGCCCATGGGGGCTATTGGCTCAAGCTCTTGCAGTGCAGGTTGTCTCCGGTATATGCCCGTGGGGGCTATTGGCTCAAGTTATTGCTTTACAGTTGGTCTCCGTTATTACGCCCGTGGGGGCTATTGGCAAGCTCTTGCAGTGTCTTCATCTCCGTTGTTACTCCCGTGGGGGCTATTGGCTTAAGATCTTGCAGTGTAAGTTGTCTCCGTTACTACGCCCGTGGGGGCTATTGGCTGAAACTACTCTGCAGTATTCTGCCTCAGTTCCTGTACTGCCTAAGCAGCTGTCTAAGCCTTATGGACTTAAGGTGTTGCATCATCTAACACCAATTGCTGCCTCATTACCACCATGGGAGTGCCAAACACCACAACAGAGACTGCTTGATTATTTGTACTTAACTATTGAGTACCCTTGCTATTCTGTGCCTGTCCTGTGACAGTATATGTATTATTCTTGCCTCTGTATACTGGGCCTGAGAAGGCATATGTAGCCAATCTATCGCTATTATTCTGTGTTGCCTATAGAGGGTGATCTTTCTTCTTTATTTTTTAATAAATCTGTGTTTTATTCTAACCTGCTGGTCTGAGTGTCTTGAAAAACCGTTACAGTACGAAAGGGCCATGACCTCAGACAGTAAAGGTGAAATTAATACACAAAACATCCACTGAAGAATGGATGTTCATGAGCAGCGCCTAGACCAGATGGCACTGGCCTTACAAACTTTACTTGAGCATACGGTACACCCATGGGCGTCCGGAGGGGGGGGCAAGGGGGGCACTTGCCCCCCCCTACAATTACCCTCCTCCATATAAATAAAGGGGCTAGATGGGCTGGCCTGGGGGGGTCATATTATGGCTTTGCCCCCCCCTGGAAAAATGTCTACGGACACCACTGGGTACACCTTGACAAACCGAACCAGAATCCGGTGGTCTCCCCAGTCTCGACACGGATAATCAGTCTGTAGTCCCTACTACACATACCAGAGGCCTAACGGCAGCGGCCACAGTGTTGGGGACAGGGTGGATCTTAGATATGCAAGAATCAAAACAGCTTAAACACCCACAAATTCTAAGCGCTATTTCCAACAGACACAATTTCTTATTATACCTTATCTTGATCAAAAACAAAGCAAGAGAACCAGTATTTTGAGTCCTCAAAAGTCCTCCTCAGCAGTGCAGCTTATTCCTCCAAAAAACCTCCAGTTCTGGCTTTTACTTCTTGTATATACTTCCACCCAAAAAAGAAAAAAGCGCACACAATCTGGGTGTAGACTGTTGATAACTAATTTTCCTACTTCTGGACCCTTCACCGAGTGAACTCGTTTCTGTTTTCACCTCCTTCACCGTGGATATCACCTCGCATATATACGGTGTTAAACTCACCTTTACCAGAGGCAGACCAGCCTCTTGGTGTGATCGCCTTCACTGGATAACCCCCAGTGACGGTGCCTTTGCGTCAAACTCCTTCCTTTGCACTTCTTCCGGTTCTTCCGGTCTCCTTCTTACACTTAGGTCGTAATCAATTCTATGTCCTCTATCTAGGACTTACTTAGGTCGTAATCAATTCTATGTCCTCTATCTAGGACTTCACTTCCCAAGTATAGTTTAAGGAGCCTATTTGGGAGAACACCTTACTCCTAGTATTATCATAGGAGTTAAACTGGAAAAATGTGCCCAGGCTTAAACAAATAAAACTATTTATTTGCAAGGCAATAAAATATATCTGCACAGATACAGAAAATATAATCTTAAAAACTATTTCTCATTAAAACAGCCCAACGCGTTTCCCAGCTTACGCTGCTTCGTCAGGGGTCTTATATATTAAATCAAAACAGAAGGAGCTTCAGGCAATAATTTGTCCCTCCTGCCAATCAATAGTTGGCAATAGGGGGTTCCTCAGGACTCTTCCCTGGTCTGTCTGTCTTGGTCCTCTGTCTTCTCCAGACTCCTTCCCTCTGCCTAAGGATCCACCTTCTGCCTTGGGGGTCAGGTTAGTATAGTTCTCCCTTGCCTCTATCCTGGTTAGGGTCCCGGCTCAACTGGGATCGGACATCTGGCTTAACGGCTTTGGCAAGGATGGCTGTCACCGCTCACAAGCACCGCACTACAGCATCGCACTATAGCTTTGTACCTGGTCCCCTTCGTGGCCCGTGACAGTGAGTACCTACACTAATATACTGAACGAACCTATCTAAATTAAAAGTGAAATTAAAAACAAGCCCTGAAGAAGTGTCACGAAACTAGTTGATATGGACCCTATGAATTTAATATATATATATATATATATATATATATATATATATATAGAGAGAGAGAGAGAGAGAGAGAGAGAGAGAGACATAGATATAGATTATTTTTATCTACACAGACCTATACTTTATATCTACATAAAATGTTACATGCATAATGTTGCTCAATAGATATTTCCCAAATTAATTTTTGATATTTATATATTTCAGTCCCACTATTCAATGTTCAATACAGTCCCAAATATAAATATATATTTTTTTGTTTTATCGTTGCCAGTTTTTGTACGTTTTTTTTTGTTGTTTATTATTTACCTCTCCCGTTCATACTGAACATTTAGCAGGCAATTATCTTTGTCTCCTGTCCTTCATATAAATTGTCCTGCATGATTTGGAGGTAGAGGTGCATACTTTTCACGGATTTTGACACTCTGTGGTTTCTGCTTTAGTGGGCAGAGGTGCTCCCTCACAGGTTGTCTGTACTGGTGTGCATCCTTGTCTACCAGCTCCCTTCTTTATTCCAAATTGCCAGAGTTCTATGTCTGGGACTGGTTTTGATGGGTATTGAGCCTACAGTTGCACTCTATTCATTCAGACTGGAACAGCAATTGGCTTTTCAATGAATATCTGAAGTTAAGCAATTTGTCTCAAACATAAAAAAGCATATTTATTCGTTTTTATACACTTTGATGCATAAGAGATTGATACGTTAGTTGAAATGTTAATTAACCTGTGTTAACAGTAAAGGCTGTCATAATTCTTCTAACTGAATTCGCAAAATTTTGGATGTTCAGATGGTGAAATCAAACAAGCCATTTTGTATGTTTTCACTTGAACGGTGGACCATATATTGACTTTATGATTTAAAAAAGTATTCTTAATAAAATATAAACAAATGTAATTCTCACAAACATTGCTGTATAACAGTTTGCTATCTCTGTTGATATTTTAATTAAACTGTGTTAACAGTAATGATTGTATTATATCTTCTTAATTCAGTGAAAAACTATGGCTATTTAGATGTTGGAACAAGACTAAGTAGCAGTTGATCAGAACATTTAAAAAAGTATGTAAGCATTAAATTAAATACTAGAACATTAGCTATTCATACCAAAGTTGATATTAAACTGTGATGAAAAAAAGTTTGTTGTAATTCTTATACTTAAAAGTTTAGATGCTGGAACAATTACATAAAATTGCCATTGTAGTTGCTACTCCCACATCACAGGGCTAGGCTACTAGGCCCACCATGGCACTGACATTTCCATTAGTAGTATCACCAAAAAATATCAGTTCTGCAGATGCAAGACTGGTAACATATATCTACACATTGCAATCACCATACATAGCAATGTGGTAGAGACTAGGGGTGAGTGAAACGTGTGAAAAATTTCCTGCGAAAACTTGCCGATTTTTCACTGCTACTACTACAACTACTGGAGCTGGATGTTGATGTAATTCTACTGCCACTACTACTAGGTGTCAAAGGTGCAGCACTTATAGCAGCAGCACCAGAGGTACCCGTCATATCTAACACAACCTGTGTTGCTGGGTACTCAAAACAGGTGTGTGTGGCTGAGTGGGACTTGGACTTTGAAGAGGCAATGATGCTGAGGATGACTGATAGGGTGACTGTGTGTGTTTTGACATCTGTACTTGTCCAGGGTCAGACTTTCCAATGGCTTTCTCAAACAGTTTATAACCAGGCACAGTGCTCCTTAAAAATGGTGGAAGATACAGCCTTTGACTCTCTGCTAACCTTATAGCCCTGTCATCATCCTCACTCTCAACTTCATCTGTATCTGAACAAGAGAAGGATGCTTGAGGGATATATTCTAGATCTGCATCATCTTCAGTCATTAGGTCATCCTCAGCAGCATCAGCATCACCTGACAGCTCTTGCCCACTACTACCCTATATTCCTCTAAGCTTTTGGAGGGCTCAAACTATTTCTTTTTACTTTTACTATAACGAAATTCACTACTACTTTGAGGACAGGTGTTTTGGTGTCTCACTGTCTGATGCAGCAGGCAGTTCAGCTGCTACACCTGGCTTTTGCCAGCATCATCAACACTTGAATGTGACTTGTTGTCATCTTCAGTGTTCTTCTTATATGGTTCTATATTTCTACTGGCACTGGTGGTGCTGGACCTAGTTTTGCTGGGACCTTGACAAACTGCATCCTCCCTTGAAGTAAAGGGATCATCATCATTATTGCACACACTGCAACAATCATTGCTGCAGTACGTTTTTGTACTACTTCTTTACTCCCACGTTCCTACACTGCTCCACCCCTCCCCCTTCCCCTTGTGCGTTTGCTGGACATTCTGCAACTACACTGTGTTTTTTTACTGTACAGTGCACAACACAACTGATGGAGCTGTATGATACCTTGCCTAAGCCCGGTCAGCTGTCTGTCACTGACACCTAAGATATTTCATTTTTATTCTTTTTTTTATTATTTTATTTTTTCAAGTTGTCCACCCTGTTGTCTTATCACAGTCTGTCCAAAAAAATTATAACTGAAAAACAAAATCAACAATGTCTTTCTCCAGACTTCCCCACCCAGCACAGGGACAATAGCAGCAAGATCAGCAAGCAAATAAGTTGCCTGTGTCTTGCCTGTCAGTCACATGCAATTTTGGAGAATTTGGGGGACAACCTCCCTTCTTATCCCCTAGAGTGCCCGCAGATTCCCCTAATACAGAGGACAAATGTCCTACCTAAATGACTTTCTAATCTAAGCTTCAATTCCCCTTTATTTGCCTTTCTCCTCTAGCTAAAAAACATGCTGTTCTCTCCTCTCACAAACACAGAATGGCTGCTGTGAGAACCTGACAGCCTTTTATATGGCTGTAGAAAACTTTTGTGTGGTGTAGAAATATTTCTTCCCATTGATTTCAATGAGCGGAAAAGGTGGAAAAAAGCGAAAAAAAAATGCAGGGATCGAGCCAGAGCATACACGGAAGCCAAACCTAGGGTCAAACGAGAGCAACACTGGAATAACGTACAGAAACATATAAGACCTCCGCTGGAGGGCAGGACTCCATCGGCCAATCATGCCTAATGCTACAAAATAGCGATCGCTACGTCACAGACGAGTGCCCGCAGAATAGAGGCAAGAATGAAGGTGGCCAGGTCCTACCCACAGCATAGACCTTGGACCACCGAACAGAATCACAGGCAAGCGGGATCACGGGTTACGTGATATACATATACACCTCAATTAAACCTGTCCTCCATCTGTCATGTTGCTGTAAGCATGTATCATGGTGTCCATGCTCCTGATCTGATGGTGACATTATTATTCTGCCTCATTTCAATGCCGTCTTCTTATTGGCCTGGTATGCTTGCTCCACCCAGGGCTTGCCTTTATATACCCTATCATGTCTATACCAAGGCGCCCTTTCGTGGTGTACCTGTTCCTGACGTTTGTTACTAGTTGCTGTTATCATGTATGACCTGGCCTGCCTGACGACGTTCCTGCGCTTCCTGTGTTGCTGTTCCGTTGCTGATTGATCTGGCTGAGAACCCGCTCCGTTACCGACTGATCTGGCTGAGGACCCGCTCCATTACCGACTGATCTGGCTGAGAACCCGCTCCGTTGCTGACTGATCTGGCTGAGAAACCGCTCCGTTGCTGACTGATCTGGCTGAGGACCCGCTCCGTTACCGACTGCTCTGGCTGAAGACCTGCTCCGTTACCGACTGATCTGGCTGAAGAACCCGCTCTGTTGCTGACTGATCTGGCTGAGAACCCGTTCCATTGCTGACTGATCTGGCTGTGTACCCACTCCGTTGCTGACCTATCTGGCTGTTGAGCCTGTTCCGTTGCTACTGACCTGGCTGTGCTTCTGTTATGCTTGTGGCCATCTCTTCCTGAGCACCCGCTCCGATGACATCCGTGCATGGTTGTACCTCTCCGTTGTCCTTGTCTGGCCAGCGTTACAAGCAGTGGATTCCCAGTTGCCTTGTCTTTTGTGCTTCGCATGACGCTATTCTTATCTCGTCGACTGAAGGCTTGGCATTCGTGCCATAGCTGCTTACGCTAAACCGCCCCTGGCGGTGTGCACACGCGAAGTACCGGTACAGTGCTATTAAGTGCTGACTGAGTTACTGTCACGGTTTTTTAAGACTCTCAGACCATTGGGTGAATAAGAACACAGTTTTATTAAAATAAGATAAGGCAATAACACGCCCTCTAGTGGTGGTAAATATACACAGATAATATATAGATATAATGGTAAATGCACAAATGACTTATAAGTACAATTACACAGTAATAGAATAGCGTATACCCCTCAGGGGTTAAGTCCTTGATAACAGTCAGTCTCAGATGTGGATGTTTGGAACGCCCAGGGTGTTATAAGGCTGATGCTGGAGACCAAGACTATCACCGGCTGGATACTGGACTGCCCCGCCAAAGTGTTCAGTAAGAAGCACAAAAGTCCCCGTAGCCCCCTCAGGCGTAAATACCAGAACTGCTTCAACTAGTGCAAGTGCATAAGGCCCCCACGGGCGAGATTGGAACCGGCCTTCAATGCGATAACTGCCAAGCCTCCTCAGACTTAACCGGATAACGGAATAGCACACGCTAGAGCCCACAGCCCCCATGGACGTGATTACCGGAATACGAATGCTGATGCCTGTGCCGGCAACCACTCGGTAAAGCGGAATCGCTCAATGAACAAGAGAGAGAGTCTCAGGCGCCCAACCGGCCCAAACGGATGTAAACACTCTGCAAGGATGTGTGGAGCTGCCGACGAAGAGCGGCCAGCTCAGCAGTAGTATTCACTGAGAAAGAGACTCTTACAGGATTAGCTATAGAGTGGAACCCAGCGGCACTGCTAGGGTTAATTAGCACATTTACTCAAGGCTTTTCAGCGGTATAGCAAGGCTCTGCAGTCTGAGGGAGGCGCGTGTACGCACAACTCTGCAAAGGAAAATGCACTGCACTGATCGGAGTACACCAGGCAAGGCAGCCACACCAAAAGCTGGAACAGCAGATAGAAATGTCGCGGCGGCGACAGCTGGAACACAGGTCACTGTAGAAAGCAGGAGTCGTTCTTCGGAGCGGGAAGTCAGCCAGGCCGGGTCGGAGCACGTAGAAGGTAGTCATACAAGCCGGGTCGTACACAAGCAGGAACGTCAGCCAAACCGGGTCAGGATCCAAAGGAGGTAGTCAGACGAGCCGGGTCATACACGAGCAGGAACACAGGAGAATAGTCAAGACAAGCCAAGTCGGTACACAGGAATCCGGAACACAGGAACACAGCACAGTAACTGGCACAGAAACACCACGAAAGGGCGCCTGACAGTTGTGCTAGCCAGGTATAAAAAGGTCACCAGGGGGCGGGCCAAACCAACACAGCAAATCAGTATCTGTCATGGATGAGACTGACAGGAATCACAGGCACTGTGATAGTACCCCCCTCTCAAAGACCCCCTCTCCCTGCTCGAGGTCTGGGTTTAGAAGGGTATTTAGAGTGAAAGCTGCGTAGTAATCTGGGTGCGTGGAGGTCCCCTTGATCAACCCAAGAACGTTCCTCAGGACCATAGCCCTTCCAATGAACCAAGTATTGCAGCTTTCCTCTAAATCTCCTAGAATCAATAATGCTCTGCACCTCATATTCTTCTTGGCCCTGGACGTCCACCGGCCCAGGAATCACTGGCGTAGTAGTATAGCGATTACACACCAAGGGTTTCAGGAGCGACACATGGAACACATTGTGAATGTGCATTGAGGGTGGAAGCTCCAAAGCATAAGAAACCGGATTAATCTTGCGGATAATCTTAAATGGACCGATAAACTGGCCCAATCGAAGACCACCTGAATATTGGGTTTAGTGGTGCTAGAATCTAGGGACTGTTCTACACCACCTAGGGCCTGTCCCCCAAGGTACCCTAGGTGCGTTCGTTTCCCGGCCGGACTGGGCAATTGCGCAACAGATGCCCTGCTTTGCCACAATAAAGGCATAGACCTTGCCTCCTACGATATAATCTTTCCTCTTTAGAGAGCCTAGTGAACCCCAATTGCATAGGTTCAGGATTATCGGTTGGTCGCTCAGGAAGAACGGGTGGTGTGGGTGGGTTAAGGAAGCTGGTCTGGCCATAGTTTTTTACTTCAGCCCTTTTAGCCAACCGTCTCTCTCGGATGCGAGAGTCTATAAGTAAGACATAATCGACATATTCATCCAGATCACTGGGTACATCACAAGCTGCTATCTCGTCCTTAATTTGCTCGGAGAGACCCTGAGTAAAGGCAGCTAGTAAGGCCTCCTCGTTCCAGCCCACCTCTGCTGCCAAGGTCCTGAATTCAATAGCATAATCGCCCAGTGTGCGTTCGCCCTGCTGAATTTCCATCAGCCTTTTGGCAGCAGAGGCAGCCCTGCCAGGAACCTCAAACACTCGTCTGAACTTTCTGACGAATTCTCTAAAGTTCAGAGTGCAGGGTCTGGCATTCTCCCACAACGGATTTGCCCATGCCAATGCCTTGCCAGTCAATAGAGATATCATAAGACCGACCTTGCTACGGTCGTTAGGAAATGCCTGGGATGCCAACTCCAAAAATATCTCTAATTGATTAATAAATCCCCTGCAAAGGGAAGGATCGCCATCATACCTTAACGGTAACGGTGCAGATGCCGTTAACCCTTTCGAATTGGCTGATGGGACTATGGACTGATTATCCGGTGTCAAGACTGGGGTGACCACCGGATTAGGACTAGGCTTGTCCAAATGTACTGTACGTTCGAGTAACGTCTGCAAAGCCAGTGCCAATTGGTCCATGCGCTGCTCATGCACATCCATTCTCCAATGGATGTTCTGTGTTTGACTTTCACCCTTACCGTCTGAGGTCATGGCCCTTTCGTACTGTCGCGTTTTTTTAAGACTCTCAGACCATTGGGTGAATAAGAACACAGTTTTATTAAAATAAGATAAGGCAATAACACGCCCTCTAGTGGTGGTAAATATACACAGATAATATATAGATATAATGGTAAATGCACAAATGACTTATAAGTACAATTACACAGTAATAGAATAGCGTATACCCCTCAGGGGTTAAGTCCTTGATAACAGTCAGTCTCAGATGTGGATGTTTGGAACGCCCAGGGTGTTATAAGGCTGATGCTGGAGACCAAGACTATCACCGGCTGGATACTGGACTGCCCCGCCACGGTGTTCAGTAAGAAGCACAAAAGTCCCCGTAGCCCCCTCGGGCGTACCTACTGGAACTGCTTCAACTAGTGCAAGTGCATAAGGCCCCCACGGGCGAGATTGGAACCGGCCTTCAATGCGATAACTGCCAAGCCTCCTCAGACTTAACCGGATAACGGAATAGCACACGCTAGAGCCGACAGCCCCCACGGGCGTGATTACCGGAATACGAATGCTGATGCCTGTGCCTGCAACCACTCGGTAAAGCGGAATCACTCAATGAACAAGAGAGAGAGTCTCAGGCGCCCAACCGGCCCAAACTGATGTAAACACTCTGCAAGGATGTGTGGAGCTGCCGACGAAGAGCGGCCAGCTCAGCAGTAGTATTCACTGAGAAAGAGACTCTTACAGGATTAGCTATAGAGTGGAACCCAGCGGCACTGCTAGGGTTAATTAGCACATTTACTCGAGGCTTTTCAGCGGTATAGCAAGGCTCTGCAGTCTGAGGGAGGCGCGTGTACGCACAACTCTGCAAAGGAAAATGCACTGCACTGATCGGAGTACACCAGGCAAGGCAGCCACACCAAAAGCTGGAACAGCAGATAGAAATGTCGCGGCGGCGACAGCTGGAACACAGGTCACTGTAGAAAGCAGGAGTCGTTCTTCGGAGCGGGAAGTCAGCCAGGCCGGGTCGGAGCACGTAGAAGGTAGTCATACAAGCCGGGTCGTACACAAGCAGGAACGTCAGCCAAACCGGGTCAGGATCCAAAGGAGGTAGTCAGACGAGCCGGGTCATACACGAGCAGGAACACAGGAGAATAGTCAAGACAAGCCAAGTCGGTACACAGGAATCCGGAACACAGGAACACAGCACAGTAACTGGCACAGAAACACCACGAAAGGGCGTCTGACAGTTGTGCTAGCCAGGTATAAAAAGGTCACCAAGGGGCGGGCCAAACCAACACAGCAAATCAGTATCTGTCATGGATGAGACTGACAGGAATCACAGGCACTGTGATAGTTACTCAGATCTATCTGTGTCTTCCTCTGCACTGTAGCTGGGCTCACTCCCTGTGGGAGTCGCAGTATATCTCTGCGCATTTCCAGTTAACCCGTTCATTGCCTAGACTGTCTAGGCTGGGCCAGTGCTCCTTCTCTGTTGCAGTAGCTTGGGCTAATGGCCAGCAGTTGTGCTACATCACACTCGTTAGTTTGAAGAGACACTGAGCTTCATTCCATGTCACAGTAGCCTTTGGGCTTAAGAGCCAGCAGTTGCGTTACATCATACTTGTTGCGTGAGGGGACACTTGTGGCCTTCCTGTTGGCTGCCCTCAATCCACCCCTAGTATTCTAGGGTTTGCCAATTGTAAGTCGTTTCCTCGGTCTTCCTGGGACCCCTGTCCCTTGGTCAGTATTACCTTGATGCCTACTGGGTTCAGTGCCACCCAGGTGTCTGGGTTTCATGCCAGTTACCACCTCCAGGACTACTTGTCATCTATAGTCCTGCTGTCAGCACTGGGTCGAGTAGCCTGTTTAACCCTAGCCCACTAGGGTGAGGTTGCCTGTCCTTATGTGCCTCCAGTCCTCAGAGTCCCAGCACAGTACTATTTGATACCAGTCACTGCCTCATCGACTTGCTATATATCTGGGTCCTGATTTCCATTGCTATATATTTATTGTTTCGTATTGTGGGCCTGTGGCCTTATTCCTTGTATGCACTTTATCCTAATAAAGTCATTTTAACATTACCGGTCTGGTCTGAGTGTTCATCAAAAACCGTGACAGCATGTTAATCATTTTTGGAAAGGCATACCTGCAGCGTATGTCACATGACTGTGACCAGTTTGTATTGCTCTCTGAATCAAAATACATAAAACTATTTCTCTTGTTTGTGTAATTTTTACATGAAAATAAACAAGACAAACTGATTTGATAAAATAATTAAGTGGAATTAGAAGGATCTCCAGTCTAATATATTCTTGACAATTGTATGTGAATGTGTAAACTAAATAGTACTCTGTATGCTGTTAGCGTACTCTGAATCAAAACAAACTTATTGTAAGATTAAATTTATATTAAGAGACAACATATACACTGATGACATTACATTTTAATAATAATAATTATTCAACAACATAAAGATAATTTCATAATGAAAGGATGAATTTAACAGGGTGGATGGTGGTAAATATATGATTAATAGGAAGGAATGCAAATATGCAATATATATAGGATTCCACAATTACATTGTATTATTTTTCAACCATTCATCAATGATCACGGCACTGGTGGCAACAGTGCAAATCCCTCCTCCTCGGTGCTATTACTTACAACAACTATATGCGCTGTATGCTCCACTTTGTTGTGTTTTTTCCCACTTCTGCTACATACTCATATGGTGTTAAATGCTGGTTCATTCTTAAAATTAGAAGTCTACCAACACAGCTGCTGGTCCTACAGTTATTAACCATTTTAGAAGCTGTTCTGACTTCACACTTGCAGGCGGATAACTAATGTTTCTAAAGACTACTCATGAGTGTTGGAGACAGACACACCCACACACTGCTTTTTTTGTGTGTAATCGAGAGTGTCTTCATTTTGGCATGAATCAATTTAATCTGAAAGTATGCTATAACATAGCACAAGTCACATATCACTACCACCATCCCTTTCACAAATGTTAGATTGCCTTTTCTGAGACACATTTATTGCTTTCCTCGATGATAACGTGTTCTGCAAAATGTTGTGATGTTGCTAATGCTGAGGGTATAATTTTTTTGCTTACGTATTTTTCATTGTGCTTTCTAATAGTTTTGACCAACCTTACTTTTAATACTTTTAATGTGTGCATCTGTCATTTCCATTTAATATTAGGTAGAGGCCTCTGACCCTAAAGCCAGAGGAATAGTGACGGAGTGGAATGTCAAAAGGGGGACTTTAGACACCGTGCAGTTTAATCCAGGGTTTATGGAGTGATCCTTACCCCCAGTTTTATCCCCCACTGAACTATTTACAGAGACAAGTACGTTTAACTCACATGCCCCCAAAGCTGAAGGCTTGGAGATTGCAAGACCCCCCCGCCCTTATGAATCAACTTTCCCAACCCCAACTCACAATCCTCACATGACGTGGGCAGATTTTATTTTTATTGATGAGCCTTTTGTTGCCTGTTGGTCTGCAAAATATTACATTTCAATACACTCTATTTCCTTCAAGCACAAGGGAGGTATGTTTAGTGTAATGTAAGAAGTTATTTCTTGTTTATGTAATTTATTATAATTAACTTTCATAGTGAACAAAGAGATTGATATTGTGTGTGTAAAGGTTGTGAAATGTATTTATTCATGTTAGCCACTTTTATGTTTCAAAGCAATCTGTTACAAACCCCACGTACTGTTGAGGAGTTAATGGAACTAATGGGCAGGATTGTTAACGCATTGTAGAGGCCCAGATACTTATTGTGGCAGTACTATTATGGGAATGAATGAAGTATACATGCACATAGCTTTCTCTTTTATTTGGTGCCATGGACAGCAGCGATCTTTCTTACAAATTACATAAACCAGAATTTTTCATTTGAAACTTTAACTATAATTACTTATGTGCTTGCACTTATTTCTCTGAAATTTGCTTTACCCATGCCTATCCTTATTACAATTTCAAAGTTCTTCAATAAACCTGGATTTTTTATTCAATTGGTTTGCTTCATGTTTACAAGTTCAGCGCTTGAACTACTACCACATCCGTTCTTTGTTTTCAGTGCTTTGTTTCGTGATGGAGGACAGTGGAGGCACAGCACCAAGACACCAGCCGTGAGTTATTATTCACTATATACAAGTATGTTTTACTGGTGGTTGAGGAGTGCTAGCATGTAGCAATCTACCAGAACTTTGTACAACCCCCAAGTATAGTTAAGAGTTAATGTAGCTAATAGGGCACTGTAGAGGTCCAGATATTTTTTATTGTGGCATTACTCTTATGGGAATAATGACATAAACATGCCCATAGCTTTCTGTCTTATTTAGTGCCATGGACAGCAGCAGATCTGCCATGCCTCTGTGTGAGCCACTAACAAATTTAAGACTCATTCCCTACAATTTTCCCTCTTTGTTTTTATTCACAACTCACCCCTCACACAAGTCTTTCTTACAAATTACATCAACCAGCATTTTTCATTTGTAGCTTTAACTGCTTTTGTGCTTGCACATATTTCTTCTAAATGTTCTTTATAGATTTGTGGATAGGCTTTGACTACCTGCATGTGCAATAAATTGTTATGCCCCAATACATGTTGCATCAGTAAAGGCCCATCATACTTTCTAGGATGTACACTTATTTGGTCTAGTATACATTTTGCAGGCAGGGATCTTTATTTAACAAACATTACTTAAAACGTACTGTCATAAGGATCTGTCATACAATTATTATAGCGATATTCCTGAGATCACTGAGCAATAGTGAAAAATGTGCGGGTTTATATTTTGTTTTTTTTTTGTTTATGCAGAGATTGTATCATATTGTTAGTACTGTATTGTCCTTATATTAGCAGTGTGTGTATGGTTAATGTATTACGTTATATTTTGTTATTTTACAGTACATTGTGGTTTCTATTTTAAAGGGAATGTGATTATTAATTAATTTGAAATAAGGAATTACCTAGGTAGATATTTTTCAAACAGCAGTCACATATCTATATATATATGATTTGTGTAGTTACTTCTGCCCTTTTTTGTAGTGGGCTGAAATTTGCTTGTTTAGAAACTGATAACAACATATGTCCCTTATGATTATTCTGGTGTATTTTAGTCTGTTTGCTGGAAGGAAGTGCTACCTAGTAGCAACCTTGAACAGAGATCAACAATATACAGGAAACTGCAGACATAGTAAGAAAATAAATATGTTGTTATAGCTGACTAGTGCACAAAGGACTCATACATACCTACCTATTATACAGTAGACCTTTATTTTGAATTCACATATTCTACAAGTGCGTAATATGTAAAGCTAATTTGCCTTTACTTTTCATTTTCTTTTTCACCTTTTACACGTTTATGCCCCTGGCAGTGAGGGCATTGCATTTCTGAATCTAGGGAGTTTTGTGTTTTACAGAGGAAGTAGGCATATTTATACAATGCTGCAAGTCTCCCTAAAGCACTGATTGATATGTATGCTGTGCTTTTCTACACAGATGGAGATGAAAAACATTAATAAAAAGTGCAGGCAATTTGACTTTATATATTCTGCTCTTGCAGAATATGTAAAGTCAAAATAAAAATGTACCCCATCCTTTAAACAAAATATGTATCACTTATTCCTAGTTCCTCCTTAATTGCCAGAAAAATGTAACGAAGGTTCAAATACATTTGGACTACTATTATGTGTTATATTAAGTAACGGATAACTATAATGAAATGTAAATCTTGCAAGCTTTTTGAACCTCTTTTTCTTGAAGTTGCTACTTTTAATTATGATTTACTGATTTTATTTTACAGTTAGAAAATAAAGATGTATCCTTGTTTCTTTCCATTTGTAATGTTGTAAAAAGTCTTCCATAAATACATGCCTTTCCCTCTCTGGTTCACTCATTTCCAATTATGTTGTCTTTATTTCACCATACATTGGTATGCAGTGCAGATCAGGAGGGAAGCTAAAGGTGGAAGATTAGCAAAATCTTCAGTGACAGCAAGTTACCTTAAAAAACTGAACAAACAGTGAGATGTTTGAAATGTAAAGAAAATATATAATTTCAACCCAGAGAATTTAATCAAGTGTAAAAACAAGATTGTGTACATACCTGCTCTTAATATCAACAGTGCAGTGAAAGTATCTCATTTTCTGCAGTTTTGCACATTTTGGCACTGAAGGATTATCAGATATTCAACCAAAACCTCATTTTAGATAAAAGGGAACCTGAGCAAAAAAAAAAAAAAAGCACATCCGTCTGATACTTATTTCATTTATTTATTAACCCTTTGAGTGCCAGAGGGATATGCAACGCATTGTAACACCCAAGACCCCCACTTGAAAAAGTAACCACACTTTAGACTTAAAACCTGATTACACTACACTTAGAAGGAATTACATCAAACAGGTACTTCCTATAGTTATTGATCAGTCTCCAGCTTCAGATCATGGATTGATAGTCTGACACTCTAGTGCAGCATTCTGTGGTACAAAGAGGAATACATGGTTCCTTTGGTGTTGGTAAACTGTCCAAGTCCTGATGCAGCAAAGCATCCACAAACCATGACACTGCCACCACCATGCATGAGCATTGGTATTAGGTTCTTCATGTGGAATGCAGTCTTTAGATTTGCAAGACATAACAAAGCCCATACCTCCCTTAAAGTTCCACTTTGACTCATCTGTCTATATACCATTGCTCTATATCGGGTCCGTGTGCTCCCTGCCCGACAGACACCTCCACAACAGGTTGGTGGTGCTCCTTCTCGCATTCCCATGTATGTCGGTCCAGCCGCCCGCTTCCGCATTATGAAGCATCGGCCTGGCCTATGTCATTGCATTGCTGCATTGTGAGGCGTTGTGACGTGGCAGTTCCTCCTCTATATAAACCCTGAGCACCGGCGGCTCAGTGCTCAGTCTACTTGTGCTCTTCTAAGGGTCTAATCGCTATAGTTTTATATTCACTCAATAACTACTTCCTGTATCTCTGACCTCTGGCTAAGTATAACCATCCATATCCTTCTCCTGCCCTGTCCTCTGGCTACAGTCCAACAAACCCATTCCTCTGCCTGCACTGACCTCTGGCTCTGTCTGACCGTTCTTGAACGCTGCCTGCACTGACCTCTGGTTCTGTCTGACCATTCTCCTGGACTCCTCCCTTTGGCTCTGTCGCTTCAGTTCTATCCTCTAGTTGGCCCTTATTGGCCTTGCTTTCTGGGCTCCACCTTATCAATACAAGCTGAGCATTTGGGGCCCCTGCCTCTCTGTCCCTCGCTTGTGACAAACCCTACCTGTTCAGCATGACATTCTAGAAATCTTAAGGCTCATTCAAGTGAGTTTTGGCAAACTCTAGATGAGCATTCATGTTATTGTCAGTTCTGCGATGAATACTATGTATGCACAGTGTCTTTCTGATGGTGGAGTCATGAACACTGACATTAGCTGAGAAGAAGGAGGCCTGCAGATCCTTAGATGTTGTTCTAGGGTCTTGCGTGACTTTTTGGGTGAATTTATACCTTGCACTTGGAGAGATGTTGGCAGGATGGCCACTCCTGGGAAGATTCACTACTGTGCCAAAACATCCCAGTTGGTCAATATGGGCCTTCTTGTGGTTCATTGGAGCCCCAGAACCTTAGAAATGGCTTTGTAACCCATTCCAGACTGATATGTATTAACAAATGTTTTCTGGATGTCTTCAGGAATTTCTTTTGCTCATGGTATGATATTGCTTTGGAACCTGTGTGCTGACAACTTCAATCTGATGGCAAAGGTAGATTTATATTGGACAGGGTTGGCCCAAACCAGGCCTTTACAAAGGTATTCAAACACCTGACCCTAATAATAACTTTCACTAGCTTAAGTTAACTATTGGGCAATAACTTTTTCACACCTGGAGATTGCATGTTTTGTTACTCAGCACTCCAAACAAATTAAAAAAGGCACCAGCTGTAGGTGTCACTTTTTTCTATCAGACTCCCTCTATACATATATTATTACAACTCAAATTCAGTTTGAAAAATATGCAACAACCCAGACAATCAGACAGGAGGTAAATACGTTTTCAAAGCATTGTACTAAAGTTGTGGCCCATGTAGTTGTTTGAATAGATAGAAACTTTAAGTCTAGGATGACATAAGCAAGTTTAGTCACAATATATTAACCCACAGGTGGTGAACCCACAAATAACATCAGTGACATTTGATTGGTTTACATTTTTCTTATCCCTATATGTGTCTGGTCTTTAAAGAGTTAAATAACAATCTCCTTTCTTTTCCTCCAGTGTACCTATGGAAAAGGAAAAGGCCATGGTGATTAAATATATTTAGTCACACAGGTAGAATAAAAAACAGCAACCAATAAATGAGAAGTGCATGTAAAAATTCATTTATAATATATCCTTAATGTTTAGGTGGACTGATCAGTTATTGCAACAGTTTGTGTTTCGTATATGTGTGCAATACATAGCAATTAATTTCAAATCTCTTTGGCACTGAAAAGAGTTAAATGCATTTAACAGTTGATCCAGGGGGAGAGGGTTTCCACAAAGCCTCCTATCCCTATATCCACATGCAGCTAGATTTGGGCAGTAGCATCCCCCAAGAAAAGCACACACAAATGTAAGCTGACCAAACCTCACCAATAAAGAGCATTTTTCATGTGTGTCCCCGGTTAAAGGTGAGGTTTGTCCAGTTTAATCAAAGGGGTAAAGAGAATATGAAGATGGAAAATGTTCTTATGTGTAGTAGAGACTGTCACATTTGTTATATTACATATTTCCCTGTTTCATGTAGAAATTGCAAGACATTTCAAACAAAAATTTTCAACATTGCATTTTATCCAGGGAAACTAAAATGCTTATTGATTGTGTATTTTAAACTCCTGTCATAAGAAGGTATAATCTGCAAGAAAGACTGAAGTGAACTGCTGCTGACTCCTAGGAGAGAACAGTCAGTGTAATCACTGATTTAACCCACCACCCACCAGGTATTTCAAGAGTTAAATCCTCTGAGTGCTTGGTTTATGCAAACCCCTCCGGCTTGTAAAGCATTTGAGTAAAATGGTTACATGTATGTTTAACCCTTATGAGTGTCTGACAAGTGTGTAAAATCCATGGCACATCTCTTTGGCAATCAAGATGTTAACAGTGGTGTAACTATAGGCCCGGCCTCCCCCTGCGACCTCTCCGTCTGGCGCCCGCAATCTCCCGTTGGCGCTCTAGTAATGCAGAGCACTGGAAGATGACATCATCTCCCAGCACTTTTCATTACTAAGAGGACCGCGCGGGTGCTCCAGGTAGGAGATGGGGGCATTGTGGAGGGGGTCAATGTGGTCAGGGGGGCCAATGTGGTGGGGGGCCCGTGGTACTTCTTGTACCAGGGCCCAGAGGCTTTTAGTTACGCCTCTGGATGTTAACTACACTGGGGTAATCTACAGAGACAATTTGATAATGACTGGGAGGATGGCAGGTGTTCCTCTAACAAAGAGGGCAGGTGTTGCCAGTGTCAATTTGCTCACATATAAAAAAGGTTGTTTTTTTTTTTACTTTGTATACAGTTTTGATGGTGTATAGGTAGATATGTGAGTCTGTTTTTGCAAAATGTTTTAAAACTAAGTTGAATTAAGGTGACAGTTTAACTTTTTTCCTGACAAAAAACAAGGTAAGAGATGATTCAGTCATCTAATGAGTATTCATAGCAGGTGGTGAGTAGAGAGATCAGAAAGAAAAAAGTTACAATTTTGTTAAAACAAATAAACAAACATAGTATCATTCACTCAAATAAAAAGAAAAAAACATTACCGAGTAAATAACTGGTAGACCATAAGGATCAAAATACATTTTGCCTAAAAAATATAAATATATACAGAAAATTAAATATTACTTTCAATCTATAGTGAAAAAACCTGGTTCAATTTGTTTAAAGTGGATGTATCACCTATGCACAACATCCTCTAAATAGGTGATACATCTAATAGCATTAAAACATTATTATTATTTTATTTTAAGCTTCCGTTTGGTTTAAATGTGACTTATAAAAGTCTGGGCTGTAGCCACTTCCGTATAAACTGCAGCCTGACGCTCTGCCTCTGCTCTCCTCCTTCCTCCGATAACGAAGGCTTCTGTCAGTAAACTGGAGTGCTCTCATTGGCTAGATATTGATCTCTGCCAATGAGACCGCTCCAGTTTACTGACAGATGCCTCTGTCATTGGAGGAGGGAGGAGAGCAGAGGCAGAGCTCTGTAGCCGCAGAGAACTGCAGAGAACTGCAGTTACCCGGAAGTGGCTGCAACAGATACTTTTATAAGTCATATTTAAACCAAACAGAAGCTTAAAAAATAATAATAATAAGGTTTTAATGCTATTGGATATGTCACCTAACTATTTAGAGGATGTTGTGCATAGGTGATACATCCACTTTAACATAAGAGAGTTGTTACTTATAGTCCATGGGCTCGATACCATTACCACCAGTAAAACCAGTGGTAATAGCAAAAACAGTAGCACCAAAAAAAATCAACCATTGTATCCCAGTTATTCTATGGCTGGAGAGGTACATGGCAAAAAGAGCGTTGCTGGCCAAAACTCACATTTTGGCAAAATGCTTGTTATGGTTTTTTTGTTCCCACAACTTGCACTAAATAGACAGTCTCAAACAATGAGAGTGTGCTAAAACTAGTCAGAAATGTAACACTGTCATCCGCTGTCCAGCTTCTTCATTAATCTATCCTTCTTTCTTCTCTTCTGTCTTCATTTCTTCAGTCTTCTCTTCTTCCTCTGATCTTCTTTCTTCTTTTCTTCATTCTGGTTTAAAAAAGAATCCATTAATGTCTTTAAAAATACTGCCCAAAATATGCTATTGTTAACCCTTTGGGTGCCAAAGGATTACTGGTAACTGTCATATTTGTCACGTTTGTGGATTAACTCTATGAGTGCCAGTAAGGTATGCAACACTGTATAATGTGTTGCATACCCCACTTGGCAATCATTGGGTTAATCTTTTTCTATTTTTCAACCTCAAGTATGTGCTGGGAACCAGTTTTCCAAAACATACCGGTGATTTTGACCACCGGTTTTGGGCTCTGCACCTGCCTCTACGTCTTTGCTAGTGAAGATGTCTGCTTCCATCAGGAGTATAGCAAAAGACTCCAGTGTGGCCTAACACCCACAAATATATAAACTCCCACATAAAATAATAAATAAAATATACAGACATGGATACATAGATGCAGCCAAATCAATATTTATGTTGTCATGGTAGGCAACCTATCAATCCAGGTCTCTCTTTGGATATGTTTCAGTATCATTCTGCTGGGGATCTTTTACTTTCAGGAAGGAGGTCCGTCCAAGTTCTCAGCAGTAGTGGAAGCAGCGCTCTCAAAAACATTCTTGTGCCACTTGAACTAGCAGACTGTTGATACTGGGAAGAACGTGATTATCGTAGTGATGCCTATTTTTATTATATGTACTTAAGCACAACTTTATTGTGTGTTTATAAATTAAATTGCATGACACTACATGGTATTGTGTATGTGTATTGGTATACTGGAGTCAGACTATTTGGGAATGCTGCACAGTAACAGCAGGTGAATTGGAGAACTCTCAAGTGTCTAGTTTTTTCAGTCAGTTTGTCTGTTGCTCCAGGCTTTATTACTAACTGTATCGGGAACATACACATATATGCAGGTAGGACAGACTTTATTTATCATTTGATTGGGACTTCTTTTAAGCTGGCTGGGTGAATAGCACTGTCACCTTTTTAAGACTTGAGTTGCTTTCATTAGTAAATCACTATTCAGAAATGCAATTGTCATTTAGCTGAGCTAATTAAAAGCCTCTAACTATATTAATAAAAGTTTTCAAGTTCTTGACACATATCTTAAACTCAATTTACTTTACTTGATACTGGGGCTGTTGAAAGTGTTTATTTGGCACAAACCCTTGTCTATCTATAGGAAGGTGCTAACAGTGAATTGGTACAAAAGAGCAAAGATGGGAGCAGATTATCCCTGTTCAGGGTACTGAATAAAATAAAAAGTACGATTGTATTTTATTTCTTTAGTACCAGAATGGTCTACCTTATAGGAATTCCTCTTCATCGATACATATCATATATTGCAGCTTCTATGAAGAAGTAAGTAGTAACCTAGATAATGGCTAGGCAGTTGATACAGTACATCTAGATTTTGCAAAGGCATTTGGTACAGTGCCATATAGGAGGTTGGGATATAAAATAAGGAATCTGGGGCTGGGGATAACTTTTGCAATTAGATAGAGAACTGACTGAAGGATAGGGACCACTGTGTGGTTGTAAATGGACAATTCTCCAATACAGTTGAAAGTGGAGTACCTCAGGGTTCAGTACTTGGTCCACTGCTTTTTAACATGTGTATAAACAACCTAGAAGTAGCTATAGAAAGCAAAATATCAGTATATGCAGATGACACAAAATTATGCAGGGTAATAAATACAGAACAGGATATTTCTTCTCTACAGATGGATTTACATGAAATGACAGATTGGGCAAACAAATGGAGGAAGGGTTTTTTTACGGTAAGGTCTGTCAAATTGTGGAATTCATTGCCCAGGGAGGTAGTTATGGCAGATACAATGGATACATTTAAGAGAAGATTAGATACATTTCTTTCAAAAGGGAACATACAGAGTTATACTGTTTATCAGTAGGCTGATCAGGAAGGTCTGATAAAGACTAATTTAATTGGTAGCAGGAAAGCTATAAAATTCTCAGTTACTGAGGTATGAGCCGAAGGTTGAACTTGATGGACTTGTGTTTTTTTTCAACCTAATTTACTATGTTACTATGTTACTATGTAATGTGGGCAAGTGTAAAGTTATGCATTTGGGAGGAAATAATCCCAAGGCTACTTATGAACTTAATGGAATCATTTTAGGGGACTCATTGCTAGAGAGAGACCTAGGAATCCTTATAAACTACAAACTCAAATAGCTGTAGCAAAAGCAGATAAAGTCCTGTCCTGCATAAAAAGGGGTACTGAAGCAAGAGTGGATAACATGATTTTGCCATTGTACAAATTATTGGTAAGACCTCACCTCAAATATGCAGTGCACTTTTGGGCACCAGTTCTGGAAAAAGGATATTCTAGAACTGGAGAGAGCAAGTTGAAGAGCAACAAAATTAATTAGGAGAATGGAGGACTTGATGTATGAAGAACGACTAGACAAACTCGGTTTATTTACTCTAGAGAAAGGATGACTAAGAGAAGATCTTATCACAATGTACAAGTATTTGACAGGTCAGTACAGAGATCTCTCTGGTGAGTTGTTCATTCCAAGGCCTGATCAAATAACCAGGGGCCACCCCTTCAGATTAGAGGAAAGGAGGTCTCGACTTAGCAGGCAAGGGTTGAACTTGATGGACTTGTGTCTTTTTTCAACCTAATTTACTATGTTACTATGTTGCTATGTAAGGGGGAGAGGGAAACACTTGTATATTCCCCCAACAATGTTTAAATACCAGGATGTAAACAGTGTTCACCTCAAGGTGAACAAAGGGGAGCAAATTAACATTGAAAGAGTTAACTAGGGTTGTTTCTATAAGGTTTCACTGGTGGGGGGCACCATGCAGCTCTGCCCAGTTTTACTTACTGTTTTTTTTTTAACATTAATACATTCACATTAAGGCAGTATCAACACTTAAATAGGTGGGTTATTCACATTGAAGCAGTGATTCCCCACCTATTTACGTATTGATACTGCCTTCTTAATGTTGAGACATATAGAATAAAAATCCAAATTTTTATTGACACATGCAGACATCAAAAGCAATATATGTTAATAATATTATTTGGAAAGGTGTGCCACATTAAGCTTGGTGCTCTGATACATAATTGTGCTATGAGATACCTGTTGGGAACCAATGCCTTAACACTGAATTGGGAGGGGGGGGTAGTATGGCCTTCAACATGTTTATTGGATGGTAAATAATTAAAACCTTACCTCCCCCCATGGTATAAATTTTCAACTACATGTATTTACCAAAGGTACCCCTTCTCCCACACAAAGTAAGTGGCTCCCTAATACCCCAGCTTGGCTGCTGCTGACATCACTCTCTTGCCTTTGCTGGTTGTCCCTGACCTATATCTGTTTAACTGCTCCTCTGTCTGCCCCTTTGTCACTTTGGTTTCTTACGTCTGCAACATATAGAGGAGAAAAACAAATAACAGCAAAAACAGTGTAATATTTTAACAAATATTCCCATGGAAGGTCTTAAAGGAACAGCTCACCATACTCACATGTGGCTTGTTTTCCACTCGGGGGGGAGAGAAAGAGAGTGAGATAAAGAGACAACACTAAGTATGTTCACATACCTATTGATGCGAAGACTGCAGAGAAGGTGTGTGAGAGTGAGGGCTAGGGAACACCAGCAAATCCCAAGCACACCTGTTCAACAGCCTTCACCTGTGGCAAGTGAGGAGTATCTGGCTGAAGAGCCACACAGGAGCCCACCCCCTGCCTTCAGAACCACAGCTGCTGCAACAGCATGCTCCTCTGCTGCAGCAAAAGGATGTTCCCCAGCTGCAGCAACAGGATGATCCCCAGCTGCCACAGGGACCCCTGGAGCAGCATAGGATGTACAGACAACCACCAAGGCCCAGTGTATATGGCCCAAGGGTCACGCTCCTGGGAATGACCGATGATCAGGTGATAGATCACTACAGGTTGAAGCTGCAAAGCATCATTGCCCTATATGAAATCATCAAGGATGAGGTCGATCCAATATACATCCACAACCATGCCCTAAATGGCCTGCAGAAATTGATGTGTACTATACATTTTATGGCAAGTGGAGCCTTTCAGTCAACAGAAGGTTACGCATCAGGCATGTCACAGTCCACATTTTCAAAGGTACTGGCTCAGGTGTTGATAGCCCTCAAAAGCAAGTCCAGTAGGTACATACATACATTCATTTTCCCACCACCAACATGGAGTGGACACTTGTAAAGCAGGACTTTTATGCAAGGGGAGGCATGCCCAGGGTCATGGGTACTGAAGTCTTGACAACACTTCCATGAAGCTCACCCCTTGTTGCTTTCAAGTGCTTGTGTTGGTGAACATTATATATCCACAGAAGACCCAAATGTATGTGTTTCCTAACATCCAGGTATCAAACCTGCCTGGTGGACAACACATGAGCAGTTCAGTAGTGTTTCTACAGTATCCTTTTTTAGTTTAAATGTACCTTCATACATGTGTTCAATGCATATAGGCAATATACCAAAAAAACACATGTATGCTTTAATGTAGTGTGAGACACATTAAACGGGAAGCATCACTATTCAATATGTGTCTGTTAAACTAAATGTTGGATTAGACATATCTCAATGTGGAGCCATACTCATGGCTAGAGTATCCCTCATACATAGGAGGCATGACATACATCACAGAAGTCCACTCGTTGTTTGACCATGTGTGGACTTTGTGATGTATTCATGCAAGGAGATGATGGAAGTGATACACTAATGTGCGTTGTGAGTGATAAGTAGGTGATACAGGGGACCTTACTTCACCAGTGATCTCATGTCCACAGTCCCCATGTTGCTCAATGTAACCAATGTTCTGTGATTGCTTTGGTTTGACATGTATCAGTACACAGGCTACATTAACAAACTGACTAAATGGAGAAGTAATATATCACGGTGCCCGTGATTGCTGCAGTTCCCTGTCTGTCACCAGTAGGGGGCTTCTATTGGCTGTCTGCAGTTAGCCCGCCTCTTGTTGCCTATTTAAACCTGGATTGGGCACCCTTTGAGTGCCCTTTCGTGTTGTTTCTGACCTTCTTGCTATCACTATGCTAGTGATAGCTGGGCCTCTGTTCCAGTGTTCCTGAGTTCCTGATCTCCTGTGTTCCTGGGTTCCTGATCTCTACTGTTCCAGTGTTTCCTGGATGCTGAGTTACTCCAGTCCTGGTTCCGGCCTAGTCTCTGGTGTTGCAGTTACTGCTGAACTTCTTCTATGCTGTTTCCTGACCTGACTGATGGTTGCTGGTTCCTGTCATCTTATCACCTGTCTTCAGTATCCTGGCGACCTTCTGCCTGGTCGCGTTGGTGACATTGCTACAATTCTGTGTCGGTCCCAGCGTGCGGACGCTGGTTTGCTCCTTAGCCTTGCGGTTATACAAACTCACTTGTTACACCAGTGTGCGGTCACTGGTTTGCTCCAAAGCCTATCAGCTCTACATATGTGTGTTGGTCCCAGCGTGCGGACGCTGGTTTGCTCCTAAGCCTTGCGGCCATACAAACTCACTTGTTACACCAGTGTGCGGTCACTGGTTTGCTCCAAAGCCTATCAGCTATACAAATCTGTGTTGGTCCCAGTGTGCGTACGCTGGTTTGCTCCTAAGCCTTGCGGCTATACAAGCTCGCTTGTTACACCAGTGTGCGGTCACTGGTTTGCTCCAAAGCCTATCATCTATACAAATCTGTGTTTGTCCCAGCGTGCGGACGCTGGTTTGCGTCTAAGCCTTGCGGCTATACAAGCTCGCTTGTTACACCAGTGTGCGGTCACTGGTTTGCTCCAAAGCCTATCATCTATACAAATCTGTGTTTGTCCCAGCGTGCGGACGCTGGTTTGCTCCTAGCCTTGCGGCTATACAAGCTCGCTTGTTACACCAGTGTGCGGTCACTGGTTTGCTCCAAAGCCTATCGGCTATACAATTCTGTGTTGGTCCCAGCATGCGGACGCCGGTTTGCTCCTAAGCCTTGCGGCTATACTACTCACTTGTTACTCCAGTGTGCGGTCACTGGTTTGCTCGCAAAGCCTAACGGCTATACTATTCAGTGTTGTTCCCAGCGTGCGGACGCTGGTTTGCTCCAAAGCCTTGCTGCTTAACGATTCTGCTAATTTGCCAGTTTCATCTGACTGCTGCTACTATCTCTGGGCTGCCCTGCCCGGTATTGGTAAGGCCGGTAGAACCTTTTGCCACATTCCATCTGAGGTTGCCTTACCCGGTATTGGCAGGGCCGGTAGAGCCGACATTGTGTATCTATTGAGGCTGCCTTGCCCGGTAATTTGGTAAGGCCGGTAGAACCGTTATGCTATTCCATCTGCAGGTTGCCTTACCCGGTATTGGCAAGGCCGGTAGAGCCTAAAGACTGTCCTGTCCGGTATATTGACAGGACCGGTAGAGTCTGCCTTCTGTCTGTGCTATATTCTGTATATATATATATGTATGTTATTGCCATCCTAAGTTATCAATTTATTATTTCAATAAAATTGATTTTTTACCTAAAACTTGTGTCTGAGAGTCATAATAAACCGTGACAGTACGAAAGGGCCATGACCTCAGACAGCAAGGGTGAAGGTAACGCGCAGAATATCCATTGGAGGATGGATGTGCTCGAGCAACGTTTGGATCAGTTGGCAGTTGCAATCCAAACGATCCTTGAACGCACGGTACTCGCAGACAAATCGAGTTCTAGCCCGGTGGTCTCGCCAAGTCAGACACCGGAAAGTGATACCAGGCCCCTAGAGGGTACTGTTAAAGGTTTAACGGCTTCTGCACCCTTGCCGCTAAGATATGATGGTGACCCTAGTCTCTGCAGAGGGTTCATCAACCAACTTGAAATCTTTATGGAATTGACGGCACACGCATTTCCCAATGATCGTAGTAAAGTGGGGTTCACGATATCACTGCTCACTGGCAGAGCATTGGCCTGGGCTAACCCCTTGTGGGAGAATGCTAAACCTTGTACTAAGAACTTCAGAGAATTTGTGCAATCCTTTCGAAGAGTGTTTGAGCCTCCTGGTAGAACCAACTCTGCTGCCAAACGCCTTATGGAGATACAACAGGGCAGGCGTACAGTGGGCAACTATGCCATCGAATTCCGCACATTGGCAGCAGAGGTAGGTTGGAATAACGAGGCATTATTGGCAGCTTTTTCTCAAGGCCTGAATGACCACATTAAAGACGAAATCGCTGCTAAAGATCTACCTATTGATCTAGATGATTACATTGAGTATGTGATGATAATTGACTCCAGAATACGTGAGAGATCAATTGCCAGAGATCGTAAAATACGGTCAAAAGATAATGAGCCTAGTAGCATATTTTGCCCACCCATCCCTCCCTTGGCATTGAAGTCTAGTGAACCTGTACGGGAAACAAGTGAACCTATGCAAATAGGCTTCACTAGACTAACCAAGGCAGAGAGACTTTATCGCAAGAAGCAAGGGTTGTGTTTATACTGCGGTAAAAAAGGGCACTTGCTAAATTCCTGTCCGGTACGTCCGGGAAAAGCACACACCTAGGGTACCTTGGGGGACAGGCCCTAGGTGGTGTACAATCGTCCCCAGTGTCGGGCATAATGAAACCCACCATTCAGGTGGTATTGTCTTGGGCACAACGATCTGTGGAGGTTTTGGCCTTGGTTGACTCTGGTGCAGCAGGGTATTTTATGGATAATACCTTTGCTGACTTGCACGGAGTTCCACGCATTGAAAGAGAAAACCCCTTGACTATTGAAGCGATTGATGGTAGACCTTTAGAACCGCCTCAGGTTTTATTTGAAACTATGCCACTGTCTATGACTATTGGGGCACTTCACAGAGAAGAGCAGCAGTTTCAACTGATTAATTCTCCGCACCACGCGGTAATATTGGGATTTCCGTGGTTACAGTTAAATAACCCACAATTTGATTGGAAAAAGTGTGAAATTGCTGCTTGGTCCCAGTTTTGTATGGACAAGTGCGTCATCCAGCCTATTAAGGTCCTATGCACCTCCTCTGCTATACCGGATGTGTACCAACAGTTTGGCGATGTTTTTAGCAAAGGAGAGGCTAGTATGCTACCCCAGCATAGACCTTATGATTGTTGCATTGAATTGCAGCCTGGTGTAGTACCTCCTAAAGGACGCACTTATCCATTATCTTGTGAAGAAAATAAGGCTATGGAGGACTACATTTCTGATGCCCTTGCTAGAGGGATCATACGAAAATCTACCTCTCCAGCTGGGGCTGGGTTCTTTTTCGTAAAAAAGAAAAATGGCGAATTAAGACCATGCATTGACTACCGGGGCCTGAATAAACTAATGGCAAAAAACGCATACCCAATACCATTCATCACCGAGCTTTTTGACAGGCTTAAGGGCGCTTTGATTTTTACCAAATTGGACCTACGGGCCGCTTACAATCTGGTTCGCATTCGAGCAGGTGATGAGTGGAAAACTGCCTTTAATACTCGAGCTGGGCACTACGAGTATCTAGTAATGCCATTTGGGCTGTGTAATGCACCCGCAGTTTTCCAGGAACTGATAAACGATGTTCTGAGAGATATGTTACAGACATGTGTTGTGGTTTACCTTGATGATATACTGATTTACTCCCAAGACATGGCACAGCACATCAAGGATGTATCTGCAGTATTGCTACGACTCCGTGAGAACAAATTATTTTGTAAATTGGAAAAATGTGAGTTTCATAGAACCAGTGTGCCATTCTTGGGGTTCATAATTGGCAATGATGGCATTGCCATGGACAAAGATAAGTTGTCAGCTGTCCTACAATGGCCAAAACCCAAGGGCCTTAAAGCCATACAGCGTTTCCTGGGTTTCGCTAATTATTATAGGAGGTTTATTAAGAACTTTTCTTCCATTGTCAAACCTCTGTCCGATCTTACGCACAAGGGTGCTAATCCTTCTTGTTGGCCGGTATCTGCTGAGAAAGCCTTTGAAAATTTGAAGCTGGCATTTGCTGCGGCTCCTGTGTTATCCCACCCCAATCCTCTACTTCCATTTACGTTAGAGGTTGATGCCTCAGATATTGGGGTTGGGGCAGTACTTTCGCAACGACACGATAAAGGTGGAACTCTCAGACCTTGTGGATTTTTCTCTAAAAAGTTGACTGTCACTCAAAGCCACTATGAGATAGGTGACAGAGAATTATTGGCCATTATCCTCGCTGTTAAGGAATGGCGTCATTTGCTTGAAGGTACTAAGAATCCTGTCTTAATCCTAACGGATCATAAAAATCTGACGTATCTCTTGGAGGCCAAGAGATTGTCCTCCCGTCAGGCCAGGTGGGCACTGTTCCTGTCTCGATTTAATTTCATTGTATCATATTTACCGGGGTCAAAGAATATCAGGGCTGATGCACTGTCAAGACAATTTGAGGCCGACAGTGACAGAGTGGAAACACCAGCACCTATCATCCAACCTGATAGAATACTGGCTACTATACGCACGAGTATCACTTCTCCCTTAGGGGAGGAGATCCTGGCCTCTCAGGGGTCCGCTCCCCATGAAACCCCAGTGGGCAAATGTTTTGTCGCTGAACCATTTCGTACTAGGCTGCTCGAAACCTACCATTCCTCTAAGGCTGCGAGACATATTGGTAGAGACCAATTGTTATGGTCCCTTTCTCAGTTATTTTGGTGGCCTTCCATGAGAAACGATTGTGCCGAATTTACGAATGCCTGTGCCACCTGCGCCCGCGCTAAGACCCCAAGACATCTCCCAGTGGGCTTGCTTCAACCGGTGCCTAATGGCGAACGCCCCTGGTCTCATGTTTCCATTGATTTTATGGGAGAATTGCCTATGTCTAAGGGGTACTATTTTATATTCATGGTGGTGGACAGGTTTTCTAAAATGGCTCATTTCGTGCCCCTCCGTGGCCTTCCTTCAGCTAAGGAATTGGCAATGGTGTTCGCCAGAGAAGTATTCCGGTTGCATGGAGTGCCTAGGGTACTGGTGTCTGACAGGGGGAGCCAGTTTGTGTCTAGATTTTGGAGGGCATTTTGCCAACAGATGGGCATACAGCTGTCCTTCTCTTCTGCCTACCATCCCCAGACCAATGGAGCCGCTGAACGAGCTAATCAGGGATTGGAACAATTTCTCCGTTGTTTCGTTACTGACCATCATGATAATTGGTCCGACTTGTTGCCTTGGGCAGAGTTCGCCAGGAACTGTGCGGTCAATTCTTCATCTGGGAGCTCTCCGTTTCTGATTAATTATGGGTTCCAGCCCTGTTTGCTTCCAGATTCTTTTCAGACGCAACAGATTCCAGCTCTGGATGAGCATATCGAGCAACTCCGTTCCACATGGGCACAAGTTCAGAGGGCACTTGGTCAGTCATTTCAGCGTCATCAGCGCCATGCTAATCGCAGAAGGCTTCCAGCGGTTTCCTTTCAGGTTGGGGATAGAGTATGGCTTTCCTCCAGAAATCTCAAGCTGCAGGTTCCGTCTAATAAGTTGGCTCCCCGGTTTATTGGTCCATACAGAGTTATTCGCAAAATTAACCCTGTTTCCTATGCACTAGACCTACCTGCATCCATGCGTATCCATAATGTGTTCCATGTGTCTCTTCTTAAGCCTCTGGTTTGCAATCGCTATACTACCACACCTGTGGTGCCAGGACCTGTTGAGGTCGAGGGCCAGGAGGAGTACGAGGTTCAGAGCATTATTGATTCCCGTAGGCTTAGAGGAGGGGTACAGTACCTGGTACATTGGAAAGGGTACGGTCCTGAGGATCGTTCATGGGTGGATAGTAAGGACCTTCATGCACCTAGGCTAACTAGGATCTTTCATGCCAAGTACCCACAGAAACCTAAACCCTATTCTAGGAGAGGGGGTCTTTGAGAGGGGGGTACTATCACGGTGCCCGTGATTGCTGCAGTTCCCTGTCTGTCACCAGTAGGGGGCTTCTATTGGCTGTCTGCAGTTAGCCCGCCTCTTGTTGCCTATTTAAACCTGGATTGGGCACCCTTTGAGTGCCCTTTCGTGTTGTTTCTGACCTTCTTGCTATCACTATGCTAGTGATAGCTGGGCCTCTGTTCCAGTGTTCCTGAGTTCCTGATCTCCTGTGTTCCTGGGTTCCTGATCTCTACTGTTCCAGTGTTTCCTGGATGCTGAGTTACTCCAGTCCTGGTTCCGGCCTAGTCTCTGGTGTTGCAGTTACTGCTGAACTTCTTCTATGCTGTTTCCTGACCTGACTGATGGTTGCTGGTTCCTGTCATCTTATCACCTGTCTTCAGTATCCTGGCGACCTTCTGCCTGGTCGCGTTGGTGACATTGCTACAATTCTGTGTCGGTCCCAGCGTGCGGACGCTGGTTTGCTCCTTAGCCTTGCGGTTATACAAACTCACTTGTTACACCAGTGTGCGGTCACTGGTTTGCTCCAAAGCCTATCAGCTCTACATATCTGTGTTGGTCCCAGAGTGCGGACGCTGGTTTGCTCCTAAGCCTTGCGGCCATACAAACTCACTTGTTACACCAGTGTGCGGTCACTGGTTTGCTCCAAAGCCTATCAGCTATACAAATCTGTGTTGGTCCCAGCGTGCGTACGCTGGTTTGCTCCTAAGCCTTGCGGCTATACAAGCTCGCTTGTTACACCAGTGTGCGGTCACTGGTTTGCTCCAAAGCCTATCATCTATACAAATCTGTGTTTGTCCCAGCGTGCGGACGCTGGTTTGCGCCTAAGCCTTGCGGCTATACAAGCTCGCTTGTTACACCAGTGTGCGGTCACTGGTTTGCTCCAAAGCCTATCATCTATACAAATCTGTGTTTGTCCCAGCGTGCGGACGCTGGTTTGCTCCTAGCCTTGCGGCTATACAAGCTCGCTTGTTACACCAGTGTGCGGTCACTGGTTTGCTCCAAAGCCTATCGGCTATACAATTCTGTGTTGGTCCCAGCATGCGGACGCCGGTTTGCTCCTAAGCCTTGCGGCTATACTACTCACTTGTTACTCCAGTGTGCGGTCACTGGTTTGCTCGCAAAGCCTAACGGCTATACTATTCAGTGTTGTTCCCAGCGTGCGGACGCTGGTTTGCTCCAAAGCCTTGCTGCTTAACGATTCTGCTAATTTGCCAGTTTCATCTGACTGCTGCTACTATCTCTGGGCTGCCCTGCCCGGTATTGGTAAGGCCGGTAGAACCTTTTGCCACATTCCATCTGAGGTTGCCTTACCCGGTATTGGCAGGGCCGGTAGAGCCGACATTGTGTATCTATTGAGGCTGCCTTGCCCGGTAATTTGGTAAGGCCGGTAGAACCGTTATGCTATTCCATCTGCAGGTTGCCTTACCCGGTATTGGCAAGGCCGGTAGAGCCTAAAGACTGTCCTGTCCGGTATATTGACAGGACCGGTAGAGTCTGCCTTCTGTCTGTGCTATATTCTGTATATATATATATGTATGTTATTGCCATCCTAAGTTATCAATTTATTATTTCAATAAAATTGATTTTTTACCTAAAACTTGTGTCTGAGAGTCATAATAAACCGTGACATAATATCACTGGAGAAGTCTGTTTCAGCCTTGGTAAAACATAAAACAGGGCCGGTCCAAGGATTTTTGTCTAAACAGGCAAAGGTACATTTTGATGCCTCCCCCCAAACCCCTGCCCAAGTCGATTTGCCCCATATGGCATCCCTTTTGAGAATAATGCCACTAAAATACATTACAGCAAAGTCCAATTTAAAAGCAGAACACACAATAGCCTATTAATTTCATGTGTTTTACACATAAACAAACAGTTTTAAATGATTTCCAAATAGCTGTGCACCAGTCGTGATTATAAAGGGTACAAATACCACCCCCCACGCATGATCACTCTACACTCCCTCCCCTCTCCCCCACCTCCAACAAGGGACTGTAAAAAGACAGAGCAGTATCTCTCTGTGTCTCTTATCTTATTGATCCCTGATGGGATTGCTATTGGGAGAGAGAGGGGGAGGCTCTGGGGTCCTGAAAGTGCAGCCCCTAACCTTTCTACACATATACACCAGTCTGCAGATGTTAAAGGCAATGAGGATGCAGTGACACTGTATTTCTGATTTATATACACACTCCTTGAAAGGACTGTCTCCTGCAGCTACTTTCAACATTGGTACACAAACAGCACTGGATGCCTAGCCTGACACCCTATTTCTTCCTCCCTGTTACCCACCTGTTATATCTCCTCTGTCTGACTCACCTAAACTGTATGTTGGAAGGATGTTATTGATGTATTCCTTCAGACTTTAAACATAGATCTACAACATAAAAGCAGGTAATACTCCACCACATTCTACACCCCATCCCCTTATGTCCACAGCTTTCATTAGCCAATTGGATTGTAGAGGCTAGAGGCATATCCAATGTAGTGTTTTGCAATGTGTTGAAGATGCCTCTGGCAATTGGCACTGCACACCAAGAAGAGGATATAAACAAAACCACTGCTAGCAATAAGGGGATGGGTTGGAAATAAAGGATCAATAACCCATGGTACATCTGGGGGGCTACTAAAGCACTGTCAGGCATACACTGAATGCTAGAAGAACCAATCACAACGATATTACCAGCTGAGCATTAGAGGTGGGATCAATGTACTGCCAATAATTGTACCAAGGTAGCATGCACAGCCAGGGAGGGTGCCCCAGGTAATCTTCTACGTGAGCCTCCAGTACCCTCCAGGTTGAAGATGCAGTGCTGATGTCAATAATGTTTTGGTTAGACCAACTCGCACTGCTGCAAGGCTTGCAAACTCAGAGGCTCTGAGGCTGCTCTCACTGACTGGGCACATTTTCTTCTTCCATTTTCTCTATCCCTTTATCTCCAACCAGCCCCCCTTTCTCCCCCCCCAAAACAAAACAAATAAAAGGAGCCCCAGGCCCCCCACAGCCCACTCAATTATACTATTTTTATTTTATTTTTTTTCAAAGAAACTCCACAGGCCGCAGGCGATCTCACTGTTAGAAGAAGCGGCATGACAATCTCGCACTGTTATGCAGGGCGAGATTGTCATGTAGCCTTTTTAAACATGGTGACCAACTTAATGAGGCTCCAAGCAGCGCACTCTTACAAATGCGCTATCATGGTGGATCGTGGATTCCTTAACCCTAACCCTTACCCTGTCTGGCCATCCCCAATCCCCATCATTTGCAAGTTTGAAACAAAACAACTCATTTGTAATTTATACTTTGCACAGCAACCCAGCCCCATCCATTCCCGATTCCCGTGGCATGTCACTGACTCACTCACTCATTCACTGCTGTGACTCATCTCGCGGCACTGACTCCGTCTCTTCTCCTGCTCACGTTTCTGAGTGCACTCTCTCTGTCTTCTCTATTTGATCTTCTGGGTCACAGTGCGGCTGGTGGCGGTTCGCAGATGCAGTGCGTGCGTGCACCACCTGACGTTGTCATGTCTGCCAGTCCGTCACTCACTGGCCGCATACGCTGGTCCTGGCTCATTCAGACAGACAGTGAGTGAGTGAGTGAGTGAGTGGACTCCTCCGTCTCCTGCTGCCTAGCCTGCCTGTGGCTCACAGTGGCTACCTCACCACATTATTGAGACCAGGTTATCCAGTCTAGTCACTTGGTTATCCAGTAAGTTAGTTTCAATCACAGCCTGTTTACCTGGATGTTCTATCTATCCTGCCTGTTTCTTAGCTAAGTCAAATAGCTGTTTGGATAACCCCTATAAACCACAATAATGGATGCAACTGAATGTTCACAGTGTTGCACCTATTGTTATGCTAAGGGGTAGGTGTCTGTTGTTCAAATTCAACCCACATCATGGCCATACAACAATGTCATGTTGTTTGGATCCAGTGGTGGATTGCAAGTTGGATTTGGACAACATTGTGAGTGGTGTGTGTGTGTGTGATAACCCGTGTTAAAACATTCTGCAACTATTTAACCTTGCAAAAGTTGTGTACACTGCATTGTTTTGCAATGCATTGGAGACATCCTTGCCACTTAATCTATCAGCGTCCACAACCCTTCTCAGACCCTTCAAATTGGTGCAGGGGTCATACTGGAGGGACAGGTGGGTGCAGTGGACCCCTCTATTGACTGCTGTTCCCTCTCCATACACAGGTTCTCCCTGTGTTTATGGTCTCTGACTTCCACCAGCAGCTGCCCCATCATGTCCATCATTTCAGTTTGGTATTGCCTCAGCTCGCTGGTCAGAACTGTGTGCCATGCTTTCAGGGCATGGAGGGTGGCTGTGTTCCTCAGGGAATCACTTTGGAGTCTCCTAACGTACCGGTTTGTCATCTGGGATTCCCTGAGCTGCTTGCTCTGTATCAATGGATAAAGTGAGATACCTTGGCGTGGTTGGTAAGCTTGCACACGGATTGGCCAATTTGTGGGACGAAATTCTCACTTATTTCACTTAGATTTACTAAGGATTATTATATATGCCGATTACAGGGCACACATCATTCACAGTATATAGAGGAGCGCAGATTTGTTTGTTTGTATGTGTTTATACTAAAAATCCAGTCTGATCTATCATAGTGTATCTTAAATAGTTTAGACCAGAGCTGTCTGACAACAAGGTTTGATTCCAGTTAAGAAAATTCTTACAGATGAAATATATGTGTGACACTGCCAGGAATTTAGATGCATATGGGGTATCATTGGAGTTTTTGGGATATATGCCATTGTTAGATTTCTCTTATTTTAGGGAAATCGACATGCATGCTGGAAGACTTAAAGGACATACATGTGTGTGTGCATAAATATATATATATATCTACATCTATACATATATATATATATATGTGTGTATGTTTATGTACATATGTATATTAATATATGCATATAGTAATATATGCATATAGTAATATATGCATATATTACTATATGCATATATATTTGTGGTTGTGTATATAGACGCTGACGTCAGGAGAAGGGGAGGGAAGAGGGAGCTTTCAATGCAAATATCTCTCAAACCACGTAGCACATAGTTTATTATTTTAACCTGTACAACCCTAGAAGATTTTTTTAGAAAGAATGGGACACACATCTCTCCAGCAAAGGGCGATCTATCCAGCAGCGAGATAACTAATTCTACTGCTGGTATGATTCAAACCATGCAGGAAGGTTTTAGGCCTCAATCCAAATTTTGGAGCCGGCTGTTTTTTCTGCCAACGGCATTTTTTCCAGCACAGTAAGCTATTGAAATGTCTGTGCTGTGAAAAAATACCGGCAAAAAAAAGAGCCATCGTCTGTTAAAGTTAAGAGGTGTTTTCATCCATTGAAAATGATGAAAACACAGTAAATAGCAATTAAAATGTCTGCGTTAGCCAAGAAAAGATGGTAAGGGACTCAAGTTATCGCAGGAAAGTTAAGACCTTTTTTTTTTAACTTGAGTCCCTTATCGCTTGTTTAAACAGCCGACACAGAAACTTGAAGTAAAAAAAAGTCCTCAGTGGATGTATTGATATGGGGCTCTAAGTGCCATACCAATATATCCAAAGGATGAAAAATGTTTCAAAAGTTAGTAGAATTAACACTCTGAGTGCCAGCAGGGTATAATTACCCTGCCGGCATTCATAGGGCTAACCCCACTAGGTTGAAAACATCACATGACAAGTAACACATTAATCCTGATGTCCAGCGGAGTCCTCAGCTTCCTGGTCATCTTCTGTCCTTCTTTCTTCTATATTCTTGCTGTAAAACACAAAGTATAAGTTAAAAGCATACAAATGCGGCACAATAATATATATATATATTAACCCCTTGAGTACCAGAGCGGTACACAACACATTGCAAAGGCTTTGCAATGCATTGCATACCCCTCTGGCACTCAATGGGTTAAACTATATATTAGTGTGCTGTATATGTATGCTTTTAACTTATACTTTGTGTTTTACAGCAAGAATATAGAAGAGACAAGAGAAGAAAGAAGATAGAAGGAGACAGACAGTGGATGACAGGTAAGTGTAACACAGATTATTTAATGATTGGTGCTTGGCAGTATGTCAGGCAACGATCGTTATTTTTTTTTTCCTTTGAAGTTCCCAAAACTGCCGTTATTTTGCTGCGTTTTATGAACTTAACGCACAAAATGGACATTTGTGCGTTAGGACATTTGAATACTGAACAAGACTATCAGAGACATTGCCATGATGGGGAGGAAACGGTTAATTTTTCTTTTAAACCAAATTCTCTAAAAATCTGTGTTTAAAATGTATTTAAATTAGCTCAATCTTCTGGACAAAAGGGGCGTTCATGGGAGTGAAAAATATCTAGGTGACTTTTATGGTGATTGATATCAAATTGCATACAGCCACATTCTCAAGCAGTATTACTATCTTATGAGAAAAGTCTGAGATAAGGGATTATACCATGTGGGAAAGTCTAGTAGGGTAACAAATTTATGTCAAGTCCAATGACCTCGTGGCCATTCTTATCTTATGATATGACACAGATCCAGATGCCATATGTAAAATTTTTATGTGGAGTATAAGTGCTATCTCTAGGCTATATAGCGTTATTACTAGTGCTTTGGAATTTTTCCATAATAATATGCATGATGTCATAGGGAAATTAGGGATTAGGAGTATCCAATCAGATAATACTGATAATGTCACAGCATAATGAGATGGATCTCTATTCAATCAGAGGAGATTCTGATAAAGTTAATTTTACTTTATAAATATGTAAGTTTTGAGAGAGGGAGGGCTTTTTCCTCTTGATTCCTGGCTCTTCAATTCCTGCTATATACCTGGCTGCCTGCTAAAGAAATCCTAAGAAATCCACACTTATTGGACTGGTTGTGACGGGCCGCCGCCCGTGGCAGGCACCCGCCCCTGTAGCGTTAGGGGGGCGCCTACCAGGTCATTTACACCGGACCGGCCTCAGAGGACCACCGGACAGACCTGGGCCGTTTGCCACTGGATCTAGCTGCACTACCCAGAGGAGGAGCGGTCAACCGGATTGGAAGACCTCCAGGTGCAGCCAGCCCAATGGGGAGCAGTGACCTGGGTAGGGACTCGCACTTCTACTCACTGGAACAGGTCACTGCGGAGCAGGTATCGTCTCCTCTGCTGCGAAGTCTCTGATGGGCAGGCACTAACCCCTCTGCCTTATCCTGGGGAACAGGTTCAGGTCCCTCTGCAGCAATGGCGCCTCCTCCTGGCAGGAACTCACCCCTCTGCCTAGATAAAACGACACCGCCTTTATAAAGGCGCTTTTGGCTACACGGGCCTGGGGTCATACAGCCCCCACCTCCCCCCAATAACAGAGCCTTAACATCTGCTTTAGGGGTAGGGAAACACACATAAGTTTATTGAAATGGAATGTCAGGCCTTTCACAGCCTTCATTCAACTTGAGGTGACATGAATATACCAAAATATCATAATACATAGAAGACAAGACATACAACAAATATAACCTGGTATAACAATTTTCGGATGTAGGATGGGGGAGTATAATGAAAACATTGGTGAGAAACTGAAGGTCCCAGAATGCAACACTGACATATTTGCATACTCACATGTGACAAAGCAATGCTGCAATGTAGGTCACCAACCAATAGATGGCGGTGCATAGTACAATGTTGCAATGCACGTTTCAACCAATAGATGGCAGTGCATAGTACAATGCTGCCATGCAAGGTTCAACCAATAGATGGCAGTGCATAGTACAATGCTGCAATGCAAGGTTCAACCAATAGATGGCGAGGTTGAGTTCAAAGGACTTGAGATAGGAAAAGTCCATAACAGAAGTAGTGCTGGAATGTCCATGTAATCCCACAGTCCTCATACATCACAGGGACATGAAAGTTGAACCTCCTGTTTCTTCACACTCCTCCCCCCTCCCAAATAAGTGAGTGGCGGGGCGGTCTCCCACAGGCCCCCCGCAAACTCACTTGATTTACAGGGGGAATTAAAACACATTTGTCTCAGAGTCCTGACTAGCACCAAGTTGGGAGGCTTCTCCTGGGCCAGGCTCCATTCAGGGCTGGGGCCAACCTTTCCTGGATCTGGGGCCAGCGGCTCAGGGTCCAGAGCCAGTCTATAGGGGGGATCCGTTTGTGGCAACTGTATGTTTGGGCTCTCAATGGCCTGGGGATCAAAGTGTGGGGAGAGGGGCACAGCTCCCCCTTTTTGTGGGGCAAGCACCCCCCAGGAGTAGGAGAGGATGCTGTTCCCTCTCTCCTGAATTGCGACAACACTCAGAGAACTGTTAACACCACTGGGACATTGTTTGGCAGGGGCATCCAAAGGGCCAGTGAGGAGAGCTCTCCCACTCACCAGCCCAGGGCAAACAGACTCTGGGCAGAGAACAGAACTGGGCCAAGACCCAACTTCTTTAGGGAGGACAGTGGTCCCACTCCCTTTTGCTGGGTCAATAGTTGGCCTGGTGGGGAACGACTTCCCACCCACCAGGCTGGGGTCAAAAGATTCAGGGGCAACAAGGGCATCCCGGGTAAGGACCGGGGTCCCACTCACCAAGGCTGGGGTATAAGGAAAAGGGGCAACAGGCTTTGGACTGCTGATGAGGGCTGTTGTCCCACTCATCACAGCCGGGGTTTCACAGGGCATGGAGTGCTCGCTCCCACTCACCAGGCCAGGGGTCACAGGGGGACCGGGGAGCTCTCTCCTACTCATCAGTATGGGGTTTGCAGGGTTGCTGGTGAGGCATGTCTCCTCCGTCACCAGTTCAAGGTCCATGTGGCCATTGGGAAGGACCGCGGTCCCCCTTCCCATGGCAGACTCATCTGTGGCCCTGGAGAGCACACATTCCTCTTTCTCCAGGGCAACATCCACAAGGAACGGACAGGAGCTGCTGGTGGGGACCTGCATCTCATCCACCGCAGCAGGGGTTTTCCAGGCCCTGGTGAGCTTGCTCCTACTCACCAGGCCAGGGTTCACAGGGGGGCTGGTGGGGAAAGCATTCCCACCCACCAGTTCACAGTCTATAGGGTCAACAAGAGGGCCAGCAGCACTGTTCTCCTTCAGTCTGCTGGGGGCCTCTTCTTTCAGGCCACAAACCACAGGGCCATTCTCTGCCTTGAGGAAGACCGCAGTCCCATTCCTCAGGGCCATATCATCCATGCCCCTGGAGAGCACACATTGCTCCTTCTCCAGGGCAGTGTCCATTGACAAAGGGGCCATCTTCTTGGGGCTGCTGGTAAGCTCACTCCCACTCACCAGTTCAGGTATCATAACACAGGGGAGCTGGTGGGTTACTTTAAGATCCATTAGGGTTCCATTGTTTCTCCAGGACCCAGCATCAAGAAGGGATCTACTATTGAACCTTGTGTCTCCTGCACGGGCTAGCTCTGCCCGAACCTGCCGCGTTATCTCTCGGATGGCACCCTCAGAGACAGGTGGGGTTAAGTAAGCCAGTCTCTCCCTCATCCTCTGCTGAAAGGGGGTTTCTGTTCTTTGCTGTGGAGCTGGGGCCTTAGCTATGCCAGCCTCCACATCCATCCTCATCAGCTGAACAACAAGCTCCGGCTTACTGCGATGACCATGTTCAGACCCTCGGGCGGTGATCAGCTCCTTCAGTGATGCGATGCTCAACTGCTTGTATACGGCTTCCATCTCGGGGGCTGGCTGTGCTCTCCTCTGAAACTCCCAATGGAGGTGAATCCCGGTGGTGGTTTGGACTCTGTAGTGCAGAAATCCCACCGCTGCCACCAATGTGACGGGCCGCCGCCCGCAGCAGGCACCCGCCCCTGTAGCGTTAGGGGGGCGCCTACCAGGTCATTTACACCGGACCGGCCTCAGAGGACCACCGGACAGACCTGGGCCGTTTGCCACTGGATCTAGCTGCACTACCCAGAGGAGGAGCGGTCAACCGGATTGGAAGACCTCCAGGTGCAGCCAGCCCAATGGGGAGCAGTGACCTGGGTAGGGACTCGCACTTCTACCCACTGGAACAGGTCACTGCGGAGCAGGTATCGTCCCCTCTGCTGCGAAGTCTCTGATGGGCAGGCACTAACCCCTCTGCCTTATCCTGGGGAACAGGTTCAGGTCCCTCTGCCGCGATAAAACGACACCGCCTTTATAAAGGCGCTTTTGGCTACACAGGCCTGGGGTCATACAGCCCCCACCTCCCCCCAATAACAGAGCCTTAACATCTGCTTTAGGAGTAGGGAAACACACATAAGTTTATTGAAATGGAATGTCAGGCCTTTCACAGCCTTCATTCAACTTGAGGTGACATGAATATACCAAAATATCATAATACATAGAAGACAAGACATACAACAAATATAACCTGGTATAACAATTTTCGGATGTAGGATGGGGGAGTATAATGAAAACATTGGTGAGAAACTGAAGGTCCCAGAATGCAACACTGACATATTTGCATACTCACATGTGACAAAGCAATGCTGCAATGTAGGTCACCAACCAATAGATGGCGGTGCATAGTACAATGTTGCAATGCACGTTTCAACCAATAGATGGCAGTGCATAGTACAATGCTGCCATGCAAGGTTCAACCAATAGATGGCAGTGCATAGTACAATGCTGCAATGCAAGGTTCAACCAATAGATGGCGAGGTTGAGTTCAAAGGACTTGAGATAGGAAAAGTCCATAACAGAAGTAGTGCTGGAATGTCCATGTAATCCCACAGTCCTCATACATCACAGGGACATGAAAGTTGAACCTCCTGTTTCTTCACACTGGTAACTATATATCTTTCCTTATTTAAATTGTGCAAAATTCAGAATCAAATACATATTTCTTCTGTATTTGAAGAAACTTAATTTTTCTTATAATTTGTTTTAATTGGACTGGCCAACCATTTGGGATCAATTATAATAAGTTATATTAGCTGTAGTAATTCTGAATTAAGCGGAATTCATTAATTTATTGGTAAATTGTTATATTTTTCCAGATAAGTGTAATATAGTAAAATAGCTTGGCTTATATATTAGTTAATATAATTCTTGGTATTTCTAAATAATATATTGTGTTTCTGGAAAGGTTATATAGCTAATATTGATCTGGAGAATTCTTTGAATTTAGTTATTAACCATTTAACTGCTATTTGTCTATTTACTTTGAGGTGTTTCTTGGATTTCTTTGTGTTGGTTTTGTACAGTGAAAAGTTTTTAAACATCTTACTAAACAAAAGAAGTAGCCATCTTGGGTGTGGCATCCTATATTTTACTAGCGATTTAACGCTATAGGTTTTACATAGGACTGCTATAGTCATATTTGTGATATATGTTACATGAAGTTTAATATACTGTCTAGACATACATTATTGGATTGATTCTATATTCTGGGTATAATCTATTATCGACTATATTAATTGCAAGTTATATGTTTTATTCAGAAGGTATGCAATATTTGAAATCAGTACATAATTAAATTATAGTGATCTATATCTGGGATTTTATTCCAGTCTGTATTTTGATTAATTATAGGATCAATTTTCCTTTTCTATGCTGCTGGGTTCAATTATTGTTATTTAATACCTCTGAACATACCTATGTGTGGTTAACCCTTCAATTGCTGGTAATCCTAATGGTGATAATTGTGGTTTTAGTTACTGTATATCTATTGTAATTGCTCATTTATATCTTACAGAGTATATTGTATTTAATAAATTATATATATTTTTGCACAAATATGTGTAATTGATTATTTAATCAATTCTTTACTGTGAAATAGTGTGTCAATACCTAGTATTGTGTAAAGTTCTCAAAATTATTTAATATCATAATTTTATCTATTTATTTGAAGGTATCCAACCTAATAGGTTCTCATGCTTAACCCTTTCTTGGATATTACCTTCGACAAGACATTTTATTTTGTCGGTTGGTATCCATTTTGCCCTACCAGCATTTTTTTACTCCAACATTTGGATCAAGCCCTTAATTCCCAGCTGAAAGCCCTCAGTCAGATGTCACAGGTCTTAATGACAAACCGAGTCCAGTTATAGCAGCCACAGTAAAGGGGTCTGCTAAATCTTCTACTCTAAAAGATGAAGATAAGAGTGCCTCTAGTGACTTTGAAGAAGGAACAATGGATTCACATGATAGCCTGAGTGAATCAGTTTCCACTCTAGGGTTGAGGCTTGGTCAATCCAGGATAGACAGTGTTAACCCTAAAAGCTACTCCAAGAGAGGCATCAGAGCCAGTAGGAGTAGTCAGTCCAACCAGGATCCCAGGAATGACACACACAGAGACATAATATTTTTAAGGGAAACTGTGCCCTTGTTTTCCAAAAAAGAATCCATGTCAATAACAGATCATTTGGATTCCTATGAGAGAACAATGGCAACTCTGAATATGTGTTGTCATGTGCAGAAAATAACTTTTCTTCCATGGGTATTTGATAGCAGATATAGGCACTTCTTTGACTCACTGAAGGATATGAAAATCCATGCCTGGAGTGGTATCAAACAATATTGCCAAAAAGAATTTGGACGTTTCAGAACCACTACTGCTGCCAAGACTGCAATGTATAATTTAAGGTGTCGCCCAAATCAAAGCCCCATGGAATTTTTGGCTGTACTGAAAAATGCCTATTGTCTGACAGAGAGAAATCCAGATTTTGAACACCCAGAGTTTATGAGGCTCTGCCTTCCCAGATTAAAGTAATCCTAGCTCGTGAATTCCACGTAGGTAAGCCCCTAGAACGGTTGGTGAGGGAAAGCATTGCTTTATATTCTGTGCAGCAAAATGAGGAGAATGGGGGACAAAAAGCCCCACTCATATCATAGCTGAGGCTAGTGTTAACAATGGACATTTAGGACTGGAATTCCAGAAAAGGACTTATGCGACTGTGGAAAAAGGTCTGCAACCTACCAGACAGGGAAAGGTTAACCCCACTCCTGTCCAGTCTGGTCATGAGGAAGGATTTCCAGGGAAACCGGGAAGAAAAACAGGGCCTGCAATCACATGGATAGTCACCCTGACTCTGATTCCTCCCAGCCTCAGCCATCCAACTCTAGGGTTAACAAGGCCAGGTGCAAAGGAAGGGGTAATCTGTACAGGCAGGTAAGTCAGCTTACCAGCCAGATGGCTAAGCTAATGAATAGAATGGCTATCATTAACATAGGTGTTGCTGCTGCTCATCCCAATAATTCTGTTTTTGGGGGTAGCTGCATTGACCAACTCCTCTCACTACTACAGAGTGCAGGTACACAGGCATCCACAACCTGTAGAGAGAAACAGGTTAAAGTAGCAATACAGCCTAATTCTAACTTTGTTTCTCTCCCATGTGATAAATGCAATTGTGATAATAAGGATATCTCTAATCTTATGAATGCCCAACCCTCATCTAGGGATGAAGGCAATGTGTGTATTAATGATTCTTGTTTAAGCCCAAACTATCTGAATTACACCGCCACATGTCTTTAGAAGTCGCGAATCAACAGGAAATTTGCAATGCGGGTCAAAAGGAATCAAAAGACCCTTAAAAAGAAGGGCTAGTCTCCTGCACCAGGTAATATACCTGTTAAAGCCAACCAGTGGAAGAATCCACAAATGCTGGAACACTCTAATTTCATGAGTGGGTTGTATGAATCTAAGGATAGATATTAAGTGTCAGTAGATATTCCCTTCAGGTTCTAGGTGTTGTTTGGGTACAGCTCAAATTAGGTAACAAGGTAATTAGACACCCTGTTATCATAGTAGACATTCCAAATGATCGTTTCTTCATTGGAATGGACTTGCTTAAGAGACAAAATCCTATCATTGATTGCATTAACAATATCATTTGGTCACAGGTGGAGGTGCCAATAGACTATCCACACTCTAATATACAGCATTTCAGATGTAACTGCCACGTGATTAAAAAGGGGTCTGATTCAACTGAGATCCATTTTACGTACAGTCAGTTACCTGATATTTCTGTTTTACAGATAGATGATCATCACCCACAAGAAGACTGGGAGGATGATCATACTATCAGAATTTCCCCTGAGGAAATAGGAAGTATCTCCCTGGAAGGTGATGCACTAACCATCTCTCTCTACGAGAAGGACCGGGAGCCTGCTAGAGGGGTGACCAGTCCAAGTTTCCTCACTAAGATTGAAAGGGTGACCAGGAATACTAAAAATTCTACCCAGCAGGAATCTTGATCAGCCTAAAGATGTCGGCCAGATGGATGCTGATTCTTGGAACCATGATGATCCATATCAATACTTCCGGATGGAGCCAATGGCAGTACTGGGACCTTCTTCAGGAATCTTGAAGCAGGAAACATACAGACCATACATCCAAAATGGGAAGATCAGAAAACAAATCTATGGGATTTCATAACTTTGATCAATCATACTGTCCTGACAGTTAACCCACAGACATGATTCAGAACATGCTATTTGGAGTGGATAATCAAAAACCAGGTGCTTTACAAATTAGCCTTTGAAACGGGAAGTGATTAACCCTTTTCATTGACACTGATAACAAGGAAATCTATTTCTTGTTGGCTCTCCCATATGTGACATAATCGTTTTCACAAAGGATAACCCTCCATAATATTTGTACATGGGAAGTTGATATATGTGTTACTATTCAAACACCCAACTTTATAACTTTCAACCATGGAACCAGATTCATGTTCATTTACAATTTTTGGTGACAGTGTAAATTCAAGGACATTAATTTCTCAATGTAATGGTTAAGCCTACTGATGGTCAAACTGTATAAGAGGATTTACAGGTTTAGAAGGCCCATTACACTCTATTTAACATACAACATTTTGTGAATCATGGTTTGTGTGGATTGTGTCTGATCAGCATAGCAAAAAGAGGGTTGTACTGGGACTTGGACAGGTTTGGGCCTACTCAAATCTTCCCATTTGTGTTTGTATTGTGTTCCCCTCAGGGTGCTGTGTTGGTGCTGTTTTGTTAATCAATGATGGGTATGTGTTGAGGTGTGACTTTATTTGTGTGTGATGGTTGTGTTGTTGATGTGGTGTGTGTTTATGTGATGATGCACTTACTGGTAGTGTGGAGGCTGCTTTCTTTCAGATTATCCGATCCTCTAGGGTCCCCCTCAACAACCGTGGCTGACATGTTCTGCTGCATCATCTCCTCCCAGCTGCTGAAGGTGATGTGGACGGGGGGACCACCTCCGGTGCCTCAGGCGTACAGGGCAACCTCCCCCATCTTCTTCTTCACCACCCTGTTACAGTTGCCCCATCTCTTCTTAACAGACTCCAAGGTCCATCTGCAGGTGGCTACCGCATTCACCCTCCAGCAAATCTGACTCCAGATGGCCTTCATCCTCGCAGCCAGACCAGGGACCCTCTCCCTCAGAAAGAGGATGCTCTCCCTCTCCAGGATAGGTTCCACGAGGTCCCTGTTCTCCTTGTCCGTGTAGTGAGGATCCCTGAGCTGCTCCTCCTCAGCTCCAGCCTGCGCGGTGTCAGTACTGGAGTGTCCTGCCTGTGCTGCCCCTGAATGTGTAGGGTGCGTCACAACAGGAACCCCTCGTCCCACTGATGGTTCTGCCCCTGCCCTATGGGTGCCTGTTCTAGGCTGGGTCCCCCTCCGCCCCACAGATCTCCCTCTCCCACTCCTACTCTGAATATGGATGCCCTCCTGACCCTCCTCCTCTTCCACTACTCTCCCCATTGCTCTCGCCTGTCCTCCACTCCTCACCATCCCTCACCCGCTCACACCCAGGCACTCACACAGGCCCTCACTGACACGCTCGATCCCACTCTGTAACGGTTTTGTAAGACACTCAGACCAGTAGGTTAGAATAAAACACAGTTTATTAAGACAAGAAAGACTGCCTTCTACAGGCCATATAGTATGACAGGACCTTCACAAGAATGAACAGATGCCCTCTCAGGCCCAGTATACAGGGAAATTAATATACCCTGTCACAGGACAGGCATAAGCAAGCATACAGGTAACACATGGGTTAAAGTTCATGGAAATCAATCAGTCTCTGTTGTGGTGTGGTTGACAACGCCCATAAGATGGTAAAGTAGCGAGACTGTGGTGCAAGATATAAGAGCACCAGTCAATAAGGCTGAGCTTGAGACTACTACTTGTGCTGAGCAGGGAACTGAGGCCACAAAACTCTGCAAGAGCTAGCACACGTTGAGCCGTGAGCACCCGGCTGGTGCGGTAAACGGAGACTATGTACACTGCAAGAGCTGAGGTGTTTAGAGCTAATAGCACCCAACCGGTGCGGCAATGGAGACCAAGTACACTGCAAGAGCTGAGGTGTATAGAGCCAATAGCACCCAACCGGTGCGGTAACGGAGACCAAGTACACTGCAAGAGCTGAGGTGTATAGCGCCAATAGCACCCAACCGGTGTGATAACGGAGACCAAGTACACTGCAAGAGCTGAGGTGTATAGAGCCAATAGCAACAACCGGTGCGGTAATGAGATCACTGCGAACAGCAAGGGTTAACGGAAGCGCAGTGTTAACGGAAGGCTCTCTGTAACGGAGGTAACAATGCTCTGCAAGTGTAAGCGGAAGGCTCAGGGTTAACGGAGGCCACAGTGCTTTGCAAGTGTTAACGGAAGGCTCAATGTAACTGAGGCAACAGTGCTCTGCAAGTGTTAATGGAGGCTCAGTGAATGGAGGCAACAGTGCTCTGCAAGTGCAAACGGAAGGCTCAATAAAACTGAGACAACAGTGCTCTGCAAGTGTTAAAGGAGGCTCAGTATAATGAAGGCAACAGTGCTCTGCGAGAGTTAATGGAAAGGCCCAGTAAATCGGAGGCAACAACTTAGTCTGCTCTCTATCAGCACAGTGGAAGTCAGAATGTCGCCCAAGCGACACCGGGTCAGGATACAGCTGGAACACAGGCAGAGTCGTCAGGATAGCCCGGTCAGGTCACAGAGCAGGAACGTCAGCCAGGCGGGGTAAATCACAGAGTAGGAACGTCAGACAAGCCGGGTCAGATCACGGAGCAGGAACGTCAGACAGGCCGGGTCGAATCACGGTGCAGGAACCAAGGAGAGTAGTCAGACGGGCCAAGTCGGTACACAGGAACGCAGGAACACAGCAACACAGTAACACTGGTACAGGAACACCACAAAAGGGCACCTGACAGGTGCCAGAGGCCCAGAATATGAAGGCCATACTGGGCGGGACAAACAAGGCTCAGCCAATGGGAGTGCACCACAACAAAGAGTCACTCACTGATTCAAACTGTCAAATAAAACGGTTTTAAAGCAAACCTTTAAATCTGGCCCTGAGTGAGTGGGTGCCTGTGTTGGTGGTGTTGGGAAAGAATCAGTTGAACAGGGAATGTTTTTTGTGGGGGTTATTTACTGGGATTGGGGGACAGTTCATAAAAAAAAAAACATGATATAGTATAAAAGGTGTCTGAGGCGGGTGCCTGTGTTGGTGGGTGGAGTCTGGGGAAAGAATCAGTTGAACAGGGAATTTGTTTTGGGGGCTTTTGTTGACTGGTATCGGGGGAAGGTAATAATAAAAAAAATACATTTTTATGTAACCGCCAACATTTTAGCAGGTTTACTATTCCACAGGCGTACTTTTGAATTAGGTTTGTGCATGTTTTGACTTCTTTCTAAGAACTTAGTAAGTGTGGGATAGCAGTACATTTTGGAAGAACTGTGTCATTTTATTGCTTTAACGCCATGACTGGGGGTGGTGGTATTATGGGCTCGATCCAAATGTTGGCGTCGGCAGAAAAAAATGGCGACTGTGGTTTTCTAGCGCCAGTAAGCAATGCAAATGTTCCCACTAGTAAAAATAACGGCAGTTCTGAAACACACATCGCAGTCCCCAGAACAGCAAGATCTCACCCATAGAGGATAATGTACAAGCAACGCCAAAAGCCATTCACATGTTGGAATTAGGGCTAACACGAGTTAAATTGCAACATTTCACTCCAGAAATCTAACGCCTATTTTTTTTGTCAAACATCACACAAGTCAGAGTAGAAAACCACCGTCGAGAAAACAAAACAGAGAGTTAGGGATAACATGAGTCTGCGCTTCCCTACCCAGCCAGTAGGGGAATACAGAGAAGGCTTTCAGCACCACAGACAGCACTGAATGTCATAGGGATGTGCACTGCTCACCCCTGTGGCATTCGAAGGTTTAAACAGAAACAGTACACCAAGCACTACACAATGCCCCCCCCTTCGACAACCCCCCTCAGTATGTCAACATATATTGCATATATTCAACATACTAACTCCATCCCACATTCACCTTATTGACTCATATAGTAGTGGAACCTGTCTTTTATTCCACAATTAGCCCTTTGAGTACCAGAGAGGTAGGAAAGCATTGCTTAGCATGTTTCCTACACCTCTGGTACCCAAAGGGTTAATAGGCAAGGTATGGACTACATACCTTCCCTGTATATGTGTGTGTGTGTTTTAAACTTTTTTATTAAAAGACTATTATTAAACATATCTTTAGTTAGGTCTCATTCATTTTTAATGCCCTACCTCCTGTGTCCCATTGCTACTAGTACTTTTGCTCCACTCTCCTTCAGATGGAGAGTGGAGCAAAAGTACTAATAGCAATGGGACACAGGAGGTAGAACATTATAAATGAATGTGATGTAAGTAAAAATACAATTGAGGAAGCAGCCTGCACTCTGACTGCAGCGCTTCCCTCATCTTCATTCATTAAAGTGCCAGTGCTGCGGGTGGCTGTAAAGCCCGCAGCATAAAGAAGGCTAGGGACAAGAGAGGCATTGGAGGAAGTGGGTGGAGGGGAGAGAGACATCGGAGGAAGCGGGTGGCAAGCTTTTATTTGATATTGTCCCCTGCATGCAAAAAGTCATTCAGTGTGCGAGTCCATGTTGATGAGTGAGGAGGGGAGAGAGGTATCGGAGGAAGCGGGCAGCAAATACAAACTTGCCACCCGCTTCCTCCAATGTCTCTCTCCCCTCCACCTGCTTCCTCCAATGCCTCTCTTGTCCCTAGCCTTCTTTATGCTGCGGGCTTTACAGCCACCCGCAGCACTGGCACTTTAATGAATGAAGATGAGGGAAGCGCTGCAGTCAGAGTGCAGGCTGCTTCCTCAATTGTATTTTTATTTAGATCACATTCATTTATAATGTTCTACCTCCTGTGTCCCATTGCTATTAGTACTTTTGCTCCACTCTCCATTTGAAGGACGCTGGCCTTTAATACTAATTCAAGAGCCAGATGCAAAACTTGAAGTGACCTGCTTCTGCTGCATGTTGCTGCCCACTGATGGAAAAGATGTCCAATGGCCAGGAAACTCTCTTAACCTATGATCTCTGCTGCCTTTTACCCACGACACTAACTACCTGCTTGTACAATTGTGGCCCAACATTGCTTGAAAAATAATTGCAGTCTGGAATATGCCAGTGAGAGGCAGCAGCTAGCATCAATTCTTTTAAAAGCACTATTTTCAACAAAAGAAAAAGGCGACATGTCAACTGCTAAAATTTTGGCAAGTTTGCCATTCCACAGACATACTTTTGAATTATTTTTGTGCAGTTTTTGACTTTTAACCCAGCATTGCAAGGGTTAATATTCCAAACTGCTTTTTCAGTTTTTGTCATTATTAGAATAAAAATGCCTTGCAAAGACACAACCCCCCACTTGTTTCTAAAGGAAATAGTCAAGGTCATCATAGTGGAGTACAGCATTACTTGCTTCAAGCTGATATTAGAAAAGTAGCTTGTTCTTATTATACTAAGTCCACCTTTATTTGTTGTCTAAAAAATACCCATGCTAATGTTAAATAAACAGAGGCTTTTCCTGAATAGATGCTATTTGTGTCTCATTGAGGGTTAAGTTGCTCCAAGTATACTTGCTGAATCCTGTTACTGAACTGCTGTGCTGATACAAAAAACCTTCCGGAGGTTGGAGAGTCTGTATACAGAAGGATCCAGGCACCTTTGAAGGGGGGGAGCAGAGAGTGAATGATCACCCCTCCTTAATATATTGGGGACCACTCCCCTAAATTTAATGGGGCCAGAGTAAATGATTACCCCTCTTCAATTTGGCAACGAGTGGTGGGGATTCTTATCAGGTACGTGATTGCATTTTTTTAATCTATATGTACCTTATGTATGCATGTGATCACTTGCCTTTGAGAATCTAAATGTAGGTGACCTGAAGGACCCTGGTTAAAGTCTGGAGGTCAAGGGTGTGGAGGAGGAAAGCTCTAGTCACTAGAGTCTTGGTGAAAATTTCCAAGACCCCAACATGGATAGGTCCAGTGGGTAAAGAGATAAATATGATAAAGGATCCGTAATTTGGTTTTAGAATGGACCTACTAAAGGGAATAGAGAGATAGAGATAAAGAAAAGGTCCGTAATTCGGACTTCATGCATGCAGAATTTTGAGGGACAAACCCACAAAATGTAGACATTATGATGAAACTGCAGCCAGTCATAGACAAATGGCTTGCACCCCACTCTTTGAAAGCTGGCTTGTTGACAGTGCCTCCAATATAACAGATGTCTTAAAGTGATAGTAATGTTTCACAAAAACAGCAGCTCCAATTAATCTTCATAGTATTTGAGCCATAGAGATTGTTATTTCAATACTGTGAGAGTTGTAGTTCAAGAGTAATTAAATGTTAAAGTTTCCCCCTCCCGCCCCTTTTACCTAGTGTAAACCCCCACTCCTCAGATGTGGAATCCAGTCCATAGACCAGACAGCTCACATCAACGGTCAATATTTTTACTGTGAGAACAATAAAAACCCTGCCCCCCTTGACAGGTTTTTCAGATTTTTCCCTTATCTTAATTGAAGATTGTCCGTCTCTGCAGTCTACCTGGATACTTCCTGCTGCTCTGAGGTGAACAGTGTTATGTTAGTAAAAGAGGCGGGAGGGGACACTTTATCATTCAATTACTCTTGAACTACAACTCTGACAGAATTGAAATAATACTCTCCAAGGCCCAAATACTATGAAGATTAATTAGAGCTGCTTTTTTATGAAACATTACTATCCCTTTAAGAACAGAAGATATAGATTTTTCTAACCTTTCTAGACAAATGCAATTTAAGAAAAAATAACAAAAAGAATGAAGGGCAGAAAGAGCATGTAAACTGTGATAGCATATTTACCAGTTTACGTATAGCAATCATTTATCAGCATTTACTTAATGGTGTAGGTCCTAAAATGATGTTAAAGCAATCCTTCATATATTTTTTTTTATTCAGCTGCGATTTCCATGTTTAATGAAGGAATCAGTGGTGACAACAGCTTCCTGGCAGCACGAAAGACACTGGAACATCACATGCTCGAACAAGGGAAAGTATATTAGCTATCAAGACAACAGATGTTCACTGTGACAAATTAAAAGCTTAAACTTCAGTGCGAGGCATGTGCCCTTGATTTTTAAGGAAGACTATTAACCCCCTTGTTGAAATTTCAGCGAACCACAGAAGCATGTTCCTAGGACGTGTTTCTTAGAAAGGACAGATTATATTCAAATTATGTATATTTTTATAGACAGATCACATTTATATGGTGATGAAATAACAAATAACAGAGACAAGCTAAAATGAAAATGACACCATTAGCTGTGTGCTGATAATGGTTTAAAATACTCTTTTCTGAAATGATTCAATTACCAAACATCCCTTTTGGCATAGATATGGACAACAATAAAACTGTCTCTAATCACCATATTATAGCATTAAAGATGCTCTTGTATCATTGATGAATGATGGCTGATATTTTCATTGAATAATTAATTATAGAAAACATTTTGATGAGCTCTCCTGTCTCTTAAAATCATAACAATAATGTTAATGGAAAGAGAATAAGCTGCTGTGTATAAAAAATTTTGCAAGCACAAGGGGACTTACATACCATGTGGATTAGTCTATGCATCACAAATTACAGCAATATAACATTTTCCTCTTGACCAATATGAAATATGGATATTGACTATATGTTATGTTTTATAAAAAAGGAGACATCTCTAGACACTGTGACAGAATCCAGGGTATTATTGTAGAAGGGAGTAGGGATTTTCTGCAGGAATTTTCACAGAAAAAACAAATTCTCATTTTCACAGATAGAAAATGCATTAAAATGTCTACTATTTTGCTACTGCCAATAAAGTTCCCACAAGAATTGCCAATTTCCATTTATTCATTCTATTACAGCAAGGATTGCTACAGCAGTACCATAAAAATTCACAAGTTTTCTCCATACTTTGTATATTGTTTGTATACATGATGTGTATGTATAGTCTGTATTCTGAACACTTTTTCACATATCTGTTGTTAAAGGGATAGTAATGTTTCAAACTACATTCAGCTCCAATTAATCTTCATAAGATTTGGGTCATGGAAAGTATTATTTCAATACTGTCAGAGCTGTAGTTCAAGAGTAATTGAATGATAAAGTATCTTCTCCCTCCCCTTTTACCTAGTTTAAGCCGCCTCCCCTCAGATGTGGAATCTGGCCTTAAGACCAGATAGGTCACAGACCTTAAGACCAGACAGGTTTTTCAGGTTTTTCCCTTATGCTAATTGAAGATTGTACCTCTTTCCAATCCATCTGGACACCACCTTTCTGTTCTGAGGTGAGAAATGTTACATCAGTAAAAGGGGTGGGAGGGGGTAGTTTATCATTCAATTACTCTTGAACTACAACTCTGACAGTATTGGAATAACACTCTTCATGGCCCAAATCCTGTGAAAATTAATTTGAGCTGCTTTTATTTTGAAACATTACTATCCATTTAAGTGAACTTTCTTTCTGTATGATGATTCCAGTCCTTTGCCCTTTGTCCATGACATTAAGCACCCACTTGTATGCTGTAAATGCCAGCAGTGTTCTTTAAAACCTCTGTTTTCTACAAAAGAATAGGACAGCATGTGCATTTTTACTTCTTTATAAGAACTTAGTAAGTGCAAGTTGGCAGCACATAGCAGAATTGTGTAACTTACCATAAAATCTCAGGTATAATAAGCACCTGTGTATAATACATGTGTGAATTATAACCAAGATTTTAGGGGACAAAAAAGTACCTATATATACTATGTACCCTTGTTTTTCCCCCTCTACTCACTAAAAGAATGTGGGTTTTTTTGTTAGACACTCTTCCTCCACCCACCTCAATGAACTCCCAGCTTCCCTCCTTCCACTCACCCTCTCCGGAGGCATCTTGGATATCCATGCAGTGGGGAGCATGCTTGCATTTGCTGCACGATTCCCGCATTGCCCTGTGAGGACCTGTTAATTGAATCTAATGGTAATATCCTTTGAGGTCCTGAAAGCCCTCACAGGGCACAACCGTAGATCCAATGTATAGACTCCTGTGCACTGGATCTATGGAAGTTATGCATTGGACCTTCAGGTCCTCAAAGGGCATTACCATTAGCTTCAAACAACAGATCCTCACAATGCAATGTGGGAAGCCGACCGCAAATGCAAGAATGAAGCCTGTCATGCAGTTATCCAAGAAAAGGAAGCTGGAAGGCCTTTGAGGAGGGTGGAGAGACAAGGGGAGCAGAAATAAGGAGATTATATATATATATATATATATATATATATATATATATATATTATCCAAAAAAACAGCAAGCTGTAGTGTGATCACGGCGCCCTGTATCGTTCAAGCTAAACCTACAATAGACTACAGACGATATTATAGATCTCTTCTATCCTGCCTCCGTCAGTGGTAGGAGTCCAAAAAATAGAAAATAGAACCAACAATAAGGAGAGCGAAGACTAATATCGTCTAGTAATAACCAATTCAATTTATTAAAATAAAGTACTATAAGTACATTAATAAACTGCAGTATATAAAACAATGACACTAATAAAATTAAAAAATGCTCCGGAGCAAAACATATCTAGTATCCACTAAATATCCCTGTATCCGTAATATGTAAAAAGGTGTCTGCAGATCTTGGTGATGAATAATCGTCTTGTAAATAGAACAGTCACTCCTTTATTTGAAGATAACTCTTCAATCCAATGTCTCTCGAGTATTCTTAAGGCAGTGAAATCAAAAATATATAGTTAACCCTTGGAATGCTGGTATCAAGCGGGCAGGTCTTTTCCTTGATGTAAAGATCTTAGTAACACTCTAGCAGAGGCTGATAGGTATTAAGCCCAAATAAACGACATGCAAGAAAGTAACACAAGTACCTTAGGGCTCCTCGATGTTCAGACCACTGTCCTCTTTGACTTCACGGGATCTGTGGGCAGCCCAGGCTGTGTTCTCCGTTTGTTTTCAATAAATCAATCAGTAATTATGTTGCAGCCACGCTAACTCTGTTACTCATATTCAGACCTCCCGACCTTATTCCAAGCGGTATAGACTGATATGTCAATGAATAATCATCCAGACTGTACTGATAATTCTTCCAATGGATATTTCAGCAATCCAGATCACTGGCTAGATGTCCAATGCGTTTCGTACCACCTACTGGCACTTCTTCAGGGACAAAAGTCCAGTGTGATATCTATCCAATGCCTAAAAGTGATTAATTGATAGAGAACTTGGGTAACGCATGGTATCTTACAACCATTGCAGGGTGCCATTCACTGAGAGAGCAGGGAAAACAACAGCCTTTTGTTACGGTTATCAAGCAAGACAAGGAGTCAAACGGTTTAGATAAAATCACCTTTATTAGAATAATAACAATTCGTAGGAAAATAATGAAGCTACTAAGCAGAGGGTGACTGGAGAGGCTAGAGACTCTACCAGGAAAAGGAGCCTACCGACAGGTCAACCCCAACTGCTGGAGACTAGGCCAAAGCCAACTGGTAGTCTCCGGGTAAGACAATAGGTGGAACACAACACAGAACCTAAAGTCTCCTGTAACGTAGCAACCATGGAGGCTACTGACTCACACCTGCAGTCAGTAAGGAAGAGCTCGTCTCCAATAAGGATGGCAACAATAGAGACTACTGACTCATGCCTGCAATCAGTAAGGAAGAGCTCGTCTCCAATAAGGATGTCAACAATGGACACTACTGACTCATGCCTGCAGTCAGTAAGGTCGGAGTCTGCCAAAGCCCCAGGTCTGTACCAGGATGGATGTTTGTGGGAAACGGAGGCATACACTGGACTGAGCTACAGGTCAGCACCAGCTAGGATAGTCAGAGAAGCCAGGTTCATATATTGAGCAGGTAGTCAGCCAGAGCCACAGGTCTGCACCAGACAGGATGTTCACTAGAAGTAGGAACATTGGGAGGATAATTGGACAGAGCCCCAGGTCATCACAAGAATGGATAGTCAGACAAGCCAGAGTCATACACGGAGCGGCCAGTCAGCCAGAGCCACAAGTCTGCACCAGAATGGATGTCTAAGACAAATAGATCGCTCAGAGAGAACGGTCAGACAGAGCCACAGGTCAGCACCAGAATGGATAGTCAGACAAGCCGGGTCATACACAGGATACAGGAACAACTAGTACTCGAACTGCACTGAACAACAATGTAAGGGTAACTGGACAGAGATCCAGTTCCCTTTTCACAGGCAAACTAGGAAGTAGATGAGTGGAGCTATCAGCCCCAAACAGTACAAAACAGAGGCCTGAGACATATTGCAACCTCGTGCCCGAAAGTGACGCAAGACCACAAGATGCATCAGACCACAGACCCAGTTTGCACGAGGACATGGACGGCCACTGAGAACGACAAGCACGCCTAGGCCCAGTCCCTGGAATGACGCATGGGATGACCCTGCGGCAACATTTCAGGCCCTCAAATACCTGTGTCAACCCACCAGGCATTGCTGGATCTAAAGTAACTGTGACAGTACCCCCCCTTTAAAGACCCCTCCTCAGAGGGTTTCCCTGGGGTTTGTCAAGAAAGCGGGCAGGAAACTGGCGCACCAACCTAGGAGCGTGCACATCATGGGCAGGTGTCAAAAGCACTCCTCCAGGCCATACCCTTTCCAGTGAATAAGATACTAAAGGCGCCCTCTGACCCATCTGGAGTCCAGAGTTCTCTGTACCACAAATTCTCCATGACAGCCAACCGTCACCAGAGCTGGCCGAGCTGTACAGGTGGTATATTGGTTACAAACCAGAGGTTTGAGAAAGGAAACGTGGAACACATTGTGGATGCACATAGAAGCGGGAAACTCCAGCGCATACACCATGGGGTTGATTTTGAGCAGCACACAGAAAGGACCAACAAATTGCGGAGCCAGCTTGTTACACGGCACCTGGAGGTTCAGATTTCAGGATGATAGTCACACCCTCTCCCTCACCTGGAAGGTAGACGCTGGCAAACGCCTATGGTCAGCCTGCCTTTTCTGCTGCTGCATGGAACCATGTAGGGTATGCTGTACCTGAACCCAAGAGGATTGGAGCACCCTCAAATGCTCATCCAGAGCCAGAATTTTCTGTGCCTGAAACACGTCAAGGAGAACAGAGGGTTGGAACCCCAAATTAATCATAAAAGGAGAACTCTGTGAGGAAGAGTTCACGGCACAATTCAGAGCAAACTCCGCCCAAAGTAACAGGGTAGCCCAGTTATTGTGGCGGTCAGAGATATAACAACTGAGAAATTGTCCTAGAGCTTGGTTGGACTGTTAAGCCGCACCATTCGACTGCAGGTGGTACCTCTACCTCTGTCTGAGATAATAACCCTGGGTATGCCATGGAGTCGAAAGACCTCTTTAGTGAAAACCACCACCAATTCCTGCGCGGATGGTAGGCCTTTGAGTGGTACAAAATGAACCATCTTAGAAAATTTGTCTACGATCATTAGGATGACCGTGAAACCAGAGGATACCAGTAGATCAACTATAAAATCTATGTACAGATGGGACCACTGTCATTCTCCGTTGTCCACAGGTTGAAGAACACCGACAGGCAAATGTCGAGGCAATTTGTTTTGGGCACAAGTAGTGCATCCTGCGATAAAAGCCGCAAAATTGGAGCGAAGGCTTGGCCACCAGAACAGTTGAGACAAGGACCAAATCAATTGGTCTCGCCCAATGTGGCCAGCGATCTTAGAGGCATGGTAGGTTTCAATTAGTTTAATACGCAACTGGGCGGGAACAACGCATTTCCCACTAGGTTTCTCCGCTGGAGTGGATGTCTGAGCGGCCAATATCTGTTCTCCCAGAGGAGACGTAATACATGTGCTTATAGCAGCCAGAATACGATCAGCCAGAATAATAGATGAAGGAAGAACCTCTTCCTTAGATAGCTTGCAAAATTGGCGTGATAGGGCATCCGCCTTCACATTCTTAGAGCCCTGAAGGTATGAAACCACAATATTGAGCCTTGATAGGAACAACGCCCATCTAGCTTGGCGGGGCAACAGCCGTTTAGCCTCGGACAAGTAAGTGAGATTCTTATGATCAGTAAGAATCAAGATTGGGGAACTAGTACCCTCCAGGAGGTGTCGCCATTCTTTTAGTGCCAATATAATAGCCAATAACTCTTTGTCCCCAGTCTGGTATACCGTCTCTACCTTAGGCAGTTTCTTTGAGAAATAACTGCATGGGCGTAAGGCCTCCCCTGGGGCCAAGCGTTGAGAAAGGAGGGCACCTACTCCAATCAATCTCAGACGCATCAACCTCCAGTGTGAAGGGCAGGGCGGGATTGGGATGTACCAAAATAGGAGCTGCTGCAGATGCTGCCTTGAGGTCTTTGAAGGCACGTAATGCACTGGGGGACCATTCTGTAACCTTAGCACCCTTATGAGTCATATCAATCGATAGGTTTGACAATAGTCGAAAAATTGTTAATAAACCTTCGGTAATATTTAGTGAAGCCCAGGAATCTTTGAATAGATTTGAGTCCCTCAGGACGAGGCCATTTTAGCACAGCGACAGTTTCTGGGGTCCATGGCCAACCCAGAAGAAGAAATCATGTAGCCCAGAAAGGAAACCTGGGTTTTGTGAAATTCGCATTTCTCCAACTTGCAAACAAGTTGTTTTCTTTTAACAAAGAAAGGACTTTGGATACATCCGAGCGATGAGTCTCCAATGTAGGAGAGTGAATGAGGATGTCATCCAGATAGACCACAACACAACTTTGCAATAGGTCTCTCTGTACGTCATTGATACATTTCTGGAAGACAGCAGGAGCATTGCAAAGACCGAAGGGCATGACAAGATATTCATAATGCCCGCTCCGGGTGTTAAATGCTGTCTTCCATTCGTGGCCCTCCTTTACTCTGACCAGATTGTAGGCCGGACTACTGACTCATGCCTGCAATCAGTAAGGTCAGAGTCTGCCAGAGCCCCAGGTCTGCACCAGGATAGATGTCCGTGGAGAACAGAGCCACACAGTGGAGTGAACAGGCAAAGCCACTGGTTAGCACCAGCTAGGATAGTCAGACAAGCCAGGTTCATACACGGAGCGGGTAGTCAGCCAGAGCCACAGGTCTGCACCAGATAGGATGTCCACTAGAAGTGGGAACGCTGGGTCATACACAGGATGCAGGAACAACTAGAACTCGAACTGCACTGAACAACAACATAAGGGTAACTGGATAGAGATCTTGTTCCCTTTCACAGGCAAACCAGGAAGTAGATGGGTGGAGCTATCAGCCCCAAACAGTACAAAACAGAGGCCTGCGACATATTGCAACCTTGTGCCCGAAAGTGACGCAAGACCACAAGATGCCTCAGACCACAGAACCCACTATGCGCCAATCTACGGAGCAGACCCGGTTTGCATGAGGACATGGACGGTCACTGAGAAAGCCAAGCGCACCTAGGCCCAGTCTCCGAAATGATGCATGGGATGACGCTGTGGCGACATTTCAGGCCATCAAATACCTGCATCAACCCACCAGGTGTCGCTGGACCTAAGGTAACTATGACACCTTTTCAGTGCGAGACGATCTTTCCAATATACTGTCTTACCATTTGAATTACATGGGGCCTCTGCCACATGTCAGCAACTAATGGATATAATTTGATTGATATGGTAATTCATTGTGAGTACATGGAATCATCTAAAACTACATGTTATCCTAGATGCCATCCAGAATGCAGGTTTACCTGCTGTCCCTTCTAAATGTCCCACAGGACTAGTGAGGGCCAAATATCTAGGATTTTCTGATGAATAGGGATTGATTAAACCACAAGCGGCAGAGGTAGAAGTCATCCGAACCTTGCCCCGACCAATAATAAAAAAGCAGGGAAGGATTTCTCTAGAACTAACTATTGTCAGTGTTTTATTCCAGGGTATTCAACAATTGAAGCCCCATTGACAGCTCTTACTAAGGCAAAAGTTCAGTCCAGATAAAGAGATCTCCAGACAAAGGCCTTCAAAATGTTGAAGAAGTGTCTTTGTGCTCAACCAGTCTTGGTGAATCAATCTTTTCTAAAGAATTCATAGTACAAACATATGAATCAGAAGTGAGGTTAGGAGCAGTTCTTTTTCTAGAAAGTCAAATGAAGATCATCCTGTTATATATCATAGTTGAATACTTATTTCACACAAAAAACCTATTCTATCATGGAAAAATAATTCCTGTCAATTAACTGTGCTTTAAAAAAACTGAAATGTTACTTGTTGTTTAGGCAATTCAGCCTAATCACTGACATGTACTGTTATCTAAGATGTGACAAAATAAGGGGAAAAAAGCAAGAGTCACAAGATGTTTTTTTTAAGCCTGTAACTTTTTAAATTAACTGTAGAACAAAGACCATGAATAAAGCATGGTTAATGATGATGTGTTATCTAAAATGTACACCCCAGAGTCCAAAAGGTGCTCAACCCACTAATTATCAACACCCAATAATTCTCAGCTCTGGGAAAGATATGCCACAGAATCAATTGAATTATTGTGGAATGGAGCCACTACCTATATAGTATGGTATGTACAGTTAGTAATGTGGAATGGCATGTGCCAGGGATTAAGTCAGATACTGAGGGTATATTGTGTAAGGCTTTAATGCCATTATGGAGCCCCTATATTAAGGAATTGTAGAGTAATGAATAGTTACAGCCACAGAACATGATCACGTTTCTATTTTTGCATTGAGATGTAATAAACTGAATGTTAGAATAATTGGTGCAACTACCATCTCCATGTATTGTCCAGATTCTGTCTAGAAGGTAATAGAATGAACCTAAAATGCCCATGTATACTATATGTCAGAGAGCAGGGGCTAGTCTGGAGGAAAGGATAGCTGATAAGAGATATAGGACTATAATTCTGGGGCTGGGTATGGTTCTTATGTTCTTTAGGGATCATGACGATATTGGCTGACAAGTGGTGTAGCATAAATGGGGTAACATGGTGCCTGCAATAAACAGTTCAGTAAGAACTCCCCAAATGAGGAGCCATATGTAAACCCTTCTGGAGGGTACGGGGAAAGTGTCTATCAATTGATATACAAGGGGAATAGTAAACTTAAAAAAATATATATATATGATATGGCTTTTCTTGCAGAGTGAAACAATGGCATTCTTAATGTTGGTGAGCAGTCTACAGTCTAAATGTTTTTTTGCATTAACAGTGCCCTCTGGTGGTCAAATTTTAATTTGGTATTCTGTTGCATTCAATTGGAGAGGTGAGTTTAGGACAAACTATCCCCCACAAACTTTCTTGAAGTAACCACTCTGTCACTCACTTCCTGATTATCTGAACTGTTACAACATTTGAATGAAACAACTGATAGCAATGGGAGTAGCCTTGTTTTACTTAGCAGGAAAAGCCCTATAACATATAGGCTTTCCTATGAAAATGTGTCCTACACCTTTATAGTCTCCACCTACCAGAAGTGGACCTGTAGCATTAAAATGAAATACATCAAACAGCCTCAGTATGTGTGAGTAGGGAAGCAAGGATGATAAACATTCAGGAGGGTGATGGAGTGGTTTGCTAGGGTCCCATTTACTAAAATACATATACATTCTTTATTACTATGTATGCTAGTGGCAATGAAGGGACACTCTTTGTACATTAGGCTGATCACATCATTAAGTTTCAATGGAGAAAACTAGGAATAAAAGAGAAGGAGCGCCAAAGGAGATTAGGGAAGCTTAAAGGGGCAGTAAAACTTAATACATAAAAATATATATTGTAGGGTTTATCCCTCTGAGTAAAGCAAGGGTACTCCCACTGCTGAAAGGTTTTTTATTCAAAAGTTATTACAGCTGAAATGCAAAATGTTTTGGTACAGTGTCACAGTGGCCTGAAATTGTACAGTGGCCCTGTTGCTACACCATCCTATGGACATCTCTGGTCAGTTGAGCATAGATCACCATTGGATGGTGTAGCAACAGCGCCACTGTACAATTTCAGGCCACTGTGATTGGGCACCTAAACATTTTGAGTTTGAGCTATAATACCTAGTGAATAAAACACCTTTCAGTGGTGCGAGTACCCTTGTTTTACTCTGAGGAATAAACCCTACAATATATTATTGTTTACATTTACTGTTCATTTAAGTGCTGAAACAAAGCCTCCAAAACATAAATAAAATCAAATTTTGACCTTCTCTGTGCCTGTAGGAACATATGGTGCATAGTTAACTATCAAGTGTGCAAGGCATGAACATATGGAGGGAAATCACTGAGAACTGCAGTGGGGAGAGGTCAATGGTAAGGTAGGTAAGGGGATATATGTTGGGTTCACAAAGCCAACAAACTGTCTGGGATATAAAGAGAGGGGCTAGATGTAGAATGAAACCATTTAACCCAAAATATGGTCATTATTCTTCTTAACTGAGTAACTATTGATATTCAGATGATGGGACAGGGCTTTTATCATTGTTTTAGAATAGACTACCTAATTGGTGATAACCTTTAAAATAATGAAATTATGCTTTAGATTTTAGTGTGAAATTGAATGTTCAATAGTTGAGTTAGTATTTCATATTCCAGCTGTCACAAAACTGAATGAAAACAGTTGAAGTTGTAATTTTTCTACTTATTATAGTGAACGACTGACTATAATATAATATAATTGATGACTGACCTTACAGTTATTAAATTACTCTTATAACAGTGAGGGGCAATTTAAATATGAGCATGAAATGTGTAACTAAGAATGGGGTTTTTGGCTTCTAGCTGGCAGAAGAGGAAACCAGTTATCAAACAAAAAAATAAACAGTATTTCTTATATTCATGAGATTCCTTTTTCCTGCAGACAAATTGATTAAAATGATGAGTAAAAGACTTGTGAAACACCATATTTGCAAAACATGCTTCAGCCCTTACAAATGAGCTAGTTTCATAGGAATAGGAAACAATTTTACTCATCATTACTTGTGATCCAGAAGTACAGAGGAGAAGATGTTAAATACATGATGACAGTGTAGATGGAATGTGTGAGAACTCAGTCGAAAACGTCCTGTGCTGGACTTTTCCACAGTTCTGGTTGCTCACTTTTTCATGCCCAAGTGGCCTATCTGTGCTTACTGCAGATGCACCTCAACAAATACACAACATATTTATACTAGCTATGGTTGCTGAGACTTACATCCTGAATCCATTTCCGACCCTTGCTTTCATCAACCACCTCTTCCATCTGCCTCCAGTGTTGGTCCTACCTATTAAACCCCCTCACCCTGTAAAATGACCATTTATTATTATTAGCATCCTTTATTTTAATAGTGCAATTATATCCTGCTTGATTTCTGTATTTTGCCATCTGTCACCAGTCCAGAAAGCGTGTAAGTAGTGGCACTAATGTCTGAGTTTTCTCCCACATTTTCAGTGCTCTGTTCAGTATCCTGCCAGTGCTTCGCACTCTGGCATCTACTTCTGTGTGCCAGTTCAGGAGTCAGACAATAAGTTCTTATGTTGGTACTTAGTATTTCTCCTCTGCTCTCCTAGTCCAGCCAGTTAGTGTGACAAAATGACACCGGGGGGGGATCCACTAAATTTGGAATAATACAGGACCTGGAGAGATGATGTCACTCCATATTATCTCCATCTTATCACCTCTTTATGGAGTGGCAGTGTTGCCCCTAACTACAATTACCCTTGCATCACTCATGGAGTATCAACTTGGTCACAAAAGTTACTCTAATTAACGGGACACGATTTACAGTCAGTATACATTAGGGAGTTTCACATTCAGATAGAGCTATAACTATATGCCACATGCAATATATTTTTTATTTTCAATGTTCTATAAATAAATGAGTTATATGTCACATGTAAACATACAAAAATTGTCATATAAAGAAAGATAACTTTTTCAGTTATGAAGTTTGTGTTCTTTTGTTTTAGAAGCGTATAATAACAATAAAAAGTAATTTATTAAGTAATATGGTTTGTTTTATCCATCTTTAAATCATATAAATATATATTGCACCATATATGAAATGGTGATATGCCCTTTGATCCCAGATTTCAAGCTGTATGTCATTAAAATTAGGTAACAGATAACATGTTATGGCTGTCTCTTATATTTGTGTCATGCATGGGCATTTCTATATTTGTATTTGCCTTCATTTCCAATTAGGCACAACAAATGCAGTGTAAAAAAATGGCATAAAATTCATTCCCTGCATAAAAATAAGCCCCAGATCTCATTTATATGCCTTATGCAGGCTGATATCAGCTTGCTTCAGATACACGATTATCACAGTGTGTGATTTGAGAAAAGGGCTGTGGGTACCAGTATAAAATGATCACATGAAGTTCCTCTCAGTGTTAAAAACTTATTGTAAATGTACTCTGATTTATGACAGTTTGTAGCAATAGAAAATTATGTGGTGTGAGAGGAAAGGGCAGCTTTCTGAGAATCTTGTTTGACAGGCTACATTAATTGAAAATATTTGATCTCAAAGCAATAATGTGTGGAACATTCTATATTTGTACAATTCTATCCCAAATCCACTTCAAAGATCTCTCTAAATTAGGGATTTGTAAGATTTTTGGAATGCTGTTTATAAGGCTTGTTATTTTTGCAGATATGTTTTGGAGTTATATGTTCATTTTTTTCCGTATTTGATAAATATAGACCATCAAACTTACAGTCTAAATTTGATGAACAAATTAAGTTGCCTAATAGATTATACTAACTTTGTAAGAATCACACCCACTGCAAAGACAGTGGTAATGTGATAATTAGTTTACGATTAAAGGGGAAATATCACTTTAAAATCAGTTTAACGTTACTTTACATATATTTTCATTTTTGCTTGTGCTAGAGAGAATTGGAAGGCAGACAGAGACCTGCTGTTCCTAGGTATCCTTTTAAATAGTCGCATTAGAAATATCGTTCAGCTGCATGTCACAATCATGTCGCCTGGATGAAAAGAGCAACATGAGAATCTCACCCTGCATATAAGCACAAGATTCTCATGTCTCCTCCTTAAATGCCGCTGCCGCATACCTGAAGCTGTATCCAGTCTGGTGAGGTAATATGCTCCTTTGAATGCAGAGTCTCCATCTGTACCAGATGTCTGTTATGATAAATCATAAAAGCATTACAAGGGACTTTTAGATGGCTAATGGACTACAGGTTATCTCCTGGTGGGCAATTTCATTTTTTTGTGTGGACTCAAAGGGTTCCATATGTAGCTTAACCCTTTGAGTGTCACACAAAAAAATGAAATTGCCCACCAGGAGATCATAGGTAGTCCTTTAGCCACCTAAAAGTTCTATGTAATGCTTCTATGATTGCAGTTAGTTGCTGATGAGAGAGTCACAGTTCCTGTTCTCAATGGAAAAATGTCTATTCTCAATACATCCATGATTTTGGAGGAGGGGCAGGTAGAGAAGCATTATTGTCCAGCTTCTTCCTTTCTCCCAGCGCTCTGCATGTCATCTCCCAGCGCTCTGCATTCCTACAGAGCCGACGAAGGAGCTCAGCACTTACAGGACTGTGCCAAAGGAGGCACAGACAACAGATCTGCTAGGGAGGTAAGAAATAGACAACGGGGGGGGGTGCAATGTGAGGGTAGCATGGAGTGGGGGCTGGCGCAGCCAGCGAGGTGGCATTTTTATTTTATTTTTTAAATATGAAAAAAAAAAATCCCATTGTCAGGTGCCCCTCGGTGGCGTACGCCTGTAGGCAGGTGCCTACTTTGCCTTATGGCAAATCCGGCCCTGGATGCCTAATCATCCTGCCGATTAAACAACGCAGCAGCTGCAGCGAGAGCAGCAGTCACATATTCCGGTTTTACATCAGGGCAATTGACAATAGCCAGTTGCCACTGGCCAACACAACATGACCTGCTGGCACTAGACCAGGAGGGCATCTTTTTTTTCTCAGGGCTTATTCTTTTAACAAAAAAAAAAATATATATATTTTTGGGGGCTTGTTTCTGACAAGTCTAAGTCCTGCAAATCAATGTTTCCTCTGGTCTTTGGCCTCTAACAACAAATCTTACAAATCATCCTCTACAATATACTCTATCACGTCAAGTATCAGTCTACCCCAGTGGCAGCTTACGCCAGGGGGTCCCTGTCTCTGTCACGTTACATACAAATTTCTAATTTTATTTTATGTTATTAACCATCCCCCAATTCCAGTCATCAAACCCCCCAAAACAAATTCCCTGTTCAACTGATTCTTTCCCCAGACTCCACCCACCAACACAGACACCCTCCTCAGACCTCTTTTATACCATGTCTCATGGGGTTCTTTTTAATTGTATTTTTTTTTTTCATTAACTGTCCCCCCAATCCCAATAAACAACTCCCCCAAAAAAACATTCCCTGTTCAACTGATTCATTCCCCATACTTCACCAACAACAATTATCCCATTTATTTCAATGGCATGAGCTAAGCGAAAAAAGCAGAAAAACTGCATTTTTTGTGGGAAATTATTCGCCAAGCAGGAAGTGCCATTATTCAACAGTTTTGGTTTGAGGCAAAGATTATCACCCATCCCTAGGTATAAGTAATATGTTTCATATCACCTTACTAGCTCTTCATTAGAGTTAGAGAATATGGGAAAAGGGGAAGTTTAAAAAATCATTTGTTCTCCAGAATTAGACTGGCTAAAACATGAATCCATACATAACTTTTACCTTTCTTGCCTAGTTTCTCTGAAAAGTTACCAGACAACCGGAGCAGTATGCTCACTTCAACTCTCAAGTCTTCCTATAACCAGGGCCGGATTTGCCATTAGGCAAAGTAGGCACCTGCCTACAGGCGCACGCCACCGAGGGGCGCCTGCCATTCGGATTTTTTTTTAAATATTCTTTCTTTTTTTTATATATATATATATATATATATATATATATATATATATATATTCTTTTAAAAAAAAAAACAAAAAAAAACTAGCCACCTCGCTGGCTGCGCCGGCGGCACCCATTCACATTGCCCGCCCCCCCCCGTTGTCTATTTCCTACCTCCCCGGCAGGACAGGTCTGTGCCTCCTTTGACACAGTCCTGTAGGTGCTGAACTCCCTCGTTGCCTCTTTAGGAATGCAGAGCGCTGGGAGATGACATCATCTCCCAGCTCTCTGCATTCCTGAATAGGAGACTTCGCGGGAGCTCCATCAGGTACAAGACTGTGCCAAAGGAGGCACAGATGACAGATCTACTACCAGGGAGGTAGGAAATGGACAACGGGGAGAGGCAGGAAACGGACGGGTGGAGGCAATGTGAGGGCAACATGGAGGTGGTGGGGGCAATGTGGAGCTGATGGGGGGCATTGTGAGGGCAATGTGGAGCTGATGGTGGGCATTGTGAGGGCAATGTGGAGCTGATGGGGGCAATGTGGAGCTGATGGGGGGCATTGTGAGGGCAATGTGAAGCTGATGGGGGCAATATGGAGCTGATGGGGGGCAATGTGAGGGCAATGTGGAGCTGATGGGCGCAATATGGAGCTGATGGGGGGCAATGTGAGGGCAATATGGAGCTGATGGGGGGTCAATGTGAAGGCAATATGGTATATGGAGATGATGGAGGCAGTATGGAGCTGATGGGGGCAGTATGGTATATGGAGATGATGGGGGAAATGTGAGGGTGATATGAGATGATGGTGGCAAGCTGGCGATGATGTGGGCAATGTGGGGGCAATATGGAGATGATGGGGGGCAACTTGGAGATTAGGAGCATTGTGGAGGTATCCAGTACAGATGGTCCGGGGGGGGGGGCTTCAAATTTTTATGCCTACAGGCTCCTGAGATGTAAATCCAGCCCTGCCTATAACCTTAACTCCACTTCCACCACCAAGTCAATCTGTGATCTAGATTTTTATATAAGTTTATTTAATAAGTAGTTAAAATACAGGAATATGGGTATTGAACAATCATCATGATACACACATAAATAGAATCGTAGCAATGACATATAATTTTTTTTTCCGCTAAGGATGTTGCATAAAATGTATGGCCCTTTCAGGCCTCTCTAAAGACATAGGGGGAGATGTATAAAACTGGAGTTATAAAGAGTGTAAAGTGTCTCAAAGTGAAATAAGGATATGTATAAACATCTAGCGATATTTTGCTAAGTGCTTACTCCAGTTAGTTGACTTTTTTGAAAAGTGGAGTAGAAATGACCTTGGCCAAAAAAGAATTGTGTCCCAGTGTATTTATAAAGAAATTTGCTAATTGCGCCAAAAATAAAGGCAGTCTTAGGGATTATATCTTGATGTCAGGTATAAACTGCTCTTAATGTAAGTATATACTCACAGCTATGTGTGCGAAAATATATTCGCAGATGCGAATTTTGGCAGAATATTCTCAGATAGACATATTTATGAACGTGACTTCACTGCTTTATAAATATGACCAGGAGTTGTGAATTTTAGTGAAAATTCTTAAGTATACACTAAGAAGGCTTTTTATATATCCCCCACATAGTGCATTGTCATCTGGCTATATAAGAAAGGGCTTCCGAAAGGGGGACAATTTTTATATGGACATGAGGCTTTTTTGTTTTTTTTTAATTTAAATCACCCGCACATCTAAGCATTCTTTAACCGGCTGAGTACCCAAGACGTACTGTTGCGTGCCCCTCTGGCACTCAACAGGTTAAACTATGAATAAATGTGCAGGTTATGTTCAGAAACATTTATTTATGGCTATCTGTTTTGTTTTTAATGGTTTAATGAAAAGAAGATACAAGAAGAAAGAAGATAGAGAAAATAAGAAGAGAGAAGAGGAAAGTTGTGGAAGTCAACTACTACACTACTACATCCCTTGGCTTTGACACAGGGGGCCCCTTAGGCCTAAGAGCCCTGTGAGCCTGCTCTGCTTTGAGTGGAGTGGTGCCATTTTCTTCACCCAAAGATTCTTGAAGTAAGCACTGGGTCGAGGGTGAGAGATCCTTAGAAGGAACAGACTCAGGAAAGTCCTTGACCCTTATGTTGCACTTTCTGAAGCAGTTGTCTAGATCATTGAGCCTGGAGGACAGAAGGGAAATGGTCTTCTCCTGTTGTAGCATATATTGCTTTAAGACTTGGAGCTGGGATCAAGAGGCCTCCTGGTCATCTTCGAAGATATGAATGCATTGGCCCAACTGAGCCAAGTATTTCTTTAGATTTCCATCTTAACTGCAGACTTGATGTATTATTTGATTTCAGAGAGAAAGCCCTTCATGCTGTCCTTCATGAGGAATTCGGTTAGGTCAGCCTTTGTGATGGTGGTCGGCATGGTACCCATCGGGCTGATATTCTCTTTCTGACTCCAGAAGCCTAGAACTGAGGGCTGGTGAACAAATGCAGGGCAAGGTGAGATTCCATCATATTTTGTATCCCAAGTGGGGGATAAGAAATCTTTGTGTATATTCAATGGCATCTCCAAAGGCTCACAACCTTTAAATTGTGTTGGCAAATAGTCCAAATTCTTCTGTCCAGTGAGCAACAGGCTTAGGCAGCCATCTTGGTCCAGAGTCAGCTCTGCCCCTCAGTGATTTTAAAATGCAAACATCAAATAGCTGCCACTAGTCTCACCACTGTGAAAAAGCATCATGATGAACCTATAGCCCTAAATGTACAGTTCTAACTGAACCTTCTTGTTCCCCTCACAGCATCAGCTCTGGGAAAGAGTCCATTGTGGACTGTAAATTTAAAATGCTGCTATTACCAGAAATAAAGGTGTCAACAGTTAATTAGTAAGAAAAAAAAATGAACTTCAGCATACATAATTCATAATGTCTTTTCATCATTACTTATTGAACAATGATCTTTTTGGGAACTATCAGAGGCTTCGGTTTGCAAATCCAGCAGCAACAGGAGGTCCAAAGCCAGACTTCCCATTAGGCAGAGTAGACATCCACTTAAAGAGACACATTTTGAGGGGCTCCTCAGCAGTGTTGGTCATGCTCTCATTCTTGGGTGTGGCCAGAGTACTCCAAATACCATAGCCGCCACATTGGCTCCCACTGTACCATGTCCATTTTATTTAACAGTCAGCATACTTCTTACTGAACATTATTTGGATGGTAGAGAGATGTCCAGTTTATTGCAAAACAGTTTACTGCAGATCTTTTTGCATCCACAGGGTTAATTTTATGTCTGTATGTTGTAAGATGATGTTATTTTCTGTACCAGACAACAGTGGATGTGTCTGTAGGCAAAGGTATGGAAGAGGTGGTTGTCGACATGCATGGTGCTAATTGAGCCTAGGGTACTTTTGTGTAGTGGTACATAAAATGTAAATCTGGCCCTGGGGAGGCCATATCATGACTATTTTAACTGCAAACAAAAAACTGAAAAAACCTTAACACTTTTGTACTGGGTGAATGGCAATTGTAGGATCTAAAAAACATCAGTGATATACCAGCTGTTGTATTATTTACTGAGAAATAAACATTATTTTTTAAATTCAGCGTTATTAATGAACGTGATCTTCTCTTACCCTTTGTCGTCCCCTCAAGCTAATGATGTTTTGGAGAGCCTGCAGCCTTCATTAATTTAATTAAGGCTTTAAAATCACATGTAAGCAGAAAAACAGCACACCTTCCCATGGCTTCATTTCTCTCCTGCAGTTTAGGAGCAGTGAAATATATTTTGTGTCTGTATCAGAAAATCTGACTCATTCAGAATTTAATGGATTTATAGCCAGTGTGCCATATGCTTTCCGAAAAGGAAGGCACTCTCATACATGTTGCCCCAAAAGTTGACTACATTGTCAATTATAAGTAAAAGTGACCCTCTGGGACTGTGGTTCAAAACATCAATCCACAGGAGCCACCAGTAGTGCACTCTTTTATGTTCAGAGGTAGAATCAATGGACAAGTCATTCTGATAGATTCATCTGTGTTACTGATGGTACTTGTAAAAATGGGCCAAATGTTTCCCCTCAAAGATGAAACAGGAGAAAAATGGCACTGAGTGGGAAATTTTCTGCGAACATTGCTTACAGCTAGACATCTAGATCACCGCATTGAGTTTAATGGTAAGACCACGTGGCAAGGGTTCACATTTAAAAAGTTGCATGGTAAATGTTGTGCTGTTAGTAACTGCATTAACCATGTTCCTTTGTTGAAAATGGTGACATGAGAATCTCGCACTGCCTAAAAGTGTGAGGTTCTCATGTTGCCTCTTTAAACTTCGCTACCGTTGTGCCCTCATACAGCTCCCATCATCCTTACCTTGCCATGTCACCTTGTTTAAAATGGTGCCATCTCCACGCTTTAAATGATTTCTTAAGTGCAACATATGATTAAAAAGAAATAAAAACACTGGGAACACCGTCTTCTAAAGGAAAGCAGGACTTGAACACCAACATGATGTGTGCATGCCGGGGCAGCGCTGTGCAAGATTACACTGATAAAAATGTAACAGTGTTATCTTGCACAGCGCTGCTCCAGCATGCGCACATCATGTTGGTGTTCAAGTTCTGCTTTCCTTTAAGAACACAGTGTTCCCGTGTTTTTAATTTTTTTTAATCATATGTGGCACTTAAGAAATCATTTACAGAGTGGAGAAGGCACCATTTTAAACAAGGTGACATGGCAAGGTAAAGATGATGGGAGCTGTATGCGGGCATGATGATAGCAACGTTTAAAGAGGCGACATGAGAACCTCGTGCTTTTATGCAGTGTGAGATTCTCATGTCTCCATTTGCAACAATGAGACATGGTTAATGCAGCTACTAACAGCACAACATTTACCATGCAGCTTTTCAAAAGGATACCTGTGGCAATTATCCCTTCTTTTTCCATAGGGAAAATATAAAAGGGGTGTCAGGTTCCCACAGCATTTCATTCTATGTTTGTGAGAGATAAAGAAAGCACTATGTTCTGAAAAACCAACTGCTGTATCTGACAGGGAAACAAAGATGTACAACACCTGTCCTGAAAGTAGAAGCAACCATTCTGAAAATCTCTGCAAGTTGAAAAGTAATAAATTGTTTGTGACTTCAAAAAGTCTAGAGGAATATACAAGTAGTAGGGAAGAAGTGAGGGATGATGCTGGAGATGACCTACTTATTGATGATGATGTTGAACTAAAATATATCTCTCCAGCATCCTCCTCTTCAGATACAAATGAAGTTGAGAGTGAGATGATAACATGGCCAGAAAGTTAGCTGAAAGGCAAAGGCTCAATCTGACACCACTGAAAACGAGCACTGTGCCTGTCTATAAACTGTTTGAGACATCAATTGGAAAGTCTGACTCTGGGCCAAGTAAAGATGCCCAAAAACACATAGTCATCCTATCAGTTACCATCTCCACTGATTCTAAATCCAACTACCACTCAGCCACACACTAGTGTTGAGTAACCAGCAACAACACGGATTATCAACATCCATAAACCTAGCTATGATGAATGCCTCTGCTGCTTTTGGAATTGCAATGGCTTTGACACCTAGTAGTAGTATAATTGCAGCAACATCTAGCCCCAGTAGTAGTCCCCAGGAACCCCTCGGTCTATGAAGTCCAAAGTATTGAAATACACAGAACTGGATTTACATCCCAGGCACCCTTAAGCAAGGCACTCTAGGTACCCTTAGCTCCGCCTATGGCCTCATCCCCTTTCCTCGCATGACCCCTCTCCCTGTCCCATTCACTGTTTCCTGGCACCACTGCTATGACCAATAATAATGTGTATCAGTAATCTGAGGAGGATAGCTTACATTTGACACCAAAATGATAATGGTTAAAGTGTTAGTAATGTCTAAAAAAAACTTTTTTTGCATTTAGAAGAGCTTAAAAAGCTGATTTAAATGCAAAAAAACCGTATCTCTTAAACCACTATGGTTTAAGAGATACGGGCATTTAAAGTTTGATTTCTCCTACTGACAGCTGTAAAGCTGTCAGCAGGAGATCCGTGTCGGTCGACACGCTGGCGCTTGAGAAGTGCCGGGATCTCGTTACTTACACGGAATCCCTTCATTGGAATGGTCTAAAACGTGTGCCTAGTGTTCAGGCACACGTTTTAGACCATTCCAATGAAGGGATTCCGTGTAAGTAACGAGATCCCGGCACTTCTCAAGCGCCAGCGTGTCGACCGACACGGATCTCCTGCTGACAGCTTTACAGCTGTCAGTAGGAGAAATCAAACTTTAAATGCCCGTACCTCTTAAACCATAGCGGTTTAAGAGATACTTTTTTTTGCATTTAGATCAGCTTTTTAAGCTCTTCTAAATGCAAAAAAGTTTTTTTTAGACGTTACTAACACTTTAAAAACTGCTGTAAGAATCTATATATATGTATATATACATACAGATATCAAATCACACCACGCCAGTCTACCACCACCACTACCATACACATCTGCCACATTGTAGGTTGTACTTTTTTTTTTTAATCACTTTACATCATCATGAATATGTGCCAGCGTCACTTAAACATGAAGTTAGTGTTGTGGACAAAGGTCAAAGGCACTCTGCATGCTAACAAATTTTTCAAGGAATATGTTGTTGTAGGACTCACAGCTTTGACTTTCAGCCACTTATTTCTCCATTGGAACCCTCAGAAGAAGTAATATTGTGTGGGAATTGTTGCAGCATATGAAACATAGGAGAAAAATGTGTTGGCATTGGCAGAAAGGAGGAAAATTTTACACTGGTGAAAAGGAGAAAACCTTCACGAAAAAAGCAAAAAATTGCCAGATTTCCGTGAAAAGTCATGCAGGACATTTTTCTCACTTTTCACTAGCCCCTGTTATTTAATATGGCCCTTGCTCTTTGGTCCCTCAACAGTTTTTTTTCCCCATATCCAAATACTTTGACACTCAAACGGTTAAAAAAAATTGTGCATTTATACAAAACCAAAAATAAATATTTGAAACATTCAAATCATAAGATAAAGATGTCTAAAAAGCATATATGTCTTCTTCTTATTGTGTTAAGTGAATAGATCAGGCTTTAAAGGGATAGTAATACTTGAATTAAGGTTCAGGTCTAAGTCTTCTTTATGTTTTTTCTAACACATCCTATATAATAATTTGCTAGGATGTTTGTCAGAAGCCGTCATGCTCAGTAGAGACTGCCCGAACGCACAGAATGCTGGGAGTTCTCTGCTGGGAGCATTCTGTGCTTTCAGGCAGTCTCTACAGTGCATGACTGCATCAGTGGCAGGACGCAGAGCAGGACCGGCCTCTTAACCCTTTGAATGCCAGAGGGGTACGCAATGCACTGCAAAACAATGGCACTCAAAGTGTTAACATCACCCTGACTCTGGCCCATGTACAAGGGCTTTTACACTAGTAGAGCTATATTTCAACACTTACAGTTTTGTAGTTCAAGCACAATACAGTCTGAAAGGATCCCCCCTCCCGCCCCTTCTGGCTGCCTCCCATCAGAAATGGAATCTGGTCATGGGACCGGAGGGATTCAGCGAGGGACAATCTTCACACAGTAAGTATTAGGAAAACCGTGCCACCCCTTGACAAATGAGGGCAGGATTTTCCTTTTGCTTACTGAAGATTGTCCCTTTCCGCTCTCCATTCAGGCCATGCTAAGGCAGACTGACACAGGGGAAAGGGGTGGGAGGGGGATACTTTCCAATTGAGTAGCGCTTGAACTTTAAATATCAATTTGTCATTGCTGGAAATGTGACTTCTAACTCCCAGGCATGTCAAAGGTCCACATTGCATTTTTTTCTGTATACATATACATCCCTAACATTCAAGGGCTTAAAAGCCCATTTACTGTAATGACTAGCTGTGATTGTTTAGTGGGGTGCAGTTATGTTGATCAGATGGCAAACATTTCAACTTGTCCATCAGAGAAAGGATTGTTTGGCTATGTTAGATCTGAGAAAGGCAATCTTTGGGTCTCCAGTTGTTGGGGACCATATCTCCCATCATCTCCAACCGTAATGGGAGTTAATAGGAGTTGGAAGCCCCAACAGCGGGATATTGAAATGTTGCCTAACAATGACAGGAATGGCCATATGTAGTAAAGGCAGAAAATGGCCAATTGTAGGGCAAAACAACAGCACCATACAGACCAAATGCAAATACGTTTTAAGTGCTTAAATGTGTTCTTGAGACCCATTAATATTGTAGTGAAGTAAAATAAATTGCTTAGCAATGCATTAGAGAATCCCTCTATATTTCAAGAGGTTATAAGCCATATTTACATAAATAAAGAAGGTTCTCCCACTGTATATTGGCCCACTTATTTTGATGCTTATGGAATATGTGGTAAAATACAAGAATCATGCGCAATCACAATATATACAATATACTTTTGATGGTAAAATGATTAGCGCCAAAATTTTATTGAATAGTGCATGCTATTTATGAATTAGCAGATGTGCTTTTTTTTTACGTTTTAGGTATTGTTACTGGTGGGTGGGGCATTACCAAAATTTTTGTTTACATTACTTCATGACATATTTACATCTCTTTATGTAACTGAATTAACGATTTACAAGATAGAAGCATTTTATTTAAACAGACTAATGTATAAACAGACGTACTGAAGTTTGCAATTTGATACACTTCTATACACACACCACACACTCTGATCTCCTAAAAAGAGGGACCCCAAGGGGAAAAGAGGGATTTGGATCTCATAGAGCAACAGTCCTTCCCAAAGAGGGATACTTGTATATGTAGTAGCACCCATTTATAGCAGTCATGCATAAACCAGTGTGCTCCAGGGTGGCACTAATTGGCTGCCAACCGTTTGTCACCCACAGCGGACTACCCTAACAAAAACATACACTGTATGTTAATATAAAGCTAACCATTTGCGTGCCAGGTGTACGCAACGCATTGCAAATTGGCCCTCAAAGGGTTAAGAGTGTAGTAGTTTTCTGTTATACTGCTGCACAATATAGATAAACCCCAACCCCCGACAGTGTTTTGAAAAAGGAGTTTTCATAACCATTTATTACAGAATTGCCCCATTTTGTCCCAAATCATAGTTTGTGGATTATTTTGATACTTCGGTGAAGTAATTTGTAAACATTGTTTGGAAATCTATTGATGTAGGCTTCTAAAAGACCGAATGCAATCAACGTACAGCAGAACAATGCATTGCTCCTCTCCGTGGCACGGAAAGGGTGAATATAGGTATCATGCAGTGGCAGGTATCTCTCACTAGATGGCGCACAGTGTCATAGAGAGCCGAGCAGTGTGTGTGTTTCTATGTATATAACGTGCCCAGTACACACAAGCTCATTCATACAGATTATATCAAGTGTACAGCACGCTGCTCTGTGTTCTCTGAACGGTGACTCTCATGCTACTGAGCGGGCACTCGTCGGGTTCAACTAGCGGTGTCCAGCAGCAACCAGCGGACCCCACACGCAGCAGCAGAGGGAGCCCCCCTCCAGCGGCCAGCACGGGACAGCAATGCGCGGGCAGCATGGCCAAATGGATCAAGGAGCACCTGGGGTTCAAGAGCTCCAAGCCGCCGCCTCCTGCCCCTCCTAAACCGGATTACAGGCAGTGCCAAGCTGGGGGAGCCCATCACCACCACCACCATCACTCCACAGCACCCCAGTTCCCGGTCACCCCAGCGGGACAACCGGACATCCTAGCTGCCTACAAGCTACAAAAGGAGAGGGATTTTGAGGATCCTTACACTACTTCTGGTGGAACTGGTCCCTGTGCCTCTCTAAACTCATCATCCACAGCACCCCCAGCATCAGCCCCAGCTTCTACCACTGCCCAGTCCCCTTCTTCACCTTCCCCCGATGTCAAGTATGTGTCACCTAAGCACAGGCTTATCAAAGTGGATACTGGTGATAAAGGAGGTTCCAGTCCCACCAGTAGCACCAACCCTGGCAGCGCCTGTAACCCAGGACAGCAACCCTTTCCTCCCTGTGCTTTACCCACTGGCATGAAGTCTCCCCCAGCTACATCAGCTGCCCCCCAGCCGGAGGAGTGCAAGCAGGAAAAAGTAAGTGACAGATGTGGCACACCTGTTTCACTTCTCTCCATAAAGTGCTTTCTCATCCTCCTGTTAGATTCAGATCAGTGTCAGATAACTCATTTGTTGGGACTCAACTTTCAAATACTACAAAGGATTTGTCCTCTCCTCCCCCTACTTCCTTACTGCTCCATGAGGTTTTCTCATTTGTCTCTGCATTGGGCAGATCTGTGTTAAACTTCTACACAGGCGGAGACTTTAATCAGAGTGTTTGGAATAAGCGTCTTTAACCCGTTGAGTGCCATACCTTTCTGACACCCAAAGGGTTAACCCTTTCCGTGCCAGTGGGACGGCCAACGAATTCAAATGTATACAATGAGTTCCTCTCTGGCTCTCAGAGAGTTATGTGTGTGTTTGTTTTTGTTTGTGGTGGAAAAGAGTTGCAACATTCTCTTGTATATGAATGCATGCATAACTTTTTAAAGGGATAATAAAGAGAGATAGCATGAGCTTTAAAAGGGAACCCATACATCCCAACATTTTAAATGGCCAAAGAGGGACACTTTTGTTTAAGGAGGTATTGCTGGTGGCATGGCAGTACCAAGGATTTTTAGGTTAATTCATGATTAATTGACAGCTTTGTGTTGAAATAATGATTTAGAGCAAGACCAAAGTATTTTATTTAGATTAATATATAAACACATATACCAACGTTTAAATAAACATTTTATGTGTTTTTATTGCTTTGGAGCAATGTGATACACTTATATACACACCACACAGTCTGATCTCCTAAAAAGAGGGACACCAGGGTGGGAATGGGGGACATAGGGATTCAGGTCTCAAAGAGGGACACTTGGGAGTTATGGCAACTGTACCCTGGGAATAAGTGGCTCTTAATTTGATTAACAGGTTCACTTACCTGAGTAAATGTCCTTATTACATCAGTCAGTTGTATCTAGTTATATTTTCACATTTTATTTGGTTTGCAATACACAGTGATAGCTACTGACGTTTTCGTCACAAGCTTACACCTCCTTACAACAACCGATAGGACCCAATGGAACTGAACGACTCTTAAGGGACTCTAGTTGTTATCAGATTAAAACTGAAACAATTGGTAGGAATTTAAAACGAACAAATGCAAGCAAAATAACTGTCTAGGTACGTCCTTATGGAAAATATAGAGCCACTTATTCTTGGGGTATATTTCAACTTTAAATTCTATGCTGCTGAAGAGATCATCACACCATTGTGAAGCAATGGATTTTAGACCTACCCAACATCTGTGGGGTTAATTTGAATAAGTAAATTGACCTTGTTTTGTTAAAGGGACATATGTTCCATTTAATGAGTACATACATAGATTTTTTTTTATCATTATAAAGGGAAGGTAAATAATTATAACAATGTAGAACACTGGTCCCAACCAGGGTGCTATAGCTTGTTGGTATGCTGCAGATATCCACTTAGGGTACCCCTTTTTTCTCTAAAGAATTTGAGTAAAAAATGTGAACATTGAGTTTCAGATGTATATTTATTGTAATTATCTGTTATACACAATATGTTTGCTTTTGTCACTGTGATTTGTGAAGCCTAAGAAAAACCATATATTAACCCCTTAACGACCCTTGACGGTCATGGTACGTCATAGGTAAAAAGTTCCTGAACGACCCATGACGTACTATGACTATCATGGATTTCAGGAGCCCTGACTCGGATCGTCAAAAAAAAAAAAAAAAATGCTCCATGGTTGTTTAGTGATTGCCGCGTGCCTGCGCGGCTGGTTGTTAAGGGGATAAGCCCTTGGCAAGTCACGTCAATTTTTAGGGGTGCCCTGAAAACTCCAGAATACATGTTATGGGTACCTTGCGCAAACAAAAAAAAATAGTTGAGAACCTCTGATGTAGAATCTGAAAGGTTACTATTTTTTAACCCTTTGAGTGTCAGTGGTGTTCAATGTTTTGCATATCCCTGTGGCATTCAAATGGATAACTGCATTATATATTTTCATTTTTAGTACAGTCTCCTCCTTTGCGGTTATCAGTGTGCTAAAGTGTTCTGATTGTGGTTATCACTAGCTTGCTTCCATATGTAACTTCTACATTATTTATTAATACTTCTTTTGTCAATAGTTAAAAGAAATGAAAGGGTTCATATACAAAGGCTGGTGTACTAAGAATTGCAGTCATTTTTGGCCAAATCAGCTGCACCATAGGAGACGGAAACATTCTTATTTCTTTAATTGGAACATTTAAGACCTTGAATGCAAGTGACTTCTCTGGTATTCAAAGGGTTAAAATCCCTATTTAATTCAGTGGTAATGTACATTTATTTCTTATGGTGTAATTGGTTGTTCTGTTTCTTGGTACCCCAACTGAAAAAATGTGTGTATCCTACAGCTGGAAGAGAGATACAGAATGAATACATCCTAATGTCATGTGTGAATCATATCGATTGTCTGCCACCTTTTTATCTGAATGTCTCACTTTTCAGGGTGAAAATTGCATTCAGATGTGATAACATTGACTGCATAACAAGTGTACGGAATATGTTGGCTGCTATTTAACAGTGCTTTCTGAACTGCTCAATATTAACCCTTTGAGTGCCAGAGGGGCATGCAACACATTGCAAAGCAATGCGTTGCGTACCCCTCTGGCACTCAAAGGGTTAAGCTTTAGGCTGTATTCACACGGGTCACTTGAACAGTGCTGCCAAATATTGCCATTCAACCCTCCAGTTATTTATTTATGTATGTCTGTATCTTAATTTATATAGTGCATACATGTATGCCATGCTTTTCAATAATGGTGCAATACAAAAATACAGGATAGAGTTAAGAGCATCAAGCTAAAGTGTGATCACTGTATTATTAGCATGGGAAAAAGTGCAGCACAGGGAATCATACATTGGAAAGGGGACTATATTTAGCAGCTTTTGCCTTATGTTCTCCTGGTGATCTTACAGCAGGGGGCATGTCAAGTGAATGATCAACAATGACATCAGCTATGGATGACTAGCTGATATCCACAAGGAGAGCTATTGATTGGATTGTTGGGATGTGCATTGCAACAATTGAATCGTTTGTGTCAACACTGCATGGTTGCACTGCTGCAACTTCATGCATTTCATGCTTAAAGTGGAACTTTCATCAGATGAACACAGAGCCTTAAATCATAATTATTTTAGCAATATGCCTAGACATAGTAGTCTTTTCAAGAATTGCTAGATTAAAGAAAAAATAGAACCTTTTTAGCAGACAGGCAGCGGGGAACAGCTCAGACATCTTGCAGAGAAAGCATCTCTGAGTCTGCGCTGTCCGTCCTCTTCAACTCCATGATTAGTGAGTTGAAAGCCTTTGTGCCTTAAGGCACTGGAAGGGACTGACAGCGCAGGCGCAGACAGCGCTTATAGCAAGATCCCAGCCGGTGCCTGCCTGCCTAAAAGGTTCTATTTTTCTTTAATGCAGCAATTATACCTGAAAAGTCAAGTATGTCTAGGCATAGCGCTAATGTAATGATTTAAGGCTCTATATTCATCTGATGAAAGTTCCACTTTAACGGAAGTTGCAGTATGCTGCATCTGGTTCTCTCAGGCTGTCCTCACACAAGGTGATGGTCTCCTGTGTGAATAGCTTGATTGAGGTCTGGCCAACAGTTACATTTTTGGATAATTAATACAGTTGGAAACTATGTTGCCATGTAAACAAGGCCTTATAATGGGATGTATTTGTGTAGCACATTGCAAAGCACAACGCTATAGCACTTAGACCATGTGTGTGTGTGTGTATAAGGGGTGTAACTACAGGGGGTGCATTTGTCCATGGCCCATCTGCCCCAAGGTCCAGTAGTTTCTAGTTATGCATCTGTGAAAATATTTTTTGCTTTGGGGGGGAGGGGCCAAAAAATATTTGCACTGGGGCCCTAATATGACTAGTTACGGCATTTTGTATGTATATGTAATTATATATATATATATATAATATATATATATATATATATATATATATATATATAATGTGTGTATTTGTTCAGAGATATTCTATTTCAACCAAGCAGAAGGACTTGAAAAAATTTGGTGAAATATGAAATTTTAATGTCAGCATTTAGGCTCACTTAAAGACCTTTCTCAAGGTCATTGAGGAAGGCCCTTAAGGGGGAAGAAAAGTTGACATTAAAGAGATAGTAATGTTTAGATATTAAAGGGATAGTAATACTTCGTTTTATCTTTATTTTATTTTGTAGGCATTAAAAAACATGAAGAATGATATAAGTCTTATCTCTCAGACCTTTATGGTTTGAGAGATCTTCACAAGCAAAGTTTTCCCTCACTGACCAAAACGGTTAAGTCTGCCATCTAGCTGTCAGATTTGGAATCTGGTCCGAGGACCGGCTGTGGCTCTACAGCAGAGCTGAGATTGCGAGATCTTTATAACGAAGTGTACCTTTCTAACTGTCCATAACATTTTTGTCTTCTTTTTATTTGAAAGTGTCCCCCTCCCTCCCCTTTTCCATTTGTCACAATGCCTTCCCAAAAAATGTAAAATCCGGTTGCTTGACCGGACAGATCGTAGTGAGGGTCAATTGTCTGTCTGTCAGTATAAGGAAAACCCTGCCTCCTTGATGAAGGAGGGCATGTTTTTCCTTATGCTGATATAAGATTTCAGATCTGAGGGAAGGCATCGTGACTTATGGAAAAGGGGCAGGAGGGGACACTGTAAACTAAAACGAAGACAACATTGTTATGGATAGTTAGAAATTAACACTTCGTTGTAAAAAAAAGGATTTTGAAGAATCAAACTGTCATAATATTTAAAGCGGAAATTTCAACTATTACTAAGTCGTCATGCGTTCATTAAGCGCATGGTGAGTAGCTTGGAAATTGATATCTTACCTTTAAAAAATCACAGATTCTAAAGAAATCTTTACCATTTGGAGACCGGAACCCAGGCTACAGCACAGACATCTTGTCTGCGTGCCTGCACCATCAGTCCTGGTCTCCATTGAGTAGCATTGCAGCGTGATCACCAGAAGGGACTGACGGCGCACAGACTGCTCTAACCTGCCAGTCAGTCTCCAATCTAGCTTTTTTAAAGGTAAGTGATGGATTTCCAAGCTAGTCATCATAATGAATGCATGACGACTTGTAGTATCTTAAAGTTCTACTTTAAACATTACTGTCCCTTAAAAATGCTGTGAAATGTTAAATTTAAAGGTATAGTAATGTTTCATAATAAAAGCAGCTCTAATTAATCTTCATAGTATTTGGACTTTGGAGAGTGTTATTTCAATTCTGTCAGAGTTGTAGTTCAAGAGTAATTCAATGACAAAGTATCCCCCTCCCGCCCCTTTTACTGATTTAACACTTCTCAGACAGAGCAGAAGGGAGGTGCACAGGTAGACTGCAGAGAGGGACAATCTTCAATTAAGATAAGGGAAAAAGCTGAAAAACTTGTGAAGGGGGGCAGGGTTTTCATTGTTCTCATAGGAAAAATAATGTCCCCTGCTGTCATCTGTCTGGTCTTACAACCAGATTCCACATCTGAGAAGAGATGGCTCACACTAGGTAAAAGGGGCGGGAGGGGAACTTTGCTTGTGAATATCTCTCAAACCGTAACGGTTTGAGAGATAAGACTTATATCATTCTTCATGTTTTTTTTAATGCCTATAAAATAAAGTTAAAATGAAGTATTACTATCCCTTTAAAAGTCTTTCTGAGTGCTCATTGATACATGGTTGCAATATACTATCTCTGAACATATTCACACATGTATGTAACACCAAGGCATTATCCTTCTTTTTTTTTTTTGTTTTGGAGTCCCCATTTCCACATTATATATACATTTCTAGTAATAAAGTATATATTTTGAACGGATGGGCACACACACACTCATATAAGAGGACAGAAACGTTGCATTTTCTTGACCATTAAATTTTGGTATTTTCTTTTGAAATCCGTGTATGCACAGGTTCTCCTTGTGTGTATGTACTAGTATGGAAGCCCATATACATGGGCTAAAGTGCACCCAGCTGCCCTGGCTGCTGCCCCAGAGCCGGGAGCAGAAACAGGATGTGAGCCGTCCGGAGCGGGGCAGCATGTATGGCGAGTCTCTACTGCGCGTGACTGCAGTCATGCGTAATTGAGACTCACCGAATGCGCTGCTCCTTAGTGGGGAGCTCCAGATGGCTCACAGCGAAGCTCCCTGGGTGCGAAACCACACGTGCACAGTACAGACTCTCTACTTTGCATGTGCAGTTACGGCTCACAGTGAGCGACACATTCTACCACATTATGTTATAGGATATGTGTGTCCATCTATTAAAATAGATACTTTTTCTTACTGGAAAGGAATGTTTTACATGCCAGCTCTGGAGATTTAGAGACATTTCTCAGGATATGACACCATTTGGAAAATGAAGTGTCCCATTAAGCATGATAGCAAACGCTGTGTGTGCAGAGTTAAAATGTGTTACTGATCTCTCTTAGGCAGAGGGTGAAAACATGTCAATGTTATCTCCAAGAAAAGAGGTGAATGTCCTGCATTTGGAAGTGTGAATGATATTCAGATTGTGTGAGAGGGAAGGGATTTGTGCCTGTTGCCTTTTAAAATGGAAAAAATATTTTTCCTTTTTATAAACCTCAGTACAGAAATGTAGTGTTTTGCATCTCCAGTAAAGAGCTAAATTCCTGTGTAGAGAGCACATATTGTAGATGTTACAGATGTTCTGTCAGGCTTGAGACAAATTAACATATATATAATTACAAAGGAAGGATATAAGATATAATGGTGCACTGAGGCAAACAGACTAATTTACCTTTTGGAATCCTCCCTCATTAGTGTGGAACTGCACAAATGTTAATGTCTTAAAATGTTACATGCCAGAGGCGTATGCAGCACATTCATTTGTAATGAACTATGTATGTTTTTGGCACTCAAAGGGTTAAATGCTGATTAGACACCATAAAGTACAAATAACAATCCACTTATATTTTAAATTAGAAAGTTAATCTATTGAATGCTAGAAAACTCCAGTGCTGGAGACCTCTCTAGCATTCAAGGGGTTAAAAAATGCTTAAATCATTAGGTATTTATCAGTGTATTTTTTATTTGCTACTAGTTGAAGAGCCCGTTACACGGGCCACAGTGCCACTGCCAGCCGGTCACAGAGCAGTCTTGCACAGTAAACACTGCCCGCGCCGCGGGGCAGTCATGCACAGTAGAGACTGCCCGTGCCGCAGCTGATACAGAAATGGACGCTCCTTCAGTGCTCCCCGCTCTGTATCAGCCTCATCACGGGCAGTCTCTACTGCGCATGACTGCTTTGTTACACACTTTTTATTAAATTATTATATAGGATGATACAATAGGTTTGCTCCAGTTCTTAAGGCCTAGATTACACTGCAGGTGATAAATGGTTTTAGCTCTGATTATGGGGACTACTGCAGTGAAAATCAAGCCCTAAATTGGACTCTAAATATGTTAGTCTTATTAAAATCTGATTGGAGGGTATAGATCTCAAACACCAATGTTTAATTTTTTTTTTCCTTTGATGGTATTGGATACATATCTGATTTAATTGTGTCTTCGTAGCATCTTTATGAGGGTGTCTTGGTGGTACTATCTGGTCCCTGCTAAAGCAAGGAACACATTAATGGAAAATAGAGCATTTATGACACTGGAATCCATGTATTGGTTCGTGAAAATCTGAGCAGAAAAGATCATTTGTCTTTATGGATGGTTGTAGCATTGACATTTTAAAGGGGAACTATCATCCCACATAAAGTTAAATTCCATCTGGCGACTAGATGATCAATAGTGTTAGTCGCCAGAATAATTACCTCCTTACAGAGAAATTCTACCACTCCCAATACTGACAACCAGGAAACAGCGCAGACTTCTTTGCATAGTGACATCTGTGCTGTCAGCCCCTTCCGCCTCTTACAGCGAACTGGGGCTGACAGCGCAGGCGCGCAGATGTCCCTATGCAAAGACATCTGCTCTGTTTCCTGGCTGTCAGTCCTGGGAGCGGTAGAATATCTCTGTAAGGAGGTAATAATTCTGGAGACTAGCACTATTGATCAGCTAGACACCAGATGGGTAATTCTTGGGATTTAAAGGGATAGTAATACTTCGTTTTAACTTTATTTTATTTTGAAGAATTATATAAGTCTTATCTCTCAAACCTTTATGGTTTATGAGATATTCACAAGCAAAGTTCCCCTCCCCGCCCCTTTTTCCTAGTGTAAGCCATCTCTTCTCAGATGTGAGTCTGGTTGTATGACAGTACAGATAACAGAAGGGGACAATTTTCTTTGTATGAAAACAATGAAAGTCCTTCCCCCCTTGACAAGTTTTTCAGCTTTTTCCTTTATCTTAATTGAAGATTGTCCCTCTCTGCAGTCTACCTGGGCATCTCCCTTCTGATCTGGCTGAACAGGAGGGGGATACTTTGCTTGTGAATATCTCTTAAATTATTTATATTAATAAGCTTTATGTTGTCTGGAATTCTATAACTTAGCCTATGCTCACACAGGCAATGACATTTCAGCACTGGTGTCTGCATTATGTTTCCTTAGCTGAAAATAACACTGAGATCTGGTTGGGCTGTTGAGAAGGATAATGTCAGAGCAGCTACTGTCTCATGTTCATGTAGCCCAATGCATCATATGACAGTGTGTCTGCACCCAAAACAAAAGGGAGACAAGTTCCAGTAAGTCAGAGCTGCATGGTGGCCTATTGGCAACTATGAAGATTATTAAAATGATCAACATTGTAGGATACCGAAAACACAAAAAGAGGGGAGAGACTGCAGAGATTTCTAATCTTGTCTTCAATATCCAGATACAAAAATTTCATACTCACATTTGGACCATGTCACTGAAATATTCCCAATGACTATGAGAGTATGCGGAGGATATTCAAACTGCCTCCACACAGAAATCCATATCCCATCGCTCGATCCTTCAGGAAACTCCACTTCACAATGAGGCTTGAGGAGACAACACAAAAGAGAAAAGGAAGTGCAAGTAGAGCTGTACTGATGGTTTTCACCATAAATATATAATAGATATTGTTGGATACTCACACTGTATGTCTTACCGGCACCAATCCAAGGTAACTGGTATAATCGCTTGCAGGGATTTTTGATGCTGATTCTCCCTGCTAAGGAATCACTTTACCAAGCATCCTATAAACATTCCAATCTTCACCAAGTGTAACCTGATAATGGTTCAAAAAGTGGCAGACCAGTCCAACTCAAAGGTATAAAATGTATTATTAAAAAAGATATTTAAAACTCCTCAACATGTTTTGTGGTGACAAACCACTTCATCCGGAGGATAACTAATAAAAACTTAATACATTTTATAGCTTTGAATTGGACTGGTCTGCCGCTTTTTGAACCATTATCGGGTTACACTTGGTGAAGATTGGAATGTTAATAGGATGCTTGGGAAAGTGATTCCTTAGCAGGGAGAATCGGCATCAAAAATTCCTTCAAGCGAGTATACCGGTTACCTTGGATTGGTACCAGTAAGATATAGAGTGTGAGTATCCAACAATATCTATTTTATATTTATGGTGAAAACCATCAGTACAGCTCCCCTTGCACTTAATTTTCTCTTGAAATTGTAGGATGCAATGCTTCTCTCCTGATACACACATATATTAGGGAGTCACATATGATTGATGTAAGCAGACCATCAGTTATACGCCCCAGGTGATGGAATCACTGGTGGCCTGCAGGGTAGTGCAGATAAGGTCCAGTGTCCCATAAGAACAAACCTTTGTCTGGTACTATGCAGTCATCTAAGGTTATATAATTCTGGGGACAGAAGGATACTCGTTAATGAAAGCTGTATATTGATATACTTTATAACAGGAAAAATGCTACCAGCAGTCCAGAAAAAATGAAAATGAGACCAGATTTGGGGTGGAGGGGTTAAATAAGAGTTATGAAATTTGAAAGTGAGGGCAATTAGAAAATTTAGTTGGGAAGCTCTTTTAGTGTGCAAAATACTCCTGTACCAGCTCAGTGTGGTATTTTCCTTTTTAGAGTTGTACAAATAACACAAGGATGTTGACATACTAAGCATAACTTGAATAAATTATCACATAGGCCAATTAAACGATTCTCCAAAATTCACAGTGAGTTCTAGCAAGGTCTCCAGTGCATGGTAAAGCCTATAGACCTCTTGTCTGATTTAGAATAGGTGATTCACCTTGAGCTAAGGACATGGATCGTTACTGTGAGAGCAGTGAAGATTGGATTTGTCATTGAAGGGACATGTGTTTGCAAACACAATAGCTCTCTTGAAGAAAAGAGGTTTGACATAAATTTTATTCCATATAAAATCATTGTACAGGGCTTTGCAAATGGCTGTTTTCAGCCGTTTAAAGGGTAAAAAAAAAAGTCCCTCTAGCTTGCTACTGGTAGGGAGGCTGACTTACACAAATATAGGCCAAAAGAGCAATTTTGTAGTGTTTTCTGAGCTCAGAACTGAGGCTGCACATTGCAGTGTCTTGTAATTTGGCAATTCTGTTCTCATGCAACCATCCCTGTAAAAAGGTATGATGAGATGATGGTTCTTATTATTGAACTAAGTCTCAGTACTGAGGTTGATGTACTAAGAACTGCTCCATAGGGTAAAATAATAATTCTGTTGTTTTTCCATTCATGTAAATGAGTGGTTGCCTGTATCAAGGGAATAATCTGCAAACGGTGCTCTTGAGATTTTTCTGTCTTTAAAAGGGTTAAAAGCACCATTAAAGCAACACTAACACTTAAAATTGAAATGGGGTTATATAAGTGTCAGTCATGCCTTCTGAGTTTTTTGAGATATAACATCTAAGAGGAGATTCACTAAGCATTGATAAGGAGGTGATAAAGCAGAGATGACTTCTCCAATGATATCAGTTCTCCAGTTCCTATGTTATTCTCTAGAGCCTATTCCCTATAATCTCCAAAGCTGAAGAAATCTGAATTGGCTCCGTAGAATAACATAAGAATTGGAGAAGTGATAAACTGGAGAAGTCATCTCCACTTTATCACCTCTTTTTCTCCGCTTAGTGAATCTCCCTCCCTAGTCTCTCTTTCGCTCACACGACTTACTTGAGTGCTCTGTTTCCCATCCACTCTCTCTGTTTCTCGATTGAGCGCTCTCTTTATCTCATACTATAATCTATAATATGAGGTAGAGAAGAGCGTCATATGATGAGATTTAGTATCCATGAAACACACAGACACTTTTGTGGCAGTAAAGAGGAGTTATCCTCACAAGCAAAGTTTCCCCTCCCGCCCCTTTTACCTAGTGTAAGCCATCTCTTCTCAGATATGGAATCCATTCCATAGACCAGACAGATAACAGCAGGGGACAATCTTCTTCCTATGAGAACAATGAAGGCCCTGCCTCTCTTGACAGGTTTTTCAGGTTTTTCCCTTATCTTAATTGAAGATTATCCCTCTCTGCAATCTACCTGGGCACCTCTCTTTTGATCTGGCTGAACAGTGTTACATCAGTAAAAGGGGTGGGAGAGGGATACTTTGTCATTGTATTACTCTCTCCAAAGTGCAAATACTATGATGATTAATTAGAGCTGCTTTTATTATGAAACATTACTATCCCTTTAAGGGGCTTTAAAAGTTTCTATTTTAAATGCTGAATATCTCTACTCAGGACATTTGGGCCTTTTTCTTGTGGCTGTTTGGGAGCATTTTTCAGCTATCCCCAATTACCTCCAACATTTCTGTATGTAATAAGCAAATCAGCAAAGTACCTAAGTGCAGGGCAGTGTAATCGCTGAAATGAGAAACCCCTCAAATAGAAAATAACTGAATCAGGTCTAATGAAATAATGTCCACTGTTTTAAAGGCTTACACTAAATCCACATTTTTTAATCCTCTCTATTTACCAATAAAACCCTTTTTTTATACTTCTTAACCATTTCCCTCTTTTGCAGTGGGGAAAGTAACATTGTCTACAGTTCTGCTACAAAGCAAGCAACTATCCCGATGTAATTGCCTATTCCTGGTATACTTAGGGGCACGCAATTATTTATCCACTGACAGTTAAATCCAACGCATCAGCTCTTAGCATTGTATCTCTAATTATTCTTGGTGGGCCCCTCATTTTTGGGGCCACCAAGAATAATAGATACTATTGCCTATGTTGTTTTAGGCGGCATGTTCTGTATAGTGGAAGGATTATGAACAGCTGATCCCTCCAACAATGAGCTTAAGACATGCAATTCTGGACAAACAAAATTCCCCAAATTCAAATGTATTTAAACAGGACTTTTAACCTTGACTACTATAAAGATATTCAGTGCCTTGTGCTAATGGACATTTTTATTTATTCCTTAGATTGAAGCTGGTTTGTGCCAGAATCTAACCTCTTTAGCTCATTGTTGGGGGGAATTGACTATTTAATACACTGTTTAGTAGTGTTGGACACTACTCTGACATGCAAAAGAGTTAACCCTTTGAGTGGCAGAAAGGTATGCAACGAATTGACCTTTCGGGCATGCAAAGGATTAAGGAGCTTTCTGATTTATAGGCTTTAAATCAGTGGGAATTTTCATTTATTCCCAGGATGCATTTGGTTTACTCCAGTATTGTTCTTTTTATCTTAAAAGAGACCAAGAGGCATGAGTCTACAGGGCTATAGAAATATCTTCCCTGATTCTGTTACTCTAGAGAAAAGACGACTAAGAGGAGACCTTATCACATTGTACAAGTATATGAGAGGTCAAAACAAGGATCTCTGCAGTGAATTATTTATTCCAAGGCCTGACCAGGTGACCAGGGGACACCCCTTGAGATTAGAGGAAAGGAGGTTTAGACTTCAGCAGAGGAAGGGGTTTTTTACAGTAAGGTCTGTTAAATTGTGGAATTAATTGCCCAATGAGGTGGTTATGGCAGGTACAATGGATACATTTAAGAGAAGATTAGATACATTTCTTTCAAAAGGGAAAATACAGAGTTATACTATGTATCAGTAGGCAGATCAGGAAGGTCTGTTAAAGACTAACTTAATTGGTAGCAGTAAAGCCATAAAATTCTCAGTTACTGGGGTATGAGGAGAAGGTTGAACTTGATGGACTTGTGTCTTTATTCAACCTAATTTACTATGTTACTATGTTGTCCTAGGTGAATACCTGGCTTGTCCATTGCTTTTGTTAGCCCTGCCTAGACAGCAATAGAGCAAAACAACTGTGACACAGGGTACAAACATTCACCCAAAATCGTCTGTGCTTTTCAAATTATGTTTTAACCCCTTGAATGCTAGAGGTCTCCACTGCATTGCTCTATCATTCCGTGGGTTAAAAATGACAAATCTCATTGTTTCTGTTGGTTTGACCTAAAATTATTCTTGTTTGCTTCCTGGATAAGGCCCATAATATTACTACTATAGGTGGGCCACAGGGACCCTGCCAGGTGCACTTTGCTGTTTTTGTATTCTGTCAGTTGCTGTGATTTTCTCCTCAGATGAAACTAATATAGAAAGGATTATTAGTTCCCTAGTAATTCATTATGATGTGACATCTGAAACGCTTATAAAATCTGCTAGTTGTAATTACGGCTTATGTATAAATCCTGCCATAAAAGAACTCTTAGCATTTAAAGGATTTCACAAAGAACAAGATTCAGTAGGAATCACAGAACTCCTATATAACAGCCAACAAAAGGGCTAACATTTGTGTTGCAGGGATCAGCTGTTTGAGATAAAGCATAAATATCCCCATCTGTGTCTCCTTGGGGAGACCCCCTTTCACTGCTAATTTCTTTTGGAAATTAGTTGAACTCTTTTTAGTCTAAAGGTAATAATGTCCTGCAGCAAAAAAAAAAAATTGCTGCCACTCCATTGTCTAGTGGGATGACTCTGGATGTGGTTACACTGTCTTGATTTCAATCCCTTTACACAGTGTATCATATTATAAATACTGGATATTTGAAACCATTTGTGCTGCAAGAAAAAAATGCAGATTGGCAGTTTTGTGCAATGTATTGTTATCGTCCCAGTAAAAAAAAAAAAAAAAGTTGAATGCTGATTATATTGGTTCAAAAACGAGTATTACTGTTTTGTCATAGACAAAGTGTCGGGCTTTCTGAATGCCATACTGTAGTTATAGGGTTAAGCTTTAAATAGGCATTATCACCTAAACATGAATAGGGATTTATACCCTTTTAAATATTATGTATTCCTAGCCAGCATTTAAGTGTTTATGTGGTGCATTATTCCTAAATATGTAGTCTGCTTTTTATAGTCATAAGCGTAACCATTTGACCCTGGTTTGTTTATACAAGCACCTAAAAAGTGATAAGTGAAATGGCCTGTGATAAATGGAGCCTTTTCATGTTGATCTAAAGTTGAGTTCCTCAAGGTTCAGTCCTGGGCACAGTGCTTTCTAATTTTGTTTTATCAATGATCTTTAAGTGTGTTTTGAAAGTACTGTCTTATTCTTTGTGATGACACTAAAAGATGTAAGGGAAAAAACCAGCAGGATGGCGGGATTGTATTTTTTTTTTTGGGCAGAAATACTTGAATACACTGAGTGAATTAATTGGGTACGTGGCGTTTAAGGTTTAAGATGTATAAATGAGAGGTTATGTATTTAGGTTATGGAAACAAGTATGATACAGATACACTAAACTGGAAAGTGCTTTGGAATTCTTGTTAGAAAAGGATATGGGAATAAGTGTGCAGTGTCACTCCGCTGCTGCAAGGAGACAGTATATTGCTATCATCTGTCAAGGGGATATAGTTGCACATGACTGGAATCTACTCTACCTGTTGTCAAGACTTTATCTGGAACGTGGATTATAGTTTTGGGCACCAGTTCTTAAAGGGTTTGGATGATTTTATTTTGTAATGGAAAACTGGACAAATTGTACTTATGTACATTAAAGAAGAGTCATCTAAGGGTGGATATGATTATTTACAAATATATATTCAAGGCCAATGCAAAAAGGATTTGTCAACAAAAACAAAGGTGGTGATGTTTTATAGTAAGGGAAGTAAGGATTTGAAATCCTTTGCCTTAGAGACTGTTTTTGCAGATAGTGTAGTTTCAAAATCTGTAGGCTACTTTTTTTTTAACTCAAAATAGTAGAGAGAGAGAGAATTGACAACTGATCTCATTGCAAATGGATGTAGGATATACCTCAGTGGCTTTTCTAGTTATTTTTTTTTTTACCTACTTTGGACAAATTTGTAAATTGCTTCAATGGGGTGCCTTTTTATCCTTTGTCTGGATCAATAAAAAAACAAGGTAATTCTGTAAATGTTAAACTTGATAGATTTTTTTTTTTTTTTAGCTTTGTTATTATGCGTGCTATAATTCAGCTAAACAAACAGATATAAGAGTTTATGCAAAGTGGTATGGGTGGGCTTTAATACCAAAATACTTCTCTGATGGGTTTCTTAAAACAATAAAAGTAAGACCTAAGAAGACTGTGTCATGCCATTCCCCAGTTGTCGTCTGGTATCCCTAGGGTCCTCCTGTTAGTTGCTTCTTGCATATCTACCTGGCTTCCAGGTGGGTAGATATGAATTCTTTCGAGCTTCTACCATGTATAAGTTGTTTATCATTCCTGATCTCTGTGTGTGACTGTGGCTTATGGCTTCCCCCCTGATTCCTGTATTCATCCGACTTCAAGTGTTTGAGCTCAGCCTGTCTACATCCTCCAACTCCTGGCATTTGACCATGGCTTGTCTTTGACCTGCTTGTTCATCCAACTCCTGGCATATGACCTAAGGCTTCTCTTTAACCTTCCTGTTTATTCAACCACACTTGTCTTTGACCTTGCTGATGTTTTCTACCTCTGCTTATTCATGACCAACCATTTGCTTGCTAAACCTGGTGAAGAATTTGACTCGCTCTGATTCTGTGTTCTCCCATGCTTGCCTGACTTGCTGCAGGGTATCAGCTGACTTCTAAACCATTACCATCTGAGTGGTCTGCTTCTGACGGAGTTGGGTATACCCATCCTGTTGTCAGACCCCAAACGTATTAAGCCCAGTAAAGGGATTTAACAAAAAGTCAGACACATAAATTATACATCAAACCCCCAAATTATGAAACACTTGAGGGCTATTTCTACCACCAGAAGAAGAGAGCGGCAATGGAAACCAGATTTAAATCAAGTTTCACTATTATTTTTATGGGTTGTTTTAAATAGCTTGTTATAACAACTTGTTATTTAAGGTAATGACCCTTTTGGTACAAATCTGGTTCTCTGTTCCCACTATATAGATGATCTCCTTACTGTCTGTATGTGTGTGTGTGGGGGGGGAGGCGTTACTGCTAGTTCTGACTTTTTTTTGTCACCGACTTCAGTTTTAGGTTTGACCTTCACTATGAAGACACTGATACAATCCCATATAGATTTCTAAAATGTCAAACATTAACAAATCACATTCCAATATATGGACTCAAATAGTTATTATTTAGATTTACCATTTGCCATGATAGTCAATGGTTAGCAAATATACCTTACAAGAAATTCTGTAGAATCCAAAGGGATAGCAGTAATTATAAAGATTGACGAGTCCAGTCCACCTGGTCCACAGATTTAAAGAGAAGTATCTTTATATATTCATTGTAGACATATAAAAGAGTATAGATGTAGCTGAAACCTTGTAAAGAGATGATCTTTCTAAACTTTTTTTAATGGATATCGTCTTTTCATAAAGAAATATCTTTTAGCATCAAAGGAAACTTAAATTATTTTTTTTTTCAAACCATTGGCCATTTTACAGAGTGATTCTTATTTGCACAATTCTCTACTAACTCTTCCTAAATTTTCAGATGAGGTCCCTATCTGAAAAATATTCTTGCCCCCACACAAACTTATATCAGAGACTTTTATACAACTTACCAAGGAAATAGATAATTTTCTTTCTACAATTAAAGGATGCTGTAAGTGTGTACTTTCTAGGTGTCTAAATTGTAATGTCATTGAAGATAGAGACATTTGATATTCAAAGTCTCCCCCCAGTGTGATTTGGGGCAGGTCTCTGTTGAATTGCATCTGGAGTTTACAATATGTTGTCTACACAACTCAGTCTTTGAGGAGTAGGTCTGGCCAGCCTAGACTTAACATTAAAAATGGATTTTTGCTTCGCACTTTATGCAGACGCTGCACAGTTTATCAATTTCAATTGAACAAGTCAAACAACAATTGGAAATCATACTGGATTTTAACACTTTGAGTGCCAGAGGGGTACGCAACGCATTGCAGGCACTCAAAGGGTTAAAATTATCTACAATGGCCCCTTTGGGCCTTTAATTAATGTATAGAAACATAGATTAATTTGGTTGTATATCTATTTTTTTAGTTAATTACTATGTTTTAAAGGGACAGTAACACCCCCTAAAAATATTGAGTTAGGTAGAGGTTAAAAAAGAAACTAATTGCCACAAATCCTATCTCTCAACCAGCTACAGTTTGAGAGCTAGAGGCACTGAAAGTTTCCCCCTCCCTCCCCTTCTCCTGACATCCGCGCTGAGCTGACAGCAGGAGATCCCTGTCTGAGGCTCTGCAGCAGAGCCGAAATCTCATTATTTCAAAAGAATTACTTCATTGGAAAGGTCTAGAAAGTGTGCTTGGTTTGCAAGCAAACTTTGTAGACTGTTCTAATGAAGTAATTAGATGGTAAAGTGGGACACTCAGGATTTTCCTTATGTTCACAGAAGATTGTCCCTCGTTGCTATCCATCCAGACCGGCTTGCTGCTGTGAGGAGAGGCAGCGTTATGTAGGTAAGAGGGGCAGTAGAGGGACACGTTATAACATAATTACACATGTACTAGACAGAGTACAGTATTGTAATAACGCTCTGCATGATAGAAAATTTGTGGTGAATGATCGAACCTTTATTTATGTAAAACAGTACTGTCCCTTTAATTGATATTGGTGTGTTTCCTATGAACTTTTCTTGTGTTCCTCCTTTTTTCTAAAAGGTTGTTTGTTTCGGCTTATTATACCTTGTACTCATCAATTATGAAGTATCCGCTGTTGTTAAAGGGAATTGCTCAGTGGTTATTATTAACATCCTATCTTCAAGAAAACACCAAAGCAGTCAGAATTAAACTCTTCATTGCTGAAGAGACCCACAGAGCTATAGTAATGAACTCCTTTATTGCTAAAGAGACATGCAGAGCTGTTTTAATTAATCCCTCCACTGTTAGAGCAATTTGCATAGCCACAGCATTAAACAGCACTTTGCTGCTGGAGGGAGACCTGCGACTTGGTGAGAATTCTCTTTTTTTCACTAGTGGGATCTACCCAGTTGTCAGACTTCTCTGCATTTAGATAACATCATCCATTAGCCACCTGCTCTATTTGTAATGTATTACTGTTCCTAGGAGACTCGAAAAGTCTTCCTAAGCTGCTGGTTCATTTAGAACTATGCTTTGAGTTTTGAACTGAAGTTCCATTGACATGTAACACAATGGGGGTTATGCAATAAGGTGTGATCAAGAGGTGATAATGTGGACATGACTTCTCTAGTGATATCACTTCTCTAATTCATTTTTTTATTCTATAGAGCCTATGCACTAAGATATCTCCCTGTTGAAAAATCTTAGTGCATAGGATCCATAGAATAACATAGGAACTGGAGAAGTGCCATCACTGGAGAAGTCATCTCCACTTTATCACCTATGTACCTCTCATTAGTGAATCTCCCCCCTTGTTTTCATTTCAAACACCAGTTGCTGGCAACAAGTGGCAACTAGTGCATTGAATACAATTCTATGGGGGAATTTTGAGCTACAACCAGTGATAAAGTTAACTCCAGCTGCATTCTAGGTAGGTAAAGCAGATAAGAGCCACTTTGCCCTCCAATGAACTGTATACATAAATGAAAAGTGCAGTAATTCTGTGCCATGCCAATTCTCCTTTGATATCAATGGGGCTTTTAACAGTTAAATGAGAGGTCTCCAAAGTATATCTTGTGCATTGTGTTGGCGATCTCTCTATTCTCCAAATCGTTAAAAGCACAAATTAAATGTATGGGACTTTGGGGAATGTGCAGCGGCATTGTAATGTGTATGAATGTAAATGCACATGACGGGGCAAGTAAATTACGTTGCACACCCCTCTGGTACTTAAGGGGTTAAAAATAAGAGTTTGAGAGGAATCTCTGTAAGAAAAAGTGAGTGATGTCATTCATACTGCAGTCACTAGGTGCGTGTGGCAGATCTCATTTCCTCCTCATGGGAATTTCAGCAGAAAAGGAGTTGCATATCTCATTTCCAAGGAAATTCCTGCAGGAAGGAAGTGTAAGAGAAACTTCTCCCTGGAGCGTGCAAAACCTTCCATTTAATTGTTCATGTGCTGAGTTATGTAGCCCCTTGTTGCATTTAAATATTATGTATTCCTTGCCAACATTTGTAAACATAGATTCCAAACCCTAAGAAATGTGAGAAATGTTTGTCTGTTTGTGTATGGAGATGTACCCAGCTATGTGTTTGTACAAACTCCTGGTAATTGCATTGTATATGGTAACTGAGGTAAGCAAGCTAAATGGAGATGGGTCTGTGGACTAAGAATGGAAGAGTTCTAATCTAACAGATAAAACTTAACCCCTTAAGGACCGGGAAAATCTGAGGTCGTTTTCCCTTAAGGACCGGAGCAATTCTGACCTTTTTGACTATGTCTTTGTTCAACAGTGTTTTCCCTCTAAGTCTTTTATTCCACCCCCATAAATTATATACTGTTTTTTTAAGCATAAACAGGGCTTTCATTTGATAACCTATTTATATGGATAACCCACCATTCACTTTATTAAAATTAAAAAAAAAAAAGGTAAAAAAATGTAAAAAAAACACAATTTTTGATTTTTCTCTTGGGATCAATTGGCCACAAAGGGTTAAATTTTTATGGAGACTGCATGAAAGGTATGACCGGTCAGTCATACCTACAAAATGTGCAGTTTAAAGTGGTCACTGTCCCCCCTGGGTGAAAATCCCCATGTCCCTTTTTCCCACCCTATTTTGACACTTTTTTGTCCCTAGCATTTGGTGGTGTATATAAGTGTATTACATGGCTCCACAACAATCACACTTGCAATATTGTTTAATTATATTTATTTTTTTTTAAATAAAAATATGTTTTTGTAAAAAAAAAAAAAAAAAAAAGTGTAAAATTGCAGGTCAAAAATTGACCTGCATTTAGCCAGCCTCCTGCACCAGCAGTGAAGGGGTTAATACCCCCAACTGCTGTATTTTTTTAACCACTAGGTGTCTCCCGTCTACTTCTGTCTCCCTTACTTTGAGGGCAAGGGAGACAGAGGCAGACAAGACAGGCACAGACAGCATGCTTTGCGTGCTGCCTATGTCTGTCACAATGCCGGTACATGTGATCGCTGATACGGCGATCGCATGAACCGGAAGAAGGGCTGAGACTGAATGCCCCGGTCTCGGATCGCTCAGTCTCAGCCTGGATTTAATGATAGCAGCGTGCACGGAGGCACGCTTCTATCATTTAAGCCATGACGGTCCTGGACCGTCATGGGTCGTTAAGGGTATAACAATCCATGACGGTGCAGGATCGTCATGGGTCCTTAAGGGGTTAAAGTAACACTAATGTCTCATAAAATATGTTTCTTGTTTTGTAGAGTTGAAAAAAATAAATTATGTAGCACAAATCCTTTCTCTCAAACCGTATTCACATCTAAAGTTTGCCCTCTCCTGATGTCAGCTGTAAAGCTGACAGCAGGAGATTCGAGTTGGCCGACATCAAGGAGGCTCTTCAGCAGAGCCAAAACTGCGTTATTTAAAATGAAGTACTTTATTGGAACAGTCTGCAAAGTGTGCTTGCAAACCAGGCACACTTTGTAGACCTTTCCAATGAAGTAATTCTTTTCCAATATTGCTATTTCGGCTCTGCTGCAGAGCCACCGGCTGGTCTCAGAACTGGGATCTCCTGCTGTCAGCACAGCGTCGACGTCAAGAGAAGGGGAGGGGGAACTTTAAATGCAGATACCTCTTAAACCGTAAAGGTTTGAGAAGAGAGGATTTGTGCCACAAAATGTATTTTTTTAAACTATTTTTTATGGGACCTTAGTGTCCCTTTAAGAATTAATTACTCTATGACAAGCTGGATAGTAAACTGTAGCTCCTAGCCTCCCTACATTGACACATTTGACAAATTTATAGAATTTTTAGACCAAAATGTTTATAAATGCTAATGAGGAGTACATTATATTTGTGGATTTTTATTGTAGTTTTTATCTTCACTTTCTTGCTTGCCTGCATCAGTTTCCAGAGTTTTCTGGTCAATAGACCATAAGAGATGGATGTAATACAATGTTAATCTGTCTGCAGCAATTAATGCTCCTTATGCTGCCTTTTCCATTGTTTTGTTTTTCTTACATTTCCTAGAAAGTGGATCTAGAGACACAATTTGACTATAATATATAAGCATTCAGTCCTGTGGATATGTGTAAGCACAAGAAAATTGTGTAAACCCCCCCACCCACATATTTAGATTCTACTGTGCTGCTAATATGAACACCTTTTGACTTCAACTTGAATATGCTCAAATGCATCATCATTCAAACTGCCTTTGCTTATTTGCCTGTGGCGTCCTGCTTTCCACTGACAAGCCTCTTGGTTAGGGGGCAAGGTGAGAATGAGACTGGTTATCTTTTGTCAACCATATAGGATTATGCCCCATGTGGGTCAGACAGTCATTTAACCCTTTCAGTGCCAGAGGGTTAATCAGTGCATTGCAAAGCAATGAGTTGCGTACCCCACTGACACTGAAAGGATAAGGTCACTAAGTGCATTGTGACCTCTAATGTTGCTATTATAACTGATTTGCATGGAGGTCTGTAGTCCACTATGAAGACTGGGCATGCTGCAACTTAAATACGTTCTTCATTCAAACTGCAGCATGCTGAATTCATGTTCAAACAACCCCACTGGGGTCACTGTGTTTCACAGCACAGGGATTTCAAAAGAATGTATAGGACACTTCATGGGGTACAAGAATCAGGCACCAAAAATGTTTAATTTACCATACCTCCCAACATTTCAACTGTTAGTAATATCTAAAAATAATTTTTAATAGACTTGTAGAGGGTACAAAAATAAACTCATTGCCACAAACCCCATCTCTCAAACATTTACAGTTTTAGAGAAATTTGCCATCAAAGTTCTCCCTTCCCTCCCCTTCTCCTGACGTCCACGTCTAGCTGACAGCAGGAGGTCCCTGTCCGATGATGAGCTGGTGGCTCTGCAGCAGAGCCAAAATCCCGTTATTTTAAAAGAATTACTTAATTGTAAAGGTCTGCAAAGTATGCCTGGTTTGCAAACACACTTTCCAATGAAGTAATTATTTAGCAATAACGGGATTTCAGCTCTGCTGAAGAGCCTCATCATGTCGGCCGACACAGATCTCCTTCTGTCAGCTTTACAGCTGACAGCAGGAGAAGGGGAGGGAGGGGGGACACTTTGATTGCCAATATCTCTGAAGATGGGGTTTGTGGAAATGCAATTATTTTTTTACCCTCTACAAAACTATTAACAATTATTTTTTAGCATTACTAACACTTTAAAATAACCAGAGAGGGACACGTTTAGGTGGTGTGGCTGGTGGGAGGGGCATTATCAAGAATTCTGAGGTAATTTAATGACAACTTTTTAGGGGTTATGCGCTAAGGCACGATAAAGTGGTGGTAAAGTGGAGATGACTTTCAGTGATATCAGTTCTCCAGTCCCTATGCTATTCTATAGCACCTATGCAATACGATCTCCAGAGTTGGAGACATTTTAGTGCGTTGGCTCCATAGGACTTGGAATAGGACTCAATAGGCCTTGGAATAGTGATGTCACTGGAGAAGTCATATTCATTTTATCACCTATTTATCATACCTTTAGTGCTTCTCCCCCCTTGTGTAACTGAATTAATTATATAGAGCAGTGGTTCTCAACCCGTGCCCTCAGTGGCTACTAACAGGCCAGGATTTGAGAATTTCCTTTTAAGAGCACAGGTGAGTTAATCAGTGTGAATGAGCCTCTGATCAACACACTTGTGTTCTAGCAGGGAAATTCCTAAGTCCTGGCCAGTTAGTGGCCACTGAGGGCACGGGTTGAGAACCTCTGATATAGAGCAAGACCAAAGTATTTTATTTACACAGAGTAACACATTAATATACTGCTGTGGAGAAATGTGAGCACACCACACAGTATGATATCCTTAAAGAGATAGTAATACTTCGTTTTAACTTTATTTTATTTTGTAGGCATTAAAAAAACATGAGGAATGATATAAGTCTTATCTCTCAAACCTTTATGGTTTATGAGATATTCACAAGCAAAGTTTCCCCCTCCAGCCCCTTTTACCTACTGTAAACAATCTCTTCTCAGATGTGGAATGTAGTCCATAGACTGGACAGATAACAGAAGGGGACACTCTTATTCCTATGAAAACAATGAAATCCCTGCCCCCCTTGACAAGCTTTTCAGGTTTTTCCCTTATCTTAATTGAAGATTGTCCCTCTCTGCAGTCTACCTGGGCACCTCCCTTCTGCTCAGGTTGAACAGTGTGACATCAGTAAAAGGGGAGGGAGGGGGACACTTTGTCATTGAATTACTCTGGAACTACAACTCTGACAGAATTGAAATAACACTCTCCAAAGTCCAAATACTATGATGATTAATTAGAGCTGTTTTTATTATGAAACATTACTATCCCTTTAAAAAAGGGATGCTTTCTGTGGATAGTGAAACTACTATTTGGATCCTAAAAATTATGTTTGGCTCCCTAGTTTTTTACATTTGTGTTTGTCACTGGGTCACTTGCATAAAAATTGTTACAATCTCCAGTTGTGTTGTAGTTGGACTGTGCAATGCAAAATGTCAAAAAAAACATTTTGATGAAAGATTTGCTTTGTAACTGTAAAATTCTGATCAGTGGTTCTGGATACAGAGATCCCCTTGCATTAATTATTCAGTCACCAAGTGTTTAACCCTTTGAGTGCCAGAGGGGTACGCAACGCATTGCAATGCGTAGCGTACCCCTGTGGCACTCAAAGGGTTAAAACCATTTGACTGCGAAGCAGTACTTCGAACATGCCTCTGGCACTCAGGAATCTTATCCCTTTTTTACCAGTCATTATATAAACCTATTAACCCCCTGGATGCTAGAACGGTCGCCAATGCATTCCAAAGCAATGCATTGGTGCCATCTCTAGCATCCAAAGAGTTAACGCTTTGAGTGCCAGAGTGGAACGCAAAGCATTGTTTCACAATGCGTTGCGTGCCCTTCTGGCACTCAAAGGGTTAACGTTGCTGCATATATCAGATGTGCTGATAAATATCTGACAGAAAGGGATAATGGTGACATGTAGAAAGTAGCCTTTCTGAAATGAAAAGATCCACACAATGCATCTGAACAAACAGATAAGATTTCACAATCCAGTCATGCAGATAGCATGCTGCATTTTTTTCTAGCTTCAATTGAATTTACATTTCAGTAAAAGTAAATGAGAATCAAAAGCCCTGGGGTGCAAAACATAATGAAAAAAGGAGCAGGGGTTGTGCCTGGAGGCTTAATGAATGAAGTGAGATATTCTCTCCGGGTGAGCAAACAGTAGGAGTCATTTAAGCAGTAATTGTATTTTTTAACTGTATATTGAATTTTTTTTCTTGTAAATACTTCTAAACTATTGGATCCTTGATGCTTTGTATTACATGAATAGATTTTATTTTATTTTATTTTTTTTCTTTCTAAAATCCCTGATGGGCAATTCTAGCATAGTCCTAATGAACAGTGATACTTGTTGCGTATCCATCCGTGTAAGTTTATACACTGAATGTAAGAAGCACATAGTGATTATCATGAGCTTTTATATTACAATAGTTGCCAATGTCATTACTTCTGCCATTCACTAAGATGAACATCCTTGGTCTTTTGGAACACATAACAAACGCTAGGAGAATGTCCCGTTCACACTGTATACGTAACAGTAATCAGATGTAGTAATGGTTGAAGTACTCCTATAAGGTTTCCAGGACTGACCTCTGGTTGAGTGTGCCAGTATAACTGCCAGTGGGGAATATGGATGTTGGTTCTTCCGGTAACAGAAGAGACAAATTCAGGTGCTACAAGGAAGACACACCAGTCCCACAACGTTCAGCATTGGGCTCTAAACTTTGATCCAAAGTTCAGCAAGCAAGCAAGAGGTTCCCTTCAACCTTTACACAGCATCGACATCCAAACAGAATAGCTGCACCATGCAAGCAAATGGCATCAAAGAAGTAACATTACAATCAAATATATTTTATTGATCTCAAAGAATAAAAGAGTTTACCACGTCCTAGACATCTGATTTCAATCTCAGGTCTTACTGTGGTGGATGGTATAATCAACACGTTTCGCAATACACACGCTTATGACTGCTAGTTATGAATGTTACTTCTCTGATGCCATTTGCTTGAGCGGCGCAGCTGCTCTGTTTGGATGTCTTCCTGCAACAGAACCCTGCCTGTATGAATCAATCAGGACAGTGAATCAAGCTTCACAATAGAGGTATACGGCAGACCAGGGGTTATAAAAGGTATCCGCATTTATTCAAATAAATAAAAATCACCTCAACATGTTTTGTGGTCCCACTGACCACTTCCTCAGGAGGAAATTGCAAAAAAAAAAGACAGCAGAGGGGTGTCAACTAATTAGATTGTAAGCTCTTTGGGGCAGGGTACCTTCCCCAATGTATTATTCCGTTTTAGCACTTTTCCCATGCTAAAAATGCAGTGATTAACCCTGTCCTGTATTTTGGTATTGTACAATTACTATTTCTGTAAATTGTGTACATGTATGGCGCTATATAACTAACTAGTTGAACAGCCCGTTACACGGGCCACAGTGCCTCTGGCAGCCGGTCGCGGGGCAGTCACTGGGCGCTCCGAAGGAGCGCCCAGCTCTGTATCAGCTGCGGCGCGGGCAGTCTGTACTGCGCATGACTGCCACACACGCAGCAGTCTCTACTGCGCATGTCAGGCGTTACACACAACTTAGCAAATTATTATATAGGATGATATATAATACAACTGCATGTCTTTGCACTCGAAGGGTTAAGAAGTAATAAAATCAAGTAACATTGCTTTCTTTCTAACCCGAGAGAAGTCACTGTGTATGAAGGATGTGCAGATAATTCTCAAAATTAATTTCAGGATGCTGGAGGTTTGGATATTAAATGGATGGCCATTTGACTAATTAAAATGGGACTTCATTAGGAAATGCTATCTCTAGATTCAAATCACTCAATGTTTTTTTTGTAGCAGTGGCTAGATGTTGAGCACTTCTGTCCATAGCACAAAGATCTGTAACACTGGTAGCATGTATTAACCCTTTGAGTTCCAGAAGGGTATGGAACGCATTGCTTTGCAATGCGTTCCGTACCCCTCTGGCACTCAAAGGGTTAAAGCTGCATGTCTCCCGTTTGGTTTTACTGTATCCATGCATTTATTTGGAGAGTGCAATGTTGTGTTATAAGCCAAATGAAATGCATGACTTTACCGGGTGGTTTTCTAAACCGGTGGTTCCAAATCTGTCCTCAGATCCAGAACTGGAGGATTTCCCTGATTGTGCACAGAATGGTGAATCAAAATAAGAGTCCATGAGAATCCATGTTCCACACACACAACAGAATGGAATTTAGGTTTATTGTTATGAATGAAACACGTCTTTCTACCCAATGGATAAATGTTTTGTGCAGATGTATTATAGAAAATTTGATCATCTTGGTCGGCAAATTACCTATTTAATTAGTGTCCGAAGTTTAAAGAGTAAGGGATACCACCTCATCCGTTTAGCTGGCTAAGGATGATGGGAGATTTAATGTGGAACTATCCCTCAAAATAAAGTGCCCCCCAAATAATTATTGATATAGAGATAAGCATATAAATAATAGTAATATTATTAAGAAATCCTACTTGATCTGAGACAGGCAGGCATCAACGCAGACATCTTGCCTTAAAGACATCTGTGCTCCTGTACTGTCTGTCCTGGTCTCCTCTGGAATTGGTGAGGAGGACTAGCATTGTACCTTAAGGTAAAGGAAGCTACTGACTGCGCAGGCATGCAGATGCCTCTAAAGCAAGAGGCCTGCCCATCAGTCTCAGATCAAGTAGGATTTCTAAACAACCCTGGACTTATACTGTTATACTTATACGATTATTGTTATATCAATAATTATTTGGGGGGCACTTTTTATTTGGAGGGATAGTTCCGCTTTAAAGCAATGAGATCTGCATAGCCACAGGCTGCCTACATCATTACTATTACCGCTATGTAGCGTGAAGCCTACAGTGAGACTGATGTACTAAAAATAACTGAGACGATTCCAGCTCAAACCAACGTTACCGTGTGGGGCAAATAGAAATGTCCTAAATTCCCACTAATTTCAAGTGGGGCTTTTAGCCACTTGAATGGTAGAACAGTTTCAACACATTATTTAGCAATGTGCTGGACACCTCTCTAGTGTTCAGTGGGGTTAAAGGGATAGTAATGTTTCACTAAAGTATCAGCTCCAATTAATCTTCAGAGTATTTGGGCCATAGAGAGCGTTATTTCAATACTGTCCGAGTTGTAGTTCAAGAGTAATTGAATGATAAAGCATCCCTCTCCTGCCCATTTTACCTAGTGTAACACTGTCCACCTCAGAGCATCAAGACTGTGAAGATGAATTGCAGAGAGGGACAATCTTCAGTGATCATAAGAAAAAAAACCTGTTAAGTGGGACACGGTTTTCCTTATGTTCACAGTAAAAAGATTGTCCCTTGCTGTGAGTTGTCCAGTCAGGATACCAGTTTCCACATCTATGGGGTGGCGGCTTACATTAGGTATAAACAGCGGGAAAGGGATACTTTCATTCATTTACTCTTGTACTAGAACTCTGACCATATTGCAATAACACTCTCCATGACCCAAATACTATGAAGATTAATCGTAGCTGATTTTTTTGTGAAACATTACTGTCGCTTTAAAGGAATAGTAATACTTCATTTTTACTATCCCCCATTTTGTAGTCCTTAAAAATCTGAATTAAACGAGACCAGAGGCATCTCTCAAATCTTTATGGTTTGAGAGATCTCCGTATTCAAAGTTCCCTTTCCTCCTCTCTCCCTTGACATCCCCATTCTAGCTGAGAGAAGGGGAATCCGGTCCCGGGACTGGCGGCGGCTCTGCAGCAGTGGCGAGATTTAGTTATAGAAACAGAAATCCTTCACTGAAATGGTCTTCTACGTGTGCTTGCAAACCAAGCACATGTAGAAGACCATTTTAGTGAAGGATTTCTGTTTCAATAACATGATCTCGGCACTGCTGCAGAACCGCCACTTGCTCACAGACTGGATTCCCCTGCTGTCAGCTATAACGCTGATGTCAGAGGAGAGGGAACTTTGAATGCGGATCTCTCTCAAACCATAAAGGACTTTGAGAGATGCCGCTGGTCTCATTTAATTCAGATTTTTAAGTGCTACAACATGGGGATAGTAAAAATGAAGTACTACTATCCCTTTAACCCCTTGAGTGCCAGAGGGGTACAGAATACATTGCAAAGAAATTCATTCTGTACCCCTCTGGCACTCAAAGGGTTAAGATCCCCATTTAATGAAATCAGTTGCCATTTTTTTCCCCTATGATTCAGAATTACTATTGATCTTAATATTCCAGCTTCAATGAGTGAGACATGGGGGGCACTCACAGAAAAACTGACCATTATTTACACCATCTTTTCGCTGGTGGGAAATGATCTCCACCTTGTAAGCCAAAGCACAGGGTGTGTGAATGAAATGGCATTTAATACACACCCTCTGTCCTTTAAAAACCTGGAAATGGGAAATATTTAACACAAAGTGATGCATTTTGTTCTCTGTTGGGTGTTGTAAATTTTAATGTTTTGACATGATTGGGTGTTATGACTTATTCATGCAGGGAATTTCTAGATGAAAAGCAAAATAATGTATTACATTTGCTTGTCTTAAATAAGGGTTTTATTGAGTAGTACTAAAATATAAAGCTAGCTTACTAGGGCTTAAGTATAATAACCAGAATATGCAGCCTTTTGTCATCAGTTTTGCTGCTTCTTATAAGATATTCTATATATATTCAAATGTGGCTACAATGTGTGCATAAAACACCAGATACAGACATGAACTGTGCATTATGCAATTTTGAGTTTGGGATTCATTTTAATAAAAATATAATGGCCTATCATATTGCCATGCTTATTATGAAAGTCTTGATATACAATCTTGGCCCCTTGGCAACCCCTTAAATACCGGCTTCATGCGCACGCGGCCGTCACTTAAGGACCACTGCCCTTTTTTTTTTTTTTTTAATTCGATTCTGGAATTCCTGAACTGCGTTCAGCCACGCAGGGAGCCTGGAATTCCATGACTGTCCTGGCACGTCATGGGTCCTTAATTCAAATCCACCCATGACATGCCAGGACTGTCAAGGGTCCCTCAAGGGTTAACAAAAACATTATTGTCCCACATGAACTAGTAAAAGACTGTCCAAGTTCCGTCCTCATGGGCCACTAATAGGCCAGGATGTAAGGATTTCCCTGATTAATCACAGGTGAGTTAATAAGTGGATCATTCATAGTAACTGACTCACCTGTCCTTAATCAGGGGAATCCTTACCTCCTGGCCTATTGGTGGTCCTTGAGGACTGAACTTGGACAGCCTTGTACTAGTAATCAGTAAGGCCTCGCCGACTGCTGTTACCTTACAATTAAAGAATAGTTGTCTGTTAACCTCTTAAGGACCGGCCGTGGATGCAGGCGGCGGTCACTTAAGGATCACAGAGCTTTTTTTTTTTTTTTTTTTATCCGATTCCAGCCCGGAATTCCATGATGGTCCTGGTAGGTCATCTGTCCTTAAAGCAAATCCAGCCATGATGTACCAGGACCGTCAAGGGTCCTTAAGGGGTTAAAAAGCTGTGTATACCCTCCACCCGCTGCTCCCTTTGATGCACTCAGGTCTGTTTGTGGGTGTGTACCTGTCTGGAAGCAGCTGATTTTACTGGTGTACACACAAACAGCAAGACATCTATTCGGTAGAGGCAGGGGGAAAGCTCTAGAGGATGTATTGCCTCTACCCATTAATGCCTGGCAAACTTTGGTTACACACTTAACCATTTCAGTGCGAGGATGATGAGAATTCATTACTCACTCCCTCTGTACTGAAAGGGTTAGAGGCCTCTACCAGCTACAATGTGTCTCTGCCCCTCCTCCACATGCCTCTCTCCCGCTTCTTCATCCATTCATTTTCCCCCCTTCGTGTCTCTTCCCATATGTGTGTGACATTGCATGTACCGGAGACTGGTAGCATAAAAAATATACATTTATTTAGAGTAGATTTAGAATGTAAGCTTTCAAGACAACTTATTTCTCTTCTTAATGCAGATTTAGAATGAAAACTGTGTGTTTTAGAGAGTCATATACACAAAAAGTACAGCTGGTTTGTTATTGACTTGCTCCGATATGCTTTATTTTCTGTGTGTGTGTGTGTGACTGTCACACGTGTTTCTGACTGTGGGTATGACATTGTATGTGTGTGTGTGTGTGTGTGTGTGACTGTCACACGTGTTTCTGACTGTGGGTATGACATTGTATGTGTGTGTGTGTGTGTGTGTGTGTGTGTGTGTGTGTGTGTGTTAGTATCTGTAGTGACAGTGTGGGATATTGCCAAGGGTACATGACAGTGTGAATAATGAATAAATGAAAAATTCCCAAAAATCAAATTGCTTATAATTAATCTTTAAAGGATATTTAAAACGTTGAGTGCCAGAGGGGTATTTTATTATACACATTCTTCCCATAGTCAAACTTTGGTTTCCTCCATAACAAATGTATCACTCCCTTTCTTATTCCTAACATTATTGGAGCATCTGGGAGAAATACATGGCCAGGATGGGGTTAAGAACCATTTTTCAAACCTCTCATATATTCTATTCATTACAAGAGGAGTCTACTTTCCCAGCGTTACACATATATCTTATGTACTATTCCCTTTGATATATAGGATATACTGGGGAGATATTTTGTGGACAGGAGGGGGTTAACTACCATTCTTTTGTAGATTTGACTAGTTCTCTTGTTTTAAGAGTTCTTTACATGGCAAGTATGATAGCGACGGTCTATTCATGTACACCAAGGGTTAATGTGTGAGCCAGTTAAGTATAACTTTCGATTGCTGGGGGAAGTATAAAACTGGCTTTATGGAGCCGGCTCTGCACCCTTTGAGAACGCAGACACAGCAAAATGATCATTGGGGTCTCTGATCACCGACTTTGTGCATCAGACAGTTTGCAGTCACAATGCATCTTTTGCTAAATACTGTTAAATAGATACTCTCAGAACTATCTCTTTCTTTCATTTTTTGGCCTTTATGGATCATTTGCCCAGCGGGTCCTTCACCAAATGATTTTTGTGGACAAGACCACTGGATCTTGCTAAAAGCGAGCATCTCAATGTTTTTGAATGATTAACTTTTGTGGCCATTCTCTGATGTCTGATTACAACAGCTGATTATAGGCAGGCAGTACGATCTGTCCTTACAGGCTTTATCTGGGCAGTCTCAGTGTAGAAATATATACCTATCATCTTTACTAGTTGATTGCAGGCAGATAGATGCAGTTCCAACTTGCATGAACAGCATTATCTGTAATAATTTTACTGTAATGGACATCACTCGAGGGATAAGTGAGAACAATCTCCATTCATGTATCTTATAATCTTGCCAATTATGTCCCGGTTGGTCCACTAATACCAGATCATCCGAGTCAAGCAGCAAGTGTCAGCTTATTGGCTGTACTCTGCTGAATGAGCACAACCGCTCTAACTCTGTAATATTTTAATTCCGTTATAGGGTGATTCTGCATACTTCTAGCACTCCATCTTCGTGCCTGTGTATAGGTCACTAAGATTTTCCTAATTATACTAAGACTGAGGGAGAGTGAGTTAGCAACGCCATGAGGTTAATGGCATCAGGTTCTGTTGCTACTTAGTAACTTTTCTAACAGTGATTTGTGACTGCTACATTGTTTTTAAAGGGATAGTAATACTTAAGTATTACTAATCCCTATAGGAAAGTACTACTAAAAAAAAAATATTGCCCCCAGTGTCATCTCTCAAACCTTTATGGTCTGAGAGATGATCACTTTTAAAGTTGCCCTCTCCCTCCCCCTTCCCCGTAGTCAGCATGCTAGGTACTAATAAAAGCTTAATTAGCATATGAAATGTCACTGGTACTTAACGGGTAACACAAATGGCATATATTAGCATATGTTAACAAGTGTGTGAATATCTCCTTAATGGTACATTTGCTGGTCTTTTGGCTAACTACAATTTTTTTTAATACAGTTTTCAAATATGCAACCTTGAATTAAGGAGAAAGTTCCACTTTAACTGCTACTATTAGTTTGAATACAAATGTTATAGTATACTTATCAGTCTCTGACAGAGGTGGGAGTGACCAAAACCTGGCATGTACTGGAGGAAAACCACTTTGAGGAAATGTTTGGGTGTTGGACACTGTTCACAGATTTTCAATGACTTGCTTCTCACATTATGTATGTATGTAATGAAGCCATCCTGCAAAACCGGTCTTGAATGGATTTTGTGAGCTTGAATGAAATACTTGTCTTCTGTCATTCCTACCATAATAATAAAATCTGCAAAGAATTCACTTGTTGAGAGCAGAGCAATGTTTTACTGATGTCTTGCACTTATATGCTAAGTGGCCTGGTCAAGAGGCTTTTGGATTTTGTAGTTTTTAGGACAGCGATGCTAACAATCATTTGTAGTATTGTAGTGTAAGTTAAAGGACAACTAATTGTGTTAAAATGAAAATATATGTTGTAGTTTATGGTTTGTAAACTCTGTCAATACTAAATCCTTTTTTTTCTTGCCATTTGTAGTAGTTCCAAAGCTACTGATTATGAACTGTGTGTTTTCCCCTAGCGTTTGCAATGTACCCAATACTTCCTGGTTGGGTATTTAGTAAAGTGCTACTTTATTGTCCCCTGGTGATAGACAAAGCCATGTAAGGTTAGACTTAGAGGAGTTGTGCATGTGCAGCCATGGACAAACTTCCAGCCAATCAGGATTAAATATAATTCCTGCTTGGCTGGAAAAAGTGTAGGAATTGTGTCGAGGTATAAAGAAGAAGAAACAATGGAGAGTTTTCCAAACTTCCTCCATACACTTTAATACTTTGAGTTTGGGGAAGCAGTGGTTTTCCAACTTTTGCTGGAATACAGCTCCTGTCATCTTTGGCTGCCCTGTGCTGTGGATTGTAAGAAATTGTAGTCCAGACATGGCTGGAGAGATGGGGATTGCCCAACCCTCTCTAGAATTAAGTGGTTTAAAAAAAAAAAAAAAAATTGATGTTAGTGTTTTTTTTTTTTTTTATATTTGTTACCTATGATGCCATTTTTTTAACCCCAAATGTATCTTGTTTTTATGCATATACCTCAATGCATCTGTAGCTTCTTTACCTTTTGTTGTATGTATGACAGCCTCTGTAATTGCAACTGGGTGTAGCTTCCTGCCTTGAGGCTTTAAAGTGAACAAACGTTGCCCTTCCTTGCATTATTTGGAATAACTGGTATTATGTGTTCGTTGCGTGTTCATGTTTTTTTTTTTTTTCTCCCTAATTTGTAAAGGCATGGAAGCTGAGACAGGGAAATCATTCAGCATGTTAGGGCAAACGACTATTTCAATGAGTTTAAAGAAAGGACACCTGGCATTTCTAATGCAGTTAATAGTGGAGCTTCTGTTCTAAACCAATAATAATTTAATTGACGTGTTATATTCTAAGAGCCTAGCAAACATGCTTTTGCAAGCGTTCATGAAGCAGGCTGCTGAAGGTAGAACATAGAAATATCAGGTCAAATGTCCCAGTACAAGGAACAAATGTTTGATTAAATGGACATAACCTAAAATTATAGATGTGTAATAGGCGATATGCAATAGGGAACAGAATAATAATATAGGCAGTCCCAGTCCTCCGGATTTTAGTTATTAGCAAATAGTGGCCCGGGACAAATCCTGACACCAAATATCTGATCTCTAAATTATGGGCTAAATATTCCAGTAAGGGGGAATATCCATTTTAGTCCAGAATATTGATATTTTCTCTTTAATAGTAACATGGAAAGGAAGCAAGGAAAGTGTGTCCTAGAAATAAATGGCTGTTCATTTGTTGAACAGAAGGGCTTATCTAGGTTGGAGCCCTTCAAACAGCTATCAGATATATCTATATATATTAATTTTAGATGTTTTTTTTGTCTCTCTTGTAGTATACTGCAAACTGTTAGTTTAAAAATTTTTTTTTTAACTTTTGCCTCATACGATCCATTGAGGTCTCTAAAATCCTATTGTTTGCTGCAAGGAGGTATGACCTAGAGCAGGGCTGTCCTCAAGGGCCACCAACAGGCCAGGATGTAAGGATTTCCCTTATTAAGCACAGGTGAGTCGGTCACAATGAATGAGCCTCTGATTAACTCACTAGTGCTTAATCATGGAAATCCTTGTTGGTGGCCCTTGAGGACAGCCTTGCTCTAGGTCATACTGAAGGACTAAGGACTGAACTTGGACAGCCCTGACCTAGGGGCACACCACTATAGAGATCACTATAAACAAGAAAAATGCAAATAATATGTGAAGTATGAATAGATACTCCTGCTGTATGAAGTGCACCTCCCTAAACAAATTGAGCCACTTACTGTTAGGGAATATTTCTCCTATAATGTTGCAGAGATCTTTGTGAGTCTCCTTAGAATAATCTAAGAAACAAAGGTTTATTGGTTCTTAACCTTGTTTGTTTGCTCAAGACACCTCTAATACTCAGTCTGGAATTTTCAAGGCCCATCTAACTCTTTAGAGATCATTTGTCAAGGTAATAATGAGTGGTATAAATATGTAAATATCTAATTATTTGATCTCCCAGTCAGAATGAACAAATTGTTGTGCATAACAATCTTTATAACTCTAAATATGAAATATCTTCTTCTTAAATACATAGTTTATTTTTTTTTTAAAATTGGCTCTCAGATCTGGTGCCTAGCACCCAAAAGTGCCATGTCACCCTGATTGAGTAGGTGAATCACTTGTAGTAGATAAGTGGGGAAAGTCAATAATTCCTCTTCTTAGAACATAATACAAACCTGGAAGCCGTCTACACAGATTTTTTATTTACAGAGCAATCCAATATATAGCATTCTTCACGTATAATTACTTGGTGAGAGCATACTTTGACTGATTTGCAGGCTAATGATACACTGCTAATACAAACGTCTCAAAATATTGTGCAGATTAAATTGGGGCCGAAACTACCGGCAGTGTAAGGCACCAGGACCTGCCGCCAAATGGGGACCAACAGGAGGGCTACTGAAAGGCTTTTAAAGTAGCCACTGTAAATATTTGTAATGTTTGTAATAACTTTTATTTCTGACTGGTTTGTAATTCTAACAGTCACTAATAAAGTTTGCTAAACTTGAAAAAAAAATATATTCTTGATAATTCTTTACATGATATTTAATAAAAGCAGTGGCCTGTTCTCCCCCCCCCCCAAAAAAAAAGATAAATAAAATAAAAATAAAGTAGCTGCAGTGTGTATCATGAAAACTCTATTTCCCTTCCCCGCATCAGTTTTAGCTCATAGATATAAACAGCACACTCAGAGCCTCGTCAGCGCGATACACAGTTGCTCTTCATAATTCACCTGTATTGTTCTTTTTAATGAGTTTCACTCCCCTATGATCATCAGGGGTTGAAAAGCCCACAGTAATTTGCAACAACAACCGGGCAGTTGGATAGCCTATAGATAGCAGCATGTGACATTGAATGAGAAGTGAAGGCACTCAAAGGGTTAAATGGGGTTTGTTGTACAAACTTCTAAAACTGGGAACACAGTCAAAATATGCAGAAGTTCGCCAACCGCTCTCTGCAGGGAATTCCCCACTGGCAAGTCATTAGACACCTATAAAATGTTAAAAGCCAAAGTCTGTTATTGCTGATGTGCTTTGAAGATCTGGAGCAAACCAACGACACTATAGGAACAAAAACAAAATTCCTATTCAACTCCATTGACTTCAAGTGGGGATTTTTACTACTTGAATATTAGAGAGATCTCAAATACAATCTGTTTTAGAACATTAAATAGGTTAAAAGCCACATTTACCTCACTGGACATTTTTGTCACTAAGATGCCAATAATTTGGCCCACAATGTTTCCACATTTCTTAACATAAGAATCTCACTGTGTAAAATAGGTAAGCCTACAAGTCATATGATTTAAGCTGATTTTGCTAATATGTAGTTTTTACAAAGTGTAGTAGTATATGTATATACAGTCTTTCACCTGTAAGAAGTCTGTACATAGCCACACTAGTTTGTCTCTTTATTGAGTTACTAGTGTAAAAGCCCGTGTACACGGGACAAGGTCCGGGTAATGTTAACCCTTTGAGTGCCTCTGGCACTCAAGGGGTTAAGCGGCCGCTTCATGTGCAGTAGAGACTGGCCGAACGCGTGCAGTCTCTGCTGAGCATGACAGCTTCTGACAAACATCCTATCAAGTTATTATATAGGATGTTTAACTAGTTTAAAAGCCCATGTACACAGGCCACAGTGCCACCCAGCAGCCTCGGCTGGTGCCTGGAGCCTCTGCTCACTGCCTGCGCTGCAGTCATACGCAGTACAGAGTGCCCGAATGCGCCGCGGCTGATACGGAGTGGGGCACTCCAGATTTGGACCAGAGTCCTCCCTACGCACTGGCTGATACGGAGTGGGGCACTCCGAATTAGGACAGGAGTCCTCTCTGTGCACCTTCCCCGGACCAGGCATCCCAGTAAGATGCACAGAGAGGACTTTGGTTTGAATTCGGAGCACCCCACTCTGTATCAGCCGCGGCGCATTTGGGCACTCTGTACTGTGCATGACTGCAGTGCGGGCAGTCTCTACTGCACATGACGGCTTCTGACAAGCAACCTAATGAATTATTATATAGAATAATTCACAACATGAGCGTCAAGGGGTGTGCACTTTTCAATGTGTTGGTTTCCCCTCTGGCAGTCAAAGGGTTAAAATGGAATCTTAATTCAAGATTGTATATTTGAAAACTGCCTTAAAAACTGCCTATGTATCATGTTAACCAAAAGTCCAGCAGATATTTAGTTCAGGAGATATTCTCACTCACTTTTATTTCTGGGCAAAGTGACAGTGAACATTTCCTGGCACTGCACAGAGCTTCCGTAGCATATGAAATGTCATTGAAGCCTTCATTAACATATGATAAATCACAGAGAAGGCTCAATAAGCAAATTATACTTCACTGACAAGCTTAATTAGCATATGAAAACATCACAGGTACCTCAGTTATCGTAAGTAAGTATGAAGATCTGTTTAACTGTACATTTAGTCTTTTGGCAAGCATGACACATAGGAAATTTTTAATGCAGTTTTCAAATATGCAAACTTGAATTAAAGTGTGAGTTCACTTAAACAGTTCATGTTAACTACTTGAACGTACATTGCAGGAAAGGAAAACTCTGGTCATTGTAACTGCATCTGGCTCATTAAACTGCCTCTTGAGTAGAGTATAACTGAAGAGAAATTCCTTTCTTAGCGCTTTCCAGCAGCCTTGATTCTGTCCTGTTATAGTAGCACAAGCAATGACAGTTGCCTGGGTGTAAACCACTTACAACTTCCTTTTTTTTATGGAAACGTCTGCCGTGTTGATTTACTCAGGCTTCCAGGATGTATTCTGTGTTTTCCTGACTAAAAGTCACTTGAAGTTTATTATGGCAAGGCATGATTTACCCTTTATCTACCATAATCTGATCCTATATACAGCTTCGCTTGTAATATATCCAGAGGTTGGGGAAAGCAACTTGTTATCAGTGATTCTTTACATTTTTTTGGCCCTTTGTCCATAAGGTAACCTGGTAGAAAATCATCTCTGTTGCTCTTTAAAGGGTAGATTATAATCTTCTGGAAAAAAAATACATGCATGTCACAATTTCCACTGCCGTGTGAGAGTTATAAAATGCAGTATTTAATGCCCCATTTCTTAGGTTCTGAGAAGCACTTTTTTTTTTACACTCAGTTGTATGTGTAGTACAGCCTTCTAACACTGAAGGGAGGAGTGCAATAGAAGACTGTTTCTCCCAGCCTAATGAACTGATTCATCTGGCAGTCAAAGGGTTAATGTTACCAACCTGATTTGTTAAAGGGACAGTAATGTCCCAGAAAAAATATTTATCATTTTGTAGTGATTAAAAAGTTGAACTAAATGCAAAAAACCCTATCTCTCAAACCGCTATGGTTTGAGAGATATAAGCATTGAAAGTTCCCCCCTCCCTCCCCTTTCCCTGATGTCAGCGCTTTAGCTGACTGCAGGGGAATCTGGTCCCGGAACCGGCAGAGGCTCTTCAGCAGAGCCGAGATTGAGATATTGAATAATATATCCCTCACTGGAATGGTCTACAAAGTGTGCTTGGTTTTATTCTTCATAATAAAAGCAGCCCTAATTAATCATCATAGTATTTGGACCTTGGAGAGTGTTATTTCAATACTGTCAGACTTGTAGTTCAAGAGTAATTCAATGACAAAGTGTCCCCCTCCCGCCCCTTTTACTGATGTAACACTGCTCAGCCTGATCAGAAGGGAGGTGCCCAGGTAGACTGCAGAGAGGGACAATCTTCAATTAAGATAAGGGAAAAACCTGAAAAGCTTGTCAAGGGGGGCAGTGCTTTCATTGTACTTATAGGAAGAAGATTGTCCCCTTCTGTTATCTGTTGTCTTACAACCAGATTCCACATCTGAGAAGAGATGGCTTACACTAGGTAAAAGGGGCGGGAGGGGAAACTTTGCTTGTGAATATCCCTCAAACCATAAAGGTTTGAGAGATAAGACTTATATCGTTCTTCATGTTTTTTTTAACGCCTACAAAATAAAATAAAGATAAAACAAAGTATTACTATCCCTTTAAGGACCATGACAGTCTGTGGTCCGTGGAATTCTGGGATGGCAGGGTGGCTGCATGTTGCTCTGCCATCCCATAATTCATTGTGCCAAAAAAAAAAATAGTGCCATGGCCCTCTACGGCCTCCCACCCCCACATCGGGCAGTCATTAAGGGGTTAAATGTTGTGTACAAATATATGCTGCATATTTTTAACAGTTGTCAACCCTATTTTAAACTAAAACTATTGCTTCAGATAATAATTCTCCTCTATCACAAAGAAGCACTACTCTTAAACACCTGAAGACTTAAAGGATGTGGTACATAGGAGTGCAATGGAACTTCCAAATATAATCAACTCATAATCCAGGGCTGTCTGTCAGCTGGGATGTAGGTCTATGTTGGGAGTAAACAGAAGTTCAGAGTTCCCCGTCTTCCTGTCTGTAGAGCTAAGCTGTTATCATTCCAAAGTTATTCCCTCCCATGTTGGACTTGCTGGAAATCCCCTAACTGTGACAAAGCACTACTACTAATCTATCTGTACTTTTATTATGTTTCCTTTCACTGTTCCAGAATACTATAACAGGAGCAGTATTTTTTTAATGAAAAGCTATGTGTTAAGGCTTTGCCGGCTCAGAGAAATAATGGTACTCTGCTGTCAGTTATTTTATTCAAAAGTTAAAACCATTCAAAACTGTTCTCTGTGCAACCAGAAAACCAAGGAGTTTAGAAGAGATTTATAAAAATGGAGTTACATGTAAATTTGTCTTTAAAGTGGAGTTAAAATGCAGTTTTGTTATTTATAAACTGTGTAACGTCCATTTTCTTGCATGTAACTCCAACTAGTAGAGGTTGAGGAAAATTGGCTTTAGGGAGAAGGAAAATATTGGTGCATTGTCAGAGGTGACTTGCCTTGTTACCCCAAGCCTGGTGTTCACAAATGCCTCCAGAAGGTGGCACTATTGAAAAAAAATGCCTTGTGGCACTCCCAACAATCTGTGATTACAAACTGATAAAATATATATATTTATATATAAAAATGATAAAAGCCCTGTATGTGCCACAGGAGGTGAGGTCTACATTGGACCCCCCCCCCGTGGCACACACAGGGTTAATTTTTTAATGTATTTTATTTTTTATTATAGACCTCATTGAGGGGCATCAGGACCCCTCCTGATCCCTCCAATGAGGTCTTCGAAAAAAAAAACATGTCCCCAAAATAAGTGACCCTGCGAGTGACCCCTGAGGCACTCACAGGGTTACTTTTCTGTTTTTTTTTTTTTTTTTTATTCCTCAGACCTCGTGGGGGACATCAGAACCCCTCCTGGTGTCCCCACAGCTATTGATCTCCCGGGTGATTGGGCTGGGAGATCAATTTGGCGACCGCAGGAGAGCAAAGGCTCTCTTGTCCTTCTCTCCTACCTCCGGTAGGAGTGAATCCGGTCAGGGAAAGTTCACTAACGTCATCAATGATCATGTCGCCAATGACGTTAGGAGGCTTCCCACGATCCCGCCCACTCTTCTGGTGATATTGATCTCCCAGCGCAATCGGCTGGGAGATCAATTACTGGGGGGCCATGAGGAGTGATCCTCATGTTCCCCCTCCAAGAGTGCCAGGCTCGAATTTTTTTTTTTTTTTTTTTTAAAGATGCGGTCATTGCATGCTGGTTATACTGGCTCATTCAATGACCGCATTTTACCTGTACAACATACGAGCTTGGCACAGCAGGAACAGTACCCACGTGGCACTCTAGGGGTTAAATCATTATTTAAATCTTAATTTAAATCGACTTGATTTAAATCAAACCCACCCTGGCAAGCTTATCATTGAAGAATGCCATTTGTTTGGAGGGAGAACAACTTTAAAAGACTCCCACCCCTTTAACCCCTTAATGACACAGGACGTACATGTACGTCCTGTGTGGCTGTCACTTAGTGACAGAGGACGTACATGTACGTCCCGGAAATCCGGCTCCCCGCGCGGCTGCGCGCCGTTTGGGGACTCCGGATTCTTTTAAAAAAATAAAAAAAAATGTTAGACGGGCGTTAAGTGACGGCCGCGTCTGCACGCGGCCGTCACTAAGGGGTTAAACTGTAATGACTCCAAAAATGACTCCATTTTATACACTAATGAAGGTTTTCAGTGGCGTTTTATGTGATAATTAAGCTCTTTGCTGCACCAGGAGACTTTGTCTTTTCTTTGAAACTAGAAATCTGGATTTTTGGTTAAAATGACACACAGGCAGATTTGAATAAAGTTTTCAAATATCCAAAAAAAATTCAAGGTGACAGGTCCAGTTTAATGCTGGTAACAGCAGGTATTAGATTTTACAAGATCTCTCCATTTCTCCAACACAATAGGGTAGATGCACTAAGGAGCGACAAAGAGGTGATAAAGCGTAGAAGAGTTCTCCAGTGATCTCACTTCTCCAATTCCTATGTTATTCTATGGAGCCTATGCACTCCAGCATTGGAAATCTTAGTGCATTGGCTCCATAGAATAACATAGGAAATGAGAAGTGATATCACTGGAGATGTCATCTCCACTGTATCACCTCTTTATCATGCCTTAGTCACAGTGCATAACCTCCAATGTTTTATGGACTTTTAAAAAGGAACATTCACTTAAAAAAATAATTTGAGCAAAGGCTCAAATTATTTTTTTAAGTGAATATTCCCCTTTAACTCCATGGATGCTTTACATGTCCAGCACTTTCTTTTTAACCCTTTGAGTGCCAGAGGGGTATGCAACTCATTGCAAAGCAATGCTTTGTGTACCCCTCTGGCACTCAAAGGGTTAAGAAATGCAAACTAACATTATTGCTTGTGTATAGAATGCTAGGTCTGACATGATTGGAATTTATATCACTGATTTCCAGACTGAGATAGCAGAAGACATGTCAGTGAGGCTGATGTATTAACGGGGCAATTCAACAAAACCATAGAGGACAAATAAAATTGCCCATTAATGTAAATGATTAATTCATCTCCTTGATTGTTAGAGAGGTCTGTGATGAATTGCTTTGCAAAAGAAGCACAACATTGCCTGTGTGAACCCCCAGCCTTGTCCCACTGTCTACTGGTAATCACAGAATCAGCACTGTCTGACACCCCATCTGGCATTACCCACTGCTAGCCATAGAACTGTACATAGACTGTCTGGCAACCAGGCCTTGTTCCACTGGTAGCCATAGTCACACATGCATTGATGTTAGAGTGTTAACCATCCCGCGTGTCAAATTGGTATTTAGGGCGTTGTGCCACAATTTGTTAGACACCTTTTTTGCACAAAGGGTTAGTAATGTCCAGATTTTTTTAAATACATTTGTAGAGGCTTAAAGGGATAGTAATACTTCATTATTCCTATCCCCATGTTGTAGCCCTTAAAATTCTGAATTAATCTATACCAGCGGTATCTCTCAAACCTTTATGGTTTGAGAGAGATCTGCTTTCAAAGTTCCCTCTTTTTGCCTTTCCCATGATGTCAGCGTTGTAGCTGAGAACCGGGGAATCCTCTCAGTGAGGAAGTGGCGGCTCTGCAGGAGTCCTGAGATCGCGTTATGGAAACAGAAATCCTTCACTAAAATGGTCTTCCACGTGTGCTTGGTTTGCAAGCACAAGTGGAAGACCATTTTAGTGAAGGATTTCTGTTTCTATAATAAGATCTCAGCACTGCTGCAGAGCCGCCGCCAGACCCGGGGACTGGATTCCCCTACTCAGCTAGAACGCTGATGTCAGGGGAAGATAAAAAGAGGGAATTTTGAAAGCGGATATCTCTCAAACCATAAAGGTTTGAGAGATGCCGCTGGTATCGTTGAATTCAGAATTTTAAGGGCTACTACTATCCCTTTAAAAAGATTATCATTGCCACACTATGGTTTGAGAGATATTGGCAATGAAAGTTCCCCCTTCCCTCCCCTTCTCCTGACATCAGTGTCTAGCTGACAGCAGGAGATCCCAGTCCGGGGATCTGCCTGCGGCTCTGCAGCAGAGCTGAAATCCTGTTATTACAAAATAATTATTTCATTAAAAAGGTCTACAAAGTGTGCTTGGTTTGTAAGCACACTTTGTAGACCATTCCAAATAAGTAATTAATTATTTTGGCTCTGATGCAGAACCTCATCATGTCGGCCGACAAGGATCCCCTTCTGTCAGCTTTACAGCTGACATCAAGGGAACTTTCATTGCCAATATCTCTCAAACCATAGCAGTTTGAGAGATGGGGTTTGTGGCAATGATGATCTTTTTTAAGCCACTACAAAAGTGTAGAAAAATGTGGACATTACTAACACTTTAATAACATATCCCCTGTCATGCCCCCACCCCTTCTTGTATTTTAGTTTAGTAAGTGCCGCTCTGGTGTATTTACAGACCCCCACTGTCTTTGCACTGTGTATTAATTGTCCCTTCCCACAGTTTATTTCTGTTCCTCTCTGCTGTTCTCTGCATTAGAAGGATATGTCCAGCAGAGAGACAGGGTGTAGTTTGCTTTAGTAACAAACTAAGACCAAGTCTACTCCTGGAATGGAGGACAGCAGCACCAGTGGAGAGCAAAACTGCAAACTCCAATGATAATATATGAAACTAATTGTGCATAGACAGTGTGTGTCTGTAAATGCAATGGAGGGGCACAGCAAGACACTCTGATGGACACTGCTAAAATATCTTGGGGGGTGTACTAGAAGGCTAAAATATGGTGGAGGATGTATTAGAAGGGAGGCAGGTTATTAACCTTCTCAGTGCCAAAGGGCTATTCAACGCACAAAACACCTGTGTGGCACTCAAAGGGTTACTCGAGGACACAGGGAAGGGGGTTGAGGGGGTCAGAGATGATACAGCCTGGACAGCATGTTTGTCTTTAATTGAGGAAAAGTGAGGGAGATATGGTACGAATGGTAGTCTGGTAGTAACCTCTCTGGTCTTGGAGTAGTCTGTTTCAGACCCCGCAGGAGCACTGTGAGTAAAAAATACATGACCTGCTAGGACCTTCATTGGTCCTTTAGGAAAGTTAATCAGTGACAGTCCTAGCTGGTCACTGGTAGTTAAGGGGTTAAGACATGATAAAGAGGTGAAAAAGTGGAGATGACTTCTCTAGATATATCACTTCTCCAGGTTCTATGCTATTCTGTGGCACCAAGGGTTTTACCTTTTTCCTCTTGACATCTTCTCATTCTGATTGGCACAATTTGTGCCGATGAGAATACAGGAGAGATCCTCCTCCCCGCTGGTCTGTCAGTAAGCTGAAGAACTATCATTGGCAGAGATCGATATCTAGCCAATGAGAGTGCTCCAGCTTACTGACAGACCAGCGGGGAGGAGCATCTCCTGTATTCTCATCGGCAAGATGGTGCCGATCAGAATGAGGAGAAGAGGGAAAAAGTAAACCCTCAAACTTCATTTCTATTGCATTTTTTTTTTTTAAAGCAAAACCCAGCACAGTTACAATCTGTATAATAAGTGGATTAAAGCAAACTTGTGCTTAGGTGAAAATTCTGCTTTAATACATAGCCTCTGTAGAATAACATAGGAAGTGAAGAACTGATTTCACTGGAGAAGACATCTCCAATTTATACCCTCTTTATCACGCCTTACTGGATAACCTCCATTGTCTCATGAATTCCAGAGACCAAAAAAGTTCAGTCTAAATTGTATCATTGTTTTCTTCTGGGGTTTCCTAGTTCAAATTGCCCACATCTTTTACATTTAGAATATGGTTTTTGTGCATAATTATTAAAAGCTTTAAAATATTTAATATGTACTATACGGAGCACATACACCTACAAATAAAACTTGGTTATAAAATGTTAAATACCATGCATTTAATGTTAGTATCTGTAAATGAGTTATTTTATTTAAAACTTGCATTTTAATGCCTATGTAGACTTTCTTATACTGAGGCTATTTGGTCAGTTTTGTTTATGCTGTTTGTAATGAGAGATAGGTACTAAGATAATTTATTTATTGAGATTAGTATCCATTTTTGTTCTATCCAGAAATGCCTTTGCTCATTTGTTAAGCCTACAACGTCTCTGATTGCTCTGCTAATGGGAGTCAGGGAGCCTTTGAAAAAGGCAGGAATGGTGACTCTCTCAAAGCACATGCAATACTAGATTTCAGGCCACTGGAAACATCCATTTTACAGATGCTAATATGGAGTAGAGTGTATTTCTGTGTAAAAACCCTATATAATTTCCTAGGTGTTAGTGTTCCTGGAAATCATTGAGCCGAGATATTTCAAGACTAGCTATGCATGGTAAAGAGATGGAGGAAATGGAGTTATATAAAAATCATATTTTCAAAATGTATTTCTAATTTATTTCTAAACATTTGCTGCATTATGATATAGAGCCTTCAAATTAACAGTAACAGTGTTAACATTGCCTTGTTACACTTTTCACAGATGTAATAAACAAATCTAAATTGTTTAAATTAAACCCTGCCATAAATGTCTTCCTATGTTCTTTAACATACAATTGAGATTGTAAAGAGTGCTGGGGGTTATGCACGAAGATGTGATAAAGAAGCGATAATACAGCGATGACTTCTCCAGTGATCGTACTTCTACAGTTCCTGTGTTGTTCTATAGAGCCTATGCACCAAGATCTCCAAAACTGAAGAATTCTTAGTGCATTGGCTCCATAGAATATGACGCTTTAGTGGATCTCCTCCTGATCACTCATCACAAAGTACTCTGATGGTCATGATCTGCACCTCTGTATATTAGAAGCATCTCTGCTCTAGTTTAGCTACAGATGCTGAAGATGACTTCTCCAGTGATATCACTTCTCAAGTTTCTATGTTATTCTATAGAGACTATGCACTTTGCAGTGTTTTACATACCGCTCTGCCACTCAAAGGGTTAATACAGAAAAAACATGTTACTTTCATTGCTGCTGTGTGATGTTTATATTTAACTAAAATAGAATTTGAGGTCACTGATTTAACATTCTGCGAAGATTAATTTCTGTGATGGCTAATCACTGGCAGAGTCAGGGTTAACTAACACAAGCATTTTATAGCCTCTCTGGAAGAAGTCATATTTCATTTCAGCTTCCTATTTGATTCTGAATTGACAGAGGACTGACAGGAACATTAAACTAAGCCTGGAAAACAGAAATACTCTATACTGAGAGTTTCATACATCCAACAGCCCAAGGCACTACAAGTAAATAAATTGCACGCTCAGGAAAATAATAAGACTGGTTTGGAAACAGGCAGATCGGCAATATATTCTGACATCAAGAATATACAGATATATTTATTTCTTCTAATGCTTTAAACCAGATCTGCCGACTTTTTTCCTGTTTTTTTAACACTAATGGAGAGTTCAGTAAAGGCTTGCAAATGGACAAAAGTAAAGGAGTGTTTTAGACGCCACAAAAAAGCTGTATTTCACTATACCAACTACTACTTAGCACACACACTAGATTTACATGGGCTGTCAGAGAGTGATGTACTCCCACAGCTCGTCTCTAAATGAACCATTAATACAACCAATAAATTACAGGAGTATAATTACTTGCTGTGGGCAGTAATGACCACAACGCTTTTTATTACAAAACAGATTAATGAAAAAAATAATTTTAGCCTTTCGAGCGCCATTTTGTTTGATGCAAATCTAGCCCGCTGACACCCAGCTTGAATAATTAAAAATATAAAGGCTAATTCATCTGGAAAATGAGGGGTAGAATTATTCAGGAAGAAAAGTTATCAATGTTAAGCTCTAAAGCAGTGTTAGTAAGGTATTTCAGGGTATGAACCTGCAATGGCAATTTATATTGCACTGTTAAAGAAACGAGTCAGATGAAAAGCATAACATGCTGTCCAGTGCAAGGTGCTTGGCCCACATTCAGTTAGAATGCACAGGCCATAGCACTGAATGATGTTTACTCTGCCATGCTGAACAGATGATTTTCCAGTCATCCTAATGTTATAGCTTCCTGGTTGGATGACAGACCACACATTTTTATTTAGAAGGCTGTTGTCTTTCCCCAACCTTTACAGCCAATTATTTGTTTATTTTTATATTTGTGTTGCACACATCTTTACCGCTTATTTCCCTTTGTTTGCCCTCCCCCAATACACACTATGTTCCCTCTGCATGTCCTCCATTATAGCTGCCTGCCATATCATCCTATTGTAATTTCTCCCACCATCACACCCTCGCTTGGTCTCTGTCCTAGCATATTTAAATGACCTTAGCATCTTTCAATGACCTAGCCTCAATCAGTGCCCTATCATTGTGATCATCCAGGAAGCTTCAATAATCCTCAGGCTATCACAGTAGGAAACAATAAAACCAAAATTGGATCAGACACCCTCACCCAAGGGGATTCCTTTTCAACATGCCCTTTTCTTCTGTGCTTCCTGGACCGGCTGTTCAGGGAGGGTTATTCACCAAGGTGTGATAAAGAGGTGACAAAGTGGAGAAGATTTCTCCAGTGGTATTACTGCTGCAATTTTTATGTTATTCTACGGAGCCAATGTACTAACATTTCTTATGTTTTGGAGATGTTCGTGCATAGGTTCCATAGAATAACAGGAACTGGAGAAGTGATATCACTGGAGACATCATCTTGTCATGTACACCACAGTAAATAATACACACGACACAGGTACAGCGAAGTTTAACCAGTTTATTAAGATAAGCAAGAGGAAGTACTTCCCCAACCTTAGTAGGAACAGGCGTGAGGACAGGGCCGAGTCCAGTACCCAAGGATCGACACTGAACTGTAAGCGGTTCTTAGTAGCCTATAGAGATAGATGGGAGCAGAGCCAGGCTTGGTTCTATACCTAGCAAATGGAAACCTGGAACTCCAGGAAACCTGATCACTGGAGCGACAGCTAAACTCCCAGACACGAGACAGGCAGACAGATGTCTCGAAGTAGTGACTCTACCAGGGAGTGGTAGGAGGAGAGAGACAGAGAGTAACTAGTTCTCCGAAAGAGTCACAGAACCAGTCTACTAGGTATGCAAAGGGCGGAGGCAAGATAGTGGAAAGTAGCCAGCTGCAACACTGGTAAGTATGTGAAGGCAATACTGTACGTAGGCTACAGAGCGGAGGGTTATGCAACAGGCCCAAGAGGCAATGGATACAGTGGCACAGGATGGAGGCAACGGAGCGAGAGGCAACCAGCATCTCTACCACGGAGGTAGCAGTTGTGCTACACTGATGGAGCGAGCCCACAATTAGCCCAGACAGGTGATAGTCAGACTGGAGTGAAGGACAGCACACAACGCAAGTCAGGTAAGCCACAGTTGAGAGCCAAATTGGGTAGTCAGCCACACCCAAGGTCAAAACAGAGCAGTGTCGGACAAGATAGGGTCATACACAGATCGGGTAGTCAGACAAAGCCACAAGATTGATAAGGAGAAAACATGGCAGCCAAGCATGGGTCAAACGAGAGCAACAGTGAAGAAACGCACAGATACACCACGAAAGGGCAACAAGTCCTAGCCTCAATGAGGTTTATAAAGCAGCCGAAGGAGGCGGGACCCAATTAGGCCCAACAGAATATGCCCATAAAGAGGCATCCGTGCCAGTGCCTGTAACATGACTTTACCAATGAGGAAGAGACCAGAGGCCATTCTGGCCGGCGGCCATACAGAGGTAAGAGCACAGGATCGCTTAGGCCTCAAAGGGAGACTCTGATACATCTCCACTTTATCACAACTTAGCAAATAAACACCTTGGTGTTCTAGAAAACATTTCCTCTGATCTGGGGATACAAAATCTGTGCCTGTATAGGCAGTGTCTTTAGGGGCTATTATCAGAAGCAGTAAATAGTGGTGCTTAACCTTCTGAGTGTTAAATGTTGAGATTTAAACATTGTATGCAAAGTCCATTTATAGACTTCTAAGGCTCTCTCCTGCACAGATGAGGTGTTTATCCTGACCTCTGCTGTCCCATACCCAGATAAGATTGGGATGCTTTTCATGCTGCTCTGTCACTTCATCACACATTGAGATCTGTATTGAAAGGCCCACTATTTATCTTTCCACATTCAGTAGTTTGTCTTAGAACTGACAAACCTGTAAGCAAGCAGACCAATAAAAGTATTATTGGTCAAACTTTCACAGTACAATGTTAAACTGACCAGACAATGACATATAAATAAATGTACAACTTTTATTCAAGTAGGCTATAAGCTCTTTGAGGCAGGGACCTCCATGGGGGAGAAATATTAAGATGTGATAAAGGGGAGAAGACTTTTCCAGTGTTCTAAACTCTCCATGTCCTATGTTATTGTATGGATTTAACTTGAGAGATCTTAGCTCATAGGCTTCATAGAATAACATAGGATTTGGAGAGTTTAGGACACTAGAGAAGAAATCTCCACTTTATGAATGTCGTTAACACACATTTGTGCCTAACCCCATGCATTTTTCTCATTCTTCTGTTTACTGAAACCTCCACATTATTAATTGTATTAAATGTATATCAATTTGTAAGATTGAAAGAGTACTCTTTCTTCTCTATACACAAATATGCATTGCTAATTGTACATTTCTCAGCAGTTTTTTCCACAAATTAACAAAAGCACTATGTTAAATCCACAGAACTCAGTGTCCTTTATTTGAACATTATTTAGGCCTCTATGTGCCATTGTTTCTTGGTACACATGGATTTGAGAAGATATCAACATATACTTGCATACTGCAAGTCAACAGCACAAAACTCTTACAATTCATTCTTACTAGCAGCTTGAAGAAAACTAAGATGCAGCTTCATTCAAACTGCTATTTTCTAGACTATAATGTCTTGTGTAAACCCTACCCCCTCGCTATGATCTTGTTGGTACTGGGGGGGCTTATGTTGATACCAGTCATATCATTGGCTAAAGAACGTGTGCATCGGCCATTGGACGCTGCTATGTGCAGTGCAATATGTAAGTTGCCAGTGTGAATTATTTTGCACTGTGGCCCATAGGCTACCATGCAGATATCAAAATGGCTGCATACACTTGTGGCACTATATGAGTAAACATATTTATTCATTCATTGTACTCTGCTCAAGAACACTTTGAAATTGAAGCATACTGCTAGCTATGATGGCAAAATTGTCAGTGTGAGCATTCTGATAGGCAGCACTTTTTTCCATATATATGAAGTTCACCATTGTGAACGCATCCTTATGCTGACTACTGCTTTTAGCAAGTATATTCCAACATTGTATAATAGCTTTACTCATTAGGTGTAACAAAGTAGAACAGATTTCCCAACATAAGTGGTGGAAATAAAAACACAACTAAAGTTAAATGAATGCTAGGAATATACACTTTTAGGTATAATAAATAATCATTAATGATATTATAGGAATTAAATATTTAAAAGTTATGATACTTGTTAAGATGAATATACGTAAACCAACCTATCTATAATTTGATTCCATGATACCCAGATTATTTTATGATTATTTTACCAGAATCTTTTTCAAGATCAAAAGAAAGTCTAAGACCCTTGTTAACACTTAGGACTTGAGGGGGTGTGCAACCCATTGTGGAGCAGTATGGTGATCACCACTTGACTTTTTAAAGGGTTAAAGGACACATGATAAGGATCAAATTGTTCAATATATTGAGTTCAAAGTTGTCTTCTTTTCCTTAGCTATAATTAATGCACTATAGTGCTTCTTTCATTTGCATCAGTACAGAACTTGCCTGAAGCATCAACCTATTACTTCATACAACTTCACCAGTGATGTCTTGTTGACGAAGCAAGTAGATATAATAGACGAGTCAACCTCAATATCTTTAATGGTGTGGTGGTACAGAAACAAAAGGCTTTGACGTAATAAATCCTATTAACTTTTATATTGTAGCTACTGTGAGATGCAATATTGACTTTCCCTATTCTGAGCTTAAGAGGTCCAAATGCAATAGCAAGTTGTTCATTTAAAGATGTAGATACTTATTGAAGACCATTAGAGCTTCTCTAATGAAAAATTGGCTGAAATTTAAATTTCTCATGAACTACAAATCTGCTAGTCTTGAAATACTGCTCTGCATGGACTACAAACTATGCAGATTGGTCGGAGCTCCTTTAATTTGGAAATATTACTATTGCTTTAAAGCCACAGTTAAGTTATCACTCAACTGCACACAAGCCATGAAATACTGGCTACTTTTTTCCAACTTAACGCCACACCCCATGTGCTTTGCTGATGACATCAGACATGACATCACAAATTACATAGTGATGGCATTGATTTAGAAAGTGTTACAAAAAATACGGAAACAAGAAAACTAAAAATAACACATTGGCTTTTTATTTTTTTTTACAGTTACAATTTTTTTTTAAAGTGGAGCTTTCACTTTAATTCAAAATTGCATATTTGAAAACTGCATTAAAACCTGCCTATGTGTCATGTTATATATTGCCTTCACATTGCCCCCACCAGCTCCACATTGCCCTCACATTGCCCCCCATCAGCTCCACATTGCCCCCATCAGCTCCATATTGCCCTCACATTGCCCCCATCAGCTCCACATTGCCCCCATCAGCTCCATATTGCCCTCACATTGCCCCCATCAGCTCCACATTGCCCCCATTAGCTCCACATTGCCCTCACATTGCCCCCCATCAGCTCAATATTGCCCTCACATTGCCCCCCATCAGCTCAATATTGCCCTCACATTGCCCCAGTGTCTGTTTCCTACCTCTCCCTTGGTGATCCAGCGGGCAGCGGCAAGAGAGCTCTGTGCATCCTCCTTCTGCACAGAGCTGTAGCTGCTGGAGCTCCCATGCGGTCTTCAGTAATGCAGAGCGCTGGGCGATGATGCCATCTCCCAGCGCTCTGTATTCCTAAAAACCCGACGAGGAAGTGCAGTACCTACAGGTCTGTGCTGAAGGAGGAGGTACAGACCTGTCTTCATGGCGCCGAGTGGGGAGGCGAATTTAATAATAAAAAAAAAAATCCCACCACACACGATCGGATGATCCCAGTAACAGGCGCCCCTCTGTTGGGTGCACCTGTAGGCAGATGCCTACTCTGCCTAATTATAAATCCAGCCTTGACTATTCCCCATATTGTAGCTATTTCAAAAGGAATTGAATTGCCCCCAGATTCAGCTCTCAAACCTTTATGGTTTGAGAGAAAACAGTAAGCAAAGTTCCCCCTTCCCTCCCCCTTCTAGTCTTAACCCCTTAGGGACCCTTGACGTACCAGGACCGTCACGGTCCTTGAACTACTCAAGGACTGATGACGGTCATGGTACGTCACGTACTTTTTACTTACAGCGCTCTACCGGGAGTGCTGTAAGTAAAAATAGGGCATGAAATAGACCGCTCCAAGATCTGAGCGATCTCTTTCAAGCCCCATAGTGACGCGCCGATACACGTGACAGGTCACGTGTACCGGCGCGTCAAAGTGCCCCTATGCGGTCGTTATGGGACGGAAATGTCCCATAACCTCCGGTCCTTAAGGGGTTAATGAATGACTTCTTGGTTTTTGCTCAGCTCCTTGAGTAAATAGTTCCTCTCACTTCTGTTTTATCTGGAGGAGAGGACTGGCTCCTGTGTTCAACATGGGGTGAGAGAAAAGGATTTAATGGTAATAAAATCCTCTTTTGATAATTCTCACTGCAAGCTGTTTTGATAAACTTCCAGGACGTCTAATGCTCCTAAACCTTCAGCAAGTAAGAAAAGGCATGTATCTAGACCTGTTGTAATAAGGATGAGAAAGCACAGCTAAAGCTCAAATACAATGCAGAATTTAAGAAAAATCTTACTATTTCAGACCCATCCAGCCCATGTGAAAACCAACTAATATTAATGGCTGCTGTCCACATGGTTTGCACATTAATTTGTGGTTGGGATGAGTATAGTAACCTCCCAAAACGGTTCTTGTCTAATTTCCATAGGCTACTGTACAGATGTTGCTTACTGCAAATTTCAACATTTCTTCTGAGGGAAAGCATTAAAGTTGCAACATGCTAGTTTTTGGTACAGTCTCAAGAGTTGGTAGTCACTCATGTGACAGGCACCATATTCCAGCATGTTGCCTCTGCCATGGGAGACAGATCCAATGTAGCTTCATTGTGTTGGTGTTGCCCGTGTGAAAGCAGCCTTAACGTGGTTGTACTGACTAAAATACATTTTTATTTTGGTCCACCGTTACAATTGCAACCTAAAAAGTAACTACAGCTGTGATCAGAATGATTTAGTATAGCACAAATTCCAAGAACACATTATCAAATATTTGATTGTAACTTTAAATTCTTTTCTTGTTTTAAGGGGAGTCAATGTGGTTCAAATTAAAAGAAAAAACATTTCACATTGCTCACTAAAACATCTCATGGTAGCCTGATTCCTTTTATTGATCGTCTGAGCCTCAGGAGACATCCAGGAGATCATAATAATTTTCTGTGCGTATGAAGCCAAATAGCTTCTTATTTCTGCTTTATGGTTGTCACATATTGGTCTATACTTTTTCATGGATTCTGTTTACTTGATGAATACAAATACAAAACCTTTATACCCATCATTTGACAAACCACAATGAATGACATAGACACATTTAATATCATTTAGTATTTTTTTTTCTTCCTTTTTTGGGTACATTGTTCATATCTATGTATTGCATGAATTCAAATCTAACGCCTTGATTACTTAATTGGTGATGCCACTTAGAGATCATTTGCAGTCCACTTAGTGGACAGCAGTGGTATCACACAGTACTTTATAAAATGAAGACCTTGTTCTCATTGGGGATACCAAAGCAGACATTACACTGTCACGATAGTGTTGCCCATGTCTTTTGTAGTGCATTCTCCAACAGGCTGAAAACGGGAGGGAGGTGTGCACTTTAAAGTAGCCAGCTGGCCCACATAGGAATCAGAATTATTTAACTGGTTGGAAACCTCATGGACCAACCTGTGATTGGATTGTTGCAAAGAGCATTACAGTAATTAATTCCCCGTTTGAACAGCCTGCGTGGAGGCCTTCATTGCTACAACTCCCTGGAGACTCTCGCTATTCACCAGTGTTGCAGCAAGCTGCACTTGGGTACCCCCCATCACAATTGTATGTCTGCCTGTAAATTGTCTTAATTTGCAGTGACCCCTCTTTATGGGGGACTATGCACAGCACTGGATTTGTTGCAGCACAGTCAACTATGTGAACAAGTGTCACAGAGTGCCTTGGAATAAAGACACTGAGAAGTACAGATACAGTAAAGTAATAAATTTATTGAGAATTAGCATAAAATAAAGTAAGATAGCACTTCCCCAACCCTCACAGGACCAGGTGTAAGGACAGTGCAGGAGCACTTCCCTAACCCTCACTAGAGTGGTATGGGGGCAGCACTGGATCGCCCGACTGTAAGGAGGCAAACACCACTCTGAATATATGCATAAATGCTAGTAGCAGGGATGGTAGCAGCTACTAGTGTAGGAGCAGCTGGGAAGTCCCTGTGAACAGAGGGAAAAATCCCCTAGTACGCTAGTGTAGTGGTGACTGAGAATCCCTAGAACGCTCTAGGTTAACCAACAGGCAATGGTCACAGTGAATCCCTAGAATGCTAGGGCAACCAACAGGCAGCAGTGACTGAATCCCTAGAATGCTCTAGGGTAACCAACAGGCAGTGGTGACTGCGAATCCCTAAAACGCTAAGGTAACCAACAGGCAGCGGTGACTGAATCCCTAGAACTCTCTAGGGTAACCAACAGGCAATGGTGACTGCAAATCCCTAGAACACTACGGTAAACCAACAAGCAGCGGTGACTGAGAATCCCTAGAATGCTAGGGTACCCAATGGCTAGAGTGGAACAGCAGAAAGGCCAGTAACACGGACTGATGCAGGCTGAGCACCGCTCGAGTGATGCAGCATTAGGGCACTAAGAGTGCAAGTGGACACAGTAGGCCACGGGTAAAGGATAATCAGAAGTCAGCAGGAGCAGAGTTAGTCAGCCAAAGCCAGGAGTCAGACCGGAATGGATAGTCAGCCAAAGCCAGGAGTCAGACTGGAGCGGGTAGTTGGCCAAAGCCAGGAGTCAGACCGGAGCGGGTAGTTGGCCAAAGCCAGGAGTCAGACCGGAGCAGGTAGTTGGCCAAAGCCAGGAGTCAGACCGGAGTGGGTAGTCGGCCAAAGCCAGGAGTCAGACCGGAGTGGGTAGTCGGCCAAAGCCAGGAGTCAGACCGGAGTGGGTAGTCGGCCAAAACCAGGAGTCAGACTGGAGTGGGTAGTCGGCCAAAGCCAGGAGTCAGACTGGAACAGAAGGCAGCTAGTCAGGGATCAACGGAGCTGAAGTCAGAATGTAGCCAGGAGTCATACACAGAAATGGAGCAACGGAATCATAAGAGCTATAGCGCACAGGTACGCCACGAAAGGGCCAATGAGTAAAGGCAAGCTGAGGCCTATAAGGCCTAGCAAGTAGGTGGAGACTCCTTCTGGCAATTATCGGTGGCCAATAAGAATAGCGAATGTGCTTCAGCGCGACAACCAGGAAGTACAGCAATGTCGCCTGCAGCATTGCAGAGGCAATCACGTGCACCGTGATAACAAGCCCTTATTGCAATCTGTTGGAAATGCATGTGTTATTGGTAATGCTGATTGAAAAGTTAGTCTTTTAATATATATTTCTTTTTATCATCACAGACATCTACATAAGATTTGTGGGCTGGCATAATAGAAAAAAATTACTACCATATGCTGCATGATAATTACAAAGTACCTTGGTTTAATAAATATAAATTTGGGTTTGTGGAATAGTGAAACTTTTTCCTTGGATATTTTTATCCCTGCTATCATACGGCTCTGCATTAGATTTACCCTTCACAAAGACTCATATATAGCCAGAAGAAAATACATACATTTATACACAATACTCATTGCAGGACAAAATAATTGGATAAGTAAAAGACTTTGACTTACAGGAAGGTTCCCAAATGCCTTGAACACAAGCCATAAGACAGTTTTGTTCTCTTAGAAGGCAACGGCAGTAAATGGCAGAATTAGCACAACAAAAGAATCCACGTGAATGAAACCAGTTCCCTAGAGATTTTTCCAATCTAGAAGCATTCTTGAGCTGTGAATAGCTAAATCTCCTTTAAAAAAAAATCATACTAAGCACATCTAAGGTTGCATACAACTAAATATTAACCTTTTAAACATACAATTCTGGAGTAAATAGCTGATTAAAGCATCTTTGATTCAGAATTACAGAAATAAGAAATATTTACTAATATTTTCATTCACAGCAAAAACAATTATACTATTTTATGTTGAGTAAAGCAAGGGTGAGATGTACTAAGGGTAGATGCAATGGCGAAATGCATCTGGCGATGTGTGTCAATTGCTTTGGTATATGCTCTAAGGGCTGTATGTGAAGCAATGCTTTTAGCATTCATGGGGTTAATTTGCCATTTAAATGAATGGGAATTTTTGGAATTTTCATTCTCCCGTATGGTGCCCGCAAATTCTTCCACTTTACTTTTGAACATATGGCCCGAAGTGTTTTCTTTGCAGGGGGTGGGGGTGTTATTCATTAGCATATAAATTTGACATAATGCTGGAAATGTTAGGGAGCTCAAGTGGATGGAGGGAGAGGAGAGGATGGTCCCAGAATCTTCACCACAGGGGACAGATAAACAGTCCCAAAATTTCCCTGAGGCCTTGAACTCCTTGAATGCTAGACACATCTCTAGCATATCCTATATTATAATTTGCTAAGGATTTTTGTCAGAAGCCATCATGTGCAGTAGAGACGGCTGCGAGTGCTGCAGTCATGCTCACTACAGATAGGGTTGCCACCTTTTGTTCAAAAAAATACCGGCCATGGCATTCCCTCTATAGACTTAACATTGGACAGAAGCCAATTTTTTACCAGCCTGACGGTAAAATACCGGCTGGGTGGCAACCCTAACTACAGACTGCCCGCTCTGTGGCTGATACTGAGCGTGGCGATCCTAACTCAGACCAGGGTCCTCTCTGTGCACCTCAGGTATGCAGGGAGGACTCTGGTCTGAATTCAGAGCGCCCAGCTCTGTAGCAGCCGCGATGCGGGCAATCTGTACTGCACATGACTGCAGCACCGCCAGTGTTGGCCTGTGTACATGGGCTTTAAAACTAGTTACAAATAAATGCATTGGAGACCTGTCTTTCATTCAAAGTGTTAAAACTTCAATTAATCATTGTGAATATTCTTCTTGACCCTATGATGCAGTTGATTTGCTACAGAATTGTTCCTTTTTATCTTACTTCATACAGTCACTTGTTTGTTAGATAAACAGAATTGCAAAAATTCATATTATGATGTATAGGGACTTAATGGAAGCCTATAATACAGTGTACATCAGCTGTGTGACCACTGTGTGCACATGTAGCAACATGATAATGCAACTTTATTGAGATTATTTGCATTCTGTGACATGCAGAATGCAGTGAATCAGGAGAGATCTCCTACAGCTGTAGTTTTTTCCCCACTTGCATGCTAAAGACCTCTCCAATGCTTTACAGTGATTAAACATGGATTTCTCAAACAACATGTTTCTTGTTATTATAATTTAGTTTGTGGCACCCCATCCTGTATGAATGCAGTACTCTGCCCTTAGCCAATTACAGTGAACCATTTAAAGATACACAAACACCTAAAAATGAGCTAGGGTTACATTCACTTGAAATACCCTGTACTTCATGCTAGAATCAGTAAATCTAATCTGTTTCTGAGGCCTAAAATCCAGCTTTATATTTCCGCCATTTCCAGGTCTCCAATTAATTGTTCAGGATTATCTTTAAGTGGGCTGTGTTAAGATGGCAACCTTTCTGAATACAACAGCAAGTGACACTATAGTCCATTACTGGACTCTGGCCTTCTCACATTACAAATAACACAAATAAAATAAAATGTACACGTGTTAAAGCAAGTTTAGGATTATGTTTTGGTAACTTGAATAATTGTTGCATGTGCTAGCTGTAAGCACATGATATTTAACCCTTTCAGCGCCAGAGGGATACGCAACACATTGCTCTGCAATGCGTTGCGTACCCCTCTGGCACTGAAAGGGTTAAAGCTATTTCAACCCATTTCATTTTTTTGTGTTGGTGTTTCTTTAAGGAGTAGAGGAGTGTGTAACACATTGCTTTTACCATGTGTTGCACACGCCTCTGTTCTTAAAGAGTTAACGACTTGGATCCTAGTGAGGCCTGCAAAGCATTTTAATAAGACTGCAGCTGAAATTACACCCAACGTTGCTAATGAAAGTTACAGCTTGTAGACAAGTAATTTGCAATGGGGAAAAAAGAACTTTAAAGAACACTGAATAAAGGGGAAGTTTTAGATGTATTTGCAGTTTGTATACAAGTTTGAAATTCCTTTGTACCTGTTAATCAGATTCCAGCCAGAGACTTGGTCAACAGAACGCTCAGATTGCATAAGTTTTATTGTATCTATCTTAAAATGGATTCTTTTTAAAGGGATCTCTCACTCCTATCTAAAGTTAGGTCTAGTATGTAGAGTATATATAGATAATGTTGGAAACGTTATTGATTTTTTTTTTTAAAACAAAAAAAAAAACACTATTTGGGTTAAAACAATGGCTTATAGAGTGCCCTGCACCCTACTTCCTCACACACGTCTGTTGCTGCACTGCCCCTGCTCCCTTCCCACTACCCAGCCTCCTCTGATGATGGAGGATTCTGTCTGTAAGCTGGAACGATCTCATTGGCAGAGATTGATATCTAGCCAATGAGATCGCTCCGGCTTACAGACAGACAGCCTCCGTCATTGGAGGAGTCCGGGTAGTGGGAAGGGAGCAGGGGCAGTGCAGCAACAGCCGTGTATGCGGAAGTAGGGTGCAGGGCACACTCTATAAGCTATTGTTTTAACCCAAATAGCGTTTTTTTTTTTTTTTTTTTTTTAAATCATTAACATTTTCAACATTATCTATATATACTCTACATAACAAGCCTAACTTTTGTAGGGGTGAGAGATCCACATTAAAAGCTATGCCATGCACTTGTATTGCATCCTAATATCGGCTTGTGATTGACCTGCTAGCCAATTCCTATTTGGACACCAGGTCTTTAAAAAAAAAAAAAAAAAAAAAAAATTAGCTAAACTGGGTTTGTTTACATTAGAGAAGAGGCATCTAAGGGATGATATCTGTACTATTTACAATTCTATTGTAAAGAACTATTGAAGGAACTATTTACTCAAAAACAAGGGTAAATTGTGGTATTGTGTTAGCAATAGAAAATGCAGGTGTCTAGTAGAGTAGAAATGATGCTTTTTAATGGCTTATTGGCTCTAAGATGCAAGCTTTCAAGACAATTAGGTCTCTTCTTCAGGCACAATATGAATTAAAGCTGAAAGCACAATACATTTTAAAACTTGTGCATCTTATTTTAACACACACATTCTACTACTTATCAGTATGACCATAATTCATTCCCTAGGCTCTAGTAAAGTCTCTTTTGAAGTGGACTAGAAGATGCAAACAAGATTAATTACCTTTTTTATGCTCCAGTAAATTCTACATTCTAGTCTATAGAATGGATGGGTTAATGCTTGAAACTCAAGAGGGATGCACAAAGCATTGGTTGCATTAAACTGTGTAGCCCCTGGCACCCAAAGGGACCAAAATATGTCTGTTTTGCAGGATGATGTGACTTAAATTTCTCGTCTTGATCCAAAACACAGTTCAGAGTGTTAAATTTGGCTGTCAGCTTATACTTTCCGATCTTTCTGTCTCTCTGTGTCCTAAAATGTACCATCAGTAGAGTCACTTAGAGAGCTTTAATACTGTGGTCAGTTTTGCATTAATGTTGTCCCACTGGGGTGTCTCTTCTGTTGTTCGTGCTGGACCTATGAGAATTCATCCTTTTTCTTACAGTTTATCCTGTCTCACATATAGTCCAGTTTGTTGACATTCCCAACACATGATGGGGTAGACATTAGATGAGCTGCAGGAGAATTGGCCTTTATTGTGGTTTTGAGGGGCACCTTATCTGCGGTACATCAGCATTTGGTTCATGTTGGGGGGGTTGTTTATAGGAGAGGGAGAGGTCTTGGGAATATCCTATCTAAAAAAAAAAAAAAAAGAAAGAAAGGAAAACTTTTTATTAACAAGCCGGTCCAACCACATAACAATTATATAAAATGGTACAGATATAAGAAACTGCTATAACAGTACGAGCAGCAACAATTATACAATTCTGTCAAGAAAATAAAAAATGTTCCTCCTGTTCAGAACAGCTTGAGGTTTTTATATTTTTACCCCCAACTCCCTTACCCTTTAACTAGCTAATAAACTACCCCATTCTCCAAGTCCCCTCTCTCCTGCACCCACTCACCCCCACCGCCAGCCATCCACCAAATTCTGTGGCCACCATCTTCTGTTTCCCCCTTTTTCATTTTAAAATATACATATATTTATTATATTAGACTGACTATACATACTGTTTTAAAAGTGACAGTACAGTTTTTTTCATATTTCTAGACCGTCCCGTCTTTTTAATATAAATGTAAATTTTGTCCCATTTTAATACATATATATCATTTTAATTGTTTTTCAACTGAGCGTTGCTTGTTTATTTCTCATAAGATAAAGTAGTGGTTTTACTGTACACATTGATTACCATAGACTCTTATGACTCGAGTGACTCATAACTGTCTAAGACTCTTGAGTCTATGCTAAATTACCATAGAGTCTTGTAAACAGTGATATGATGACTAGTCATAAGACTCTATGGTAATCAATAGGTACAGTAAACACAGTAAAACCTCTAGTGTGAGTGACGAAGAGAGGAAGTTCCGATTTACTTCAATAGCAGGCTTTTTGGCCAGAGAGAAAAAACACTGCTAGTAAGAGATGGAGTGTTCTCGCTGCTTGCGGCTTACTACGATTGGACTCGGAGTGACGGAGTCCCACTGCCCCACACCCCGTCCCATTTTTGTCTCAAGGAAATATGGTCACCCTGATTTCATATATATATATATATATATATATATATATATATATATATATATAATATATTAGTGTAATAGCCCATGCACACACAGGCCAAGGTCTGGAACCCTTTGAGTACCAGAGGGGTACGCAACGCATTGCTTTGCAATGCGTTGGCACTCAAAGGGTTAAGCTGCTGCTACCTCACTGCTCCATGCGATACAGTCTTGGGACGCCTCACTCGCGATGCAGTCATGCTCAGTAGACACTGCCGAACACGCACAGTCTCTACTATGCATGACGGCTTCTGACAAACATCCTAACAAATTATTATATAGGATAATACAATACATATATTTTTTTATATATAATTTTTTAATCTGTCATCAAAATACCTGTAAGAAAGGGGCAGGAAGTTTGTAGCCATTGAAAAAAATAGCGAAAACAGCAATGATTTTAAGGGCTTTATTTAAAGCAGATTTTCCTGCGAAAAAGAGGACAACCATGTGGTTTTCGCAAATTATTTTGCAGGAACACAACTGGACCTTTCACCCACCCCTACTCATCCACTATGTTTCTATGTTACTATGAAGCCACATCTACATTTTGGAAATGTTCACATTCTTAGAAAAACTAGAGCCATATGCACAAGGAACATGGTAAAATTCTGGGGTAAACTGAAAGCCCTCTAGGGAACAATTTGAAATCCTGCTGGATTCAAATGTAACTTTTAACATCTTGAATGCTAGAGGGGTCTCCAACATCTTTTGATGCAAAGCATTGGGCATCTCTGCTGTATTTGGGTTAAAACTCCTATTAAACCAATGGGAAGTTTTATGTGGCCCCTGTGATTTTACCTTAGAAATGTTCATTATATATATCTGGTTCATGGTTTTTTATCTCAACCCTTTGAATGCCAGAAGGGTGTCCAATGCATTGCTTCTCAATCTGTTGGATAACCCCTTGGCACTCAAAGGGTTTCCAGAGAGCTGCCAGAGACAATAACCTTCTGAATGCCAGAGGGTTACACAATGCATCGCTTTGCAAAGCGTTAGGGTTATGGTATAGTGATAAAATGCAAGAAAGATAGCATACAGAGTGCTACAGAAAAAAAGTGTTGTTTTTTTGGTCTTGCTTTTATGGTCGGCTGACCAAAAAACCCTCTGGAAACAGGTATCCAGGGAGCTTACTGTAAATAACCTATGAAGTGATTAAAAGAATAGAAAATTTGGCTTTACCCAATATATACACCTTAACGGGTTACTACCCATATAGAAAAAATACAATAGAGATTTCCAGTTCATAAGGAATAGAAACTAGGGAAGTGCTAACCTTCACAATGTAAAGCAATGCACTGCAGGTGTCTTTAGCATCCAAGAGACTAACCCTTTGAATGCCAGAAGGGTGTCCAATGCATTGCTTCTCAATCTGTTGGATAACCCCTTGGCACTCAAAGGGTTAGTCTCTTGGATGCTAAAGACACCTGCAGTGCATTGCTTTACATTGTGAAGGTTAGCACTTCCCTAGTTTCTATTCCTTATGAACTGGAAATCTCTATTGTATTTTTTCTATATGGGTAGTAACCCGTTAAGGTGTATATATTGGGTAAAGCCAAATTTTCTATTCTTTTAATCACTTCATAGGTTATTTACAGTAACAACACTTTTTTTCTGTAGCACTCTGTATGCTATCTTTCTTGCATTTTATCACTATACCATAACCCTAACGCTTTGCAAAGCAATGCATTGTGTAACCCTCTGGCATTCAGAAGGTTATAGTCTCTGACAGCTCTCTGGAAACAAGTCCAGGAAGATCAATTTCAGGAACTTGAAAACATAACCCCCCCCTCTCAAAATGTAACCCTCTGAGTGCCAGAGTGGTATCTAACACTTTGAAAAATCTCTGGCACTCAAAGGGTTAAAAAAAAACATACTACCGTATAGGCAATTTGACTTAACATATTTTAATCTTGAAAATATTTTGGCAAAATAAAGTGTTCAATCCCTTTAAGAAGAGAGTTTTTTGCTGCATATTCAGTCATTGGCAGGATGTGTTGCATATGAATTGCATTAAAATATGCCTATTGATTGTTTTAATGTGCATATTTTTAATCTCATTTGAATGTCAGGAATAGAATGAGCAACATATAAATGTAAAATAGAAACTGTAAATCTATTCAGAGAAGACAACTTCATTGTTCATTCACTGCATTGTATTTGGAAGGATAGAAAATGACATTCCTAATCATAACGGCCACTGAATCTTTCAGGAATCCAGATCATTTGCAGTACAAGTGAATATTGGGAATGTCACTTGTTCCATCGGATGTTCCTAAATTAGGACACCGCTATTTATTCCTGTAGGAGACCAGGGTGATGTTTTTTTAATAATTATTTCAAATGCCATTGCAGTGACAGAAATCAAAACAAAGCATATTTTCTACAAAATGTTATACCAGACAATGACTGCTGCAGCTTTCAAAGGATATACTTTCATGGAAACTTTAAAAATAATGTATGAATATATGGGTTTAATCTATGATTATGAGTACATTAAAGTGTTCTGATTAGAGTTCTCAGATTTTCTGCAAAACCCCTCCAACAGCGAGAATTTCAGACATGGGTCAGGACAGTAACATAGGAGCAAGATCAGTGTCCATTTGATCTATAGACATTGTGCAGTTGGATACCAGGGTTTTTGTGAGAGGCCTCTATAGCAGAGGTAGTCAATTGTGTGACATCCAGCTGTTGGAGACTACAGTGTCAGGTTGGCGAGGATGGGAGTCGTAGTCCCTAAAAGCTAGATGTCAGACAATTGACCACAGCTGCTCCATAAGTTTATGTTGCTCGGGAAATGCTTTGTATTGTATTGTATTAGAGATACAAGCAAGGTTGTAGAAAAAGGAGGAAAGTATACAAAGGACCAAAGGGTTGAGTAGAGTGAAAGAAAAAGTTTAGGATACCCTGCATTCCATCTGTGATTTGACTGTGTGCAAGGTGAGACCAAAGAATATATTTACAAAAGTGAACAATTATTCAAACAACTGTGTTTAGAATCCATTTCATTCAAGATCACTGTGAGCACAGCTAATGAGAACGTTTGATCAGATCTGTAGAAAGGATGTCCCAGCGTTTGTTTTTACAATAGATAGTAAAGTTAGGTTTACAGCATGTCTTATATATTCCTGAGGGAGAGAAGTAGCTAATGTTTTGAAGGAATTCAAGAAAATGTATCTGCATAATATTGGTAATTGGATATGATGTTATTGATGGATTCAGAAAAAATAATACTATTAATATGACCTGACATAGGCTAAACAAGTTAATCCCAAAGCAGATTTAAGATTTTAAATATCTGAAAACTTAATTCAAAACTGTGTAAATGTGATGTTGGCTAAAAGTCCAGCAGCCGCATTGTAGAGGATAGAAGATATTTATATTTTTATTTCTGAAGGAATGAAAGTCTAGGTTATGGTTTCATATGCTAATTAAGATTTTTGCAGCTTTGAGAGCTACAATAATTTATGGTGCTGTATTCGGAGACCTCCTCACACTAGGGAAAAGTATGAATATCTCATAACCTGATGCATAGTCTGTTTTTATTGAAGCATTCAAGTGTGCAAACATGAATTCAAGGTGACATGTCCACTTTAAATAGTCTTCTAGACTTCTGTATAAATCAGACCTTTATTACATGCATTGCATTGTATGGATGTATATATAATATATATATACATGCATACCTGTGTATATATTTGTATAAGGTCACTAGATGCACAATTCTTACATAATTAGAACAGGTGTGCAATACACTGAGAATAAAGTTAATTACAGAGAAATAGGTATAAGTGCAATAATAAGAACGCAACAGCACCAGTATTCATCCATAAACTTGAGTAGAATGTACCCCCTACCCGACCATAATGGACCTGCCAACATCTTAAACCCTGGCATTTTAAAGGTGCCATTCTGACACCAGAAATCTTTGAACCCACTGTTCTGATGCCCTGCATGTAGCTGGTGTCATTCTAGTAGGATACCGAAGTTGTGACGTGGTTGATACCAAGGGGCTCCTTAGAGGCAGATAACAAGATGGATCTGCCCTTATATTTATTTCTATCCCAGTTCACAGGTGAATAATATTTTTTACATGGACATGGTGTCACTGTAAGTTGCCTGACAGAAACTGGACCTGCAGGGCAGAGGAAGAATGCTAGGCACTGATATCATGACCTAGCAAATAGGTCCTGTATTGGCATAGGATAGATGAGTTGCACTAACGCAGGTCTGTGGAGAAAGCAGACATAATGCACTTACTTGCCAGTACTGGTTCAGGGTTGCAGGTTTATAGATTGGGCTAGCTTCCATAGTTGCTGTAGAGAGAGAGAGAGAATGTTGCTGGGGAGCACTCTTGGGGTATGTGGTAGTTTGATACAAAAGCAGGGGTCTTGGGCAGGTGGCAGAAAAATAAATTGTCATTAAAGCGGAACTTCCAGTTACTAATAAGTTGCCCTTGAGTTACTAAACATATGGCGACTAGCATCCTATTACATGTATTACCTCTGTAAAGTGCCGCATTCTAAAGAAATCTTTCATCTAAGGAGACTGATGGGCAGATTAGTGCAGTCTGCATGCCTGCGGCGTCAGTCCTTCCGGTTACCACGTGGTACTCTACAATGCTTCTTACAGGAGACCTGTTCTAACAGCGCAGGCGTGCAGGTAAGATGTCTGCACTGATGCCTGGCTTCTAGTCTCCTTAGATCAAAGATTTCTTTAGAATGCAGCACTTTACAGAGGTAATACATGTAATAGGATGCTAGTCACCATGTGCTTACTAATTCAATGGCGACTTATTCGTAACTGAAAGTTCCGCTTTAAAGTAGCTGAGATTGTTGGCAGGCAGCAGACAGAGGTAATGTTTATTTAAGCATAGCTAAGGTCTAGGGTAGCCGTCAGACAGAAGTGGTGGACAATCAGTTAGGTTTATACATCCGAAACTGGAAAAAGGCTGTAATGCTAGTCAGCATGTAAACCATGTGCATACCCATTGCAATGCTACTGAGACTTCTAGATATAGGGTATGTCTAGTAAAGTAAGCAGACAGGAGCACATGTAATTGAGGATTATTCTAGCTTGTGACCAAATAATCTGAATTTTATTAAAGACAGGAGGCAAGTATTTGCATATCTAACTTTTACTGATCCTCACAGCAGCAAATGGAAGAGAAACCATACAAAATGAGTAACCAATCAATAGTAACCACAGCCTATAAATAGATGAGTCCTCAAACACAGCATCCTCTTCCTTTTGTAAAAGGAACGTAGGAAATGTGCCAACACCGGAACCAGGAGGAACACAAACTCTTCAGAACCGGAAATCCCGTGACAGCCAGCAAAACAGGACTTCAAAGGAACAGCCTGCAGGCAAAAAGTCAGATGATGTCGCAATAATATCAGGCTGAAAGAAAAAAAGAGGAGAAAACCCATGACAGGATTTGGTAGACACCATGCATAAACAAGCAAACAGTCACAAGGACACATAACAGGCATGAAGAGGCATTGCAAAAGACCAAAAGGGAACATAAAAAGTGAACATAGAATAAACAGGATAATAACAGAATACCCAGGTAGACAAATAGAGAAGGGCAGGGTTGAAACAATGGATGGGAAAATACTCACCTCCTGTCTTTAATAAAATTTAGATTATTTGGTCACAAGCTAGAATAATCCTCAATTTTATGGCAAGACAGGAGGCTCATATTCTAACGCTGCACCACTAAAGAAAACGCTGGATGAGAGAGTGGATGACAATCATATCGACAAAAAGCTACTGGCGCGAAAGGCCTGAGAAGCCGTGGCACCCCTCACAGAATGGGCACCAAAAGTAGAACCAACACCTGCCAAAGAAAGAACCCAGCAGACCCATGAGAGAGAGTAGGAGAAGAGACCAGATAAAAAGGGTGGAGTAGGAAATAAGTAATTGAGAGTGGACTCGAGAAAGATGTGGAGAAGTACAAGAGAGATAAGTCCGAAGACCACAAACAACACCTAAAAGAGGCTGTGAAGGAAAAAAGGTGTAAAAGATAGAAGAGAAGGAAGATTTGGTCCGATGGGAGATACAGAAAGTAACTCCATCCGGAGAGAACGAGAGCGCATCAAAATCCAGAGCCTGGACGTCTGAAACCCTGCAAAACAACACCAAACACAATAAAATGGTAATTTTAGCAGAAAGATGACGGAGGGAAAGGTCCGAGTTGTCGGACCAAGACTTAAACAGGTCCAAAACCAAGGAGACATCCCAAAAATGAGAACACCGAGGCTCAGGGGCCGAGAAATACGCATGCCGCAGAGCAATCGGCAAATAAGTGGATCCCTGCCAACAGGGACACCAGCCAGTGGAACAAGAGCCGCCAAAATAGCGGAGCGGAAAACATTCATGGTACGGTAAGCCTTGCCCTCTGAAAAAAAGAACCAAGAGAAAATTAAGGATATCCGTCACAGGGGCTGTAAAGGGATCACCTTGTCAAGCCACACACCAGCTACAACAGGTGTTCCAAGCACTGAGGTAGGCACGTCTGGTGCCAGGGCCCCACAAATCTCGGAGAAGGTCTGAAGCCAACTGTGAAAGGCCAGACAAATCCCAGGAACCCCAGAAACAGACCACGCGACCAGAGCAAGATTGACCAAGAGGGGGGGAGGGGCAGCTTAGAATGGGGATGAGAAAACCCTCCACTCTTTGAAGGACCCAACTGTGGGAGGTGATGAGGGACCAAGACTGGGAAAAGGCGGCGAGACACACCACAGGAGGCAGGGGAAGAAGGTAGGAGGGGAAGGCTTACCTCGGGAGAAACTGAAATGGCCACGACCTCCTCTGCCTCGACCAGGCGGGAAACGTCTGGAGACAGGAAAAGGGGTCTGGAATGTGGTATTATAAGGGGAGGAGAGGTTGGAGAAGTATTGCGGTATGGAGCCAGCAAAAGAAACGCAGCTGGAGACACGGCCCCTCTGTCTGCCAGCCCGGTGAAAAACACTTTGGCCTTGAAACACTCGTTTAAGGGATGTCGTCACCTTATTAATAGTTGTGTAATTGTTTGCATGCTTGCAGAGTTTGGCAATGAAAGGGTCGCCAAAGAGTTTGCCATCGGTCTTGGGGCCTAGCTCCTTGTCAGCCATGTTTTCACGGTTACCCAGAGAAATTCAGGAGACAGTACAGTTAGTTAATGAGATTTATTAATAAATTACATAAAGAAGATATATACAATAGGAATAAGCACAGGGTAATAGTCAGCAAGCCTGCTATCAGAAATAATAGGTTGCAATGCTAAACCACTGTGCTAGAGACTAGGCCTTAGCCACTGGAAGTCTCAGCTAGAATCAGAAACAGGAAGTGGAACAGGAACCCAGGACCTTGATCTGACGAGGAATGAGGTCTGACTCAGCCTGCAGTCAGAAGGAAATATCACTGACTCACACCTGGAGCCAGTAAGGGTGAATACTGACTCACGCCTGCAGTCAGTAGGAGTGAAAACTGACTCACGTCTGCAGTCAGCTATGCAAGTCTACCAGAGGCCCATGCCCACACTAGATTGGATGTTTGATCACCAGGGTAAAAGATGAAAGAATAGTCAGACAGAGCCACAAGTCAGCACCAGAGGGGGTAGTCAGACAAGCCGGGTCATACACAGTTCAGGTAGTCAGCCAGAGCAACAAGTCTGCACCAGATTGGATGTCCACTATTAGGGGTTAGACAAAAGAATAGTCAGACAGAGCCACAGGTCAGCACTAGAATGGATGGAAAACTAGCCAGGTCATACACGGAGCCCAAGGTAATAGAACTGCTATGAACAACAACGCAAGGGCAACTGAGTCAGGCCTCAGTCTGCTCTTTAAACCCCTCCACAGGAAGTAGGAGGAACAGCTCAGAGGGAGGAAGTAGGACGTTGGTAGGAAGAGACTACAGGAAGCAAACAGATAAAACAGAGGCCTGCAGCATGCTTGAAGCCTCGCTCCTGCAGATGATGCTGAAGTCAAGGTAAGCTGTAACACATGTCGGAGAGACAGGAGTCAAGCTGCAAAAGTGCTGCCTTGCGACGCTCTGAGGAGACCGCAGCATTGGCATTGCCCAGGAGGTAAATTGCACGCTGTGCCCAATCCCGCACAAGAAAAGAATTGAGAGCGGAGCCCTGAGAAGCAGTGTCATCGCACAGGATGAAAATTTGATTTAAAGGGGAGGAAATGTCCAGTAACTTGTCCTGAGCTGTCTTAAGGCCTTTTTCCAGGCACTTCCGCGGGTCTCTTTTTATGCATGTAATTTACCATAAAGGTATCAAATTCCAGGGTAGCAGTAACCTTCCCCGTGATAATGGGTCGAGGGCACTCAGCACGGAGGCTGTTATGGACCTCCTTATCAAGGGCTTTCCGCATCCAGACCTGAAAGTATCTGGCTATATGGTCTGGAGGGGTCCATTCAGCAGACATGGGGTAGCGAATAAAACAAGGGTCAAAAAGAACCTCGCCTTGGGGCGTATAAACCAGGTCTGCTTCAGTCGGGTCTGAGCATTGAGTAGCAGGGTCAGAGCGGGGTTTGGGGCTCTCCCGTACCCATCTCCAGGACTGCACAAGAGTCAGACTCCTCCTGAGTAGTCAAAGGTATCTCTCGAAAGAGGGGCAGCCTCTGAAGGGGTTGCTACAGAAGTAGAAGGTTTATTAATTTTATTAGTTTTTGCAGGGCCTTTACCCTTCTGAGTGGTGGAGCTGGAACCTTTCCAAGGTCGCTTGGCGGGCGGTGAGTCAGTAGAACCCTCTGAGTCAGAACCTGACAGGGGAGTTATAGGGCCCAGAGTGGGGGGAAGGACCCAAGGATGTGGGAGGCAAAGAGGCAAGAGCCTCTTGGACAGCTTGTTGGATCCAGGCTTGAATATCAGAGGAGTGGACAGCGACATGGGCTGGGTCAGCCATATTGAGGTAGACTGGACAGGAGTTTTATATAAAGTATACAGAATGTCACAGTCTGAGAATAGGGTAAGGCAGCAGTGCCTGGAGAGTAGAACCAAGGGGCTCACCCTTGAAATATGTGAGGAGTTGAAGGCAAGTTAAGAGAAGCAGGGCTCACCTTCTATGAGGTATGAAATAAGCAGGGCTCACCTGCTAAGGGCTAAAAGGTAAGCAGGGCTCACCTGCTTAGGGCTAAAAGGTAAGCAGGGCTCACCTGCTGAGGAGACAGTGTTAGGTGTTATGGTACTACTGCAGGGCTCATCTGCTAAGGAGACAGTGTTAGGTGTTATTGTTGTACTGCGGGCTCACCCACGGAGAAAAGCAACAGATGGAAGGTCAAAGGTTTGAAGGGGTACTAGGTACGGATCACTAATATTACCAGTACCTAAGCTGTATGGAGTACTGGTAAAATGATCCGGAAAAATAAAGTGGGAAAAAAAAATGGCCTCCGAAATCTCGCAAGATCCAGGAAACCAATGTAAGATTCAAGATGGCCGCTTGAATATCGCGAGACAACGGCCAAAAGACAAGTTAGAGGATGGTACTGAAGCCCGAACGGCTCAGCAGGGGGAAAGAAGAAATGGGGCTACAATCAGAGAGTGCTAGAGCAGGAGAAACGCCACGAAGGGTAGAAAGGCAAAACAATATAAATTCAACCAGAAGAAGGTTAGAGATAAAGGAAAATAGCATAAAGTACCATATGAGGAAAAGAGGCACAATGCAGTGACTGTAAGCACAGTGTTTGACTGACCTGTGAGGAGTAGCAAAAGGAAGAAGAAGCTGTGTTTGAGGACTCATATATTTATAGGCTGTGGTTACTACTGATTGGTTACTCATTTTGTTTAGTTTCTCTTCCATTTGCTGCTGTGAGGATCAGTAAAATTTAGATATGCAAATATGAGCCTCCTGTCTTGCCATAAAATTACTGAGCAGGCGTGAGTGGAGCAGGTTTGTCCAGAAAAGCAGATATAACTACAGCGATAGCAGAATGGGACCTTTGGGAGCAGTTTATCACACATGGTTTTGTATAATAAGTGGCCTATACATGCTAAACCTAACTAGCTGCGCTGAACATAATAAGCCCTGTGCAAGAAGGTAATTTTGAAGAAAATCAATAGCATCATCGGAAACAAACTCTTCAAATCCCTTTTGATTTAAATGTGACTTTTAACCTTTGGAATGTTAGAGAACTCTCCATTTAAACCAATGTAAATGCTCCAGTATCCCCTATGGTGCAGTTGGTTTGCTGTAGAATGTAATCTCTCTAGCTCTCTGCGTACTGCCCACAGTCAGTTCTTTCTTATATTAATACTAGTGTGTTTTTATGCAGCTTGTCTTTTAAATGTCTGGATAAATTGTCAAGTTCCAAAAAAGCATAACCTTTAATCACCTCCATGTCTTGGCACTATTATTTGGGTAGACCTTGAAGTGGATTCCTGTACATCTGTGACCTGTATTACTCTGCTTTAGGTCATGGCTGGCCGTGTGTTTTCCATGCACAGATATGTACTTAATTTGTTTTTCCATTATGTTTTAAAGCACCACTGGGTGCAAATGCTTTTGAATTAAATACTTTACAGCGTAGTGAAAACTCTTTTTTGATTTTTTTTTTTTTTTTTACATATATAACAAATGTCAATAACAAGCTTAAAGCAGAACTTTGAGATAATAGCCAGTCGCCATGCGTTCATTAATGGCGACTAGCTTGAAAATAGATGTCTTACCGTAAAAAAATACGTGTGTCTAAAGTAATCCGTCCCATTTCGGGACTCCCGGGCAGGTTAGTGAGGTCTGTGAGCCTGCGCCGTCAGTCCCTTCCGGTGACCATATGATGCAAAGCAGTCTACTCTCTGGAGACCGGGACTGACGGCGCAGGCACACAGACAAGAGGTCTGCACTCTAGCCTCAGTTCCGGTCTCTAAACGGGACGGATTCCTTTAGACACATGTATTTTTTTATGATAAGACATCTATTTTCAAGCTAGTCGCCATGCATTTAATGAATGCATGGCGACTTGCTATTATCTGAAAGTTCCGCTTTAACTTTCTATTTAGATGTACATTTTGTCATATCTTTTCTTTCATTCAGTTAATTTTTTCTTAGAACAAAATAATTTGGTGGAAAAAAAAAAAAAAAGCTTGACATAAAAAGTTAATTACTCATCAGTCTAATATTGTGTTTCTGCAGCTCTCGTAAAATTGCAGTAATTTGTGTCACATACTCTTCATTCTCTTACCCAGTGTTTCAGAGAAATCTGTGATCATTGAGAGCTGTATGTTGCTTAATAGTAAATAATAATAATAATCTAATACTTTGTTACCCAAAAACTGAACGAGGAAGAATTATAAATATTTATATTTCTTTTTTTTTGTTGGTACATTTTTCTTGAAAATGACCGCCATCTCTTAATACCATCCTTGGTGAGTTTGAAAGAATGGGCCATCAGCTCTTCATTAGCTATGGTCCTATGTTCCTCCTGTAGTTTGTCCTATGTGCAATTCATGAAAAGGAAACAAAATGTTAAATAATAGGATGTACATTATTTCTAGTTTAATAAAAATATACATTTTTATGCATCACTTTTTATGGGAGTAAACAATGTTTTGAAGGCTCTATTGTAGATGTGAGAATAAATAAATAAAAATCAACCACTTTTTTGTTTTATATAATGAAATGACATAAAAATCGCTAACATGATGAATACAATATCCTATTTATGGTCTTACCGTGGAATCTCTTTCAGTGTGGTGATAAGAATACCAGGAACGTTACGGCATTATTTAGCTCAAAGGTGCCTTTTAGTCCCAGGCTCTGTCCACAGGCTGTGTAGTAAAGATCTTACTCTGATGATGACAATCCTGAGAGAGTTGTGCCAAATATTTGATTAAATACCACTCCCAAATGTCAGCATAATTGAAAAAGCACCAACTAGATAAAGTGTGAGCTCCCTTAAATTGTACATTTATTACATTCTAAATGATAATCCTTAAAAACAAAGTAAAAACAAAAAACCTCAGCACAGAAACAACTGTTAAAACAAGTAAGTTTTTGTTTTGTGAGCTTTGTCGCTGACTATTAAAACCGGTATATTGATCAGGTCCCTGTAGCAGATCTGACTGTCTCCAAATCTATTAAATGCAGTATTGTAACAATATCCCTGCAGAACTGACTCCAGAGATGCTGGGATAGTGTTACAATGTATCTCTGTCTACTTTTACAGTTCGTGTCAGAAACCTTTCTGGAAACAGAAGTTGAGGGAGGTTACTTTTGGCAACGAACAAGTCTAAAGCATAGGTTAAAGGGATAGTTATACTTAAAATCTAAAAAAAAATATATTGTAGGGTTTATACCCCTGAGTAAAACAAGGGTACTCCCACTGCTGAAAGGTGTTTAATTCAGTAGTTATTACAGCTCAAACATGTTTTTTAGGTGCAGTATCAAAATGGCCTGAAATTGTACAGTGGCGCTGTTTCTACACCCTCTTATGGAAAGATCTGGTCAGTTGATCATAAATCTCCATGGTGTAGCAACAGCGCCATTGTACAATTTCAGTCCACTGTGATACTGCACCTAAAAATCAGCTTAGCCCTATAATAACTCCTGAATAAAACACCTTTCAGCAGTGGGAGTACCCTTGTTTTACGCAGTGGGATAAACCCTACAATATATATTTTTTTACATTTTAATTATTACTATCCCTATAGATAGAATAGACAATTTGACACCACACTATTATATACAATATGTAAAGTCCAAAAATGATTTTTCTTGTCACTTTAATCCTAGTCCTCATCTTTTTATTAATTTTGTGAGACTCTTCAACATTTTTTTTGTTCTCATGTACTTTTTTTTTTATTGTACAAAAAAAGTCCTAATTCTTCTATCTGTAGGATACGTTTTTTATCAAACCGATAAGGAAGGTTGTGTGACTAATGATATTGGCAGAGACTTGACCATTTGTGTTCTACAGTAGCTATATTTATTGTGATAAAGAACAGGTTGCATAAGTCTTCATTATAGACCAATGTTTAGCTATTTAAAGATTAGATATGGCTGATAACATTGGAAAATACATTTTCTGCAATGATTATTTTCAGTTCTGGATTCTATTATACAGCTGAAAATGGATAATACTTTTTTTATACATCATTTTATCACCAAACCTTACTGAAGTCGGAAATGTTTATCTACTATTTGTGGAGAATGGAAACCTTTTTTAACGCAACAAAATATCACGTGTATGTGGTAGTGGTATGAATTAAGATCATCTATAGGCCAAGATATGTATATGTTCAAAAGTCCAATACATGACTCTGAGGTGCACATAAAAATTCTATTTACACCCTTGGAACGCTGAAGAGGCATGCAGAGCAATGTGTTGCACACTTCTCTGCCACTTAGAGGGTTAAATTCTTCCATAGGGATCAGACACTGGGGCTGTACTTACAAATACAAAGATGTATTAGATCCAGGACAAACCACTGAACCTTAGGGAATAAATACATATTGCGATTGATTTTAAATGGGCTTTTAAAGGGATAGTAATGTTTCACAATAAAAGCAGCTCCAATTAATCTTCATAGTATTTGGAACCATGGGGAGTGTTATTTCAATACTCTCAGAGTTGTAGTTGAAGAATAATTGAATGATAAAGTACCCCCCGTCCCTTTTACTGATGTAACACTGCTCACCTCAGAGCAGCAAGACTGTCCAGATGGATCGCAGAGAGGGACAATCTTCAGTGAGCATATGGAAAAACCTGTCAAGGGGTCAGGGTTTTTACTTATGTTCACAGTAAGAAGATTGTCCTTGCTGCTATCTGTGTGGTCAGGACACCAGATTCCACATCTGAGGGGCTATAGCGTGCACTAGTTAAAAGGGGCGGTAGGCTCTCTTCAACTACAACCCTGACAGTATTGAAATAACACTCTCCATGTCCCAAATACAATGAAGATTAACTGGAGCTGCTGTTTTTGGGAAACCTTTACTATCCCGTTAAGCCCTTGGATGCTGGAGAGGTCTGTGTTGGAGATCTATCTAATATTCAAGGGGGTTAAAACATTCATTCAAACCAATGAAAATTTGAGGAATTTTTACTTCTTCACTGTGAGGTAGTTGGTTTAACCCAGAATTGATCCCCTTTTGTGCCACCTATAATTGTGCCATGTGCAGTTAGAATTGAGTCTCTAAATGTTCCAATGCATCTTTTTAATGTTTTACAGAAGCTAACTATACGAATAATAATGCAGACCTTATTTAAATTAACATTTGGCTACATGTCATAGGAAAAGTAATATATTATCCCCTCCTAGTTGCTTAACTAGCAATACTTTTTTGCACACCCCACTGGTCCTTAACCACTTAACGACCCTTGATGGTCATAGTACGTCATCATGGGTAAATCTGACTGAACGATCCATGACTTAACTATGACCGTCATGGAATTCCGGGCTACCCCCGCGGCTGCACGCCATTCGGGGAGTCCGGAAACAGAAGGACCAAAAAAAATGCTCCGTGGTCCTTAACTGACCGTGCCGATCGGCCGGCCATTAAGGGGTTAAATGGCTAATAGCAATGTATAAATATGGGGAATGCTGATGAAATCACATCTCATTTCATGGGACATCTTTCACACTGATGAGAGCAACTTAAATAAGCAATCTGACAAGTGGATATAAAAGGTCAAGGTAGACTGGGGTCCTTGGGGCAAAGCAACCAGTCAGCCTTGCAGAATATCCCTAAGTAATCACAAGTGGTTGATTAGTGGCTTGGTTATTGTGATTGAGCTGCCTGTGTCTAATTAGGGAAATTCTGAAAACCTGGCCTGTTGATGTTCCCTGAGGACTGGGACTGAGGATCATTGCGCAAAAGCTATTTGTCCTACTGGAATATGATCATGAAACCTTCAAGAATGATAACTATATGTGTGTTGTGTTTTTTGGTTTTTGACAGGTCACTATTCTTGAAGACTATGCAGATCCATTTGATGCTAAGCAAGCACCAGGAAGTCAGGCTGCACTAGAGAAAGTGGTGGAAAATGATGGATATATGGAACCATATGAAGCTCAGAAAATGATGGCAGGTAAGAAATGATCTCCTTGCATGAACTAATTTCAAATAATGTGATTTAGCAAGTGATCTATACTTCAAAATATTTGTTTTAATACTGTTAGGGTGCTGTGGTCTTGCATTATTTCTGGGCAAATCAGCTGCACAATAGGGCATGGTTTTTCAACATTAGCCATCAGGAAACAGGTCAGGTTTCAGGATATTCCTACCTGATAGTAGGCGGGTAATCTGTAGCCCAGTGATTGCGATTATATACTTGTGTTTAAGCAGGGATGTCCTGAAAACCTGGCCTGTTGATTTTTCTGAGGAATGGAGCTGGGAATCATGGACATAGGGGGCAAATAAAAACATCCACCAAACTCCCATTAATTTTGAATTTGGTCAGGGAGCCCCGACCAAGATCCGGCAAAAAAAAAAAAAAAAAAAAAAGAAGCTATGTGGCCCTTAATTGCCATCTGTGAGCGCCGATCCTTATTGTGTTAAGGTGGGAGTGGGAAATATGAGGCTCTCCAGCTGCTGCCAGCCACTGACTGGTGGATGAAGGAGTTGGTCTGGAAGCAGCTGGAGGACCTTATTTTGCCCAACACTGACTTAAAGAGTTGAAATCCCCATTAAGACCAATGGAAATTTTTAGATCTAAACCTATGATGCAGTTGGTTTGTCCCAGAATTACTCTAATTTTCTTCGGAACGCTCCAGAATCTAAAACAGGCCTAAGGCATTGACTGATGTTTTGGCTGTATATACATGTAAGGAAATAAATACTAAACCTTGAAATTGGCAATTCTGCTACTATGGGACTGCACTGTATAATGCGTATTGCTTCACTAGAATAACGCATGGATGGGAGTTATGTTTTTTCCTACATAAATTAGTGTTTGTTTGTTTTGTTTCATTCTTTCTTTATTTTTTTGTGTATTCCTTCCATTTGAAGAATGGCTACTTAACAATGTTTCTCATGTATTAAAATGGGATTCAATGGGTGGCTTGATATGAGAATGGAAATGTACAAATTAATCTCAAGCCGTTCACGTTATCAACTGTACCCCTAAAGGACCAGCTCCGGCTTGCACTTAAGGACCACGGACCTTTTTTTTTTTTCAGCATTCGATTCAGGACTCCCTGAACGGCATGCAGCCGCGTAGGGAGCCCTGAATTCCATGATGGCCCTGGAACGTCATGGGTCCATATCTTTCCCCAACCTATGACGTGCCAGTATCTTTAAGGGTCCTTAAAGGGATAGTAATACTTAAAATGTAAAAAAAAATATGTTGTAGAGGTGATCCCCCTGAGTAAAACAAGGGCACTCCCACTGCTGAAAGATGTTTCATTCAAAAGTTATTAATTTTCAAAGTTGAATTTTTTAGGTGCAATATCACAGTGGCCTGAAATTGTACAGTGGCGCTGTTGCTAAACCATCCTATGGAGATTTATGGTCAACTGACCAGAGCTGTCCATAGGATCGTGTAGCAACAGCGCCACTGCACAATTTCAGGCCACTGTGATATTGCACCTAAAAAATTAAACTTTGAAAATTAATAACTTTTGAATGAAACACCTTTCAGCAGTGGGAGTACCCTTGTTTTACTCAGGGGGATAAACCCTACAACATATTTTTTTTTTACATTTTAAGTATTACTATCCCTTTAAGGGGTTAAGCTAATAATTTGTCACACCCTATTTCATGCTAGTCATTGGTCTTTGGAGGGCTCAGTGTAAGCATTATACTTTTTTTTTTTTTGGGGGGGGGGTCCCTAACTCAAAATGTTCTACCATGGTCTTAACTAACCTGCTGGGCCCAATCATCACAGTTGCACCCTCTGTGCCCCATATGTTTATGCCCCTATGTAGGGGTTTCTTGCTCTTTCTTAAATACTGGGTTTTGCGACACAATGGAGGAGATGCACTAAGGAGTGATAAAGTGGAGATGACTACTCCAGTGATATCACTTCTCCAGTTCCTATGTTATTCTATGGTGCCAGTGCACTACAAATAATCCAGTTTTGGAGATCTTAGTCCATAGCCTCTACAGAATAACATAGGAACTGGAGAAGTGTTCTCACTGGAGAAGTCACCTCCTGTTTATCGCCTTAGTGCATAACCTGCAATGTGTTAGATATCTCTTTAGATCAAAAAGTAAAGGGGTTACCCATTTAATTTATTTGACCTTTATATATTGGCGACCTCTTTGACATTCAGGTATGTAGATGTATTAAAAATAGTTGATTTAGTACGCTGAAAAAATACATGCATTTGTATTAAAAAGTGAAAATGCTATATGCACATGCCAATATATACATTGATATTTTCCCATATGGTTTAATTATCATATGTTGCATTCTTAATTTGCCTAGTTTTTCTCATTATAATTCCTGATAGATTAATCTGTGTAATTTAACCATACAGAAACTTTAAATTCTTTTACTGTTAATGGATCTGATGTTTGCTTAAAAATACTTCAACAAGATACATTTACACCTTATTTGTAGTCTCTCTTTTTACTTCTAGGTAATATGGTCTAGTGGGAATGACCCCAATCAGTTCTATCATGCAAGGTCGATTTTAAGCCACTGGCGAGACCTAAGCAAAGATTAAAGTAGAACACCCCCTTAACCTCTCGGGTATTAGTCTCTGACTCATCTCTCTAGCATCCTAGGCCTTAAAGGGATAGTAATGTCTCAAAAAAAGTATAAACGAAATGGTAGATGCAATAAAAAAAATACGTAATGCCCTTATTCCTATCTCTGAAACCTTCATGGTTTGAGAGATATAATAAAATAAAGTCCTCCACTCCTTCCCTTGCCGCAGAATCTGGTCGGGCGGCCAGATGTGGCTCTTCAGGAGCGCTGTCATCGAGATATCTAAAAATAAATACTTCATTGGAATGGTCTACAATGTGTGCTTGCAAACCAAACACACGTTGTAGACCATTCCAGTGAAGTATTTATTTTTAGATATCTCAATGTCAGCGCTGCTAAAGAGCCGCCGTCTGATCCCAGAACCAGGATCTCATGCTGTCAGCGATACAGCTGACGCGTGAGAAGGGAGAGGGAACAGAGGACTTTATTTTCTTTTATCTCTCAAACCATAAAGGTTTGAGAGATAGGAATAAGGACATTAAGTGTTCAGCCTTATAATAACACAAGTTTGAAAGTGCAGTAATCCTTTGAGAGCTGGAGAGGTACGCAACGCATACCCCTACAGCACTCATAGGGTTAAATTGGCTTTCATCAATGTAGAGATCACACATAATGGTCACTCTGATAAGCCCTTACACATACTATAGCTTGAGAACTATCAATGAAAATAAAGAGCCCCCCAAATCATTATGAATATAGCGATATGCATGTCCATACTAGTATTACCCTGAATAAGTCCGGTGTCATTGATAAATCCAACTCATTCCCAAACAGACAGGCATCAGAGCAGACATCTTGCCAAACAGACATCTGTGCACCTGCTCTGCCCATCCTGGTCTCCTCTAGGAGAAGTTGCATTGTACCTTAAAGGGGAACTACCACCCCGCAATAACTTTACCTTAGGCAAAAAAAAAAGGCAAAAATCTTTTGAACGCTGGACTTATTCAGGGTAATAGTGTGGATATGTGTATCACTATATAAGCATAATGATTTGTGGGGCACTTTATTTTCAGTGATAGTTCTGATCTAAGTGTTCACACACAGCTTCACATACTAAGCAGACCAATCTGTGTGCCCAAGATCACAGGGGAGATGGATGTATAGAAGGTTCCAGACATTCACATATCAGGGTTAGTGATTGTGGGGAACCCCTCTCTTCTGTGTGACTTGGGCACCTGACCACTTTGCCCTATAGTTAAAATGACCCTGGGAATATGCTGATCTAATGTAAGCATTAAGGAAACTGGGCTGTCACCTAGTGTGCTATAGTACTCAATATGAAAGTCAAATGCATTGCTGTATATTTGACAGAAGCACAAATAAGAGAAGGGAGAGATATGAAAATGAAGACAGATGAGAAAGAATTAGAAGAATGAGAGATAACAATGAAGAGTGACATGGGGTGAGAGAACAGCAAGTCTGAAATAAACAATGCTTAAGCATACATATTTGACAGCCTACAAAAGCTATATCTTGACACTTTGTTATTTAAAAAAAAAATGGAATGTAGTTTTAAAAGAATGGGACTGGAAAGCACATCATGAATCGGGTGGTATATCGAATCAACATTTTGGTAAATGAGTATGTATGAATTAAGTGACAAAAGAATCAGCGTGCAACATTGACATATCTCTTGGTATTTTGTTTCAACAAACTATTTCAATCCCAACATGTGACTAAGAAATAATTAACCGTTTGAGAACCAGAGGGGTTTGAAATGCATTGCTTCATACCCCTCTAGCATTCAGTTGGTTAAGGCAGGGATGTCCAAGTTTGGTTCTTCAGAACTACCAACAGTCCAAGATTTAAAGGTGTAGTAAGGTTTCACAAAAACAGCAGCTCCAATTAGCCTTCATAGTATTTGAGCCATAGCGAGTGTTATTTTAATACTGTCAGAGTAGTAGTTCAAGCATTATTGAATGATAAAGCATCCCCCTCCAGCCCCTTTTACCTAGTGTAACACTGCTCACCTCCCATGTGGAATCTGGTCCACAGACCAGACAGCTCACAGCAAGGGACAATCTGCTTACTGTGAGAACAATGAAAACCCTGCCTCCAACCCCGACAGGTTTTTCAGGTTTTTCCTTTATACTAATTGAAGATTGTCCCTCTCTGCGATCCACCTGGACACCACCTTGCTGCTCTGAGCTGAGCAGTGTTACATCAGTAAAAGGGGCAGGAGGGGGATACTTTATAATTCAATTACTCTTGAACTACAACTCTGACAGTATTGAAATAACACTCTCCATGGCCCAAATACTATTAATTGGAGCTGCTTTTATTGTGAAACATTACTATCCCTTTAAAGATTTCCATGTTTAAGCACAGGAGAGTTAATCAGTGGCTCATTCATTCTGTGCTCAGTCAGGCAAATCCTTAAATCCTGGGCTGTTGGTGGCCCTTGAGAAGCTTGGACACCCTTGGCTGAAGGGGTAAAGAGAATTGTAAGCACTCACCAGTCTGCTATTAAAAGTCTTGAAATAATTTTTTTTCTTTATAAAGTTTACTGGTTTTTCTTGTCTGAAAATCTATCTTCAATGTTCACAGACACTTCCTTTTGATTCAGACATAGTAACACATTTTATAGAAATAGGAGGCGAGACCTCTGAGTAGATAACAATTGTTATGTTTTTGCAGCGATCTCGGGTTCCTTGTAAATAGTGAGTACACGTGTAATGGCTTATTTTTTTTATTTTTTTTTTTAATGGTGAAATAAAGTTTCAAATGTTGGTGCTTTAACCCTATGAGTGCCAGAAGGGAACATGTTGTGAATCCCTCTGGAACTTAAATGGTTAAGGATAAACACAATAATGTTTGTGATTTCTTCATTTTGGAAGGATGTGCTGTATTGCCCATTGCGAACACTTCAGGAAGAGCTTTGTGCAGGAGATTTGAAGAGACTTGAGATATAGTGATCTAGAAATTAATTATAGACCGTTTCATAAATACAATAATACACAGTCAATGGGACTAGTAAATTAAAGGGAATCTATCACCCCTATACAAGTTTGTCTAAAAAGTAATTTAACCCCTTAACTACCCATGACGGTCCTGGACCGTCATGGGTTGTTTTGCCTTAAGGACTCATGACGGTCCTGGACCGTCATATGTTAAATGATAGCAGTGCACCTCTGTGCACGCTGTTATCATTAATTCCCGGCTGAGACTGAACGCTCTGGGACCGGACCATTCAGTATCAGCCACTTTCACAGGTGCCGGGTCAAGGGATCGCTGCAGCAGCGATCCCATGTACCGGCATTGTGAAAGAATGAATGAGGCAGTGTTCTACACTGCCTCTAGTGTCTCTTCTCAGCAGTCTGTCCCTTGCTATCAAAGTAAAGGACAGAGAAGCCGATAGGAGAACCTAGAGGACAAATAAAATGCATCAGCTGGGGGTATTAACCTCTTCACTTCTGTGCTGGAGGCTGGCTAAATGCAGGTCCATTTTTTACCTGCTAAAATTAACTGTTTTTTTGTTGTTGTTTTTTTCTTTAAATTAAAAAAAAAAAAAGACACAACACTTTTTTTTTTACAAAAATTTTATTTAAATAAAAAAACATGTCAATAACCAAAATTGGAAGTGTGATTGTTGTGGAGCCATGAAATACATTTATACACACCGCCAAATGTCATCAATAAAAAAGTAGGAAAATAGGGTTGGAAAAAGGGACATGGGGTTTTTCACCCAGGGGGACAGTGCCCACTTAAATCTGCCCATTTTGTAGGCATAACTGACCAGTCATACCTTTCATGCAGTCTCCAAAAAAATTTAACCCATTGTGCCCAAATGTTCCTAAGAGAAAGTAAAAATGGCGTTTTTTTTTATATTTTTTTTTTTTACAGTTTTCTTTAATTTTATTAAAATAAATGGTGGGCTATCCATATAAGTGTGGCATCAAAAGAAAGCCCTATTTGTGCATAAAAAACTGTATATAATTTCATAGGTAAAATAAAGTAGTTAGACGGACAACACTGTTGAAGAAAGACATAGTTAAAAAGGTCAGAATTGCTCCGTTCCTTAAGTGAAATCGACCACAGATTTTCCCAGTCCTTAAGGGGTTCATATAGTGACTAGCTGGTATACTATTGTAATTTTTTTTTTATTCTTTGTTTGGTCAAAATTAAACTTTTAGCGATGATTCTGTGCCTTCCTCCTGGACAGACTGCGGTTACAGCTCTGCACCGCAGTCTGTCACTCTTCCTCTGCTCCCCTCCCTCAATCCAGTCTCCTCCGATGACAGAGAATTTCATCTTGTAAGCTGGAGCGCTCTCATTGGCCAGAGAGAGCTCCAATTAACATTCAGAAATCCTCAGTTATTGGAGGAGGCTGGTTCAAGGGAGGGGAGCAGAGGAAGAGTGACAGACTGCGGTGCAGAGCTGTAACCACAGTTCTCACACTGATATAGCTCTTGCTATGTGAAATCTAGGTATGTTAACATTTGTCGTTATGCTTTGTTATTAAAGAATGACTATTACAAAGGCAATAGTGTCTCTTTACATCAAATTTTGATGTAAAAAACTATGCACTTGGTGAACTTACTGATCTTATTGAAAGCCTTTGTGCATTGAAATAAATCCTTTCTCCCTTTGAGGCAAAGGTTAAACTTGATGGACTTGTATCTTTTTCAACCTAATTTACTATGTTACTATATTACCTCAAATAAAACCTGTTTTTAAAATTACCCAAACATTTCGTTTTTACTTAGACATTTTCTGTAGAGTTCTTAAAATGTATAGTAATAGGTTTTTGTTTTTTTGTTTTTTTTTTGTAGTATCTCATTTGTTAATCCATTTAATATTATGCATACTGTTGGTTACTTAAAGGGATAGTAACATCCCCAAAAAAATCTTTCATATTTTGTAGAGATTAAAAAGTTTAATTGAATGCAAAAACCCATATCTCTCCATGTTTGATGTTTCCTGCTGTTAGCTGTAAAGCTGTCAGCAGGAGATCCATGTCGGCCGACACGGAGGCTCTGCAGCAGAGCTGCAATAGTATATTTTTAAAAAGAATTACTTCATTAGAATGGTCTATAGTGTGTGCTTGCAGCTCTGCTGCAGAGTCTCCGTGTAGGCCATCATGGATCTCCTGCTGACAGCTTTACAGCTGACAGCAGGAAACATCAAACTTTGAATGCAGATATCTCTCAAACCATAGCGATTTGAGAAATATGTATTTTTTTTGCATTCAATTAAACTTTTTAAACTCTACAAAATGCAAAATATTTTTGTGGGACATTACTATTACTTTAAAGTAATGTCTTACCTAAATAAAGAGTTATAAGGTAGAGAATCAAAAAAGAAATTCTCTCAAACAGTTATGGTTTGAGAAATATAATGCTTTAAAGTCCCCCCCCCCTCCCCTTCTCCTGATATCAGCTGTAAACTTGACAGCAGAAGATTAGAGTCGGATGACTAGAGGTGACTCTTCAGCAGAGTCGAAATAACGTGATTTAGAAAGAAATACTTCATTGGAATCATCTACTCTTTATTTAGGTCACACATTACTGACCCTTTAACTCCTTTGGCTTCTCTGGTCTATTGACCTCTCTGGCACTCAAAAGGTTAACTTTCTATTAATGCATCTTTTGAGGTCTGTGGTCTCTAGCATCCAAGGAGTTAAGAAAGATTTTGAAGCTCAAATATTCCAGACCTCCTCTTCTGTCTCACACTGCAAATATGGACTTTTTAAATATGTGATGGTTGTCTACATCTTGGTTGAGTGAACTGGAACTATTCCAAGTAAAGACAATATTAAAGTGGAACTACCTTCCGACAAAATCTTTAGCTTAATTAAGCTAAAGATTTTGTCGGGTGGTAGTTCCACTTTAAAGGGATAGTAATATTTCACAATAAAAGCAGCTCTAATTAATCATCATAGTATTTGGACTTTGGAGTGTTATTTCAATTCTGTCAGAGTTGCAGTTCAAGAGTAGTTCAATGACAAAGTATCCCCCTCCTGCCCCTTTTACTGATGTAACACTGCTCAGCCAGATCAGAAGGGAGGTGCCCAGGTAGACTGCAGAGAGGGACAATCTTCAATTAAGATAAGGGAAAAACCTGAAAAACTTGTCAAGGGGGGCCGGGCTTTCATTGTTCTCATAGGAAGACGATTGTCCGCTTCTGTTATCTGTCTGGTCTATGGACTGGATTCCACATCTGAGAAGAGATGACTTACACTAGGTAAAAGGGACGGGAGGGGAAACTTTGCTTGTGAATATATCTCAAACCACAAAGGTTTGAGAGATAACTTATATCGTTCATGTTTTTTTAAAGCCTACAAAATAAAATAAAGATAAAACAATGTATTACTATCCCTTTAAAAGCTGTTCTGCTATTTCTCTGATCTGCAAAGAGGATTTGAAATGAAAGCATAAATTTATTCTTTGAATTATTGATAACTGCTTGATGCTGAGGGTCATTTACATTCATAAATGAAGATATGACGAGTAAACAGAGCTGTATAATTTAACTCTCATACAGAAAAGGGATAATGTTTAATTATCCACACACTTTTTTTTTCAACTCTGGGGGAGATTTATAAAACTGGAGTTATAAAGAATGTCTGTAAAATTGTCACAAAGTGACATAAGGCTATGTGTATCTTTAGCAACATTTTGTTAAGTGTTAACTCACCAGTCGACGTTTTTGAAAATTGTAGTCGAAATTGTCTTGTCCAAATAAGAATTGTGTTGTACTGTATTTATAAAGAAATTTTGCTAATTGTGTCAAAAATAAAGGCAATTTTTAGTGATTTAAATCTTAACACCAAGTTTATCCTGTTCTTAATGAAAGTATATATTGGCGGTTATGAATGTGAAAAGACATTCTCTCTGTTGCAAAGTTTTAGAGAATTTTCTCAGGTAGTCATATTTATAAACTTGACTTTACTTCTTTATAAGTATGACTTGAAGTTGTGAGTTTTTCAGTCAATTGTAAATTATACACCAAGAGGGCATTTTATACATCTCCCCCTTTGCACCTTATGAAAATGAGCCGTTATGGAAGTAAAAACACAGGGTATTAGTGCACATCCATATTTATAAAAAATCAACTCTTCATACTGTGGCATAATGCTCACATATAATCACTGTATTAAAGTTAAATGTTTAGTCACATAATAGGGCCATAGTATGCCAAGTTTGCCACCAGTTTAAGGTACTCCAATATAAGCAAGTCCTAACCTTACTTAGTTTGCTTTATCTTGTGAGCTGAATTTTTCTGATTCACTCTTTATAATGGAGTGAGTCTCTGATTAGTAATATATAGTGTTCTAAAGACAAACAATGTTACACCAGGAGATGGGAGGGGTACATGAACGACTAGAAGTTGGTAAAACCATGAAATCCAAATAGCTGAAGTCAACCAAATGTGAGTAGAACTGGTTCCATTTAAGCTATTTAAATGCATTTTCTTTGGGTATATTTAACAAAATCTAGACTGAGCCATTTTGGAACAAAATAACAGCACCATAAAGGAAAAAAATCCCCAAACAACCATAGATTTTAAAGGGATAGTAATGTCCCGAAAAAAGTATTAGGTATATGGTAGATACATTTAAAAAAGATCATTTGCGCTGATTAGTATCTCTCAAACCTTTATAGTTTGAGAGATATAAGAAAATAAGGTTCTTTGCTCCCTCTCCTTTCGCAAACGTCATCTGTATTTCTGACGGCATGAGCTCCTGGTTCCTAGATCAGATGGTGGCTCTTCAGCAGCGCCGACATAGGGACACCTAAAAATAAATACTTCATCGGAAGTATTTATTTTTACATATCGTTATGTTAGCGCTGCTGAAGAGCCACGTCTAGTCAACCGACCAGATTCTGCTTCTGACAGCTTTACAGCTCATCAAGCAGAAAGGAGAGGGAGCAGAGAACTTTATTTTCGTATATCTCTCAAACTATAAAGGTTTGAGAGATACGAATCAGCGCAAATGATCATTTTTAAATGTATCTACCATATACTTAATACTTTTTTCTGGACATTACTATCCTTTAAATCAGGAAACTGGTCCATGAATGGTTCATAATGCGTTTCAGACTTACCATTTAATAAGTAAATGCTGATGTTTATTTCTCACCTGTGGTGCAGTGGCTTGCTCCTGAATGTCTCACTCTTTGCTTTCTGCATAAGGCTTTTTGAATGGCAGAGGGGTGTACTGCCATTCAATGTGTTGCATACACCTGGACACTCAAATTTGGGCGCTATGATCTAAGTAAAAAATGGTGTTAATAGTGCCAAAATATATCCTGTAATATAGATGTATGTTTGTCTGATGCAGTCATGCGCAGTAGAGACTTCCCGAACGCACAGAATGCTGGCCTGAGTACATGGGCTTTTACACTAGTATATTATATATACAATAAATACTGTGGATAACTAATCGTTCAACAGACATAATAATCTACTTACACCAACATTACTCTCATAAGGCTTTCCACATACACCCAGATCACACACTTGTCTCTCCTCACAACCTAATCTCTCCTGGATGTGAGAGAAGAAAATTATACATAGCATTAAGTACAGTAGTATACACTATCACAGATAGAAAGTCACTTGCATAAAAAAGAGCTGTGATACAATATCTTTGAGGAGAAATCCACTTTGGCATGTCCTCTTTACATTGATGAAATGCTTTACAAAACCTCCACATCGGAGCTCAAATAAAAAGAAAGTGAACTTGATAGTGCAGCATTCATAACTATAGATGATGAGTTGCAAGCAGATGGATTCTCACATTATATAAGAATATGATTTGCTCTTCTCTATGTATGGATTTTACTCATCCTTCTATTAGAAACCAAACATATCTCAGATCTCAGTGTATGTCCTCCTTCCACAGGTCAAAAACTGAGCAGCGGAAAAGGGGTCAGTTGTATAGGATCCAAAACTAAATGTTTGGGCTATTTATTCCAAATAATATTAATATCAAAGTATTTTACCAGGAAGGATACATTGAGATTATCTCTCATTTTCAAGTATGTTTTGGAGGGTATAGATATTATTACCCAATTTATTGGTACTCATTTTATCTTCCTCGGAAGGATGAAAGGCCGAGTTGACCCTGCTGGAACTAGAATTTGTGACCTTGCGGTTTGAACAGATTGTACAGCTGGTGCGTTAACCAACTGAGCAATCTCTCAAGCTCACTCCTTTCACCTGATGGTACCCTCATAAAAGATAATTAGACTCCACACTTTACCTCAATACAGTTATTATGAGGCACAAAACATACTTATGTTAGGTCTTCTCCCATAGCTACAGATATGTCAGAAAAGAACGAACAAATGATAGTTGGTCTTGAAATAATTAATTAAAAAAATATCAGTGCTTTAGTGTGACAGGCAGGGGTGTAGAGGGAGATAAGAGCAGAAACGTAAGAGGGTGCTGAAGAAAGATCCTTAAAGGAGAGGACAAGAATATTGTAAGAATTGCAATACTTTATAGGTAACCAAAAGAGGGATTTCAGGAGCAGATGAGAGGGAAGGTATCTGTGAGTAAATGTAGCTTTCAGCTGAATTGAGAACAGACTGAAGTGGAGAAAGATGAGAGGCAGGAAGACCATTCTGAAATGTTGCAGAAGTTTAGTCTAGAGAGAATGAGGGCCTGAGTGAGAGTCTGTGCGATTGACATACAGAGGGACTTATTTTGGCAATATTTTTCAGGAAGAAGTGGAATGTTCTAATGAAAGCTTGGCTATGGGGGAGAATGTTAATGCAGAATAGTGTGTCACCCCAAGACAGAGTGCTTTGGTTACTGAGTGGATGGCAAAATTGTCAATTGTATGGAAAAACAGGTTGGTGAGTGGGTTTTAGGAATGAATACAACCAGTTATGTCTGTTTGTTTAAGATGGGGATGGGCCATCCATGATGAAATGGCTATCAGACATTGAGCGTGTCTAGACTGCACAGCCGGAGTGATGTCTGACTGATCCCTGAGAGGTCAGGGGGAAACAAGAAGGCTTTGGCAAAAGAGACACTGAAAGTACATTTAGAGAGATATTAGGAAATCCATTCTAGAGGTGTGTCACAAATGCTCTTCATGAGTACTTTTTGCCAGGAGTTATGAAGAACTACAACAGGTAAGCAGAGATTTTAATCTGAAGATGAATATCAATAAAACCCAAGGCATGTTTAACACATTTACCATACCAAGGTAAATCACAGTAGATGGACTAGAACTAGAAGAAGTGGACAAGTATGTTTACCTTGGACCAGAAATGTCAACAGATGGAAACACCATGATAGAAATTATGAGACTAATACAACTGGGATGGCAAGCAATTTGGAAAACTTAGTAGTACTGTTTTAAGACAAATTTACCACTTTTCCTCAAGCGAAAAGTTTTTGACCAGTGTATCTTCCCATTCCTTGCGTATGGCTGTGAACATGGACACTGAATGCCAAAGCCATACAAAAACGTAAGGTTACTTATATAAATATGGAGCACCAAATGCTAAGCTTAACAAAAAGAGACTGAAAAACATGTATGTGGATTCATCAGCAAACAAAGGTCTATGATGTAATTGAAAGAGTATGGACTGAGCAGGCCACATAGCAAGGAGATCTGGTAAATGGAGCAAACACATTTTAGAATGGATTCCACTTGATACTAAATGCCCAAGAAGAAGACCAAAGACAAGATGGGTAGATGAAAGTGGCAAATTTGTTGGTACACAGTAGCAACAAAAGGTACAAGATTGAAGTTGTTGGAGGTTTGCTGAGGAAGTCTTCATTCTGCAATAGATCGACAATGGCTGAAGGTGATGATGAAGATGATTTTACATATACTCTTATATATATATATATATATATATATATATATATATATATATATATATATGAGATAAAATACATATATATCAACATCCCTCGTTTTAATGAATATGTGATCACCTTACTCTCTTGCCCTTTAAGAACTATATAAGTATACCTTCCCAATCAGAGCTGGAAATGTTTATTATATGCAATGCAAGAACAGACTTTGTTACATTGATATGCTAAACACCTCATCCCTAAGTAGTATCTTTAGCTTGGGGAAAATATAAGTAAGTCTGGCTAGTAGGAAAGCATCCAAAACAGCATCCCACTTCTGTTTCATAAAAATGTGTTTGATATTGCACAGTTAGTGCTAATATGAACAGACTCAGAGCCTGCAGCACTTGACCTATTCTGTATTTTATTCCCATAATCTGGAGAGCGAAAAAGACTTGATCAAAGGCAAAATATAATTCATGGAAGAAAAAAAAGGCTGTTATTGTTCTAGACGATAATGCTTTTAAAAGACTGAAAAAATGTTTTCGTTTTCTTCTTTCTGTAATTCTCCCTTAGCACTCTCACAAATACCTTGACTCCCCCTTTAATTGTCAATTAGGCTGACTACTATGAAAAACTGGATCACGTCTGGGGCAAACCATTTGCACCATGGAGGTCACATTAAAAATCCATTTGTTTTAAATGAAGCTTTTAAGATATTGAATGAAGCTATAGGGATCTTCAGTACATTGCTTCAGATTGAATTGCAGACCTCTGTCGTTAAGGGGTTTAAAAGAGAAGGCTTTTTTATGTGTCTCCTAAGGATCAGTTGGTTTGCTCCAGGATTATTCCACTTTTGCCCCAAATTCGCCCAAGGAACACTAAAACCTAAAAATGAAATTGGATTTTATGATTTTAACTATAACGTACTTATGTAGCATCTGTAAAATGCTGTTATTTTATGTTAATGTCAAAACTGTGCGGACACAATTTGAAGAGCTAATGCTGTTAATGTATTTTGATTAGTGCCTACTGCTTGTCTATTTAGAAAGGTTGGTACATTTACTCAGGCCCTCTTACAGTCAATAAAACAATAGAACTTTGAGATACAAGATTACGATGGTAATGAGATCCCTGGAATAAAGCAGAAATGAGATCACGCAGACAGCATATGTTAGGTAAAGATTTTAGGCTCAGAAAAGAAATAGGGAATTAGTACAACGCAGTACCGTGTATTTAAGTGTGTGTAACCCCAGCTAATTTTTAAATTAGTGTTATTTTAATGTACTTGCATGAATAAGGTAGCATTAAAAATGCTTATAAGCTGAGTATTTCATTACTAGTTTATTCTCTCCTTTTCTAGAAGGGAAATTGTGCCTTTTTATATAGATTGCAATTAAATAATAAAAAGGTCTATACAAAATGATTAATGGATAGGTAAATTAGAATAACGCATAAACGAGTTGTAGTTGAACTTTAATGATGGCATAAAATAATGTACATGGGCCATTACAATTTTAACCAAAAATGTAGAATCAATGGCATTTTTATGTAGTTTACTATAGAGAAGAAAGGCCGAGGGTTCTTAATTTCAGCTTCATCATATATTATAGAAAAAACAAAGCATCTGTGTTGGAGTAACTATCAGCATAGATCAGTGGTTCTCAAGCTTTTTTTGCTTAAGGCACACCCAACACTCACTCTGGTATTTTCGGGGCACCCCTATAATTTTATGTAATTTGTCTAGGTTGTAATGAAGGTTACAAGTACATAATTAGAGAGTTATTGTTAGACTTCACAGCTAAAATAAACATATTGTGCATAGTAATATCCTTAAATATACAGCTGGAAATCTACATTAACATTTTTGTCATAGCATTATAGATACAATGGGGCACCCTAAGTGGATGTGCGTGGCACACCAAAGTGCCACGGCACCCTGGTTGAGAATCACTGGCATAGATGCTGCTTGGCTGAGAGATCGGTTGATTTTATAGTTAATATTAATCTGCCACATTAACCCTTTGAGTGCCAGAGGGGTACGCAAAGCATTGCAAAGCAATATATTTGCACAGGATGCAAATATAATTCTACGTCTGTATAAATCCTTGGTATGGCCTCAGCTAGAATATGGGTACAGTTTTGGACACCAGTTCTTCAAAAAGACATTATTGAACTGGAAAAAGTGCAGAGACATACACCATATTTGATAAAGGGATTGGAGGATCTGAGTTCTAAAGAGAGATTAGCCAAACTGGGTTTGTTTACATTAGAAAAGAGACATCAAAGGGGCAATATTTTTACTGTTTACAAATATATTCAATATTAATACAAAGAACTCTCCAATTAATTATTTACTCAAAGAGCTGAGCTAAGAATGAGAGGTCATTCAAGACTAGAGGAAAAGAGCTTTCGACTTAAACAAAGACAGGGATTTTTTACAGTAAGGGTGGTAACGCTATGGAATTTTTTGCCTTGGGATGCAGTGCTTGCAGATACTCTAACTGCTTTCCAAAATGTAATGGATAACTATCTACCACAGAATAATATTGACAGTTGGCTTCAAAAAATGTAGGATGTTGACCCAGGGAACTATCTGACTGCCATTTGAAGTCAGAAGGATTTTTTATACCCACTCGGGGCTTAATTGGAAATGGCTTCAATGTTTTTTTGCTTTCCTCTGGATCAATAGAGGTGATGGGCTGGATTTGATGGACACATGCTCTTTTTCAGCCTCATCAACTACGTTACTATTAAAATAACATTAATTAAAATAGATAAAACATATACAAAGTGTTGTGTTTAAAGGGGAACTATCACCTCTTAAAAAGTTTTTAGCATAGGTTTATTTATTAAAGTAGTTTTAGGAAATATGTGTTTTGTTTTTTTTCCTACTTACGAATTTTTAAAGATATTTAATGTTTAAGCTGTGTTCAACATAATGCAGCATCTCTGGCACAGCTCTTCTTGACTTCCTAATTCTCATCCCATCTCCCTCCCAGCTGCCCCAGGGATGGCGTTCACACTTCCCTTCGGTGTGGTGTGAATGGCTTCTATCGTTAAATCAAGATTTGTTAGCATTATACTGATGTTGCAACCTCAGTATAATGTTAACCAGAGCTTGATATAACGATACTAGTGTAAATGCCTGTGTACATGGTCAAGGTCCAGGTGATAACCTTTTGAGTGCCAGAGGGGTACGCAACACATTGCTTTGCAATGCGTTGTCTACCCCTCTGGCACTCAAAGGGTTAAGAGGCCACTACCTCACTGCTTCAAGCGATGCAGTCTTGCTCCGCCTCACTCACGTGATTCAATCATGTGCAGTAAAGATCTTTACTGCGCATGACTGCATCGTGACAAACATCCTAGAGAATTATTATATAGGATAAGCCATTCACACCACACCGAGGGTAGTAAGTGGTGAAAAAAAAACACACACACATTTCCTAAAATGAATTTAATAACTAAACCTATGCTAAAAACTTTTCAAGATGTGAATGTACCCCTTTAACTTCATTAGACTGTGCTAACAACACTTTTTTTTTTTTTTTTTAAATATTTAAACAATACTGTTAAACCTCACTTAGAACAGTTTGCCATATTTACAAATACAAAAGTACAGCAGTACTGGAGCGAATAAACTGCAAATATTTTTATGTGCATGAATAGACCAAGGTTTTAACCTTTTTAGTATGTCTTCTGTTAATGCACAATTTCTTCTTCTAGATACAGATTCTAGTTGATTTAAATGTGCCCTGCATGGTAGCTAGGTCTTAAACACATTTCTAAGCAAGGGGTAGGAAAATAAAGGACTCAGGCTATAGCAATTAAGTTATAGTTTGATGGTTGTTGACCATCTCTTTGCAAGAAAAAACATAGGACATTATAAGGGAGAAATGAAAAATCCTAACAGATTAAATGAATGATTTTACCACCTTTGAAGCTTTGCTGCACAATTACTTTGAGATACCTCTAGTACTGAAGGGGTTGAAAGTCACATTTAAATATTTGGGAATTGTGTTTGTCCTCTGTGATATATAGTTGGTTTGTAGAATTGCCCCTCTGTAGTTTGTTTAATAAGGCCCTTTGTTAGGTGGTCTTTATGCACAAAAGTAAAGGCGAGCAATTCTAAAGCAAACCAATTGCACCATAGGAAGAAATAAAAATGGTTTGAAGACCTCTCTGGTATTCAAGAGGTTAAAATACCAAATTAATAAAATGTTATTTTTTATTTTTTTACTGTGGTGCAGTTGGTTTGCACCAGAATTGCAGCTCCTGACCTTATTGAATTGCACCTCAAATGTGCAAAAAAAAAAAAAAATAGTGCAGTTTTCATCAGCCATTGTACCTGGGAACCTTCAAACCCTAGACTGAAAAGAGTTATGGGGATGAAAGGGTCCATAACATGATTTTGTCAGAATATGGGTGGAATTGTGACATAGTATGGAGGTGTTTTCTCTGGAATGTAAAGGGAATTAGGCAGAACAGAGTGGGAGTGGGGATGAAAATGGGCAGAGTTTACAGGGAACTCGGAGGATCAGCCTCTGTCCCCAGTGACCCAGAAGCTAAAGGCCACTTCTCAGTTCTCATCTTTTTTTTATCTCTTTTCAGCATTTGAAACAATTGATCACTCTCCTTCTCCTTGAGACTCTTTGAGAGCCAGAGGGGTTCACAGTGCATTGCTTCAGCATCTGTGATACTGCTCTCTCTTGGCTCAAATCTGATCTGTCAGACTCTTCATTTAGTGTCTCCTTCTCTGCTATCTGCTCTTTTTCTCTTCCTCTCTTCTGGGGTACTTCTAGGGTCAGTTCTTGGCCCTTTGCCTTCTCTGTCTACACATCCTCACTTAGCAAACTAATAGACCCATTTGGTTGGGTTCCAGTACCACCTCTATGTTTATGACACTCTAATTTGCCTCTCCTCCCCTGACCTTTGGCCCTCTCTGCTAACCCACACCAGCAGTTGTCTATCTGAGATTTCTTCCTGGATGGCATCCCACTGTAAAGCTTAATATGCCAAAGACAGAGACATTGGTGATCTCTCCCTCCTCCTTGACACCAAATATTTCCTTCACTGTTGATAACAACACAGTTCTGCCAGTGTCCCACATCCACTGCCTTGGAGTGACTCTATATTCCACCCTTTTCCTTTACCCCCCACCCCCCCATATTCATTCTCCTTCTAAATACTGCTGTTTCCAGTGGCAAAATGTCTCCAAGATTCAACCTTATCTCACACAGGGTAAAACCAAAATGCTTAACCACACTCTCATAATATACTGTCTGGCTTCCCTATTGCCTCCATATTAAAATTCACAATCCTGTCCCAACCGTAGAATTCCCTCTATAACACTGAACAGCCATATATCGCCTTCCTTGTCTTCAAACACTCTTCCAACCTCCCTCTTATTTCTGCTCATAACCTGTGGCTCTTTGCTGCTCTCATCACTTCCTCCCATTCCCATGTCCAGGACATAGTCCATGCTGTACCCATTCTGTGGAATTCCCTGCCTTGCTCTGTGAGACTCTCACCTCTGTTCCACAGATTTAAATAATCTCTGAAAGTCCATCTGTGCAGAGAAGCTAACCACCCAGACCCAAAAAAGTGCTACTGTAGCTGTCCTTTGCCTTCTTTCTTACTATTGTCTAAGGTATAGCCACATCTCTAATGCATTGGATGCTCCCAATGTAATACAGATCACCCTCCTCAAAGCAATCCCTTTTCCTTCTGTGTCTACCATACCATATGCATTCTAGATTGTAACCTCGCAAGAGTAGGGCCCTCAAACATCTTTATGTCTCATATTTTTAGGTCTGTCTTCTATATCTCATGTTTAATTATATGTCAGTTTGTATTCTATTGGATAGTGCTGCAGAAACTGCTGGAGCATTATAAATAAATAATAATTAGGTCCAAAAACCAGAGACTCTGAGGCATTTCTGGCATTGCCAGCACAGGGTATCTGAATACTATACTTGCCTACAGATTAAGAATGTCTAAGGAAACCAAGGATCAAATATTGTAATGGTAGCAAATAAAGTGATAAAAACAGAGGTTGTGTCCAAGAAATTCTAATATTTTGTCAGGTTATTTTCTGTATTTTCCTAATTCTTTTCATATTTATTTATTTATTAGTAGTTTAAAATTCTGGCTTCCAATTCGTTTAACATATGTTTTTAGATGTTGGTAAATCCGTTTGCTGCCAATTTCCTCTCATTAGAGCAGTAGTAGAAAGTCTGGGACCTTCCAGCTGCTGCTGGTTTACAGTACCAATCATCTCCTGACAGACTTTGGTAAGGGATGATGGGAGTAGTAATCTGGCAGCAGCTGGAGAGCCTCATGTTGACCCCTTCATTACAGTGTTCTCAGCATTTGCTGGTCTTCTTTTACTCTCTGATTGTGTAGTGTTTCACCTCCAAAACTGCTATTCAGCTGAACAGCAAGAGGACACCTGCTGTGTGCAGAATTAACAATAGCCTCATATCCTTGCAAAGCAAAATCTGCCACTGCTGAATAGAGAGGTTTATAAAGCAATAACTAATTTGGATGATAGATGATTTTTTGACAGTAAAATACATCCAGGACTTCAGTGTTATATAATTTATCTATATGTCTGCTGAAATTAATCTCCTCTAGCATATCAAGACAAGTCTTCAATTCATTAACTTGTATTGATTGTACAAAGCCACTCATCAATTTAGGCTGGCTGTTTAAAGTATTAGTTTGTTCTGCTTCAGTAAAGCTGTTTTCTCAGGCATTTCAGCAAATCTTAATCTTCTCGCCTTACCCATCAGACTATTCTTTGATGTTTGAGTGAGGCCAGGTAAAAGGACTGCCTTGTTTTTAGTGATACTGCATTAATTATGGTAGCAGCAAGGTTAAAGCTCTGCTAATGTACCCTTTTTAAACATATTACCCCCAATGCTGAAGTTCACATGGGCAATTTTGCCTTGAGCAATGCACCATAAAGCTATGTTCACATGACCAACTTGGTTGTGCTTCATTTTAGCATATGCCAAGCTGCTTACCTGCTGTTCCTGTATCTCTTGCCCTGGGTTCCCCTGGTGATTCTCTTGCAAAGGGAAGTATAACACAGTCCATCAAGTTCAACCCTTGCCTCATACCCCAGTGACATGAGAACTGTATAGCTTTCCTGCTACCAAATAAGTTAGTCATTTATCAGATCTTCCTGATTTGCCTACTAATATACAGTATTACCCTGCATGTTCCCTTTTGAAGAAACATATCTAATCTTCTCTTAAAGGGATAGTAATACTTAAAATGTAAAAAAAAAAAAGGTTGTAGGGTTTATCCACCTGAGTAAAACAAGAGTACTCCCACTGCTGGCGTTGTTGCTACACCATCCTATGGAGATTTATGGTCCCGGGACCAGAGCTGTCCATAGGATCGTGTAGCAACAGTGCCACTGTACAATTTCAGGCCACTGTGATATTGCACCAAAAAAATTCAACTTTGAAAATTAATAACTTTTGAATGAAACACCTTTCAGCAGTGGGAGTACTCTTGTTTTACTCAGGGGGGATAAACCCTACAAAATACTTTTTTTACATTTTAAGTATTACTATCCCTTTAAATGTATCATCGTATCTGCCATAACCACATCCTTGGGCAAGGAATTCCATAATTTAACAGACCTTACTGTAAAAAACCCTTTCCTTTGCTGAAGTCTAAACCTCCTTTCCTCTAATCGCAAGCGGTGTCCCCTGGTTATTCGATCAGGCCTTAGAATAAATAGCTTACCAGAGAGATCCTTGTATTGACCTCTCATATACTTGTACATTGTGATAAGATCTCCTCTTAGTCATCTTTTCTCTAGAGTAAATAAACCAAGTTTGTGTAGTCGTTCCTCATATGTCAAGTCCTCCATTCCCTTAATTCATTTTGTAGCTCTTTGCTGTACCCCCTCCAGTTCTAGTATATACATTTTCAGAACTGGTGCTCAAAACTGTACTGTATTTCAGAGATGTGTCCAAAATAGGCAGCCTTCACAGGTTTCATCAGTATATTATTGGCCAAATTAAAAGGTAGAAGTCAGAATAGATTATCTGAGGAACCAGGATGACATTTATCAGTGATGGAGTTCTAATAATCATCAATCAAAACATCCACTAGACCAAAGCAAGGTTCTCCACATATAACAGATGCACAGTGTTCCCTGTAGTGGCTGGTGAAGGCCGGCCTCAATGCTTCTGATTCTGTAATGGAAGGACACAGAAGAGATGAACAGAGACTAAATCAAAGGTCTAAGTATTTAGTAAATGTATGAAACAGCCAGGACATGGAACAAATAAATAATAGTGAACAGTTCTGCACGTTTCATGGGTGATAGCATCCAGCTTCACACCAGCTGTTCAAACCTTCCAATTACTGTCTGACTAAGGCTGGCACAGGCCAATTATATGTATCCAATGCCCACAAGGGCCATTCTTATGACATACCTCCTACATGCCACACGTGAGCAGATCTGAGTAACCCATTTAAACATGGTATACATGAATTCTAATAGGCTGGTTGATTTAATAAGAGCAGGAGCAATTCTAGGAAAAAACAAAATAAAAGTTCCCATTAATTTAAATGGTGCTTTTAACTCTCTGAATGCTTGTGAGGTCTTAAAAGCATTGTGAAACAATTCTTGGAAATCTCCTAAGCATTTAAGGTGTTAGAGTCTTCTTTTAAATCAGTGGGAATTTAGTTCATTTTTATTTGTTAGATGGTTACACCCTTGCACAACTGGGCGGAGTAATAGCTGGGTGCTAAAGGTAAAGGCTGCTGCAACCTTCAGTTTATACCAGAGCAGTATACTATTGCGCACCAAACTATAATGCATTCAGTAAGGTCAAGTTCACACTGGTAACCTGTCTGTGCTATGTTTCAGAGCATGCTAAGATGTGTCTGTGATGTGCTGCATTACACTCTGTGAACTTCTTGCCTGGTGAGTGGGCGGGGGTGCGCCAAAAGGCTGTACCACATGGGAATCAGCTATATATAGTTGGCCAGTGTTTACGTTGGTTCACCAGTCACTGGAGGATGCATATGCCTTAGCATCCTCCAGAAAAGCTTGTATGAATGATCTGTGCAGTGGCCCATAGGCTTCCATATTCAAATCAGCATACTGCAACCTAAATGTGAGTGCATACATGTTGCATCATGCTGCAATGCGGTGCATTGGAAACTGCATGTGTGAAGACACTATTGGGGTTAATGTGCTGTAGATGGATGCATTTAGGACAGCATTAGTAATTGTGAGGTAAAGTTGTCCCTGGGAACATAACCTTATTTAGAGTGCAGTCTTATTTGTTCCAAATGGTACATTTGGTTTGCTTCAGTTCTTCTTATTAGCCCTTTGAGTGCCAGAGGGGCACTGGACACTTTGCTTTGCAATGCTTTCTGTAGCCATCTGACACTGAAAGGGTTACATAAGCCTCTCTGATGTAGTTTGCTTTTACTTGTAAGATTATGGTCCATATGCACAGAATAAAAAACTGAGGAGACATACAGAAGTAAAGAATCTTTGACATAGGGTACAAATAACCTTTTCATTAATTTAAATTGGGATTTCAACCCCCATAAACTGTAGCGTGGTCTTGAATGCATTGCGAAGAAGCATTAATGGGGTTCAAATCCTCATTTAAATCAATTGAAATCTTAATTTGTCCCCTATGATGCAGTTTGGTTTGGTTTGTGCCAGAGTGCTCCTCTTCATACATCTGTCTCTCCGTTTGTATGTGTAATATTATGTAAAGCCGAAATTAAATATGATGATCTCTAAACACAGGTTCATCAGTCACAGTGACTGAGCTGCTAATTACCGACCTATGATAAAGCAGAGATCTTTTAATACCTGATTTGAAGACTTGCAATGGATTAACCCTTTGAGTGACAGAAAGCAATGGGTGAGAGTCACTAAGCGGTGATAAAGAGGCAATGAAGTGGAGATGACTTCTCCAGTTTATGAAGAAATCTTAGTGCATAGGCTCCATAGAATAACATGGGAATTGGAAAAGTGATAAACTGGAGAAGTCATCTCCACTTTATCACCTCTTTACCATTGCTTATTGAATATCCCCCAATGCGTACTATAACTCTCTGCAGGAGAGGGCTGGCAACTTGTTGCCTGGTGCAACTACAGAGCTTACAATTTAAGTAAAGCTACACTAGTGATACTATAGAGCTTACAAGAGAATGGGTTATGCTACTAGTGTAGCTACATTTCAGTTGTAAGCTCTGTGGTATCACTAGTGTAGCTACATTTGCAGCAACAAGCGGGAGTGGCCCACCAGCCCAGACATATGACTGGCCCGGGGGGCAATTGCCCCCCTGCCCCCCAGCCCAGCCCTCCCCTGCCTCTCTGGCACTCAGTGGGTTAATTTGTCTCCAAACACATGTTCATGCAAAACCTAACAGTGTAGACTTTCAAGATCTCCTCTCAAGATAACAGGTGGATTAAATGTGATTCTGTTATTGTGACAGATTCTCCCAAATAGAACCGCCTACTTTATACAAAATGCTTATGTGTTTATAAATTACCTTTCTTACAGGCCTGCATCATCGTAGTAATGTATTGACAAAAGCAAGTAAGAGAGATTCAATTATTAATGTTTGGAGTGCCTAAACAACTGTCTTTGGTCAATAGAATTGATTCTCCAAAAATTACAATTAGCAAATGTTATAGCATTGGATTACCTTATAGAAACCACTTGATTTTCTCCATTTCACATAGAGATTTAGTGCTGAATAAGGAGGAGTGGGAATTATGTGAGTGGATATAAAGGGTCTTACTCACAAAAGGAAAGTGGTGCAATGCTGGGATAAAGCAGCTGTTCCACTGGGAAGGAATAAATATATCCATTCACTGAAATGTGGATTTTAACCCTTTGAATGCTTGAGGGGACTACAGAATGTTGAGAAACAAAGTTGGAGACCTTCTTGCATACAAGAGGGTAACCCTTTGAGTGCCAGAATGGTTATCCACACAAAGCTTTGCAGTGTGGGGTGTAGGGGTCAACACATTTCGCCTGTACGGTCATGATTAAGAGCCTCTAAGGTGTGAAGCGCGTTTAAGCTCCTCTAAGGCATGAAATGCGTTGACTCCTACACCTTGCAATGCTTACCACCTTGCCACTCCATAAGTCTCCCTTGGTTACCATCTTTGTGTGAAGTAGCAGGTATGATTATAATTATTCTTTGCAATAAAGTTTAATGGATTTTACAACTGTGGTATTACGTTGCTAAACTGCTATCTTCCAGTGTTTGTGTGTATCTATACTGGATGGAGTTGGAGACATCCAGGATCAGCACAGTCCAACACACATCTATTACCCCCCCTAAGACAAAGGTTAAATAAGGGGTTGTGTTTGGATATCCCCTGTATGTATACATTACCTAAAGTTCTTAACATAATCCTAGATCACACAGTTGTGCAGCTTTTTCTCATTCTATTTGCATCAGAATTATGTAATCCAATTTCATTTTTAGATATTAATGTTCCTTTAAGTATCTGTTTTCAAGCACAACTCCATTATAGGTATAACTGCCAACATACCCCTTAGATTCCTGAAACACAGTGGAGGATATTCAGACAGCTAAGAGTAGTCAATCCATTGAGAGAAACCTCTCCCATTTCTATGTTATTCTATGATGCCAAGTACATAATCTGAAAAGACCGTAGAGCTTTATACACAACACAAAGGTGAAGTGTAAACCGTAGAGTCCCATAGAGATGCATTGTGTATTCCTCTGGCACTCAAAGGGTTAATGCAAACTGACTGCACCATAGGAGACAAACAATTTCCCAATCTCCAGTTCATTGTGAAGTAATACACTGGAGTCCTCTCTAGCATTCCAGGAGTAAAAAATCCCCATTTAAATCAATGAGAATGTTTGGCTGTTCCCCACAGTGCATTAGTTTTCCCTCCAGAATTGCGCATGCTTTCTAGGATAACATGGGACTGGAGGGACTTCCCTCACCTTTCCCTCACTTTAAAGACAAACTTTCAACTGTCTCTAGATTGGTTTTTTTTTTTTTTAAATCCATAGAGAAATTCCCTGTCAAAATTAGATTCCTGTACCCACTTCTGCATTCTGTGGCACAGGGTAACGGTGGCACAACGACTCGGGTCTTCCCAGTCCTGTAATTCTCCTCCCACCTCCCGCACACCCTTCCCTTTGTACTGGTGGGCATCTTGTCTATCTTTAAAGCAAGCTCCGATTATCATTATACTGTGCAAACACATGATAATGATAAATAGAGCTTGCTGTAATGCTTACTGTCCGCTTACCTAACTAAAACTAGGCACAGAGACAAGAGGACTGCCACTGATTATAAAGGAGAAGTGCATGAACAATGACCTTGGCACGCTTTTGCTAGAGAGCGCACTAGGTTATATATGCAGGAATCCTCCGTCATCGGAGGAGAGGAGGGACTACATGGGGAGGGGAACTGAGCAAGATTGACAGGTTGCACGCCAGCGCTGTACCCGCAGCCTGTAAGGAACTGACATCACAAAACAAACTTTAAGAGCTAATACCTCTGCAATTACCTCAATACAATTAAAAAAATGGATTACAGCTTCAACAACATTGAGCTGTAATGGGAAGTCACGTTTCACTAAGGTGAGAGTTCCCCTTTAAATAAGTGTATTGCTTTTTTAGCAAAACCTGTATGTTACAGGGATTTTCATGTGGAGTTATTTAAAAAAGAAAAAAAAAAAAGGTATTCCCACTGCAGAGGTTTGCTGTTTTCAAAACCTATAACAATTTAAACTGTCAGGAAGTGATGGAGCTATTACTATCATATTCTTTGGAGAATTTTAGTCGGTGGCTTACCTCTTCCATAGAATGCAAAATAATAATTGTCTGGACACCGAGTGAACTGTAGGTGAACTCTCTCTGGACACCAGAGGGAACTGTTAATGTAAAAACAAAAACAAATGTAAAATTGTAATAACTGATATTTCACATCAGTGGGTTTTACGCTGCATAAAAGCCCTGAAATATATGTTGTTGTTTTTTTTTATTTTAATAAAGTTTTCTCTTCTATTTAGCTAATAATCTAAGTAACAAAAGTATAAATGTACTAGTGTAAAATCCCATGTACACGGGCCAAGGTCCAGGTAGTAGTAACCTTTTGAGTGCCAGAGGGGTACGCAATGCGTTGCGTACCCCTCTGGCACTCAAAGGGTTAAAAGGACGGTCCTGCTCTGCTTACTGCCACCTCCTCACTGGAAGCACACGCAATGCAGTCTATTGATACTGTCTGTGCTGGTCTAGTTTCAACTGTGTCACAGATTGCTTTCGACATAGACCTGCAAATATTTGATAACATCACTGGTATTTCATAAATACATATAAAATGTATGGCATTTAAAGCATTAATAGCTGCTGTCTATGTAACTTTCTTTTCTTTCGATCTTTTTTTATACAATTGATTCTGCCTCTAGTCGAGGATGATAGAATTAACTTTTCCAGGGTTAAGCTAGGAGCAATGTTCCTCCTTATCTTCTTCCCACACACTGCCTTTAGTGTCAGATTAAAAGAGAAATCTCCTTTAACCTGTGACCTCTGCACATGATATAATGGCCTGAAGGAGATCAATTTGAATCTTCTTTACAAAGCTAGAAGCTAGAGAGCTATGTGCACTGGGTTATATATTTTGTTTCTCTTTTCCCTTTCAGTTTGCATTGCATTACATACCCATCTGTCAGAAAATAACAGTTAACTATTTCAGAACCAGGAGGTTGTGCAGTGCATTGCCATATGTACTGATTTCAAGGACATGTCCTCTTCTTGGGACATTTAATAGGCTGTCCCCCATGAAATTTAAAGTGTGCTGTTAATCTATCCTTGAATAGAAGAGTGGGTAAACTTTATTTCGCTTATCTCTCTTACATGTTCTGTGGTATGAAATTCTTCCTCACACTCACCACATCACCACAGCTTGCAAGTATATTTCTGCTGCTGCAAGAGCATTTGAGTCCGGAGACTGTGTGAGGGCAACTTGTCACACACACCCTCATGTGGTGTGCACTTTGGATCAGAGGGCTACCTGCATGTAACCAGTGTCCTTGTGCTCCTTCCTGACCTGCTGTATTGTTGTGACCAGTGTCTCTTTTGGATCAATACTAGTGAGTTGTTCACTACTAGTAGGTGTATGACTAACCCCCAATATATACTGAAGGTTTTGTAAGATTCATAAATGAATAAAAGTGAAGGATTGTTGAGTGTCTTAAGTTTCCATCATATTTGTAGACCATTGCTTTGCAATGGGTTTCTCACCCCACCCCCTCCATCTAAAGGGTTAGATTTGGTTGATATGGAAAGTGTCCTGTAGTTTGATAAATAAACTATAGTAACCATGCCTAGATTAATCTCTTGGACCCTAGACAAATACCCAGTGTGGTAATTTGTAATCTGTTGGAGATCTGTATGGTACGCAAGGGGTTACATTAAAATACTGAAAAATTTCAGGGAGAAGAAAAGGCATATTATACAAATTGTATAAAAACATTTTCGTAGGACACTATAAATCTGTACAAAGGCAAAAAGACAGGTTGCCAGTGTAATAAAAATTCCTGAATCTGTTTTAACCTCTCTCGTGCTAGAGATTTCGCAAGCAAAATATTTGTGGATTTTTCTAATATTCAGACTTTTTATTACTTCACGTGTCTGCCTTGGCTCTTCATATATAGTTTTCCCATCTGGTTATTAAATTGTCTGCCATTTAGGTCCTTCCTGAATATTAATATTTTGTACAGTCATCTGCTTCTCTTTGGTTTATTTGTCTTTGACTTCTAAGCTGCTTTCAGCGATTGAAGCACTTCTATGTGTAAGATTATGGATGTGATGCATACTTGAATGCTTGTTTACACATAACTCCCAACATTTCAAATTGCCAAAGAGGGACAATTGTGTTTTAGGGGGTGTTGCTGGGGCGTGGCTGGTGGAAGGGGCACTACCGAGAATTTTTAGGCTATTTCAGGACCTAGTAACACCTCCTTGTGTAACCAATAAATGATTAATAACAATACCAACGTGTTTTATTTGCACAGACTAATTTATAAACACATATACTGAAGTTTACACAAACATTAAGATGAGTTTTATTGCTGTAGAGCAGTGTGATACACTTATATACACACCACACAGTCAGATCTCCTTAAGAGGGACACCAGGGTGGGAAAGAGGGACAGAGGGATTTGGGGCTAAAAGAGGGGCTTTCCCTCCTAAAAAGGGACACTTGGGAGGTATGTTTACAGCAGTCCACCTATCAATCCACTATCAATCATCTTCTAACTGTAATAAGCATGAGAGACCTCACTAAGGAGGGGCACGCATGGAGTTGGGGGTGTCCCCTTTTTATGTTACTTATTTTACAATTTTTTGTATTGGCTTGGCAGTTTCACTTTAAGAATCAGGGTTTTTATTATGCAGGTATGTTTAAAATGATGGGGCAATTATGGGAAAAGAGGTATTTAACCCCTTGCAGCCTGACTGGCTATAGACACAGGTACCTTGTTCTAGAGAGATTAATAGGTGTAAATAGACAACAGCTGTTCCCTTGCGTTTCATGCCACCTGAGGCAATACCTTAGCAAGAATGTATTACCCCCTCCTGCCCTCCCTCATTATTTGGTTATGGAAGTTATAAGATATTTTAGCAGATTGTACCTAAGAAATATATATCATTTTGAAATTGAAGTGTTTATTTGTGTAACAGCATGGAGGGTATTAGAGAAATAACTTAAATAAAGTGTTAAGTTATGGCTTCTGGCCTGGAGGGTTGAGCGAATGTGATGTAACATTTGACTTCTCAGGTTGGTATTAAGGAGGGGCATGGCTCATATTGAGTGCCAGAGAACTCAATGCATTGAATAACTCTCCTGCACACAAAAGGGTTAAAGCATAAGGCTTTTGTTCAGAATAAATATTTATTTAATAAATTTAGTGGTGCTACCACCATTCTCTGTGTTTTGGGTGTTGTATTCGTTAGGTTTTGTTGTTACGTTTAATAGTATTTTGCTGTGAGTGCGCAACTGTCCAGCTTGCATGTCCTGAAGCATGTCTGCTCATTTTCAGTTAATGAATGAATATGTTTATATAGCGCCACAAGTGTAAGCAGTGCTTTACAATTTAAGAGGTTGGACAATACAGGGTAACAACTACTTAAAGTGAAACACGGGAAGTGGGGTGTTTGCTTGAAAGCTTACAATTTAAAGTGTTAAAGGGAGGCATACAGAGTACATAAGGGTTAAGTATGGAATACAGTGCCCGATTTCTGCCTAGTTTGTTTTGTTCAGAACCTTTTAATATCCAATGTCTGTTTTTTATTTAGGTTAAGATAGTGGGGCTGATGTAAGAAGAGTAGATCAATTCTGGAGCAAACCAATTGTATCATTGTTGAGAAATGAAATTCCTAACGCCTTGAATAATAGAGAACTCTCCAATGCACAATTAAGCCCCATTGAATTAAGGAGAATTTGGGGAATATTTATTTGTTACCTATACTGTAGTTTGAGAAATGTTGCTTCTTTCTTTAAGTTTATGGCCATTAATAGGTCAGAGATGACTTGACAAAAAAGATGGGTCTTTCCCCAAAATGGTTTCCTCTGTGTGGATCATAAAACCCTGGCAATTTCTGTGTTGAGAGTGCACCTCCATTGACTGGTAAGGTTGAGACAGAAAACCAGTCAGTGTCTGTGGTGTGTAGGTTGTGCTTCATGTGACTTGAAACTGCAATATTTGGAGTCTTGCAGTTAAGTCACCATCTTGGGGTCAGTTAAAGAGCCCCTGGGATTACTTTTCCAACCCCTGTTTGGATTTCCTTTCATCTGCCAGGGCACACAATGCAGTCCCTGTTTCATTGGCAGGTCTACTCCTAGAGGAACTGTATTAATAGTTGACAAAGTGTTCTCTCAGTCCATGTGAAAATGAGAATACTAAAGGGAGGACCTATATGAAGAGTAGGTGTGGGGTTATGGTTGGGGCTAGAGGCAACTGCACTCTAAATGAAATTCTGCTTGGAACATTTGTCATTTTCCCATAATGGTCTACAAGTTTATGAAAGCAATGTAAGGTGTTTGAATGTCAGGGTTTTAAACAACTTCTAGAAATGACCACCTTTAACTCTGCTTAAACTTGTGTCACTTCTCCATAATATGAGATATTTGAGTGTCAGGGCTTTAAACCACTTCTCCATAATCGGTCTATACGATAAGTGTAAAAAATCATGCTGTCAAATGCCAAGCAATGAAAGTGTCTTGCCATTTTACACATATATGCTTGATAATGAGCTCCATGGATTTGTTTTCAGAGATCTTTCTTTCAGGGAAAATGAAAGAAGGTCTAGTGATACAATGTAACAACAGTACAATGTAAACAAGATAGTACTCAGAGCATTCCGTGCTGTATGCAGATCATAAGATTGTACTACATCCTGCATTGATGGTCTGTAGACCAGAAAACTCCATGGGAACAAATCCAAGTAGTTCACTGTCAGTGTCACAAGTAAAAAAAAAAATGAAAAACTATTATACATGGTATAGGCTCTTTGTATTTATTAATAGGCATATTACCTACATGCACAAAAAGTAAAGTAAAAATAGTTACCACTCATTTAATGATAATACAGCCAATGGGTTTGTTAGCAGCAGGATTAATGTAGAGGTACAACAGTAGTATATTGTCTCTCCATAGGTCACAAAGACACAAGCACACCGGCCCTGACAGCTGATCTATAAATAAATTACAGACTTGAGTAGCGAGCAGTGGGGGAGGAGAGTGAATGTGAGAGAGGAAAGAATCCCGCTGTTTTAGTGTTTAGCTTGGAGCATAAAGTATAATAGCTGTTTGAGCTTTCTAAGTCTGAAGCTAAAGAAGTAGATTTTTACTTATGTGTATCACCTGGCCTAATCCTTGTCTGTTGTGGCCTCTGTAAATAACCTTCATTGTAATAAAAGCATTTGTCTAGTTACATCTATCAGCACCCTCCATTTAGTGAATGGGTTTAAAGAGCATTACATTACTTTTTGAGAAATCAATGTAACAAGTAATTCTTATTTCAGAGTTTGGCATACAGGGCCATATGCTTGAAAACAAAGGTTTGCTAAACTGAAGCATAACAATCGTGATGTGATTTCAATACAGTGAAATTATTTTGCTCCTAACTTATTAACTTGCCCCATTGTGTCACTTTGAATATGAATTAGAATAGTTATTACTTTTTCTGAAATGTTAATTTATAGTCCTAGTCAACAGGTCCTATGTAAAGACAGTATGGTTTTCTTGGTGGAATCCTCTTTCCTGACATTTCTTGTGCAAGAAGCAACAAAAGATTTCGGTCAACACAGCAGTACCAGTGGTTTTCTGGATGTCTTATTGGAGCTTTCTCAAATTTGAAAAGATGTGAAACAATGTAATTTTTAGGAGTGGATGATTCTTGAGCGCTATGGTCCAGCATTGTGAGCTAGTCTCCAGCTGACAAGTACTTTGAAGTTCTTGACCCCCATGGAATCAACATCATTTTAGAGTTCTTACATTAAAGTGTTAGTAATGTCCAAAAAAAAGTTTTTTTTGCATTTAGAAGAGCTTAAAAAGCTGAGCTAAATGCAAAAAAAACCCGTATCTCTCAAACCGCTATGGTTTAAGAGATACAGGCATTTAAAGTTCTCTGTCTCCTACTGACAGCTGTAAAGCTGTCAGCAGGAGATTCATGTCGGTCGACACCGAGGCGCTTGAGAAGTGCCGAGATCTCGTTACTTACATGGAATCCCTTCATTGGAATGGTCTAAAACGTGTGCCTGACATGTGTGAAACTGACACAGGCACACGTTTTAGACCATTCCAATGAAGGGATTCCTTGTAAGTAACGAGATCTCTGCACTTCTCAAGCGCCTCCATGTTGACCGACACAAATCTCCTGCTGACAGCTTTACAGCTGTCAGTAGGAGACAGCAAAATTTAAATGCCTGTATCTCTTAAACCATAGCGGTTTGAGAGATACATTTTTTTGCATTTAGCTCAGCTTTTTAAGCTCTTCTAAATGCAAAAAAAAACCTTTTTTTTGGACATTACTAACACTTTAAAGTCATCCTGTGAGAGGCGTACAGCTCATCATTCTGATACTATATATGTTGTTTTTCACTTTCAATATCGATGCTTCAAGTTTTAGTTAGTCTAAAGCATGGATGTCCAGCATGTGGCCCATGGGCCAAATGCATCCCACTTGACTCCAGAGTCCAGATATTTTAACAAAAATCTAATTAACTAGCACACATGAATTAGTAGGCCAGTAAGGCCTAACCAACTGCCAGTCCAAGAACATTAGAAAGTATTATGGCATTGACTTGATAAATCCATATTTCTTAGTAGCCCTCATTATATATATATATATATATATATATATATATATATATATATATATATATATATAAAATATGGTGTAGTGTATATCCCCCTGAGTAAAACACGGGTATTTCCACTGCTGGGAGGTGTTTTATTCAATAGTCATTGCAGCTCATATTTGAATTTTTACAGGTGCAGTATCACAGTGGCCTGAAATTGTACAGTGGTGCTGTTGCAACACCATCCTATGGAAAACTCTGGTCAATTGACCATAAACCTCCATAGCATACTGTAGTAACAGCGCCACTCTTCATTTTCAGGCCATTGTGATACTGCACCAGGAAAACTCAAGAATGAGCTGTAATAACTTTTGAATAAAACACCTCTCAGGTGTGGGAGTTCCCATGTTTTACTCAGGGGGATAAACCCTATAATATATATTTTTTTTACGTATTGGTATTACTATCCCTTTAAGAAATTATGGCCTCTAGATAGTTCATATAAACATCTAATACAGATGCAAATACAATTCTGTAATTCCATTATACTAACTTCTATAAACTTATTTTGTGTGCAAATAAAAACATGGTTGAATTTTGGACCAAATCATATACAGCACAAACACATAGTATACCTAAAGGAAATTCTGTGTAAACACTTTATTTATATTTATCTTTCCCAGTTTCTGACTGATAACTATATATCCTTTTCACTCCACACAGTCTGTATGACAGCCGAAAAATGATAATTTCAAGGCAGGACGAAACAGGCTGTGTGTGGGCAGACCTGCTGGTATAAGTTATTCCAACCCTGGCTGTGCTTTGCCCTCTGTTATACAGCAGGAGCATGCACACAGTGATTTATGTGTAAGGATTGCGATTAAGAAATATTTTGGAGTCTTATAGTCAAAATATGTATGGATGCATAGATATATATATAAAATGTGGTTTTATCATATTTTCTTCTCCTTCTCTTATGCCTTTGTTTCTCCAGCCAAGACACCTTAACACTTTGAATGCCAGAGGGGTATGTGTTGCACACTGCTCTGACATTCAAAGGGTGAAACAAGTGTTTGTGTACTGCTTATCCATTTGTCCAATTTCTCCCCTCTGGACACAGCAGTAGAATAACTACACACATTTTTATGGATTGTGCCGTTTAAACATGTTAACCTCTTTAAGGCCATTTGATGCATATGCTATTCATGTTTTTGGAAACAGGCACCAGGAAGTTTCTTTTGAAATAATACTGTTAATTTAGTAAAGAGAAACTATACCTTAGAACTATATGGATTTTCCTGCTAATTAAAATAAAGGTAATTCCACTGCCGAGAGAGGAATATTTCCAGAGTACTATATGTTTTTCCATTAACGGTGCCCTCTAGGGTTTAGATTCCAATTAATTATTCTGTTACATTCTATTACGGAGGAAAGTCACTGTCAAACAGTTCTCCATAAATGTGATATAAACTGTTGAGTCATGCTGTCAGTTAGAACATTCAAGAAGTAATCACACAGTAAATTCAATTCCTGATTATTTAAACAGTTTTGTCATTTGAATAAAACCAATGACGACACTGGGACTGCCCTTGTTTTGCTCAGCAGAAAAATCTGTATAACATATACGTTTTATAAAAAGAAAATAAAGTTTGCTGCTTCTTTAAAGCTACTACTTAATGCATTTGAAAATCATAATTCACAAGCATTTTCAGGCGGAATTTTGGTTCGCTCAGCTCATGCTCAAATATGGCACCTTATTCATGTGTATGCAGTGCTTCATGATGACTATCTCAAGCAGACACAAATTTTGTTTTTATTTAAATCATTAAAATTTCAAACAGCTGATCAAGTATGAAAGCACACTTATTAGGGCAAAACAATGTTATAGTATAGATTAAATGCAAAGCTCATTTGAAAAGTCAATAGAAAAAAAGAAAAAAAACAATGCTTGATTGATTCAAGAATATAATAGCCTTATAAAATTAACACTTTTGTAAAATGATCAAGCACCTAATCATTTAAAAGTGGCATGTAAACACACAGGGTGAGCTTGATTGCTCAGAAAGAAAAACTGAAAAACATTTTTAACCCCTTAAGGGCCATGGACATGACAGGACCATCACAGCTTTTGATGGTCCTGCACGTCATGGGTTTAATGGTTTCAGCTCTCCTGAAAGTGCACTGTGATTAAGCCGGGAGGCTGAAACTGACTGCCTCAAGACCAGAACAGTCAGTTTCAGCCTCTCTCTCAGCGAGCTGGTACATGCGATTGCTCACATCTTTACAAATAAGATGGCCCTGATCCTTAAGGGGTTAAAGGGAAAGTTACCGTTCTATTTGTGAATAATAAAATTCCTTTTGTTATGTTTGTGTAATATATTACTTCCATATTAAATATATCCTTCTGATGTGGATGTGCTTGAAAATAAATACAATGAAGCTATTAGGAATTTAATCCTTACAGCACCATAGTGGTGTGCAGTGCATTGCCCTGGTGCTTTAATGGTTACCTTGATTGTAACATGCAATAAAGACGCTTATTTAATTAACTGATTTTGAAGCTAAGACACTGGCTATGAAGCTATGGAAACCTGGTTTAATTCCAAGTGTCAACAATTTGTGACCTTAGGGAATTAACTTTATATCTCTGTGCCTCAGGCATCAAAAGCTTAAACTGTAAGTCCTACAGGGCTATAGTAAAGCTCTGTGTACAAATTGGTATCACTGTATAACAATAAAGCTGTGTTCTATAACCTAATTATACCTTTAACCCTTTGCAATGTTTTCCGTACCACTCTGGCACTCAAAGGGTCAAGTGCAAGAGGTAGGTGGTAGTTGGACCATATTGCTCGGCAATGGATTGCATGCACCTCTTATACCGAGAGTGTTTAAATGCAAATATACCACTGCAATGTGAAAAGAGGAAATTTATATAATATAGCCTGGAATTGCAAAAACCATTGCATAGCTGCATTAATAACTGTATTTCCAGAAAATAATTATAATAGCTATTTTTAGCAGCACCATAAAACACGGTTTTAAAATCAATATTGTGTTGCAGACAAACCTTCTTGATGCAGCTGGGAATATTGGCTTGCCTGTCTTGGCTAGGATATGAGACTGTCCATTTACTGTTTTTTATTACACATTGTCAAACTCCTCAAATCCATACATTGTTACTTATTGATTGATTCAAGGTAAGAGCAGCTAGTTTATAGATTAATTTCAGGCTGCAGTTGCCACTATCTTTGGCTTTCTTGTATTTATCTTTCTGAGTGTTATGTAGCTTTTAATGGCCCTTATTATATGAAAATTAGATCCTGCATATTAACCTCCTAGGATGTCAGACATCTGAAGCGTGTTGCAGTGTCATGTGTTAAAGATGTGTCCTTCATTCAAGGGGTTAAAGGGATAGTAATGTTTCACAATAAAAGCAGCTGCAATTAATCTTCATAGTATTTGGACCATGGAGAGTGTTATTTCAATTCTGTCAGAGTTGTAGTTCAAGACTAACTGAATGATAAAGTTTCCCCCTCCTGCCCCTTTTACCTAGTGTAAGCCACCTCCTCTCAAATGTGGAATCTGGTCTTAAGACCAAACAGCTCACAGCAAGGAACAATCTTCTTACTGTGAGAACTGTGAAAACCTGCCCCCTTGACAGGTCTTTCAGGTTTTCCCTCATGCTAATTGAAGATTGTCCCTCTCAGCAAGCCATCTGGACACCACTTTTCTGTTCTGAGGTGAGCAGTGTTATATCAGTAAAAGGGGCAGGTGGTGGGAACTTTATCATTCAATTACTCTTGAACTACAACTCTGACAGTACTGAAATAACACTCTACATGGCCCAAATACTATGAAGATTAACTGGAGCTGCTTTTATTTTGAAACATTACTATCCCGTTAAGCTTGACAGTTCTTTTAAATGAGCATAAACATCTAAATATTAAACAAATCTGTTTAAAATTAACTTCTTGAGAACCAGATGGATGTGCAATGTGTTATGCTTCCTTCTTATCCTCAGTGAGTTAATATACATAACTAGGATCCCTTCTTACTGTTAGCTATATATCGTCTTGTGCTGGAATTTTGATCTATAACATTGCCATTACATATCATTTCATCTCCATTGTCTGATATGTGTCTGTGATTGTCAGTCTTTTGTGTAACCTCCATCCACTCATCATCATGTTGCTTTATCCTAAAGCTGAATATCTAGAATAAGCATACTGATTAAGATACTAACTGCTCATATTAATGACATCGTATTATTAGCATCATAATGTGCCCCATCCTCTGTTACTGAACGGTCTATTTTTTCCTTTGTCAAGACTGAGTAAATTTTTTGTACATGCACCAGTGTTTGTTTTTATATGGGGGAGGCCTATACATGTAGGCGTCTGTTTGTTTGGGACACTATATATAATGGGACTTATTGGGTTGCTTGTGGTCCACTTTTTCATCTCTCTATATGAATCTTGTATTTATCAATGTAATTAATATATTTGTGTAATGTTTTAATTGAATCACTAGTGTATACTTGAGTTGAGCGCCCGTGTTAGGTCCTTTTCTTCTTTTTATTTTCTTTTAATGTCTGTAAACTGGCTGATTATAGAATTGTGATCTTATTCATCGAGCAAAAGGGGTTCCATCCTGGAGATGTCAAAGTATCATAGTGGGGAAAAGCCCGACTGATTTAACTCTTTGAGTGACAGAGAGGTAGCTAGTGCATTGTAACTCAATATGTTTGATATTTTGCTGGTACTCAGTGGATTCAATGAGAAGTTTATCCCCTTGAATACTAGAGGAGTCTTCAACGTATTGTTTTGTATTGTATTTAAGGGCTTAAATTAATGGAAATTTTAATTTCAACATATGGTGCAATTTGTTTTTTCCAGACCTGTGCCACTTTACCTTGAAGAATTAGGCCCATGGTTCATGCAGTTGCTAACTCATCCAATATCCCCAGGTCACTAACGTGATTCCCTGCATTCCTCTGATCTCCTCTCTCGGGTAGGTATCAGATGGCTGACCCATGTATACAACAGACTTGGATGTCAGCTGATGCCCACCCAAATGTATCACCCACTGATTGGCCACAGTGCAGATAATTCCTACTGCATTTTCCCTGGGTTCTGTACTGAGTTTAGGATTGTGACCGCATGCTACCATGGTCTGCATCACGCTCAGGTAATACTTGTCCATGTGAACAGACAAACCCAATACCAATGTAGTGTTCTGCACAGGTAACATCACAGGAGAAATCAAAGTGATGCTGATGTTGCCCGTTTGAGTGAAGATGTGTTTTTCTGAAACTGCTGCGCACTCATTGCAATATATTAATTACTTTTATTTGCGCATGTTTGTAGGAAATGGCCAAATCTAATTAATCAGTGGCCATAATTGAGAAACACCTCTTTCTACACATGAATTAGGAGCTTTGTTCAAGTAGCTAAAGTGGAACAATTCTGGAGCAAACCAGCTGCACATTAGGGGGCAAATTAACATTTACAATTATTTAAATACATGTAATCTCTTGATTGCTAACGAGGTGTCCAATTCATTGCATTCAAGAGGATAAAAATAAAATGTAAATGAATGAGAATTTTTGTGACTTTTTAAATTTTTTTTTTTATTATCTCTGGTGATGGAGTTGGTTTGCCCCATGTCTTTCACCCTTCATCTTCCCCAATACATCCCTAAAGCTCTACAAAATAAAACTAACAGTAATGTTAACCCTTTGAGTGTCAGACACATATCAATAGGTTGGATTCCAGTCTGCCACGCAAAGGGTTAATAGATAACCCTGTAGTGCATGAAATTCTACCCCTTTGAGTGCCAGAGGGGGGTGCAATGCACTGAGTACCCCCTCTGGCATTCCAAGGATTCAATATACTTGACCCCATTCCATTTCTAGTTGCTACTGTCCTTTTGATTGTTACTTCTGCCTCTGTTGTTTGTGTCTTGCTGATCTCAACACTATTCCATTCGCCAACATCCCCCACCTCTTTCAAGTAGGAGGGAACAAAACTATAAGCGAATGTTATTTACTAGTAACGGAAACATCACAAACACGAACAGTGGTTTTACCAATATCTCATTGCTAATGTTCTCTCTTTTATAACTGTCACTGCTAAACATTCCTTTAGTTGATGGTTTGGCACCTTTCAAAGGGATAGTAATACTTCGTTTTAACTTTATTTTATTTTGTAGGCATTAAAAAAACATGAAGAATGATATAAGTCTTATCGCTCAAACCTTTATGGTTTATGAGATATTCACAAGCAAAGTTTCCCCCTCCAGCCCCTTTTACCTACTGTAAACAATCTCTTCTCAGATGTGGAATGCAGTCCATAGACTGGACAGATACCAGAAGGGGACCCTCTTATTCCTATGAAAACAATGAAATCCCTGCCCCCCTTGACAAGCTTTTCAGGTTTTTCTCTTATCTTAATTGAAGATTGTCTCTGCAGTCTACCTGGGCAGCTCCCTTCTGCCCTGGCTGAGAAGTGTTACATCAGTAAAAGGGGCGGGAGGGGGACACTTTGCTTGTGAATGTCTCTTAAACCATAAAGGTTTGAGAGATAAGACTTATATCATTCTTCATGTTTTTTTAATGCCTACAAAATAAAATAAAGTTAAAACGAAGCATTACTATCCCTTTAAATGTCATTTGACCTTGATGATGTGGGTGTAGGCATTTTTTTTTAATTTATGCTGGATTAGTCATTTTACAAATGAATTATGTAGCGCTTCTGTGCTAAGAATAGTCTATGCATGGATGCATGCTCACTTTGCTGTTTAAGTGCATTGTTCAGAAAACATGTAATCCTCTCTTGTGCATGTGAAATAGAGGTTAGAGGTTGTTGTGGGAGGCAACCTGCTTTTGTCTGGCATTTTGTTTCTAAGCAAAATGTTACTATGTATTACAAGTCATTATACTGGGGAGATGGAATAAAGTCACACACAACCCATTCACTAATCTGCAGCAAACTAATTTCTGTTTGATTTGTAGAAATAGTCAAGCAGTTTGGATTTGCACGACTATTCCTATTTATCCAAAGTAACATTTCAGTAACCCCTTCGATGCTAGGAAATTTTGTAATGCATTGCAAACCTTTTGGAGATCTTTCTAGCATTCAAAGACTTAAACTGTAAAAAGTAACTCGTTCCCATTCTAGATCTATGATACATTAATTTTGCATTCAGCTGTTCTACTCCTGATATGTTTTCCCAGCAGTGATGCAATGTGGTTTAGTGAACCAACGTTTTGGCAAATAGTTTTTTTTCTCATGTTTACTCTCTGCATATGTGACGTGTTTCATAAATGTTTTACCAATTCACAGCTGTGAGATAAGGAGGCTGTGAAGAGAACAGGGGATACTGATTGGTAGACCGAGGGTTAAGCACAGGGTATACGATTATTCAGCCATACAGAAAGATAATACATTGCATTTATTATAGGGGGTCATGGCACACAAACATAGTACAGCTACTACAGGTAAATATAAAATATATATATAAATATAAAAACTACACATTTCTACTATTGATAAACCAGCAAAGTTCTACAGACTGTCTGGGGTTCTGCTTAATACTCAGTCCATTTTAGGTTTATTCTGGAGCTTGAACACAGTCCCAAGTGAGGCAGGAATGGGGCACATTGCTTAATGCACATTCACCAGGTGCTGGTTTGCATGAAGCTTCTCGTATCTTGCAGTCCTGACAGAGGGTTTGGTGTAGGAGTCCCAAGAGATTATCTACAGTACGTTTTCCTTATTCTTGGGCCTTAGCCACCAGAGTTTAGCTTTCAGCTCCCAACCTTGTTATGAGAACATCAGGGCACTTCCCACAGCCGCCCCAGCTTGGGTTACATCACACAACTGGAAGAGTGATCCAGCTATTTCAGCACTCATTCACCCTAACTCTTCCAGCTCCCCCATACTACCTTACCAAGCACATTGACCAGTCCAAATCCACACTGACTCCAGGCCTTTCTCCATTCTGAAGAAAACCTGCTCCCTGTTTCTGCATCTTTGTCTCTCTTCACACTCTCCTCACTGACTTTCTCACATAGGCTTTCTCTGTTACCCCCCCCCCCCCCGCTGCCTGCAGGATCACAGCTACCATTTAGAAGATATATTTTGCGCAGCCTGCTTTATGATGTAAAGGTTTCTCTATCCCCTGTCAGGTTTTTTCTATCCCCCTTTATCTGTCCTCAAGTTGTACTAGTGATCCACAGGTGGCTATCTGATAACACTGAATCTCTTATGTTCACTAGACTCCATGGTCCATCATTCTGTACTTCAAACGTACATATTAACCATTTCAGTGCTGGTAAGAGGCCAACACTAATACACACACACACAGGACATTAATGTTTGCAAGAATGGGAATACATAGTGAAGGCAACAGCGGTAATTGAAAACAGACAGGGCTCATTCTCGGGGTGAAAACCATTCGTTCATGGAGGCTATGAAGAGTGGGGGGGGAGATGTACTAAGGTTTGATAAGGGCTCAGGATGGTGATGTTGTGTTGATTCTATGTTGAAGGCACATCAGTAATATGCATGAAGATGCCTTCACCCTCATAAGCTTGTCAATCCGCTATATTCACCATGAATCCACACATGCCTTTGACAACTTTATGATTTTTGCACTGAACGCATTGACAGTGGCTTGTTTCCATATTTTAATGTGCCTATTTGCCACATGTACCAAGCTCTGATAGCAGCCTCTGTTGTTGGAGGTCCCAGTTGCAACATGGTCTACCTGCGGTTGGCAATGTTGGATCTCTCTGTAGTGGACTATGCAGCTACAAACAGTCACAATCCTACCTTAACTCTGAGTGCCACTGGGGTATGCAACACATTGAAAGCAATGCATTGTTCATGAAACCAAAAAACAAACACACAAGAGGGGCGCCAATGGTGAAGTATATCTAAATAAACAATCTATAGATAAATAAAAATAAATGCACTCGCAATTAGAAGAGGTCAAGGCTCTGTTATCGGAGTCTATTGACAGTTCAGGCAAGCGGAGAATTTGTCGTGTCTCCGTTCGGGTCACTTCGCTCCTTGTGTTCCGGAACACTTCAGATCCCCAAATAGGATATAACAGGCAAGTCACTTGTTATAAAAATAAAATTTATTTGTAGAGAATAAAAATAATACAGGCTTATAATGCTAACGCGTTTCACAGCTGAAACGCCGCTTTATCAAAGCTCAACAAGCCCAAAAGAATTAAAATATAATTAATGTAAACATTATGTCTGTTCTCCAAATAAGATTTTTAGTAAGGAGGAAATACATATAGATACTCAGTGTATCATTTTTTAGGACATAAGGAACTGGTTATGATTTTCTGTTTCATTGGGGGTCACAAGTGGCTCCTTATTGCAACATATTCAACATATATTGCTGCTCCTGTCACAATTCATAATGTCACTCTCGGCCATTTTATTTGTGGGTTTACTATTAATAATGCCATTTTTGGCAATATTACAGATGCAGCTAATATATGGGCACTACATTTTATTATCGAATGAAAGCTGTATTATTCACTAAACCTCTGCCCTGGTTCATCTCCGAGGTAGTTGTATTCTAGTGTAAAATCTCTGGTATAATACGCACATTTTTACTCCATTTTACCATATGTGAAGTGGGGTGTGTTTATTATACACGAGTGTGTGTGGGGGGGGCAACAACAACAAAAAAAATAAATAAAAATGATGCCTCCCCCACCTCAGTAGCAGTCAGGACCTCTTGAAAGGGAAACCAAGTTCACACAGGAGTTCCAGAAGTGGAAGAAGTGGGCATGAATGCAAAAATGCTGCCCTAATATCATGCCTGTCTCCAGAGGTGGGATCCTGGTTATTAAGGTGGGCTCTAAGATTCAGAGGGACTTCAGCACAGAGAACATTATTTAAAGGGATAGTAATACTTCATTTTAACTTTATTTTATTTTGTAGGCATTAAAAAACATGAAGAATGATACAAGTCTTATCTCTCAAACCTTTATGGTTTAAGAGATATTCACAAGCAAAGTTTCCCCCTCCCGCCCCTTTTACCTAGTGTAAGCCATCTCTTCTCAGATGTGGAATGCAGTCCATAGACCAGACAGATAACAGCAGGGGACACTCTTCTTTGTATGAAAACAAAGAAAGCCCTGCCCCCTTGACACGTTTTTCAGGTTTTTCCCTTATCTTAATTGAAGATTGTCCCTCTCTGCAGTCTACCTGGGCCCTTCCCTTCTGATATGGCTGAACTGGGGGGGGGATACTTTGCTTGTGAATATCTCTTAAACATAAAGGTTTGAGAGATAAGACTTATATTGTTCTTCATGTTTTTTTAATACCTACAAAATAAAATAAAGATAAAACAAAGTATTACTATCCCTTTAAATAATGTTCTCTGTGCTGAAGTCCCTCTGCATCCTCTCTGCTCCCTCCTTCCCTCCCCAACACATCACTACCTTTGCTCCAGGATGATTTGCTAATGATCACTCCACTTGCATCCCTAATTTTTAGTGCATATGGCTATGTGTTTCCATCCCCAAGGAGATGTGCTTGACACACATCGACAGACCAATGTCACTGCAGCATCAAAACTTTGAGCATCTCCCCCCTGGTGTAATTCTGGGGAAAACAAACTGCAGAATAGGAGACAAATAAGAATTCCCAAAATCCACATTAATTTAAATTGGGTTCTTAACCCCTTGTGTTCTAGAGAAGTTTCCAACACATCAAGTTTTAAAAACCCCGTTTTAATCAATGGTAGGATTTATATTTCCCCTAAGGAATTATTCCAGAGGGGAGAGAGATACACGAAGGTGTGATCAAGGAGAGAGAAAATCCCAGTTTATCTACTTTCTATGTTGTTCTGTGGATCCGGTGCACTCTCATGTAATAGAAATCATAGCACATAGGACCCATAGAATAATATGGAAATTGGGTAGTTTATCTCACCATTATCATACATTGGTGCATAACCCCCTGTTCTTTTTAGTTTATCATCCTCAAGAAAGCTTGAGAATTTGAATTTCATTTATCTAAAAAAAAAACAAAAATAAAAACCCTTTTATTTATTTTCTAAACCGAGTTTAAATGTGATTTGAGTGAAATGTTTGTAGCAGTTACACATTAGCAGTAAGCTTATTTCACTTTGCTGTTTTTTTATCAAATAATGCTTTAAAATCCATGTTTTCAGACTTAAATATGTTTTGTCAGAGGCAGCTGATTATATTGTGGTGTTCTTACGTAAGTGAAGTAGACAACTGATTTTGTGGCATTATATATCGTGAAGTTGAAAAATCCATGTATTGTTAAATATTGAATGCAGCAAAGTAGACATTACTATCTTTATTGATTTACTTTAGTCTGTGCTTGCTACTATATGTGGACATTTTACACAGAGTACAGAATCTGGTCAGTGAGTCTCTAGACAGTCTTCTATAAATAGGAGACTGCATTGTTATTTTTACCTTTTTGTTGGCCTGTACAGAAAACAACTCTTACTACACAGAACAGAAAACATAAGGCAATTACCCTAAAGGGACACTCCTACTTAGATAAATTACATTTTTAACTCTTTGAGTACCAGAGAGGTAATGCATTGGATACCTCTCTGGCACTTAAAGGATTAAGCGTTATGTGCAAGCTTTATTAACACTGATGGATTCTATTCATATATATTTATTGTCCACTTGGGAAGCACCCTCACCATCCAATGTAATATGCCTGGGTGCAACTGCTCCTGGGATCCCAGTATACAGGTCATATAAATGAATCTGCATTCACTGGTCTTTTGAAGAAAAGGAAGTTTTACCTGATGAAAACTGCTTTGAGTAAAACTTCCTTTTCTTTCAAAAGCCTTGTGAGTGCTGGCTCATTTATATGGTGTGTTTGTGTATATATATATATATATATATATATATATATATATACACATACATACATATGTATAATGGCTTTCTTTTTTTAAACCGTTTATTTTCCTGCTTTTCTGGCAGTGAAGAGTTTTACATATTAATAATCTCTAATATCACGTAGAGACATCCATTTAGCCATACTGAAATACAATGCAGAACTGGATAAGTTATTGGGAAATTCAGCTGCGCCAGAGTTGAGTTCATATTCATTACTATGGTGGATATATTAAAACATTTCTGGTGCAAAAACTAATTGATTTAAATTGGCTTTGTAACCACTTCAGTGTTAGAGAAGTCTTCAACACATTGTTTCACATTGTGTTGTGACCTATCAAGCATTTAAGGTGTTAATGGGAACTTTGTATTTGGCCCCTGTGGTACAGCTGGTTTGGTCCAGAACTGAATCAGTTCCCTTTAATTCATTACGCTGCCTGTGTCTGTTTTTTCTATTACATTAATATATCCTGGAATTTAGCACAATGTCACTTTTCACTCAATCGTCTGTCTAATTGTAGCGAGCATAACTTTAAGGAGCAGTAAATGTTTTTTTTTATGAAAAGTATATATTGTAGGGCTTTTCCTGTTGAGTAAAATAAAGGTACTCCCACTCGTGAGATATGCATATTTCCTGCGCTATTACAGTTTAAACCTGTTGGGATTTTTTACATTAGCAATGCACTCTAGTGGTCAAATTCCAATTAGTTATTCTGTTAGAATCTAATGTAGAGGAAAGTCCGTGACATACAGTTCTCCATAGAATGTGGTAGAAACTGCTGAGTCATGCTGTCAGATAGAACTTACAGGAAGTAAACATAAAGTAAATTCACTTCCTGATTATTTAATCCATTATAAATGTTGAATAAAACAACTGACAGCAGTTAGAGTACCCTTGTTTTATTCAGCAGAAAAAGCTCTATATCATAAATGTTTTCATTAAAAAAAGTTTACTGCTCCTTTAATTCTAGAGGATGCAGAGAATGTATTACACACCTCTCTGGCTCACAAAGGGTGAAAGACATGGAACTGCATTGTTTAACCTCCTGTGTAAATAAAGTGTGATCTCACTGCTCAAATATGTTTTATTCAAAGTTGTTACAGCTCAAACTTGCATTTCTTTGAGAATATTACTGACATTGCCTGAAATGTTATGGTGGTGCTGTTACAACAGCAGTCTATGGTAGGGTGACCAGACCTCACCTTTAACCGGAGGGACACATACTGTAGGGCTGCTTTGATTTCAGTGCAGTCATGAAATATGTCTATTTCCTCTGTGTCCCCAGTTAAAGGTGAGATCTGGTCAGCCTAGTCTATGAACCACTATCCTCAGTGACAGTAATACTGTATAGGTTGCTCTAGCAATAGCGCCCCTGTAAAATTTCAGGCTGGGAAGGTAATGCACCCCAAAAATGCAGTGTGAGCATTAATAACTTTTGAATAAATGAATTCTCAGCAGTGGGAGTACATTTGTCTAAACAGGACAAACCCTGCAATATATTTATCCCCATATTTCCCCATACAATCCCTTTAACTTGTGATGTCTGCCATGCTCTATACTTAACCCTTTATGGACCAGAGGTGTGCACCGCCTGTGAATCAATTCAGTGCACATAATCTTGGTCTTTGAAAGGATAATTATCTTTAAGACTTAAGAGTCCATTTCTTTGATTTGCAATGGTATATTCTATGAAATAACTGAGGTTATATAGCACTGAGTAAGCTAAAACAATGTAACAGAAATGCATTGTGCTTATGGCTCTGTAGCCCCGCTCTCATTTAGTTTAGATATTCAAGAGCCTCTGAAGCGTGGTACAATTACAAAACTGGTGTGCTGTGCATCAGTAATTGCAAAACAAGTCTTTTCATGCTGTTCTCCTACCAAGGTATTTCTATTACTTTCATCTGCTCAATGTGAAAGTGTCAGGCTAGAGGTCACAGCGGTTTGTATTCCCCATAGATCCCTGCTTTCTTCCTGATTTCTTCTGGGAGCTCGTCAATGTTTAGTGGATGAAAATCCCATCTCTGAGGTCACTGCTGCACCATGCCCTTCCAAATAGCCGTGCAGCAATGGAAATTCTGCCATCCGCTAACGGATATATATATTTTTTCTTCTTTTCTCACATTATGGTCAGGGTATTGGAATAGGCTTCTGGCAGAAAGACTAATATGTCCACTTTAATTGGCTTTGATGAATGTAAATTTCGCATTAATCCTCCTCTCCACCATATAATGGAGCATATTATATGATACTAGTTTTAAAGGCAGTGTACATGGGCCAACACTGGCGGCTCTGCAGTCATGCGCAGTACTGACTGCTCGGGCCGCAGCTGATACAGAACAGGGTGCTCTGATTTCAGACCCAGGTCCCAGGAAGGTGCACAGAGAGGACTCCGGTCTGAATTCGGAGTGCCCCGCTCCGTATCAGTCTCGGTGCGGGCAGTGTGTACTGCGCATGACTGCAGCGCGTGCAGCAGTTTTAAATGAGCATGATGGGTTCTGACAAACATCGTTAGCAAATTATAATATAGGATGGAAAGGTCAGGACTGTGTGAAATTTTTTCTTTTAACCCGTTGAGTGTTTGCGGGGTATCCAACACATCTTGTAGCAATGCGTTGGATACCTTTCTGGCACACAACAGGTTAAGGGCCAGAATTGTGAGCAACGCATTGCTTTGTAAGGCATTGCCCACCCCTCTCACCCTTAAATGGATAAAACCGCATCACCAAACTGAACCCTTTAAACCTTTCAGTGCCAGAGAGGTACGCAACACATTGCTTTGCAATATGTTGCTTACCCCTCTGGTAATGAAAGGGTTAAGGACCAGGAGGATGCTGTACTAATTGTGCTGCAATGTTTGCACAGCCCTCTTAGTCCTTAATCCTTTGAGTGCAAAGCAATGCATTGCGTACCCACTCTGGCACTCAGAGTGTCAATTGGTTATCAATCAGTGAAATATCTGGAAAAATGGTGATTAATCTAAGTTACATAATTGACCCCTAAGTAGAAGGGAAGAGGGCTGATCATTAGTGGGATATGACTGAACAATTCTATTTGACCTGCTTTGCCATAAATATCTGTGTCTTGCACATACTGTCCATATTACAATGGAATGGCAGTTCTGCTCATAAGGCACAGGTCCCTTTATGCCAAGATCTCCTCAGAGTGTATGCATTACCGCTGATGCTGCTTGTATGGATAGACTGTGAATGTATTACAGAAGCATAATAGGACACATGTATCCACTTGAGCAGCCATTACTTTGCAGCTTCAAGTCGGGTCTTGATTCACTTTATTGGATTTTGTTTTGTGCCCCTTCCAAAGTAATGCAGAATTTGGGTTATGAAGGTTTTCCTACAAGGAGAAGTCTGTACAAACCTTGTTACAGGATCAACCACTGCCATTTAGCTGATTAGGAGGAAAGCCATTTAGCATCTTGATTTATTTATTTTAACCTTTAAAAAAAATGTTAGTCCCCTGTTATTAACTCTCTCAGAGCTACTATTAATGAATTGTTTCTCATTGATTCAAGTTCTCAGGTCTTTGGGGTTAAAAGCTTCAGAGAAAACTTAGACACTATGAATTTACATATTTTAGAACCAGGTTAATCTGCCTTTATATGAATCAGCCTTTTTTGATACCAAGGACAGTAACAACCAGCCTAAGCTAATTCAATCCCAGCCCTTCCTTTACTAACAGAGGTTTAGCTGATGGGTCGCAGGGGAAGAAAGGAATCCACCAATCATCTGAACATGAACTAGAAGAAGTTCCCTGAAGGCATGTTGTATGTGACTCAAGAAAAGAAAAAGTGGTCTACCAACTTCAGTGTAAAGTTTATCTGTGGAGCGGGAGAGAGTGAATCCATGGTGTGCTTCCAATGAAGCTGATTAGGCTCTATCAGATCAACCTGCTCATACAAAGGCCAACTTAACTTAAAGGGATAGCAATACTTAAAATGTAAAAAAAAAATACGTTGTAGGATTTATCCCCCTGAGTAAAACAAGAGTACTCCCACTGCTGAAAGGTGTTTCATTTAAAAGTTATTAATTTTCAAAGTTGAATTTTAGGTGCAATATCACAGTGGCCTTAAATTGTACAGTGACACAGTTGCTACACCATCCTATGAAGATTTATGGTCCCGGGACCAGAGTTGTCCATAGGATCGTGTAGCAACAGCGCCACTATCAGGAAGTAAACACAGTAAATTCACTTCCTGGTTATTTAAACGGCTATACATTTTGAATAAAACATCTGACAGCGATGGGAGTGACCTTATTTTATTCAGCAGGAAATGATCTATAAAATGTGTTTTCATAAAAAAAAGTTTACTGCTCCTTTAAGTGTTTTATTTGTTTCTAATGGTGCAACTTGTTTGCCCCAGAATCACCTCATTGTGTCACTGTGCTTATGGCCTATAGTCTTTAGTGTAAAGAATGAAATTGACTGTATAGGTAAGAATCTTGGTGAACAGTGCAATGAGTAGATTACTTTTGTTTATACAAGGTTGTTACTAGTTTTGAACGAAGATTCAAAGCCAGTCCTGGGATTTATATACTGACAGCATAGCCAGGTCAGTATCTGATTTCAGTGCTGTAGTACTAAATCCTATATAATAATTCGCTAATGTATGTTTGTCAGAAGCTGTCATACGCAGTACAGACGGCTGCGCGTGCTTCAGGCATGCACAGTACAGACTGCCTGCGCCACCACTGATAACGCTGCGCAGGCAGTCTCTACTGTGCATGACTGCACCACAGCTGTTGCTGCCTGGCACTGTGGCCCGTGTACACGGGCTCTTCAACTACTATGGAAATATTTAACATGATATGCACACTTCTGATTTTTATTTATGAATTTCCCTTTATTAATAAATCTGCTATATGTATTTTTAATGATGGATTCTCTTTAATGTAGACCAGCCATCAACATGTATGAAGCTATGAAATGTTACTGAAATATAGATGAATATTCACGAGTCCTCTACTGTCTGTTGCATGCATGACTGGGTGGAGATGGACAAGGCAAACATTCATGGGTGGTGCAAAGTATTTATTATGGGTCTTCTGAAGTGATGACAACTGTTGTCATAGATACAGAAACACTGGCGGGGTTAGAAATCCCAAAAGACTTGAAGGATGAAAGTAATCAGAGTGCTTTCTTAGGTAAATCTTTAGTTTAGGCTGGAAAAGCCATATTGTGTACACAAAACAATTCAACTGAAGATGACCCATTTGCCTTTTGGTGGCATTTAAACTTTAATATTCATATTCTTGTGTGAGTGTCATTAGAATAAAGTGAATAGTTTGGATGTGAGGACCGATCAACAAATAGTGTAAGTTTGTAAAGATGTCTATTCTGGGAGTTGAATGTAGGAGCATGGTTTCTAAAACATCAAAGTGTTAATTCAGACTGCCATGGTTATGAGTATGTGTAAATGTTTTAAGTGTGACCTTAACCCTTTGAGTGCCAGAGGGGTACGGAACGCATTGTAAAGCAATGAGTTCCGTACCCCTCTGGCACTCAAAGGGTTAAAACAGCTATCACATGAACATTTATGATCTTTTAGAAATCAGTGCTATATTTTCTGTGAAATTTGTTGTTGCAACAAACGCTAACCTTAGATAAGTGGGTAGTCAATTGTCAGACCTCCAATTGCTGGGGACCACAACTACTGTCATTCCCAGCCAGCTAATGAAGGGAGCTGAATACCTCCCAACAGCTGGAGGGCCAACAACTGAATACCCTGATATTAGATTGATCAATAGCAGTGCAACACAAATCCTGAAACATAACACTTAAAGTGATAGTAATGTTTCACAAAACAGCAGCTCCAATTAATCTTCATAGCAATTGAGCCATAGAGAGTGTTATTTCAATACTGTGAGAGTTGTAGTTCAAGAGTAATTGAAGGCTAAAGTTTCCCCCTCCTGCCCCTTTTACCTAGTGTAAGCCCCCACTCCTCAGATGTGGAATCCAGTACATAGAGCAGACAGCTTACATCAAGGGTCAATTTTCTACTGTGAGAACAATGAAAACCCTGCCTTCCTTGACAAGTTTTTCAGCTTTTTCTCTTATCTTAATTGAAGATTGTCCCTCTCTGCAATCTACCTGGACACTTCCTGCTGCCCTGGCCTGAGCAGTGTTACATCAGTAAAAGGAGGGGGATACTTTATCATTCAATTACTCTTGAACTACAACTCTGATAGAATTGAAATAACACTCTCCAAGGCCCAAATACTATGATGATAAGTTAGAGCTGCTTTTATTATGAAACACTACTATCCCTTTAAAGGGATAGTAATGTCTTAATTATATAAACAGTAATATTGTAGACCATAAATTAAGAAATCCATTGATGCAATTCCTATCTCGCAAACCAAGAACACTTTGTAGACTGTTCCAATTAAGTGTTTCTTTTTAAATCATGCTATTCTGGCTCTGCTGTAGAGCCGCCTGTTGGTCCCCAAACCAGGAACTCCTGCTGTGAGTTTACAGCTGATGTCAGGAGGAGGGGAGGGAGAGGAGAACTTTAGAATGCTCTATCTCTCAGACCTTAAAGGTTTGAGAGATAAGAATTGCATTGATGTATTTCTTATTTTAAAGCGGAACTACCACCCAGTAATAAGATAGCATCACATCATTGCCCATCTGGCGACTAGCTGCTTATTAGTGCCAGTCGCCAGAATTCTTACTGGATTAAAGAGAAATCTCTATTCTTCATGGACTGACAGCAAGACGGAGCGCGGACATCTTGCCCTAGTGATGTCCACTCACCTGCGCTGTCAGTCCCAGTCGGGTCTAGGAGGCGTTGCTAGGAGCCATTTGGCTCCGGCTGGGACTAACAGCGCAGGAGCGTGAACGTCACTAGGGCAAGATGTCCGCGCTCCGTCTTGCTGTCAGTCCATGAAGAATAGAGATTTCTCTTTAATCCGGTAAGAATTCTGGCGACTAGTGCTACTGAGCAGCTAGTCGCCAGATGGGCAATGATGTGATGCTATCTTATTACTGGGTGGTAGTTCCACTTTAAGGTGTGCAATAGTACTTTTTGTATAGTTAAGACATTACTATTCCTTTAAGCAAGCAGAGAATAAGGACCACATCATGAGTTTTAATCAATTGATTAAAATCTTAACCCTTTAGGATCGGAGGCATGTGCAATGCATTACTTCACAATGTGTTGCACACCTCTCTGTTCCTAAAAAAAAGTTAATTAATCTAATAAAATGTTAGATCAACACTTGGAAAAATTGTTGAACCTTTAAAGTGACAGTGACATTTAATTTTAACTTTATTCTCCCAATGCAAAATAAAGTCCTATTATCAATTGTCTATAATTATTTTTCCTTCTTTTTGACATTTCCCAATTTTGTTTTTTAATTTAATCATAACAAAGATTGTATTACCAGTTCTTTTCTCCCGGGGGAAAGGAACAAAGTAACTAATTGGAATTTGACCACTAGAGGGCACAGCTAAAAATATGACTTTATTTTTATAATGCCAACTTGCACTGTACAATAGGGAATATCCCTGAAGTAATATTAAATAGTACAAATGGAACATGGAAAACAAAAAGAACAGAGAGCCCGCTCGTGAGAGCTTTACACAGTCTAGCGATACAGAGTTTAACTTTAATAACTCTGGAAATATGCATCTTTTAGAAGGGGGGGTGCCCTTACATTACTCAGCAGGAAAAGCCATACAATACTGTTTTTTTTACCATAAAAAAGTTTACTGCTCCTTTAAATTTCAGTTTGCTGGAGTCTTTCCTCACTGATATTCCCCTAGACATAAAAATTATAAAAAAAAATAAAAAAAAATACCAATAAACAATATTGGAAGTGTGATTGTTGTGGAGCCATGTAATACACTTATACACACCACCAAATGTCAGGGATAAAAAAGTGTCAAAATAGGGTGGGAAAAAGGGCTATGGGGATTTTCACCCAGGGGGAACAGTGGCCACTTTAAACTGCGCATTTTGTAGGTATGACTGACCGGTCATACTTTTCATGCAATCGCCATAAAAATTTAACCCTTTGTGCCCAATTGATCCCAAGAGAAAAAACAAAAGTGGTGGTTTTTTATTTTTTTTATTTTTACATTTTCAAGTAAGTGGTGCGTTATCCATATATGTGGGGTATCAAAAGAAAGCCCAATTTGTGCTTAAAAAAACAGTATATAATTTATGGGGGTGAAATAAAAGACTTAGAGGGAAAACACTGTTGAACAAAGACATAGTCAAAAAGGTCAGAATTGCTCTGGTCCTTAAGGGAAAACGACCTCAGATTTTCCCAGTCCTTAAGGGGTTAATGTTAGATTAAGCTATAACCCTGAATTTACATGCTTTGTAAAGCTTTTATTGTCATTTTAAAGGGGATGTATCACACCTATACAAGGTAGCCTTCATAGATTATATAGCCAATATGTGTAAAGGTGTATTAATTTCTTTTTTTGTAGCTCTGTTTGGTCAAAACTGAATTAATAAGCACTGCCCTGCACCTACTTCCGGATAGACTGCAGTTACCTGCTCTGTAAACACAGTCCGTCATTATCTGCATCTGCTCCTTTCCCTCTATCCAGCCTCCTCCGATGACGGAGGCTTTCTGTCTGTAAGCTGGAGCACTCTCATTGGCTAGATATCAGTCTCTACCAATGAGAGTGCTCCAGCTTACAGACAAAAAGCAGCACCCATCATAGATGTAAATTAGTGGGGCAGCCATGAGGGAGTCAGATCAGCGCCGAGGAGGGTTTCTGCTGTATTCACTTCGGCAAGCATATTGCCGGTCAGAGTAAGGAGAAGACGTCACAGGGGAAAATGTAAGCTCAAAAACTAGATTTCTATACCATTTTGAAAAACAAACAAACATAGAGCATTGTTGGTAGGGCTCAGGCAAACCGAATAAGACAAACTTTTATTAACCCTTTGAGTGACAGAGTGGTACGGAACGCATTGCTTTGCAATGCGTTCCGTACCACTCTGGCACTCAAAGGGTTAAGGTGATACATCCACTTTAATATAGAATATGGGTCTCTGACTCTGGTCTACTAACTTAATACCCCACACACACACTTTAGACTGAAAAAAAAAAAATACAATACAATTAGAAGAACATGGTCCAAGAGCACTTCTTGGATTAACCCTTTGAGTTCCAGAGGGGTATGCAACGCATTGCTTTTTTTTTTTTTTTATGAATTATGTTTTAGGGGATTTCCCACTACTGGGAGATTTTTCAGTCAAAAGTCATTATAACTAAATAATTTCAGAACACAAAAATATGTAGCTTGTGGGATTTCTTTTGAACAGATTTGCATTGCAAAAGAGCAGCCAAACAACACACAATATTTTAAAACTATATAAGGTGCTCTCATCCATTCCCTTCACTACATATTATACAGCTAGAGAAAATTGGAATTTGCACTGAGTAGCCATATTATAAATGACAATGAGCTACAATTCTTCAAAACATTATACACTCTTACAGATTTTCAATTGAAACAAAGTACAAATTAATAACTTTATGGTATATTGAGCCCATGAACTACTACATAGATTTGATCCAAATGTTGATATACTGTCACCTATGGTACATTTGGTTTGCTCCATAATTGCTTCTCTTTAGCTTTCTGGACACAGTCATGTTTCTTATAGTAACAAAATCACAATGTCGCTGTATTTTGGCCTAAGACTGTTTCAGAACTCTGATAGACTTGTACATCCACAAAACAACTAAATTTGTCATGGAAGGCAAAATCTAAATTAACTTTGTTTTAATTAGTAATTGCTTGTTGCTGCAGGGATTAAATCTGCTTTATCAAGGCGTTCATCTCTGCAGGTCTGTTGGAAGTAGGCTTTTTTAGAAATTAGTCAATGCAAGAATGTCCATTGGTGCTCTTTGAACACCATGACTAAAGCAGTGTGGTTCCAGAGGTCTGGGCGAAAACTAATCAAAGACAGCTGGGTCCCAAACAGCAGGCCATGGCAGCATAACTAAACAAGTCATTTCCTCTACAGTGCTGCCCCAGGCCCTGTTTAGAAGGCTTTAAAATTTAAGACCAGAGTTTAAAAAAATCGCAAAGATCTGTTTCAGTTTAAATTGTTCTTAATCTAAAATACCAATTAGTCTGAAACATATGTTTGCTCTGCACCTGCAGAACATCTATGTGCTAACTATTTTCTCTGAAATTTGTTATTTTTATGTCATTTGTGCCAAGGAGTGGCCAGTGCTGGAGTGGGTTGGGATGTACGGTGTAGCATTTGCCTCATATAACACTATGTACTCACAAGGAGCAGGGAAAATCGGAGTAAAGCATTTCATTTTTCCTGTGCATTCTATAGGGGCGGCATTTGGGCTTTCTCAAATTATTTTGAGAAAGCTCCCTTTGAGTGCCAGAGAGTTATCTAGTGCATTGCAGCTCAATTGTTTGGATGCCTTTCTGACACTCAAAAGGTTAACGTTGGAAAAGTTGTGTGCACATATACATTAAATGCATTTTACATAAACATAGGTGCAGGATATTCATGTTTACAAATAAGCACAGTAAATGAACTATGGTGACAGACTGATACATTCCCCTGTTTGTGTGCATGGACTCAGGAGTCCCTATCAGCCTGCTATCCTAGAGTGATATATTGCGTCGCTCCCTGTGAGCGTAACTGCACATGCTCAGTAGAAACTGTGCATGTGTGATTTCGCACACAGGGCGCTTCGCTGTGAGCCGTCTGGAGCTCCCTGTTGAGGATCAGCTCACTCGGCAAGAGACTCGCCGAACACGATGATCCAGAGTGGGGAGCTCCGGATGGCTCACCGCCTGTCTCTGCTCCAGGGCAGCAGCCGGGTGCACTTTAGCCCGTGTTTACAGGCTTTCATACTAGTTGTTAAATATATTAATAAAATATGGTGCAGAGAACTAATTGTTTTGCCCAAAGTTGCAGTCTCTGGACTAGGGCACTTGAGTCATCGTGTGTGTGTGTGTGTGTATGTATGTATAACTGTATTTAGGTAATCAGTCTCCAGTCATTGGTGTTGACACTGAGGGCTCTGCTTGGCAGATAAAGAAGTAAGACCTGTAATAGCTGTGGTTGGTATGTGAACTCTGTGGTGTTGTAAGGTAGGGGTGGGCAAGGGGGCAGAGCAGGGGGCAGAACAGAAATTGGAGCAGGAGATGGAGTTGGGGTGGAGCAGGGAGTAGGGCAGAAAGAAGATCAGGAGCAATGGAGTATGGTTTTAAGTTTGTACTGGACCCCAACATTGGTGGTGGTCACCATCCTCACCAAGTAGGCGCTTTTATTGGTTTTGTCTATTTTCCTGCCAACAGTTTTTTTTTTTTCCTCGTTGTGTGTGTTTTTTTTTCCTCGTTGTGTGTGTGTGTTTTTTTTTTTTCACCCCAGTAACGCACATTTTCCCAAATTACTGTACTTATATAAGGTTAATTTGCAGAACAGGGTTTACAATTTTAGGGCCAAGTGGGCTGTTCAGCAAATTGCTTAGACTCCATCACACGCTTGTTTGGTCCTTTAAAGGGTTAAAAGAACATGCAACACCTCCTCGTATTAAACCCCACTTACCTTTGTTTTGTCACAAAATCCTAAAGACCTCTAGAAATACATTTTGTGGATTTGTTTCACAAAAGTAATTTTTGAGTGGTACTGGATATCATGTTCATGTAGGTAGATGTGATTCTTGTTGCCAGTCTAAGACCTCAAACCCCTCCCACTGAAGGCTACCTTTCCGGCAACTTGTAAGAGTTGATTGCTGTTGTTAACAGCTGTCATTAAAGGGATAGTAACACTTCGTTTTAACTTTATTTTATTTTGTAGGCATTAAAAAAACATGAAGAATGATATAAGTCTTATCTCTCAAACCTTTATGGTTTATGAGATATTCACAAGCAAAGTTCCCCTCCCCGCCCCTTTTTCCTAGTGTAAGCCATCTCTTCTCAGATGTCAGTCTGGTTGTATGACAGTACAGATAACAGAAGGGGACAATCTTCTTTGTATTAAAACAATGAAAGCCCTTTCCCCCTTGACAAGTTTTTCAGCTTTTTCCATTATCTTAATTGAAGATTGTCCCTCTCTGCAGTCTACCTGGGCATTTCCCTTCTTATCTGGCTGAACAGGGGGGGGGATACTTTGTTTGTGAATATCTCTTAAACCATAAAGGTTTCAGAGATAAGACTTATATCATTCTTCATGTTTTTTTAATGCCTACAAAATAAAATAAAGTTAAAATGAAGTATTACTATCCCTTTAATCTCACTTTACATTTCATTGTCAGCCCAAACTGGCTGTGAACGTATAAAGGCCAATGTCATATCTACCACTAGAAGTGTGTTCATAGATATAGCTATCCGAATGTTGGTTACCAAGTGGCAGCACATGAAACGATCACTTTATTTCACAACTGATTATCAGTCATGCTATGCCCAGATGAGGTACCTCTTTAACTTAATATTAGATGAGGCCACCAGAGCAGTATACTGTAAGAGAATTGGGTGATGTGGTGGGATGCAAGAAACATGGGCAATTGCTGTTTGCAATATGAAAATCACTAGAGAATAAGTTTGCGCATTATGTTGTAGAATTGCACACAAAAAATCAAGACTAGCGAAAAGCTGTGCATATTTTTTGTGGTCGTAGTCAGGATTAACTAATCTGTCTGAATGGAATAGTGAATGTGCCTAATGCAGGAAGTTCTATTGAGCATGGTTTTATATATCTGTGTAGTATTGTTGTAAAAGCTCATTTTTATGTGCAATTCAAGAAAATTCTGGTATACGACTTCCTGGATTAGAACGTACGCAATATCTATTTGCACAGGAAAATACCTTTAGCGTATGCACATGTTTTTTCCCCCAATGGCACCTTTCTTTTTAGAAGATCGCCCCTGCCGCCTTTGCTGTTATGCTGTTTTGTGTGTAAATGAGTAACAGAAATATTATTTATAAACATTTATACTATGCGGCTAATGTACTGAGAAGAATTAGTTCAAATCTGCAGTAAACCACAGGGGACAAATAAAAATCCCCCCAGATTCCCATTCCCACTCCTTGAATGCTAGAGAGATTTACTTTGCTGATCACGAGCATTAAGATCAGGAGGAAAATGCATGGTGTGGTGTGTATACATTTATTTATTTTTACTTATTAAATCAATAGGAATTTTCCCAAAATGCCTAGTGTTTTTATTCTTTTATTTGCATGGCAGCACACAATATACACAGCCCCTTATAAGAAGAGGCTATACAATCAATCAAATGGGTATTATAATACATACTATAAGTGTTAAATTAAGTGCCACAATCATAGAAACAACAGGAACAAGATCCTTGCCCCAAAGAGCTTATAGTGTAATTGGGTAATATAATAATAGACATGTACAAGGTATTTGGTAGGACTGCTAAAACATTGCTGATATGCTGCCTCTTTTGTTGTCATTGGGAAGCCCTCCTCACACACACCCTATTATCTGAAAGATGGTTTCATATCTGAAAGTGAATACTAATAGGGATAAATGACATAGGATAGGACTGTTCATCTAATGGATCACTGACCAGATGGAAGGTCATGGGTCTGCTCTTTATCTGTTACATATGATCCATCCCTAAAGGGCATTTGTTTATGTTCCGATACTCACCACCAACAAATTTAGTCATCACTGACCTATGGGATACAGTGACCCCTCCCACCCTCAGTTCCTTATGTTTTACTATTTGTATAATTTCAATATTGTGGAGGTTGTAAAATATATGAATGGTCCATCATCTTGCTCATGTCTGTTAAAGGCACTGGTGTACAGACTGTTAACTGACAGAGGAAGAGGTGTGTGCGTACGTGTGCACATGCAAACACTTGTCTGACCATTCAGGTACTCCTGTACACACACACCACACACCACACCACACAAACACACACACACACACACACACACACACCTACTTGAGGGATGTCTTGCCTTTTCTTCTGTTTCTTTTATTTCTGCCCTCACTTGGGACATTTGAGAATGCTACTGGGCAACTTATGGCTATCCATCTGACTATAACTTCCAATGTGTCCAGTTGGTAATTGTCAGGATTATGCAAATTGTAGTCCAACAGCTGAAAAAATACTAGCTAACCACTGTTGAGAGAAGGTAAATTCATTTTACTTATTTTAATATGGACACCATACGGTGTGTTTATTAAGTGGCTATTATATGTTTGATTACTAGACTACTCATCCAAGAAGAATGTTATATCCAGATTGATTGTGAGGTCTGCAGAGAGATGATGCTTTCATGATTTTAGAGTTTTCTGCTCAAGCCCAGGACTCATGCTCTCTCTCTCTTGTCCAACTATAATAGTGAATGTTATTCCTCATCTTTTTGAAGCTTTCACATAAGCTAACTCTTTAAGCTCGCTAAAGGGTTATTGACTCAAGGGTAAAAAGGTTACTCTTTAATATTAGATGTGAATATGCAAATCCTAATTGAGCCTTTGTTCTATACCTGCATCTCAAAATAGCTGAAACCTGCAATACTTGTTGATGAAAGCGTGGTAATATATAGAATACTAGTGTAAAAGCCCGTGTACACAGGCCAAGGTCCGGGTGATGTTAACCCTTTGAGTGCCAGAGGGGTACCCAACGCATTGCTTTGCAATGCGTTGCGTACCCCTCTGGTCATCAAAGGGTTAAGAGGCCGGTCCTGCTCTGCATCCTGCTGCCAATGCAGTCATGCGCTGTAGAGACTGCCCGAAACCACATTTTGTGGTTTCGGGCAGTCTCTACTGAGCATGATGGCTTCTGACAAACATTCTAGCATATTATTATATAGGATACCTGAAATCCAGAACATTTTGCGGTTTCTGTTTCCACAGAAGAGGTTAAATTCCCCCTCTGCTGATGGGCACAAACAAGCCATCTGGAAATGCAGAAGTGGATGTAACAGGTTGCCAATCAAGACCATTGAGACATTAGTGCTGCTCTGTGCCTGTCCTTGAGTGGTCTGATCTAATTTTGAGAAATTATTTTGGATGATCTGCCTTTGATTTGTATTCTGTCCAAGAACTCAGAGAGAGGAGACATCTGGGCTGCTCCTTAAAGCAATATCCACCCCTTTAGTAGATATTGGCAAAACATTAACAATTCAACACAGTGACACAGAACAATTGCTTTCAGTATAGCGTGACAAATGACATTTTAATATTTGTAAATATCATTGGTTAGTAAGGAAGTCCTCTGAGTATCCAAGAGGAATTAGAGGTTTAAACAGTGTTTTAAATGAAATGCAACATGAGTCTCATTAAGATGATTAATATTGAGCAGATTTCAAATATACAAAAGCAGATCTTTAAGCAGACGCTAGGCTATCCGGTAAACAAGATAAACATTTATAATGGTTGCAATATCTTTTCTTTTTATTAGAAAACAGAACAGTTTCAAATAATGTAGTGGCACTGCTTGTGGGGCAATATTCACAGGGAAACAGCGGAACAGTTCTGAATGAAACCACCATAGGTAACAAATAAACAATTGCCATTGATTCAATTCTTTGAATGCTAAGAGATTTTTTCCGATGCATTGGAAAGCAGTGCTTTGGATACCTATAACATCCCCTGGGCTAAAATTGGGGTGTTTAACCCATTCAGTGGTAGAGAAGTTGGAAATCTTTCATGCATTCAGTGATTTAAATGATTCAGATAAATCACTGGTATTTTTTTTGTTCCCATAGTGGAGTTGGTTTGTCCCAGAATTGCTGTACTTTTGTCTTGTACATACGACAATTAAAGGGATAGTAATACTTAAGATGTAAAAAAATATATGTTGTAGGGTTTATGTCCCCAAATAAAACAAGGGTACTCCCACTGCTGATAGATATTTTATTAAAAAAGTGTAACAACTCAAACTTGAATTTTTTAGGTGCAATATCACAGTGTCCTGAAAATTTCCAGTGGCACTATTGCTGCGCCGTCCTGTAGAGATTTATGGTCTACAGACCAGAGCAGTCCATTGGATGATGTAGCAACAGTGCCACTGTAAATTTTCAGGCCACTGTGATATTACCCTTAAAAATTCAAGTTTGAGCTGTTATAATTTTTTAATAAAATATTTCTCAGCAGTGGGAGTACACTTGTTTTATTTGGGGACATAAACACTACAACATGTAAAAAAAAAAATATATCGTATTACTGTCCCTTTAAAGGGTAGTAATTTTTGTAGCTAAATTAAGCTTTGATTATTCATCATTGTTTTGCAACAATTCAGAGCATTATTACAGTGCTGTAATCTGTCTAGCTGATGTGTAATTATGTTATAGAGTGTCACTTCCCACCCTTTTACATACCTAACGCTGCCTCTCCTCAGAGCAGCAAGCCTGTCCGGATGGATTGTGACGAGGGACAATCTTCTGTCAGCCTAAGGAAAAACCTTCTCTCCTTCTTCAGGGAGGCAGGGTTTTCTGTATACTGACAGACAGATGATTGTCCCTCGTTCCAATCTGTCTGGTCCGATGACCGGATAACCAGATCTGAGGGAAGTCAGCATTACACAGGAAAAAGGGGCGGGAGGAGGTTTATAATATAATTACACATGGACTAGACCAGTTACAGCATTGTAATAACTCTCTGCATTGTTGAAATGTATGATGTATGATCAAAGCTTAACTTATCTTCAGACATTACTATGTCTTTAAACTGAACTTTACAAAACGTATAATTTGTGCACATTTTTTTTCCATTGAAATCAATGGTTGTAAGAAACAACAAACCATTAGCTCTCATATTAAAGTCATTTTGATTTAAAGGGGATCTATCACCTATGGACAACATCCCCATAATAGTTAGATTATATATCACAAACAACGAAAAGGTATTTATTTATTTTTTTTTATTTCAAGCTTTGATGTTGTAAAACTTAACTTATAAAGTCTGGGCTGCAGCTTCTTCCACATAGACTGCAGCCCGACGCTCTCCTCCCTGCTCCGATGATGGCAGCTTCTTTCTGTAAGCTGGAGTGATCTCAATGGCAGAGATCGATATCTAGCCAATGAGATTACTCCTGCTTACAGACAGAAGCCGCCGTCATCGGAGCAGGGAGGAGAGCGTCGGGCTGCAGTCTATGTGGAAGAAGCTGCAGCCCAGACTTTATAAGTTAAGTTTTACAACATCAAAGCTTGAAATAAAAAAAAATAAATAAATACCTTTTCGTTGTTTGTGATATATAATCTAACTATTATGGGGATGTTGTCCATAGGTGACAGATCCCCTTTAACATATTTTGCATTGGAAATGTGTTTTCGTTGCCTCACATTAGATTTATGCACTAACTTGTATCTTTGCACTGTCAAATAACAACGTGACCTTCAACTGTATGCCAAAGTGAGTTCTTTTACTAGTATGTAATCCAGAAAACAACATGCCAATAATTTAAGCATGGTGAACACAAGCTGATTGCACTGACAATGTTTACATTTTTGTTGGATATAAAATATGTGCTACTGTGCTAAAACATTCTTTGTAATATTCTGTACAAGACACATTTTTGCTTTACCTATAAGAGGCATATTTTACAACATGTAAAATGAAGGATTTCTCATAGAACAAGCATGATTTTATATTGTAAAAATTAACTGTGGTCTGGCATTGTGAGTCAGTCCTTGGCTGTTAGGTGCTTTGATATTCTTAACCCTTTAAGTGGCAGAGGGGTATTGAGTTGCATAGCCCTCTGGCTCTCAAAGTGTTAAACCCTGCAAAACTAACATTGTTGAACAGCTCATGGCTAACCTGTGTGGGAATGACTAGTATGGACAATCTGACCTGCTATGGTTAGTTAATTTTATCCTCGTGTTTACGTGAAGATATTCTTGATGTTGGCATACACAAAGCATGTAATGATGCATCCCACAGCTGGAAATACAGTATTAATTGTGTTCATAACGGACAGTGTGCCCATCCAACAGCCTTCATATCCATCTATGTCTCATATGCTTTATAGGACATGGATGAAGCAGATTTCTTGGACCCATGTCCCCTATGTCATTGGTTTTCAGCTCCTTGGGTTACAACTACAGTTGAGAATTTAGAATAATCCTTTACCCCTTAACGACCCTTGACAGTCATAGTACGTCATGGGTAAATCTGACTGAACGACCCATGACGTACTATGACCGTCATGGAATTCCGGGCTCCCCCCTCGGCTGCACGCCGTTTGGGGAGTCCAGAAATGGAAGGAGCAAAAAAAAATGCTTAGTGGTCCTTAACTGACCACGCCGTGCCGATCGGCTTGTCGTTAAGGGGTTAACGACCAGCAGTCCAGGGAAGCTACATTCCCTTAAGGACCACTTTGATCTTTGCCGACGCGCCGGTACACGGGACCTGTTATGCGTACCAGCGCTCCGCTTTGGGGCCTAAGAGAGATCGCTCCAGTCTTGGAGCAGTCAATTTTAGACTCCGTTTTTACTTACAACGCTCCCGGTAGAGCGATTTAAGTAAAAAGTATGTGATGTGCTATGACCGTCACCGGTCCTTAACCCCTTCGCGTCCGGTGACGTACCCGTACCGTCACGCTGGTCCGGCAGTTAAGGACCAGTGACAGTCCTGGTACGTCACATACTATTACTCACCTCACTCCTGCAAGAGCGCAGTGAGTAATACCGGGGACTGAATTTGATCGATACAAGACCGGAACGATCTCTTTCAGTCCCTCAGTTCGGCATGCCGCCCCACATGATCAGTCACGTGGGGCGGCACGCCGAAATTCCCTATCGGGTCCTTAAAGGACCACACACCCCGCGACCGCTGGTCGTTAAGGGTATAAGGACCGTGACGGTCATAGCACATCATCTGGTCCTTAACGGGTTAATTAAGCACAAGTAAATCAATTAAAATGAATGAGCCACTTATTACCCACATGTGATCAACCCAGGATAATCCTGAAAACATGAACTTTTGGCATATCCTCATTACTAATGCTGAGAATCACTGCTCTACTTTGGTGCCACCAAATCATTTGTTTACAAAGTTCCCAGAGGATACAGGTCTATCGAAAAGAAAGGGGGGCACACCACAGTTCACAGTTAAAATGAAAGACGTATAATTGAGGTACTTTTGTTTTATTTTGGTCTTTAGAGTGTAATAGTTGATTTGTTTTCATCTCTTCTTGGAGATTGTTTTGATGTGATGGGGAAGTTAAGTTACGTGTATGGAAGCAAAAGGAAATTTTTAAATGTGAAGAATGTATTTTCTTCAATGCAGATTTTCACCCTCCCATGTTGCAGTTGGGGTACTCTAGAACTGCATGTCTTCAGCTTGATAAATAAGGCCTTATGTTTTACATAACAAGGCCTGGGAGGAAATTATGCCCTCTGCTCTACATCATACATTGTGGCAGAGTGCATTGTTCCACCCCCATCATCTTGGGTGTTTGTTAGAGGGGCATATTCATCTTTTACACTTCACAGGGTATAAAGGTAATATGCATTGCCCCAGCTTGTATTTTGTTTCTACAACCCCTCTATTGCCAGAGGATCGAGAAGCTTGTTTTAACCCTTTGAGTGCCATAGGGGTAAATAGAATGACGACAGGTTACTGTGTTGTAGGCATGCATGGGCCTGTTACTGTCCTACTTGATGAATGTCTAAAGGAACTGTTAGAGGAATTTTCTCAGTGACTTATATCCACAATTACCATCAACGTTAAAGGGGATATATCACCTTATAAAAACATATTACCATATATTTTGTTAATAACCGTAATAACAGGAAACTCTCTGGTAAGCATTATACTAAGGCAACCTCAGTATAATGCTAACCGTAGCTCGAATGGAAGCGTGAACGCACTCCCTGGGGCAGCTGGGTTGGAGGTGGGAGGAGAATTCAGACATGTAGAAGAGCTGTGCTGTGCACATTATGTGAAAGTGCACAGCAAAGAAGATATAATATCTTTGTGAGTGCTTAGATTTAAAAAAACAAAAAAAAAATAGCTTTCCTGTTATTACGTTTATTGACAAAACATATGGTAATACGTTTTTGTAGTGTTATACATCCACTTTAACTTAAATCTGCCTGATGTATCTACAGCAGATTACATTGACATGCATTGAGCTTAAAATGTATATGAACAAAGCATCATTCCATTCCATAATGACAGTCTGCATGTTTTTTTCAGATCTGTGTGTGAAATCCCAGGATGTAATCGTGCCACTGCCAGACACGCCAAGGGGCAGTAGAGTAGAGTTGTAGTAGATGTAGATGTGTTCTGGGGTCTTCAGTGTTAGTTTATACAATCTCTCTTTCCTTCAGTAAAAATGAATACATATACTTATTACAAATCATATGTTCTGGCGCTTGGCTCTATGCCCAGGATATAAAGATGCAATGTTTCAACATCACATATGCATCAATGTGTTAGTGGAACACCTGTAGCTCTAATTACAGATTTATACACCAGTTGGCATGTGGCTTTCCAGTTGTTGTATTTCAATTCCCACCATCCTCAACCTATGACAGAGACAGACAAATATAGGAGACAGATGAAGAGACAAAAAGAGGAATAAGTCAGAGAAAGAGACAGAAACAATGAAATTGCAATCAAGAGGAGCACACGCAAGACACCAAGATATATATATATATATATATATATATATATATATATATATATATATATATATATAATAGAGAGATAAATGAATAAAAGAGCAGCACCCAAAAGACTTTAACCCCTTCCCGACAAGTGACTTACCAGGTACGTCACGAAAAAATGTCACTTAGTGACAAAGGACGTACCTGGTAAGTCACGGAAGTCATTCACTACAATGAAGAAAAAAAAAAAACCCCGTCGTTAAGTGCCGGCCGCGTGCGCTCGCGGCCGGTCACTAAGGGGTTAAGTAGGCAGCAAAAATTAAATCGTTTATTGATCAATATTTCAGTCCACTAAGGGATGTAGTCATGAAAAAGGATGGTATTGGACTGGAACAAGGAATAAACTACTTACTTTTTCTGCCTACTTAACGTTTTACAGGTGCTGCCCCTTTATTCATTTCTCTCTCTCTCTCTCATATATATATATATATATATATATATATATATCTATATATATATGTTCATCATTGGGATTGTGCATCTGGGCAGTAGAGTGATTGCTTTCTGCTTCCATCCTCTTTGACTCCTCTCTTTCTCTCTTTTTCTTTCTCTCTCTTTTCTATTTTATATACCCTTCTAGCACTCACAGGGTTAAGAGCAATCCAAAACAGGAGTAATTCTGGGGTGAACCAAATGAATCATATGGAAGAAATAAAAAATGACAGTGATTTAAATGTGGCTTCTAACCCTTGAATGCTACAGAGATCTCAGCACCCTCTATCTTTTCTACACTCTCACTATACATGCTTTCACAGTCCCTGACAGAAAGCTCTACAGAAACAGACCTAGGGAACTCAATATCCGGTTCATAAAAGCATAGCAAATAAAATAGCTAAAAGTAGGAAAAATATGTAGGCATTTTGACTTTATATATTAGATATTTGTAGAATGTTAAAATCAAAATAAAAATGACTTACTATCCTTTACATTAAATATTGAGTCCCATGGATAGCAGTAGACTGCAGTGCATCATGAAGCAATGCATTCAACGTTTCTTTAGCATTGAAGGTACATTTTGACACCTCTGGAAACCGCCATAGGATGGTGTAGCAACAGTGCCACTGTACAATTTCAGACCTTTGAGAATACTGCACTTAACAATTTGAAATTTGAGCTGTAATAACTTTTGAATAAAATACCTCTCAGCAGTGGGAGTTCCCTTATCTTAATCAGAAGGATAAATTCTGAAAAATAGAGTTTTTAACATATTAAGTGTCACTATAACTTTACATAGTAACATAGTAAATTAGGTTGAAAAAAGACACAAGTCCATCAAGTTCAACCTTTGCCTCATACCCCAGTAACTGAGAATTTTATAGCTTTCCTGCTACCAATTAAATTAGTCTTTATCAGACCTTCCTGATCAGCCTACTGATAAACAGTATAACTCTGTATGCTCCCTTTTGAAAGAAATCTTCTTTTAAATGTATCCATTGTATCTGCCATAACTACCTCCCTGGGCAATGAATTCCACAATTTAACAGACCTTACTGTAAAAAAAACCCTTCCTCTGCTGAAGTTTAAACCTCCTTTCCTCTAATCTCAAGGGGTGTCCCCTGGTCACCTGATCAGGCCTTGGAATAAATAGCTCTCCGCAGAGATCCTTGTATTGACCTCTCATATACTTGTACAATGTGATAAGGTCTCCTCTTAGTCGTCTTTTCTCTAGAGTAAATAAACTAAGTTTGTTAAGTCGTTCCTCATATGTCAAGTCCTCCATTCCCTTAATTAATTTTGTTGCTCTCCGCTGTACCCTCTCTAGTTCTAGTATATCCTTTTTCAGAACCGGTGCCCAAAGTTGCACTGCATACTCAAGGTGAGGTCTTACCAATGATTTGTATAATGGCAAAATAATGTTATCCACTCTTGCCTCGATACCTCTTTTTATGCAAGACAGGATTTTGTTTGCCTTTGCTACTGCTGTTTGACACTGGTCACTGTTTCCAAGTTTTTAGTTGACAAGGATACCCAGGTCTTTTTCTAGCAATGAGTCACCTAAAATTTTTCCATTAAGTTTGTAAGTAGCCTTGGGATTGTTTCCTCCCAAATGCATGACTTTACACTTCCCCACATTAAACTTCATATTCCACGTTTGCCCAATCTGACATTGTATGTAAGTCCCCCTGTAGAGATAAAATGTCCTGTTCTGAATTAATGACTTTGCATAATTTAGTATCATCTGCAAATAATGATATTTTGCTTTCTATATCTATTTCCAGGTTATTTATAAAAATGTTAAAAAGCAGCGGACCTAATACTGAACCCAGAGGTACTCTACTTTCCACTTTAACTGTACTGGAGAATTTTCCATTTACAACCACACACTGTTCCCTATCCTTCAGCCAGTTGTGTATCCAATCGCAAAGGTTATCTCCTAGCCCCAATTTCCTTATTTTATACACCAGCCTTCTGTGTGGCACTGTATCAAATGCCTTTGCAAAGTCTAGATATACTACATCTACTGCCTTGCCATTGTCAAGGTTGCTGCTTACCTCCTCATAGAAGCTGAAAAGATTAGTTTGGAATGATCTATTCTTCATAAAACCATGTTGATTCGTGCTAATGATTTTATTTTTTGTGTTGTAATCCTGAATTTAGTCCCTTATTATCCCTTCTAACAGTTTTCCCACTACAGAGGTCAAACTCACTGGTCTATAATTCCCAGGTTCTGTTTTAGTTCCCTTCTTAAATAGAGTAAATACAAATATCTAATACAGTGCTCAAATCCTTATCCATTCCTTATAAAGCCATAAATGTATATAATCCCAATGCTCGTATCCTGTTATAGCAAGCTGTGCCAGCTTGCAGTGGCTTCAAAGAGACCTAAACATAAAGAACAAAAACAGGAGAGCAAAGAGAAGTTGTCGATCTAAGAATAGTATTTATTTAACAAAACATAAATAAAATCCCACCACCCTTCAGGGTGTTAACTCACAAGATAGATTCTTTAGAATTGCCCATAACACATAGATGATCCACAGGTTGAGAAATGCTGTTCACAGCACTGCCACAGGCTTCCTCACGCTTCAAGCAGCCGGTCACACTCGGATGACGTCACTTCCGGTCGGATCGCTACAATGCGTCTCAAGCCTCACTTCTGCTCTAGAGCCCAGTACGTCCTCCAACTCCCACAGATCTCTACTCACACCTTCTCAACGCACGTTTCGTGGGCTATACCCACTTTGTCAAGAGATGGTGTGCAACACTAACCCAACCATATTTATAGCTTCTTTAACAACGTCAATACATAATTATATAAAATATACATAAATAAATAAAGTACATTCCATTATAATCACACATACAACACAATAAAATCAATATTTAAATAAAATGTAATAGAAAATAATGAATTACATAAATAAATAATTCAATAATTATTATTAGTCCTCTATAAATTTTAAATCCACAAACCTGAAAACAGGATGGCATGCAGAGAATCTATTATCCAATATCTGGAAAAAAAATGTTTTAAAAAAAATATATATATATAAATATATAGATAAAATAGTTTATAAAAAAAAACATTATTACATTAAAATGATTCTTACACTAAAAGTAACCACATTATTCCTAAAAACAATACATGTCAATTTCATCATTAATGCCACCTGGTTTCAATGTCTGCAATTTATGTATCCAATAAGACTCTCTTTGACATAATTTTCTAAAACGATCACCTCCTCTAGCACTCACTGGGATTTGTTCAATCCCAATAATCCGTAAATTCCTAACTTCTCCATTCTGACATTCCAAAAAATGCCTGGAAACAGTATGTTTAGCTGATTTCTTAATAATATTTCTCCTATGCTCTCTAAAGCAGTCCTTTAAACAATGGACCGTTCGTCCAACGTACTGTTTCCCACATCCACAGCTCAAAAGATATATAACATAGTTAGAGCAACAGGTAATTTTACTCCCAATCTTGTAAACCTCCTTATTCTTATTAGATATAAATTCATCCGTTTCCCTCAAAAATTCACAGGTTAAGCACCTATTGTGCTTACACCGAAAACAGCCCTTTCTCCCAACCAATACAGATCCCTTTCTCTCACCATTTCTAAGTAAACTGGGAGCCAAAATATTTTTCAAATTCCGTGCTCTCTTAAAGACCATCTTAGGTTTTTTAGGCAGATTATCTCCTAAAATAGGATCACACCTTAAAATACCCCAATGTTTACTAATAACCTTTCCTATTTTATTAGTTGCCACATTATATTTAGTAACAAAAGGAACAAAATCTTTCTTTCCTCTTTTCAATTTGCTGTCTCCCTTCCTAAACCTTTGTGATCCATCTAAACCATTATTTATTCTCTTCTGTTCCAGGAGCAATTTTCTCTCTTGCCCCTGTGGTTTCTTATACGCTCCCACCACAATATCCTCTTTATAACCTTTCTCTAAGAAACGGTTCTTTAAATCATTCGCCTGATCCTGAAAATCTACACCTCTACTACAATTCGTTTCAACCTTAAGAACTGGCTATATGGGATATTATCTATCCATCTTTTAAGATGGCTACTATTAGGATCTAAATAAGAATTTATGTCTACTTGTTTGTAAAAAGTCTTACTTTGAATCTTAGATTCTTCTTAAATAGAGGCACTAAACAGAGGCACTATGTTAGCTCTTCGCCAATCCTGTGGCACTAAGCCTGTGGTAATAGAATCTTTAAAGAGTAAATATAGGGGTTTTGCTAACACTGCACTAAGTTCCTGAAGAACCCTTGGATGTATACCATCAGGACCCGGTGCTTTGTCAGTCTTAATTTTGTTCAGTCTTCCCATGACATCTTCTTGAGTTAACCCAATATCTATTATTTGTATTGTTTTATTTGTTACTTGCGGAGGCTCTTCTACCATTCCTTGCTCCCTTGTATATACTGATGCAAAGAAAGTGTTTAAAACATCGGCCTTTTCCTTATCTTCACTAATCAAATCACCCATCTCATTTTTGAATAGTTAAATGCACTCCCTCTTAATATATTATTATTATTTATATATTTGAAAAACTTTTTTGGATTAGTCTTGCTTTCCCTTGCAATTCTAGTTTCATTATCTATTTTTGCTACCCTAATTGCCTTTTTGCAATCTTTGTTGCACTCCGTGTATTTTAAGAAAGATTGTTCAGTTCCTTCAGACTTAAATAATTTGAATGCTTTTTTTTCCCTTGCCATTTCCTTCTTTACATGTGCAGGTAACCACATTGGCTGTGACTTACTATTTTTGCATTTGTTCCCCATTGATATATACTGTTGGGTACATTTCTGCAGCCTAAATTTGAATTTTGACCATTTTTCCTCAGTATTTTTGCCTTTACATAAAATATCCCAGTCTATGTGTTGCATTGAAGCCCTTAACAATTTGAAGTTAGCTTTTTTAAAATTAAGAATTTTGGTTGAACCTATACATTTTTGCTTTGCCAGACTGATCTCAAATGTAACCATGTTGTGATCACTGTTTCCCAAATGTTCTCTTACCTTAATATTGGATACCATTTCTGTGTTATTAGTGATCACTAGGTCCAATACATTGTTATTTCTTGTCGGCACTTCCGCCATTTGTGACATGTAGCTTTCACGAAGTGTGTTCAAAAACCTGCTACCCTTAGCACTCTGACAGGTCTCATTTTTCCAGTTGATATCTGGATAATTAAAATCTCCCATAATAATAGTATGCCCAAGTTGGGCAGCTTTCCTCATTTGCAATAATAGCAGTTGGGCCTCATCATTGTCATGGATATTTGGTGGTTTGTAGCATATGCCCACCAACAACTTTTTTTTACCTTTTACACCATATTTAGTCTCGATTTCTACCCACATGGACTCCACAATTTGGCCAGTTTCCTCACTAATATCACCTCGCAAAACTGGACTTAGCTCTGTTTTCAAATATAAGCACACACCTCCCCCTTTTCTATTAATTCTGTCTCTTCTAAACAGGGAATAGCCCTCTATATTTACAGTCCAGTCATGTGCATCGTTCCACCATGTTTCTGTTATACCAATTATGTCCAATTGCTCATTAACCGCCAGCAATTCTAGTTCTTCTATTTTATCTACCATACTTCTTGCATTTGCTAGCATACAATTAATTTTGAAGTCTTTACATATATTAATCCCTACATGCCTCCCTACTGACTACATTTTTCCCCACCCTTTCTCCACCCCCATTTACTTGGACCCAGTTCCTATCTGCTCTATCTACCCCATTTTTGCTATCTATACCCCCCACCCCTTTCCTAGTTTAAAAGCTCCTCCAAGCTTCCTTTAACCCCTTGAATGATAGTATGGTCTTCAGTCTAACCCCTTTAAATGTTAAAGCGATCTCCATCATGGTGCTTTGCAAAGCTTTTGAGACCTGTGCTGCATTGAAAGCGTTAAAGGCTCTGTATCCATTTTCTGTTTTGTTGTTACCTGAAAGGAACAATGCCAGCACTTACCATCTGTATCTAAACATTCTTCTTCCCATTGCACTAGTTCCGCTGCCAACATCTCAGTGGAATAATGGCCTATCTGTTGTATTCATGAGCATCTCTCTAATTCCAGCCGGTGATTTTGTGGCAGATGTTGTTGAAGCAGTGGGCACTACCAAGCGTCACAGCTCATTGCCACTGACTAGACATTTTGTTGTCTTACATTCCTCTACGTGAAATCAATCCTATTTCCTTATTGTTAATGATAGAATGAGGCCTATTAGTAAATTGTTTTGAAAGCATTAACATTCCTCAGCATTGTAGTGCTATTGGAGGTAGACGACAGTGACAAACTGCACAGACCTAGCGCACTGTCATATGCAGACAAGGTAAGAGATTTGCAGAGCGAATGAGGCAAGGAAATGTAAGCACATTGTTCCTGTGAGTGTGCTGCGGGTTACACAGTAGGCAGAGAGCAAAACCTGCTTCTGATTTATAGTGACTGCAGACTTTAGCAGCACCAAAAGCAGGTGGAAGCAGCCAGATTACTTGATCGTAAACCTTTCTCTGAAATAGGTTTAGAATTGTGTGATAATTGGATGAGGTCCTTAAAGGAGAACTAACACACAATTATAGTATTCCCCCACTACTTACCTTCCTATAGCCAGAAAATCCTAACAGCCACTTTGATGTTATCCCTTGCTTCTTGGTTTGAGAGGTAATATCTTCAATCAGTCCTTCATGCTAATGTCAATGGAAGTGAACATTTTAGTTGCTAGAAGGGCCACAGGCCTTCAGACGCTGTTCACTGCTTATGGTGATCTTTGGCCCTTTATTGCAGTTGCAATGTATTTCATACCCCTACTGCCCTTAACCATTGAGTGCCAGAGAAATAAGCAACGCTTTGCAGAGCAATGCGTTGCGTTCTGCTCTGGCACTGAAAGGGTTAAAGTTTAGTAGACTCATGTATCTGCCTAATTCTATTTGAAAAGCTGGAAACAACAGTTGTGTCCACCTAGGGCACATTATATACCCCAGACACCCTTAGGCAAGGCACTCTGGGTGCCCTTAGCTCCACTCATGGTCACACCCCTCCAGTCCTCACATGACTCCTCTCCTAGTCCTATACACTAGTTACTGGCACAGAAAATAACCCTCAGTCTATAACAAGCAAGGAAAAAAAACAAACCTTTAACCCCCTTGGTTACTAGAGAGTTCTTCAGTGTATGGCTTCACAATTCATTGGAAATCTCTCTAGCATCCAAAGGGTTAAATAATGACCTGTAAATGGGGGTATATAAACTGGTGCCAGAAAGCTGAGACTGTTTTGGCCATATCCACAGTGTGGGTGTAGTCAGCACAGCCAAGACATGCTTCAAAATTTGGAGCTGTAGGCAGTTGCCTACTCTGCCTAATGTGAAATCCATCCCTGTGTCCACCTCCATGAACATAATATATAAAACTGATTGAGGGCATTATCTCTTTAACAAAGAAACAAGGTAAGTAGGGATCATTACTGTGAGGTGTTTGTTCTCCTTTAACCCTTTGTGCCAGTGACAGGCAACCAGATTCATCACACTTTTAACCCCATATTGTATATCTCCACAAGGAGTATTTTCCCTGCTTCAGAAGTCATTACACTGCATTTAGTTTGATTGTCCTGTGCTCATTTAGAAAGTCCCAACTGGGAATAGCTGGCAACGCAATTTAACCTAATAAAACTATTGACTTTCTGATTCACTGAGAGGTCAGTGTTCAAATATCAGAGCTGATGTTTAATTAGCACATCTTATTTCAGCAATAATGTCAAATTAACTTGTTCAAAGCACAGGCTTTGACTAGGTATAATTGAAGTCTTTCTTAATGACCTTATTTATCATCTGTTATAAATTGGTAGAAACACAGTAGCAGAACTTTGTACGTCACACCCTAAATCATGTTGTTGAATGGTTAGTTTTATTCTATAATTAACCACCGTACTCTATTAGTAATTACTTTTATTTATTTTATAGCTTGACCAGTCTTAGTCTTATGCTGTTGGTATCACAATAAAGACCTTATTAGGTTTAACATTTAGCTACTTTTTCCTGGCTAGGCTTACCACATGTCCTGGATTGCCCAGGAAAGTCGTGGATTTTAAATGTTGGTGCAGCATCCCGGGCAGCCCCTTCCAGGATAGTACAAAGGCTAGGAGTGAATCTGCCAAAGCAAAAAGTTCTATACACCAGAGGGACAATTGACTGATGTAAAAGAAGTTGACACTTTTTCTGGGCTACAAGAAAATGGCTCCCGTACAGAGTTCTAGAAGGAAATTCGATCCCTTCTTCTAAATGCCAAACAGAACCCGCAGTTCAAGTTTCTTGTAGTAAAAGGCTAAACTAAAGCATTGGGCTTGACAAAATTTTCTTTTGACCAAGCACAGGTGTCCCTGTCCAAGCAGTCAAATGGCATTCTTCTTTTTTGTATTTAGGACTCTGTGGTATTACAGAGAAAGCACAGGCTGCACAGTTATATCCAGTGATACCACATGAACTTGACTGTAGATAAAGAAAAAGCAAGAGGTGCTCCTAATGTATTATTGTCTCAAAAATTGTGATCGCCACCAATATGTAGTACACTTACAAAAGCAGTGGCTGACACCAACACTTATGTGTTGTTCAGCTATCTCGCCTCAGGGATTAATTTGGACCTCCCACCTCAGAAGCAGTTCTTCAGGCCATTCCGCTTCACAGACTCTCATCCACTATGTGGAAGTATAATATTATGGAGTGGCTCTTTTTAGTTCTCTTTTTATTTTTATTTTATTTTATTATATATTTTTTGGTGCTAATATTGTGGATTATATTTGGAGATCCAGTGTGGACATCATTACCTGGGACTTACTTGGACGGTGGAGGATGCCAGGGACAGGTTTAAGACCCTGCATGCATGTTCAGTTGGTGACAGGTGTGTATATATGTGTGTGTGTGTGTGTGTGTGTGTGTGTGTGTGTGTGTGTGTGTGTGTATATATATATATATATATATATATATATATATATATATATATATATAATATGAACAAAAGAAGAGGCAGCACCAGTGGGACTTCTTAATAATGTATTTACTTGGCAAAAAGGTAATACAGATGGTCGACGTTTCGGTCCACGCAACGGACCTTTATCAAGTCAGTTGTCTTGATAAAGGTCCGTTCTGTGGACCGAAACGTCGACCATCTGTATTACATTTTTGCCAAGTAAATACATTATTAAGAAGTCCCACTGGTGCTGCCTCTTTTGTTCATATCCATCTTTACATTTGAGGAATGTGCACCTGGGCATTTGTTGAGTGCATCCAACCCACAACCTCTGTGTGTATATGTATATGTGTATGTATATATATGTAATTTAAGATATAACACTATAGGCGCCCCTTCTTGTTCTTCTTTTTCTTTCTGCATGTGAACTTGCCTCCACAGCTTCATCAGGACAGAGGAGAAGTGCTTTGCTGCTCTTTTCTTTGAGAGTACCAGAATGACAGGACATGTAGTCCCCCTGTCCCTGTTTTATTCTTATTTAGATGATTGAACTGCCAATTAACACCACTGTGCTCAGTCCAGGGTATGTTTTAGAATGTGCTCTGTTAGGGAAAGCTTGAGGACAGAAGCTGAGTAACTGTTAGTGTGCAGTATAACGTGAACATTTTCTTATATTTATTAGAGATCTCCATGGAACTGTATCACATAAATATATATATATATATATATATATATATATATATATATATATATATATATATATTTTTTTTTTTTTTTTTTTTTTACATCCACATAATCATTCAGTGACCCAGAAAAAATGAAGCATGCTACATATTATATCTTAGTGCTTTCCGCAATTAAACAAGTAGGTGTACCACTAGAACACAGCATTTTGTCAATAGAAAAGTGTTTCTACAATGACTGTAGCCAATGTACTGCTGAGTCAACACTGCCTTTTCCTGAGAGGGGGTCAGAAGATCTCAGTCTATAGTATAGAGCATGGGTGGGCAGTCATTTTGACATGGGGACCACATATGTGCTGGAGGGCAGAGTGTTCCCCCATCTATTAGTAATCCCCCTTACTGGTAGCCCCAGATCCCCATGGACACTCACTGACCTCCCAGCCTTGTTCCCTTGCTCACTGGTAGCCACAGATCCCCATAGAGACTCTGACCCCCCCCCCCCAAACCTTATTCTTTTGCCCACCGGTAGTCACAGATACCCTCATATACTGAGTGACTCCCTAGTCTAGCTCCACTGTCCTGGTAGCCACAGGTCCTCCATATTCATTGTCGCCCCACCACCACCACCCTGGATCCACTGTTAGACAAAGAACCACACACACTCACTCACTCTCTCATGAAATAGTTTACTGTTGGGTCTTCTGCATTAATGAGGTACTTAGTCAGATTCAGGAAGAAAAGTATAGCAACTGTCATGTAAACCAACTTATCCATATGAGACAAACAAAAATTGCCCAAATTACTATTGATTTAAGTGGCACTTTTAAACTCTGTAATGGTAGAGGCCTTCAAAATATTGCATAGCAATGCATTGTGGTATTCAATACTATGGTACAGATGGTTTGATCCACTTTAGCTCCCAAATATGGATCTAATTATTTAACTGAAATTGGGATACACAGAGATGTTGCCCAAATTACCGCAGCTTTTTCCTAATCAAACAGCTGGAGATCTCCCACTGCAATATCATATGATATTTTTTATTCAGGACCTGATGCAATTACTCACAATGCATGAAGAAGTGCCCTGCACAGCAGGAAAAGGGATGTCTCTTAATTTACTACCACTGTGATATCAAGTAACACAGTTCTGCACACACGTTAGAATAACAAAAAAGAACAATCACACTGGCTTCATCTGTATCTTGCTTTTACATTTTTTTTATTACAGCTACATGGTAGAAGCATGTTAGAGAACAAGTGAAATATCAGAATAGTATAAAAATTGGAAACAGTGCTGCTTTAGAGTGTTACGATTTTTTATAATGAGGAAGGAGGTTGAAGGAGAGAGATAAGACAAAAGAATGGAAGGATAAGGGAATGTCACACAATAGGGCTGCTATGATTAAATTATTTGAATATTTGTTTAAAAATATTAATATATTATTATATGAAAAAAAATCACCTTCAACACAGTGAAGTGTAAGGAAATTATCTGCATGTTCATTCATGGTAAAGCATATTCACATTTATGGTTATGCATGTGAATTTACTGAAATGCACATGTGAATTCATGGTTATGCACATTTGGGCTTATGTGCAGTCACAGTTATGTAAATGGATAAACTTCTTAATTCTCACAAGATGATCATATAATTATATTGTTCATAATGTCTAATAAAGCAATAATCTATAGAATATTCAGTTAATTAAATATTTGAAACTTGCACCCCTTTCACTCAGGTAGAGAACGTATTCAGTCCCAAAGCTTTAGGAGTAGATTTGGTCAAAAAATAGATCTATGGCCACCAATATTGAGGATCTTCTGTGGGATACCTCTGAGAGGAAAAAAATACTGATTCTGGGGGAATCCTTGGAAAAAGAGTTTAGTTTATAAATCAAAATCTATGAGTAAGTAATCAGTCCAATCAAATAGGTGTTAAAGGTGTTAACCTACTTCAGTCTTGGGGAGATCCAGCACACAACATGTTTCCATATGGCAAGGAACTTCTGTCAGATCCAGAAGAAAACTACCAGAACATTTGGGTAACCGTGAACAACACTGACACTCCATCCAAGTGCCGTCACCCAAGAAGCAAGAGATGACTGATCATTTCAGCGGGGTGGTGACTGAGCGTGCAGTAGGCAACCAAGATGCATAAGATTTAATGACTAAGGGTTTCCCAGCTCACACATTGAGAGTTGCTTCAGGCTCAGATCCATGAACACATAAGATGAGAGCATGATCAGCCATCTAAAAGGCAGGGAGATAATGTCACAAAATGTTGTGAACAATATTTGATACAAGGTTCTGTTTTTTTGTATAAGAAGTTGATTTCTTCCACTTTCAGCTGCTCCAAGTTGGTGCCATCTTGGCTGTAACACAGGAGAGCACCTGACAGACTGAAGGCAATTCATTGAGTATTCTGGGGTAACCACCATGGATGAGCCAATTCTGTCATTGGGTATAGATGGGACAGAACCCATGCAAGACTCCCTAGGAGCTCCAGAATACACAAACTCCTCCATGAAGCGGGAAACCAGAAGCCCTGATATCTGTACCTTAAAGTGGGCCCATCATTTTAAAAACATTTTGCCTGTTAATTTAAAATGAAACATTTTTGTTTTTTTTTCTTTTCTAAGATGCACTGCTTTTGTTATTATTTTATAAGAGCATTTATCACCTTTCCAGGTTCTCCCATCAGCAACTTCCATCTTCAAGATTTACATGATTATTCATCCTTAGCAATTTATTCCACCCCACTGGTAGAAAGACAGAACACGCAAACCTGAAGAAAAGAGGTACAAATATGGGGAAAACCAACAACACTAAAAGTGACAAATAAAAATTCCCCATAATCCCCACTGATTTAGAAGAGTCTTCTAACCCCTTGAATGCTAGAAAGGCCTCCAACACGTTGCTTCACAATGCGGTAGAGTGCCAGAGTTACTCAAATGGTTAAATCGGTGCAAAGATTTATTTTTCCCTGTGATGCTGTTGGTTTGTCAGTCTTTTTTATTGAGCATAAAGTCCATACAGTCTAGAACAGTAGAAGGCAACATTAGGCTCTGGTTGGAGCTGATGGGAGTTGCATTCCCTCCCCAACAGCTGGAGAGCTAGATGTTGCCTGTCCCTGTCCTAGATGATGTTTGGCTCTGGGTTGCAGTGCTTTAGTTATACCAACCCCTGTTGTTTGCATGAACCCATTCCATGACAGTGTGACACTTATACCAACTTTTTTTATTCCAGTTCATCAGAACACAGTATCTTGCTACAGTATGTTCTGAATTATTAAAGGGATAGTAATTTTTCACAATAAATGCAGCTCCAATTGGAGAGTGTTATTTCAGTACTGTCCGAGTTGTAGTTCAAGAGTAATTGAATGATAAAGTATCCCCCTCTGCCACATTTTACTAATGTAACACTGCTCACTTCAGAGCAGAAAGACTGTCCGGATGGATCGCAGAGAGGGGAAATCTTCAGTGAACATAAGGAAAAACCTGAAAAGCCTGTCAAGGGGGGCAGGATTGTCATTATACTCACAGTAAGAAGATTGTCCCTTGCTGTGAGCTGTCTGGTCCCAGAACCAAATTCCACATCTGAGAGAAGTTGGCTTACACTAGGTAAAAGGGACGGGAGGGGGGAAATTTATCATTCAATTTCTCTTGAACTATAACGCTGACAGTATTGAAATAACACTCTCTATGGCCCAAATATTATGAAGATTAATTGGAGCTGCTGTTTTAGTGAGACATTTCTTTCCCTTTAATCCTTCTTGCTGTACACACCCATTTTGGTTAGAGGCTGCATGTCCTCAGCATGCTACCACTGATGATTAATTTTACTCTTGTGAGAAGGGGTGCCAATTGACTGTGTGTAAATTTTCCAAGTTTAATGATTGAGAAAACCTTTCCTGCCTTAGAAATGGTCCACTGTTCTTGTAATCAAGGGGCTTTAATTGGAGTAACTATTTTATATCTGTATGTGATTAAAAGCATTGGTTCCAGACCACTGTCCGTCAGCTTGCCGTTAAACATAATGATTTAATCTATAATGAGATGGGTCTGCAGAGCAGGGCAATGAGAGTTAAAGTGCTGACTTGGGAACAGTGGGGGATTTAATCACAGGCCAAGACTCAAAATGAAGAACGTGGAGGTCTGAGCTTAATCTCTAGTGATTTTTAATTCTACTTTAGAGAATGAAGCCAAGGAAATATGTAAATGAAATCAGAAAGGTGGCCTAAGAAACAGTTGGCAGTTAAAAGTTTGGTTGAAGGGAGAGAATAAAATGGCCTGGAGTTAAAATTATACAAAAACTTTTGTCTATAAATTAAATAAACAACCTTTGACAATATTCACATAAAACATCGCTTTTTGTACAAGATTGTGCTCTTCCCTAAAACATGCATATCGTTCTGAGATTGCCAAGGTCCAGATACTTAATGTGTCTCTAAGTAGGACTGCAGCAGACTAGCAGTGCATATGAAAGGGGCAACATGGGCATGGGGGAAACAGACAGGTACAGGTAGCATCAAAGTGGCAACAAAGGGTCATAGAGTGGCACAGGATGCAACAGAAAGGCATGTGGCAACAAAGAGGTAAAGTTGTAAATGTAGAAGGTACAAAGGGTTAACAGGGGGCAGAAGGAGGTAACAAATCATTAAGATTACATCAAAGCCAGAAGAGGAGCATGTGAAAGGAACACTATTTAAACAGAGGGGAGAGGACAGAGGAGGCATTGGGTATTATGGATTAATCCTTTGAGTGCCAGAGAGGTATCCAACACATTTCAACAACATATTGGATACCTCTCTGGGTATTGTAAACTGGAGATATTCTGCAGAAAAACAGCTGCACTATAGGTGAAAAAATCCCATTGATTTAAATGGGGCTTTCAATCTCCTTGAATGCTTGAGAGGTCTCCAGGGTATTACAAATAAATGCTTTGGGGGCCTCTCTCTTATTCAGAGAGTTAAAAGAGCCATTTAAATCAGTGGATAGTTTAGAAATATTTACTTTCTCCTGTGGTGCAGTAAATTAGCTCAGACTGCTCCACTTCCTCTTTATAAGTGAGACCCATAATGTTTGTAACTTTCTTAGGAATCCATTGCAGGAGATTAATGTTATCACTGGTTTTATAGTTCTAATTTTTACTGAAGTCTGTGTGGAGAGGTGTTGATAAAAAGGTGATAGTTGCCACCTGCAATGGATCCAGCTGTCATGAGAGGACAGAGCTGAATCCCAATGACTGGCTACTTTCGGCATGACAGGAGAACCTCTACAGACTGAAGCTTGGCTTCTCTGCTAGGGGCCAAAGTTGGATGTGGGTGTGCCCTTGCAGTGGCTCAGAAAACTTAGAGATATCTACCACAAGGTTGAATATCCGACCCCAGGTAAGCCAGGGCCAGACCAGGATGAATACACTTACATACCAAGGGAAACCTAGGTAAAAGGAATCAAAGAAATGTCTAGCCAAATTACAATCCAAGGTGCAGAGTCTGGTGCTGGCCAAAGGGCCAAGACAGGCTGAGTATAAGCATTCACAAGGAGACAAGGCAAGAGTCAGGGCAAGTGGAGTACATTTGAGGTCAGTCACAAGTTACACAAGTTAAAATCAAAAAACCTGTGAAACAATGCAGAAATACAGGATCAAGTTCTCAGCAAAAAAAAAAGCCTAACAACTAAGCACTGGAGAACAGATCAAATGTATCTAAAACCCTGTAGAGCAGTACTGAACGGTGAAGGATCATGGAGAAGCTCCTAGCCGACTTTTGCAATGGCTGCTATCAGTCATTTGCATGATCGGAAAACCCAGGGGCACTAAGGAAAAGAAGTGCAAGGTGAGAACTCTTAACATCGTATGAGTTAAAAACAGCATTTATGTTAATAGGATTAGGGAATAGTTATTTTGTTCCTTGGTTTGGTTTGCTGCAGAATTGTACTGCTTTCATAGTATATTCGCCTCACAGACTTTACATTTGGCAATGCAGCTCCCACAACTGTTAGAACTCGATAGATCTGTGCTGCCTATAGAAAGCTGTAAGAGCAGCCTTGACAGCTGAAGTCTGAGACTTCCAGGAACATCAAAGACCAGCAAGCATGTCAGACTGGGCTATGCAACTCAGTCTGTGCCTGATCTATAGTTCTGTTCCTATGGGAGCACCTATCAAGAGGAAACTATGCTGATAACTGAAAGGGTTAGTGACATGAGACACTCATCCTTCTTCCAGTTAACAGTTTGTCAGCAAAAAGGGACAGAATGAGGCTGCTTGCAATCAAATACTGTAAATCTAATTATAAATGTTTATTTTAAAGGAACTACTTATTAAATATATTAAGAGGCTTTTTATGATTTTTTTCTGGATACACAATAAAACATAACTATAAATTATTAAGTGATTGTTCCCATTTACGCATGAGTCAGTGTGAGCTTGTTATAGGGTTGTAACAGTGCAGCTGAAGAAGATGAATCAGATCATAAACCTATTAATCCACTTGTCTCAAAGCCAGCTGATTCATCACTAGTTTGGGAAAACAGTATTTGTATTATAAAGTATATCTTGTTGCCAGAACATTTCTATCATTATTGAGATTTTTGGTTTAAGCAATATGGGAATATATACCTGACATCCAATTTCATAGGCGGTAAGATCATCCTTGGCTATAATCCAGGAGGGCTTCTAATGGCTGGAGCTGAGGTATTGGTGAGGAATTAACTCCTGCAGCATAATGTTACTCTGCAAAACATTGCTGTGCATGTATAGTAGTTTTGCATTGTTTTCAGTTTAGAGCTAAGGAATTGTATGCTTATATATATATATATATATATATATATATATATATAGATATAGATATAGATATAGATATATATATATATATGTGTGTGTATGTGTAAAATATATATATGACACCATAAAAGGAGCAGTCATTTTTATTTATGAAAGCCTATATGTTGTTAAAGGAGCAGAATTTATTTATTTTTTATGAAAATCTATATGTTATGGAACCTTTCCTGCTGAGTAAAACAAGGGTTCTTACACCACTGGTTGTTGTTTTGTGCTAATGTTATAACATTTCAAATAATATGCAAGTAGATTTACTGTATGTTTATTTCCTGAAATGTCTAACTGACAGCATGACTCAGTAGTTTCTATCACATTCTGTGGTGTACTGGTTTATCATTGACTTTTCTCTCAAATAGAATGTACCAGAATAAGTAGTTGGAATCTGACTACTAGAGGGCACTGTCTGTAATAACTCTGGAAATATGTATCTCTCAGCAGTGGAATTACTTATTTTACTGAAAACACTCTCTGTGTGGGTCACGTGGAACAGTTGTGTGTGTGTGTACATTATGGAATGCTTAAATTAAGTAATTAATTAAAAATTAAAATTAGTTGTACTGTGCAGCTAACCTGCAGTCAATGGATCTGCTTTTCTGCCCAGCAAAAAAATAAAAATAAATAATCCTCCACAGCAAGAATCCCATAAAACAATTATACCACATATAATCTAATTATTTTCACATGTCCTAACAATATCGAACATTTAGATATGATTATAGATTTTAATATAAAAATAAACCCTTGTTAGAGAATAGATGATAAAAAAAAAAAATCAAAACTAGTACGGGCTATAAAATGTGTGCAAACGCTAAAATATATGTAAAATATGTAATAATATAGTAAAAGTACAATAATATAAAGGGAATATTATGTCCTTGTAAAACTATGGTATGAGGCATTTCAGTCATAGCTGAAAGACTTCTACACCTCTGTCAACTAATAATGTTATGTGTATGTGGCCCCATGATCTTGTTAGTTGCTAACAATCTTATTGTGTATACCATTCTTCTCTCATTGCCACCTTGAATATCTTTCAGCAGTTACAAGATCTAAGTGATTGATAAAGCATACTGGCATAAGTAGACTAATGCACAACAGATAGATAGTGGACATAATTTTCATATGACATGGCAGGAATATGTATGAAACTTAATTTTTCCATGTGACCATTCCATCCTTATCTAATTGACATGTAAGATAAGCACGCATATGGATTACAAATGTATGGATATGTAGCAGTGTTTCTAGATATTTGGTCTAGATTGCTTGCCATGTTAACAATGTTAGATTCGTCTCATACTCTTAATTACCATCTCATACATACACGGAACATTATGTGTATTATTTAACAATAAACAGCGATGTAATTGTGTTTCAGACTATATGAATGAATTTTTACCATATATACAGTTTTACAAGGACATTAGTTGCCTTTTTTTTTTTTGACTAGGCATATTTTAACGCGTGCACGCATTTTAGAACCGGTACTATTACAGATTATTTTTTTTTTTAAGATATACATTATAGTATTTTTTCATCAGTCAGGTGATCTCCTTTTACATTGTTTACTTTATTGATTTATTTTTTTTTATTTTTTTTTTTTAATCTGGACTTGTCACATATGTTGCAAGTGAAGTAATAACAATATATCAACACCTTCTCTACCTTAATTTTCCTGTATTAATAATTCATGTGATATTATATATTTTATATGCATAATATATATAGAGAACCCTGTGCGGCTTCATATCCCCTTATTAATTTGTTAGAGTAATCATTTCTATATTTCTTCCCAGACTGGGGTCTTCAGATCATTCACTCCATGTACATTATGTTTTGAGACCTTCTCTTTCAGGGTACACTAATGTGTTAATTTTTACTATATGTTCATTTGTTTATATGAATAGTTTTATGCGTTTGCATCAATAAAAGTGTTGTTTTAAAGGGGATCTATCTCCCCTATACAAGTGTGCATTAAATGTTAGGTTATATAGCAACTAGGCGGATTTCTTAATTCATTTTTTTTTTAACCCTATTTGGCCAAAAATTAATGTTTAAAGAGTGCACTTCAGGACAGACTGCAGTTACCTGCTTTGTACCACAGTCTGTCACTCTGCCTCTGCTCTCCTCCCTCTATCCAGCCTCCTCCAATGACAGAGGCTTTCTGTCTGTAAGCTTGAGTGTTCTCATTGGCTAGATATCGATCTCTGCCAATGAGATTGCTCCAGCTTACAGACAGAAGCCTCCATCATCGGAGGAGGCTGGATAGAAGGAGGAGAGCAGAGGCAGAGTGACAGACTGCGGTACAGAGCAAGTAACTGCAGTCTTTTCGGAAATGCACTCTTTAAACGTTAATTTTCGTCCAAATAGGGTTAAAAAAAATTAATGAAGAAATCCACCTAAACTCTATATAACCTAACATTTAACGCACACTTGTTTAGGGGTGATAGATCCCCTTTAATGCACTCCAGGTGTATTCATGCATGTTTGTTTAGGATTTGGGGATCAGGCGCTATCTAGTTACCCTTGTGCTTTTTGTGGCATAGTATATATTCACCTGTGTTAGACTTATCTGTATTGCACTGAAATGTCTCCCTTCTTTTTGTATCTAATATGAACATGTTTAAAATATAATTGCTTCAACTTTGGAATTTCACAGTGGTTAAACATGTTTTTAAAAGCATTTGAAATGGATGTGAAATGTCTTCTCAAGTATTTATTTTAGTTTCAATTTTTCTGTTAACCCCTTTGAGTGCCAGAGGGGTACGCAACACATCGCAAAGCAATGCATTGTGTACCCCTCTGGCACTCAAAGGGTTAGCAATGGGCTAACTGGTATTATAGTTATTTAGTCCCCTCAATTGATATAATTCAGCGATATCTATGCAAATTTGTAAAATGTTAAAGATATAAACTCTGGTCAAATATTCAAATATTTCTGAGATTTCAAAATGTCAGTGTGTATTTGGATGCTTTTTTGATTTAGTGCAATGCAGTCGACTTTTCCATGTTGTAGAAACAGAGAATTACATTTTGGCTAGAAACCTTCAATAAAAATTAGATTACATATATTTGCCTCAGGCAGTAAAAGAAGAGCATGACCTCTTCAAGGTGTATAAATTGTGCTTGAGATGATCTGCAGTACTTTGCTCCATGCACTGCACATTCTTATTCTGAATTTTTTTTTATTATTGTTTCATGAATTTATCATAAGCAAGGCAATTGACATCGGGAACCTGGCTGCAGGGAATTTTAATGCAAAAGAGTTGAGACTGAGCTGTTGGTTGTCACATTCACATGTATGGAATCCTAGTAATTCTTTTCATTTTCTTATTAAATATTTTTTTTTTCAAAAACTTAGATATATTTAACATTTGATTGCCAGAGGGGATGCATATTGTAGTGTAATTCAATGTGGTGTGCTCCCCTCTGGAAATCAAAGGTTTAGATTATTGCTTCAGTGTTATCTGAAAATGACATCATTTGTTGCAACAAAAGTACATCTGATTAAAGGGGATCTATCACCCCTTCAAAAATGAGGCTTATTATGTAGATTATATATGCATAATGCTGGAACCATTATTGATTTAAAAAACAAACTATTTATGTTAAAACAATAGCTCATAGAGTGCCCTGCACCCTACTTCAGCATACATGTCTGTTGTTGCACTGCCCATGCTCCCTTCCCACTACCCAGCCTCCTCCGATGATGGAGGCGTTCTGTCTGTAAGCTGGAGCAAGCTCATTGGCTAGATATCGATCTCTGCCAATGAGATTGCTTCATCTTACAGACAGAAGCCTCCGTAATCGGAGGAGGCTGGGTAGTGGGAAGGGAGCAGGTGCAGTGCGGCAATCTGAGGCAACAGAAGTTTATGAGGAAGTAGGGTGCAGGGCACTCTTTAAGCTATCGTTTTAACAAAAATAGCGTTTTAAGAAAAACAAATCAATAATGTTTTCAGCATTGTGTATATATACTCTACATAATAAGCCTAAGTTTTGTAGAGGTGATAGATCCCCTTTAATAACCAAAGTGAGGTCTCTAATGTATTGTGAAGCAATGCTTTGGTAACATTTCTAGCATCCAAGAGGTTAACCTTTTGAGTGCCAGAGGGGTATGCAACACATTGCTCTGCAATGCATTGCGTACCCCTCTGGCACTCAAAGGATCAATGCACCCACTGATTTAAAGCGGAACTTTAAATGATAATTACATTACAGATATCTACAGACTTATTTTTTAAAATTAAACAAATTGCCGCATTAATGAAAAAAAAAGAACCTTTTATGCAGGTAGGCACCGGCTGGGATCTTGTGGTAGGAGCTCTCTGCACCTGCGCTGTCAGTCAACTCACCAGTCATGGAGATGAAGGGGACGGACAGTGCAGATGCAGAAATGTCGGCTCTGCAAGATGTCTGTGATGTTCCCCACTGCCTGCCTGATTAAAAGGTTATTTTTTTGTTAATGCAGCAACTGGTTTTATTTTCAAGTATAAGTCTGTGGATATCGCTAATGTAATTATCATTTGCAGCACTATGTTATGTTATGTGAAAGTTCCGCTTTACATGGGAATGTTTATTTGTAACATACATGCAGTTGATTTTGCCCTAGAATGTCCCCACTTTTTAATTACACACATGCCTCAAACTATACAAATAAAACAATGTAAATAGTCTGTGGATTTGCATTAGGTGATGTTTCTGGTTAAAAGAATGTTGACCTTCAGTAAATTCGATCTGTAATATGCAATTGTATTTAAACATGATGGTAAAGATATAAAACTGCATATTCAACAGTGAAGTGCACAGCTTAAAGCGGAACTACCACCCGACAAAATCTTTAGCTTAACTAAGTCCCCATCTGGCGACTAGCTGCTTAGTGGCGCTAGTTGCCAGAATAATTACCTTATTTAGTAGATTTCTGCTCTCTTCTATGGCTGACAGTAGCACGGAGCGCGGACATCTTGCCATTGTGATGTCAGCGTGCCTGCGCTGTCAGTCCCAGTCGGTTCTAGGAGGCGTTGCTAGGAGCCATTTGTCTCTGGCTGGAACTGACAGAGCAGGCGCGCAGACGTCACAATGGCAAGATGTCCGCACTCTGTGTTACTGTCAGCCATAGAAGAGAGCAGAAATCTACTAAATAAGGTAATTATTCTGGCGACTAGTGCTACTAAGCAGCCAGTCGCCAAATGGGGACTTACTTAAGCTAAAGATTTTGTCGGGTGGTAGTTCCGCTTTAAAACTTTCTACACTTAACCCCTTGAGTGTCAGAAGGGTACGCAAAGTGTTACATACCTTTTGACACTCAAAGGGTTAAAGGAGCAGTAAACTTTTTTTATGAAAAAATATATATTGTAGGGATTTTCCTGTTGAGTAAAATAAGGGTACTCCCACTGCCGAGAGATTTATATTTCCAGAGTTATTACAGTTTAAACCCATTTTTTTTTACATTAGCAGTGCCCTCTAGTGGTCAAATTCTAATTAGATTTCCTGTTAGATTCTAATGGATCGGAAAGTCAGAAAAGTCAGACATACAGTTCTCCATAGAATGTGATAAGAGACTGTCTGTCACTTCCTGTCAGTTAGAACTATCAGGAAGTAAACACAGTAAATTCGCTTCATGATTATTTAAACTGCTATAAATTTTGAATAAAACATCTGACAGTGATGGGAGTACCCTTGTTTTATTCAGCAGGAAATTCACTATAAAATATATGTTTTCATAAAAAGAGGTTTACTGCTCCTTTAAGCCCACATGGGCCAGCAAATAAAGACAGTACTTGGGGCTTATGCAATTTTTTTTTTTAATTCATAGACTGGAAGCACAGTATGGCAAATTGGGAAGTGGACACATTTTCAGGAAAAAACAAATGCACAAGAGTCAGGCACTGGATGGTGCTTTGTGCACTATTATATGACACAAAGGAGTGAAGTAACATGGATTATTTCTTCTAATGCAGTGGCTCTTGCAAGACTCTAGTCCACTAGGCACAGTAACCATAGTTGAGGTTGAAAAAAGACATAAACCCACAAGTTCAACCTGCCGTATCACACTTAGTTTGAGGTGCAGGTGTTTTCAGTGTCCCTTCATATGCACAAGTGACACAATCAGTGTAATAGATTTACTTGTGCTAATAATTTACCTGTGCTCATGTCAGTCAATCCTGAAACTGTGCACTGTCAGTGTGTCACAAGGTCTGGAATTGGGAACCACTGTCCTAGTGCACCATATTCACATTGTACCTAGTTATCTCAACATGGTACATTCTGCTCCATCTGGTGTACAGACCCCCCCCCCCCCCGCACCACCACCACTCCACCTAAACACTTCAGGTAGATCTTATATAATAGGGGTAGCTTTGTGCATGTGTGTTAGTGTCACTTTAAAGGGATAGTAATACTTCGCTTTATCTTTATTTTATTTTGTAGACATTAAAAAAACATGAAGAACGATATAAGTCTTATCTCTCAAACCTTTATGGGTTGAGAGATATTCACAAGCAAAATTTCCCCTCCCGCTCCTTTTACCGACCAGACAGCTAACCGCAGGGGACAAACTTCTTCCTATGAGAACAATGAAAGCCCTTCCCCCATTGACAAGTTTTTCAGGTTTTTCCCTTATCTTAATTGAAGATTGTCCCGCTCTGCAGTCTACCTGGGCACCTCCCTTCTGCTCTGAGCTGAGCAGTGTTACATCAGTAAAAGGGGCGAGAGGGGGATACTTTGTCATTCAATTACTCTTGAACTATAACTCTGACAGTATTGAAATAACACTCTCCAAAGTCCAAATACTATGAAGATTAATTGGAGCTGCTTTTATTATGAAACTTTACTATCCCTTTAAGACAATGAAAAGAACATGCCTACCTTGCAGCGTATTGTGTCATATTCTTGCACAGTTTTAGCCGATGTAATTATTAGATTACACTGCACGTCCTTGTGCTATTTTAATCCCTTGAGTGCCAGAGAGGTACGCAACTCATTGCAGAGCAATGTGGTGAGTCCCATTCTGGCATGAAAAGGATTAAAAGAACTAAATTCACTAACACTTGAATCCAGCATTAGCCATCACCTTTCTAGCATAGTTAATGATCACTTGTGCAAAGGTGCTACACTAAATGCTCAGTATGCTCACTCCAGCTCTACTCGCTCCCATTTCACTGGCATCTATTCACTGAATACATAGGAAAGCAGGCCCGGACTGGGACAAAAAATAGGCCCGGGCGTTTAAGGCTGAGCAGCTGATTTTTATTTTTTGAGCAGCCCATGGGGGGGGGGGAGCTTATAATCACGTGCGGTGCGCCGCAGGGCCGCATGTTGATTGTCCGCCCACCAGGAAACTTGTAACAAGGTGGTCGTCTTTCAGAAAGTGAAAGCCGGCCCAAACTCGTTTAATGATTAATTTTTTTTAAACGCCTGGACCGGCCCAGCGGGCAAATGCCTGGTATGCCCGATGGCCAGTTCGGGCCTGTAGGAAAGAAGCAGGTCGATCTGCCTTCTTTTACAGAGCTAGACCAGCCTTGAATAACCCTCCCCCCCAAAAAAAAAATCAGCCAGTTTAATATCTCTAAGAATAAAAATGTCTTTATACTTCAAAATATGCAACTACATTAAAAGCTAATGTGTCATTTTTCTTGTATTCTATTTCTATGTAACTTTACTATTGTTAGTGCTTTCCAGGATGTTCTTGAAAACGAGAGACATTTCAATGTATGCTTACTGGTTAAGCATTAATAAGTAATACAAGCAAGATTACTATCGTAGGATAGTTTATTTGCATAAGAAAAAGAAAGCATTTGAATAGGTGCATTTGCATAAGTAGATCCAAGGGGGCTGGTTGTTCAGAATGCCTTGTCACTTTGCAAATAAACTCCTTAAGGACCAGAAGGGAATGTAAAATATTGCAAAATAATGCATTTCCCAACTCTGTGGTCCTCAAGTGTTCACCTATACTTTGATATAGTGGGGCTGATGTAAGAAGAGTAGATCAAGTCTGGAGCAAACCAATTGCATCATTTTTTAAAAATAAAGTTCCAAATACCTTGAATAATAGAGAACTCTCCAATGCACAAATAAGCCTCATTGAATTAAGGAGAATTTGGGGAGGGTTTCTTTCTTGTTTCTTCTTTCTTTATGTATATGACCATTAATAGGTCAGAGATGACTTAACAAAAAGGATGGGGCTTTCCCTAGAATGGCTGCCTCTGTGCAGATCATAAAACCCTCAGCTGGCAATTTCTCTGTGTTGAGAGTGCACTTCCATTGACTGATAAGGTTGACACAGAAAACCAGTCTTTAACAGTATATGTGGTGTGTAGGGTGTGCTTCCTGTGACTTGGTATATAAGGGCTAATGTGCTTTTGTACTTAAATAATCACTTGTACAACACAACAGTCAATCAATTTTTTTAAATCTTTCTTTCTGTAGAAATTCGACGAAGGGGATCTAAGGAGTTGCCATGTAAACCTTTACACTTGTATGACACACCGTATGAGCCATCAGAAAATGGATTTGATTCTGAAGAGGAAAAATCAGCATGTCAACGACCACGAGAGTCTAGATTGCCTCAAGATGATGAGAGGCCTCCAGAGGAGTATGACCAGCCTTGGGAATGGAAGAAAGATCGGATCTCAAAAGCATTTGCAGGTCAGTAAAAACCTTTGAGTAGTCATCAAGCTAAAAATAAATAACAATAATTAATATTGTTATTAATATGAGTAATGTTTTCTAATGACTTAAAGGTAGGCAGGCAGTGTAACAAAGAGGTGGGGAATGCAAGCAGGGTGCTGGGTTGTATAGCTAGGGGTATTAGTAGCAAAAAAGTGAAACAGACTTACTACTCTACAGATATCTAGTTAGACCTCACCTAGAGTATTGTGTACAGTACTGTAGACCCCATCTCCAGAAGGATATAAATACTCTAGAGACAATTCAGATAAGGGTTATTAAAATGGTGTCTAGATAAAAAGGAGCGCAAAAGAGCAACATCTAAAAGTAATATCTTTACACTTTAAGTTGCGCTAAAAAGATACAAATACACTCACCAGACTCCTGTTCTTTTCAAGCCCATCAATCCCCTCGTTAATCGCCTCCCAATATCCTGCCTTCTATAGTTCAAACTCCGCTCTCCTTCAAGTTCTTATTGACAACTTTAATAGTCTTGAATCCGGATCACTATGTAACAGGACAAAGATTCCAACGATACAGCACGCTGCGGTGTTTCTAACTTTCAGCGTCCTCTGTTGCCAGAACACAGTCTGGCCCAGAGGAGTGACCAGGAGTAGTGGACAATGAAAATGAGGTCTGGTTTCGTTCAACAAACCCAACACGTGTTGTGGCTCACTCACCACTTCCTCAGGGGTTACCCCCTGATCTGGATTCAAGACTATTAAAGTTGTCAATAAGAACTTAAAGGAGGGCGGAGTTTGAAATATGGAAGGCAGGATATTGGGAGGCGATTAACGAGGGGATTGATGGGCTTGAAAAGAACAGGGGTCTGGTGAGTGTATTTGTATCTTTTTAGCACAACTTAAAGTGTAAAGATATTACTTTTAGATGTTGCTCGTTTGCGCTCCTTTTTATCTAGATGCTGTTGTTTAAAGAGGGATAAGGTCCTTTGCGAGGAAGCGGCATTGAATTGCATTGAAAGTTAACCCTTACTGACCTGGTGTTTGTTCATCATCTCTATTTGAGTCTCAGAAGCTAATCATTACTAACCTGTTGGGCGAATATATATATATATATCATCCATGTTCGTTATTGTGTGACATTCATCATCTACATCCTCTATAACATCATCTACATTTCATCGGGCCATTTACTAATATTACAGACAAGTGGGATATATTAATATTTCCATCTACATCTCTCATAATATCATTTCCATTCCATCGGGCCATTCATCAGCATTATAAAAAAGTATTAACATTTGATTTGGTATTTGGCCCTTATTATAGTTACAGAAGTGAGACAGTTGGGATAATTGTGTTTTTAATTTTTCTTTATTTATTATTTTTTGGTTTGCATTCACATAGCTTTATTTTTGCCCATTGTATCTTGGTACCTCTGGTATATCATCTCAGTGTATCTCCACGGTGCACAAGGGGTGTGAGTTCATCGGCATAATAGAATTAGATTTTTTTCTGGTTCTATAGATTGTTGATCACATACCGATTTTTATATACTATTAAAATGGTGACTGGCTTACAGGATAAGAAATATAAGGCTAGAATAAAGGTTCTCAACATGGATAGCTTGGAGAAGAGAGAGAGGTGATATGATAGAAATATTCACATGCATGAAGGGATTCAACAAATTGCAGGAGGGAAGTACGTTTCACAGGAGTGAAAATGTTAGGGCAAGAGGCCCTAGTCTAAATCTAGAGGGACACAGGTTTAGATGTAATGTAAGAAAATTTTACTTGACTGACAAGGTAGTAGATAAGTGGACTAGCCTACCAGCAGAAGTGGTAGAAGTTAATACAGTGACAGAATTTAAGCATGCATTGGATAGGCATAAGGTTGTCCTGAACATAAGACAAGACCAAGGACCAAATAAGATTTGAGGTTTTTACAGTAGGAAAATGGGCAGTCTAGATTAGCCGAATGGGTCTTATCTGCCGTCAAATTCTATGTTAATAACATTTTATTTTGTGACACACGTGGCACTGATCATTGCTTAATGTGAAACTAACACTGCTAAGAAACTTTGCTTTGTAATAATTCCATATCTGGCGACTAGCTGCTTAGTAGCGATAGTTGCCAGAATTATTACCTCTTTATGGAGAAATATGCTGTCATCCTCGGCTGACAGGCAGGACAGAGCGGGGACATCTTGCCCTAGTGACGTCCATGCACCTGCGCTGTCAGTCCCAGACGGCTGTAGGAGGCGTTGCTAGGAGCCATTCGGCTCTGGAAGGGACTGACAGCGTGGGTGCATGGACGTCACTAGGGCAAGATGTCTGCGCTCCGTCCTGCCTGTCAGCCGAGGATGACTGCATATTTCTCCATAAAGAGGTAATAATTCTGGCAACTATCGCTACTAAGCAGCTAGTCGCCAGATAGGGAATTCTTACAAACAAAGTTTGTTAGCGGTGTTAGTTCCACTTTAAAGAAATAGTAATGTTTCACAAAAAGAGCATCTCTGATTAATCTTCATAGTATTTGGGCTGTGGAGAGTGTGTATTTCAATACTGTCAGTTGTAGTTCAAGAGTAATTGATAAAGTGTCCCCCTCCCGCCCCTTTTACTGATGTAAAACTGCTCACTTCAGAGCAGCAAGACTGTCCGGATGGATTGCAGAGAGGGACAATCTTCAGCGAGCATAAGGAAAAACATGAAAAACCTATCAAGGGGGTCAGGGATTTCCTTATGCTCACAAGATTGCCCCTTGCTGCAAGCTGTCCCACATCAGATGGGAGGTGGCTTACACTAGGTAAAATGGGCAGGAGAAGGATACTTTATAATTAAATTACTCTTGAACTACAACTCTGACAGTACTGAAATTACACTCTCCATGGTCCAAATACTATGGAGATTAATCAGAGTTGCTTTTTTTGTGAAACATTACTATCCCTTTAAGTTGCTTTTACCTTTGAGGGAAGATTACATTTGTTCCAGTAATGAAAGGCCATCATATAGTCATTTCCTGCCTTGTTGTTGTGTTTCAATTTTTATTTGCACCATCAGAGGACATATTTATTATTATGTTTCATAGACAACATTCTTTACGCTGAAACAACATATTTCTATTGATAGGGAAATATTTCTGTGCCTGCTTACATATAATTCCTGTAATTTTATGTGCTGTGTATATGTGTGTTTCAGTAACAAATGTTTACATTTAAGGACAGTAAATAGCCTTGACCTATTTAATGTGCACTTTGTGGAGGGCTTGCCTCCCCCCCTTCATTTTCTTTTTCATGTAAGTGTTTCGGCCTGTTGACAGCCATGGATTGCTTGGCTGCTGCATTCCATGAGGCATGTTTTATTTAATTTGTTAATAGTTGCTGACAATTCTACCTACCATTTGCACAGTGATTAATCAATATTCCTTCTTGTGCACATATAGATATGTATTAGTTTTTAGAGAAATTATATACCATTGATGATTTTTTTCAGTAATAGTTTTCAGGTTGTTAAATGTATGGTTTTCCCTAGAGCCTTCCACATGACCTAACTATTTTAATCCACATTTTGAACACTTATGGACCAATTTCCTTTGTATATACTTCCTGCTCCTTTTTAAAGCAGTCTGGGTTAACCCTGTCATAGTACAATGCCTGTCCAGTGATTCTGGCATATAGTATGTGCAGTGTTGAGTTCTGTTCTTGATAGGTTGTAATGTTAGAGAATGTTCTTACACAAGAATGTGTTGTATACTGAAGCAACTGCTCATCAAAGAGCACTCTGGAACACAAAGGGTTAAGCAATCTATATGAAGTAGCATAGTTTTTTCTAACATTTCATTGATGAGTAATAAAAACATATTTAATTGCTGCATTTGATGCCTGAAAAGGGTGGGATTATTTGCAAATCAAATGCACCATTGGGGAAAAAAATATTCCCAAAATTGCCATTGATTAAAATTAGGTTTTTATACACTTTAAGGGCAACGGGGCATTTTTTTTTTTTTTTTGCCGTCCTTTTTAGGGATCCCTGAGTGGTGTACAGTCGCCTGGGAAACCCTGAAATCCATGATGTGCTAGGACCGTCACTGGTTCAAAAGTACAGGACAGCCGTAATGGTCCTGGCATGGCATTGGACAGGGGTTAATATGACATCTGCCAACTTAGGCCAGTATGCACAGGGCTGGCTGTTGGGTTCTTGGTGCCCTTGGCAAACTATGACTCTGGTGTCTCCCACTATTACTTTCTTCCCCTGTGCCCCCAACACTCTCTTCAATATAGAGAAAAAGAAAATCTCATAATGCAATTGTGTGATAGGAGGAAAGACAGGTAAACAAAGCTGGGATCTGTATAGAAAATGGCACAACCTACACTTGCTGGGTAACCAATAGTATTTCTTTAAAGTTACTGAAGGTTAATGGCCATATTCAGTAAGCCAAGAGTTGCTATTCAGGAGAAAACCAACTTAATTGTATGGAAGGAATGAACATCCCCAGTGATCTAAATGGGCTTTTTTAAAATCCCTTGAATGTAAGCTAGATGTCACCAACAGATTGTAAATCAATGTGCCGGGGGCCACTCTAACATTAACCCTTTAACGTCCATCCACGTGGCCAGCAATTAAGGACCACAGAGGTTTTTTTTTTTTTTTTTTTGTGCAATGATTTCAGGGGTCCCCAAGTGGCATGCAGCCGTGCAGGGACCCTTGAATTCCATTACATGCCAGGACCGTCACGGAGTCCTTATTATAAGTTTACCCATGACAGTCCTGGCACTTCATGGGTTGTTAAAGGGTTAAATATCCAGTATGTGTTTACTTGAACCATTTAGTATGATTTATATATGACCAATACTCCATACAAAATTGCTTCAAAGCAGTTGATTATTAAATCCCCACATACTATCGTGCAGTAAGGAGCATCTTCCCTGAAACAGAAAACATGTTAGATTTATATTTGTCTAAATCTTTACCCCTTGGATGTTAGAAACCTCTCTGTTGTATTGAGAAGCAATGATCCTGACATTAGAGGGTTTAAAACCTGTAACATTGCAAACTGTTGGAATTATATTAATTAATCTAGGAGTTTTTCGCCAATTAAGTCCTACAGATCTAAATTTGAGGCCTGGGATGCATTAATGAAAGGCAATCAAACAGTTGAATCCTGTTATGAGAAGCACTGTGGAGAAAACATGAGAAACCAAATCATTGGAATGTGTGTTTTTCTGACTAAACCCATTGCACAGATATTAAGCTCGTTTCTAATTGCCATTGACAGAAATGACAATAACATGCTCTGGCCAGTTAAATTCCAGCATCCAGTCTCCAAGTAAATGGGGAAATATCATTAGCTCTCATTACACTGACTAATTCCTGGAGACACGGTTAATAAGACACATCGCTCATTTGAAATAACCAGCTTGGTACCTAGACTTAGTGTCTGGGTGGGATTTGATTTCCAAGCCACAGAACTGATAATTCTATATACTTTATAATGTTAGTTTTAGATTTTGTCTAGTTAACCCCTCGAGATCCAGAGGGGTGTGTGGTGCTTTGCAAATAAATGCATTGCATATCCCTCTGATCCTCAAGGAATCAAAGCGAATGCAGTGTTAATGGGTCCATTTTAGTGTCCTATTGTTTTATCGTCTACACTGGGCTTTGTGGTTTACTTGCCATCTGAGTCAAGTAGACTGATGTACTAAGAACAAATGGGGGGTCATTCAATAAGCAATGATAAAGAGATGACTTCTCCAGTTTCTCTTTCCCAGTTTATCACTTGTCCAGTTCCTATGTTATTCTGTGGAGCCTATGCACTAAGATCTCCAAAGCTGAAGAAATCTAGTCCTGTGCTATTCTATGGGGCCTATGCACTAAGATTTCTTCAGCTTTTGATGCATAGGCTCCATAAAATAGCATAGGACTAGGGCAGTGTCACACTGGAGGAGTAATCTCTACTTTTACATCTTAGTGCCCCCCCACTCCGTGTGTGTGTATATACTCTTTACTGAAAAAAGATAGTAACCCTTTATTTTGACTTTACATGTTCTTAAAGTTCATAATTTGTGATATCAATTTATCCATACTTTTTGTTACTTTACAGTATTTTTTTTTACATTTTTATACCTCTGACATCAAGCTCCCTGGATCTTTTTCTAAAGGGGTTTCTAAAGATAACATAAAGAGCACTCGGTGCTGCAGGACTAGTGTTACATTGTATCACTCTCCTGCATTAATGGTCAGCTGAACAGAAAACTCTCTGAAAACTTAAATGTAGAGCTCTTCGTCTTAGTGTGCAAAAATATGGATGATGGAGGGGGCAATAGGCAGTTTGACTGTACATATACACTTGCCAAATGTGTAAAGTCAAAATATAGGGTTACTGTCCCTTGAATAAAATGTTTTATTATGAACATTTTTATTTCTAACATTTTTGGTTTCTCACGTTGTTCCTCGTACAGATATGGATTTGCATGTGAATCCCATATCAATTACTGTGTGCGGTGTTGGGCAGTGTTTATTAACCCTTTGAGTGCCAGAGGGGTACGCAACGCATTGCAAAGCACTCAAAGGGTTAAATGGCACTACTGGCAACAGCAATTCTGTATGTATCATTTTATTTCTGTCTCTGGTTAAGCAGCTGCTCTGAAAGTGTACTCTTAACCCTCTGAGTGCCTGAAAGATATCTAACACATTCCAACAGAGACATCTCTAGCACTCAAAGGGTTAATTATGGACTGTTGGGTCAGCAAATCATGCACCTTGGATTTACAAAGTTTTTATTTTGTTACTCCTAGAGTATAAATAAAGATTGATACAGATCAAAAATGAGTCGTTTCTATACATAAGCACCAGTCTGAGATACACAAAGGAGTCTAAAGTGGTGTATGTGCCCATGTTCTGGTCTGCTTGATTGCTTTGTAAATTTGGTTTACAATTCCATTACAGGGAAATAGATGATCACAGCTAAAGCTCCTATCTGCTAGCTGTAGGAGGCCTTTTTTCTATTTTTACAGGATTAAAGTTTGCCCTCTTCTCTATTCCTAACATACACAAGCTCTCGAACAAAAATTGAAATGATAAAATTCACACCATGCTTAAAATAGCAGCTATTTCCAATGTACCTTGGTGAATGAAGAGATGACTTTCAGAAGAAAAATACAACCTTATGGCAAACTAACCCTTTAAGAGTCAGAAGCAATATACTGCACACTTCCTCAGTTCTTACAGTGGTTAACAGAGGGGGGACACACATTTCCTACTGTACACAATAAAATCTCTGTGCCAAACGGGGAGAACAGATCCGAGGCCAATGAATACTGTTTCTGGTTGGGGCTTAAATAAGCCATTTAACCCTTGATTACTTGCATTAAATTACTTTTAAATGTTATTATTTGTTACATACATTATTGGCACAATATATATTATAGACTAGATAATTATATTATTAACAAACACTGGCTAATAATAGTTGGTGGGGTGGGGCTATGGCCCTAATGAGCCTTCCATTTCCAAAGCTTATGAAACAATGGACACTACCTTTATTGAAGGTACATTGAATGTTTTATTACAGACTCTATCATATGAGAAACAGGTTTATTAACGTTTGCAGATCTATATGAAAAGACTTTCATAACTTTAGAGAATTAAGATATTTAGGAGCATTCAGGAGCAATTTTTTTTGGAAAAATGAACAGTCAGTAGAGATCAAATACAGTTCTTTCAAATTCCTGTTGTATTCAATGAGCCCTTTAATCCCCTGAATGCTAGAGATGTCTCAAATACATTGAGTCACAGGTCATGCCCAATGGTTTCATTTTCATAGCCTTATCCAGGGCCATCTACATTAGTTACATCAGGATAGGGGCTACAGGACAATGTCAGCATAGCCCTGCTGGAAGAAGTCATACCAACAGACATAAAAAATCTTGGTCCTCCAGTGCCTCAAACGGTATACAATTTCTCTGCTTGATTACAGGTCGATCATTCAGTCTCCTGATCACTTTGATACACCTATAATCAAACAGGGACACCCTGAAAATGTGAGATTCCCCCAAGGAAAGAGTGTCTTTGTTTTTGTTGTGAAGCCATGCTGAGGGAATGGACCATAGTCTGCAGCGCTGATCCAGTGTGGGTTGGCAGATTTCCTACCGACTTAGTCTGGTGTCTTAACTTTGATCGGTCCACCCTGGGTGATCCAGCCAGGAGTGTATGCTTCCAGTGGCATAGTTCTCTGCTTCACTGACAAATGCAAACACTTCCTCCACAACAAGGCTTCGACCCATGGGAGTGAGATTATATATATATATATATGTTATTGCAAAGTGGCACTTTTATTAATGATTGGATAAACTGTGAGCATGAGAGAAGGCACCTAATCTAGAACAAAGTTGAGACAGACTGTATTTAGTCCTGGTATAAGAGGCCACAAGGTATGCCACCAAAACATATTCCACACCTAGGGTTCCACCTTTTCCTTAAAAAAATACTGGCCATAGTTGTGGATCGGTGAGGGAGGAGCTATAAAGGGAGGAGCCACAAAAGGGGCAGAACCACTCAATGTTGCATGACCCTACAAAATTGAGCTTCAGGCTCCTTTTTATAGGTTCCAGACCCAGGTCCCTGTATCACTCTTTCCCATCCTGGTGTCCCTCTTTATCACACTGCTCCACAGCAATAAAACTCAGATTAATGATTGTTTAAACTTTCATGTTTGTTTATAAATGAGTCTGTTTAAATAAAATACTTTGGCATTGTTCTTAATCATTTATTCCTTTACACAAAGAGGTGTCAATAAATTATAAAATAACCAAAGATTTTTCGGTAACGCTCTGCCCAAAAGTCACACCACCTAAAACAAAAGCGTCCCTCTTTGGCAATTTGAAAACAGTTGGCATGATTACTAACATGCTGTAAACATTTTTATTTTTTTAACGAAAGGTGAAAATAATAATGTTTTATATGCACAAAATGGAAAGTTGTGGGATTTTGGGCTACAGCAACTGCACCATAGAGCAATCTCCAATGAGAATGACGTCACTAGCATTCAAGGGTTAAAAAACCCAGTTTAAATCAAGGGGGATTTTTATTGCTTCCCTATGCTGGACTGGTTTCCCCCAAAACTGGACATCTTTTACTCACATCTACTTATGTTAGCACTAAGAATACAACTCTCCCTTTATTCTCTCGGTCACTGGAACAAACCAGCTGAACTACAGGGCAGAGGTTGTTAAACTTTTAAGATTTTTCATTATAAAGATATTCCCTCCACCCATACTTACCAAATACTAAGATGTTTAGGACAGATATATTAGATTACAGGCCTCACAGGAAGTCTTTTGGCCCCATCCCCAAGGGGCCAGCCATAGGTAACAAATAGACATTCAACCAATTTCTAATTGTTTAAATTGACCCACTGCAAGACCTCTGTAGCATTCAAGGGGTTAAAATTCCCATTCAGAGCAGTAGTAATTTTACCATAATTATTCCCTGTAGACTGTTGTACAGCTGGTTTGCTACCAGAACTTCTTTTATTAGGGAATCAGACGTACTGCGATTGCTGACCTTCCAGCCACTAGATGTCCCTGTGTCAGAAAATGCTAGCATGATAGAGCTAGAAACCGGCGGACAGGTTGCGTAGCTGCACAACAGATGAGAGAGACACTGAGCTAGAATGTAAGAGAAGACCGAGAAAGAGTCAGTTTTCAGGGAAAAAAAAAATGAGAGATAAGGGCATCTGTGGAGATAGCCCGGTCACACACAAATACCGGCTTTTCAGTTGCCTGTATAGTAGTTATACCGGCACCGGCTCCAGGGCTGTGATTACCGGCTGTGCTGGTAAAATACCGGCCGGGTGGCAACCCTAGCATCACATCCATCCACCTGCAAGGAGGTACATGCTATAATAGGTCCACTAAGTTGTTCTACTTTTGCCATAACTATCAAGATTTGTTGTACCAAGCAAAATGTATCCACTCCTGCAGATGTCTGGTGTTGGCATTCCTGTGCCCACTGTAGCCATAGTTGCTTGTTTTTAGCAGATGGAACTGCGACCATGCTGCTGTACATGTGATAGTTTGATGCATTGTATATTTCCATATGCCCTTTGTACACCACTGTTATACTGCACTGACGTTTCACCACTTGTGAACCAGTCTTGTTGCCTTTCACATCAATAAACTGAATCTAAATATTCCTCCTCGTTTAGATTGGGAGTTAAAAGCCCTATTTAAATGCATGGGGATTTGAGAATTTTGCTTTTTGCCCCTCTGTGGTGCAGTTGGTAAGCTCCAGAACTGTTCCTTTTTTTACTTTCTGCAGAAGGCTCTTCATGTCTTGATTTAGATCGTCATTTTACATCTTTCTGTATGAGATTCAAAATGTTCTGCTTTAAAAGAAGCCATCAAAACACTACAAACAAATTGCTTTTCTGTGAAAAAGATGGCTTTTAAGCTTCAATACTGCTACATGTGCATTAAGTCTAAATTGAAGTATATCAGGTACTTCTGCTGCTTATTATAATATAAACCTCTAAAAGGGCATGTGTAACAGAAAATACATCAGCTGCTCTCTTGTATTATATTTTATGGAGACGACCATGTTCTTTTTTTTTTTTTTTTTTTTTCCCTACGATTTGTGCAGGTGATGTAACACACAGCAGGGACATGTGAAGTTTCTTGAGTTACATGGTATGAGTACCTAAATAGGTTTTTAAGCCTAGGACTGAATTAAAGTATTTGGTATCCAGGAATAGTGAGTGATGTGGCTATTGTTGTGGAAATGTAAATGAGCGAGGCAATGTTACCATGCCTTTATTTTGCATCTGGACTCGAGGCCTTCATTATTGCAGTACAGCAGCAATTGTCATTGACAACTGCTACATCTGCTACTGTGGGAACAGATCTGGCAAGGAAGCTGGCTGCAATATGTGTCCCACCAGATCAGCTGGAAAGCTAATCAGGGATAAAAACCATTGTGCACTGCAGCTTCCCGGCTGATCCCACAAAAGAAACTGAACTGTGGTACTTTGAAATCTCTCTGTTCGGTCTCCTGAGGCTCTGGCACTGGCCCCAAACACTGCAAGTCACAGATTTTGAAACCTGAACCTTGTAATCTAGGTCTGCACATGCAGTAAGAACTGCTTGTGGCTTAACCCTTTGCGTTCCAGAGAGATATCCAATGCATTGTAACACAATGCATTGTATACCTCTCTGGCATTCAGAAGGTTAAAGGGGAACATTCACATCTGCCAAACTTGTGCCCATTTGCTTTAATATGTAACACTATAATAGCGTAGGTGATTTTTTAAAATCTTACTGACCTAGGACTGAAGTTATACAGCGTTAAAATCCGTCACTTCCGCAATGTGAGGCACACAGTACGTGCAGCACGTGTCCTCAGGACTTCCCACTTCCCTCCCAGCTTCCCTAGGAAGCACGTTCATGCTTCCCTTCGTAGCTGTCTTTCTGTGGTGTGGCGTTACAGCAAGCTCCGTTTACCATGCTACTGAGGTTGCGGTCACTCTTCCTCTGCTCCCTTCCGTCGCTCCATCCTCCTCTGTTGACGGAGACTTTCTGCATTTAAGCTGGAGCGCTCACTAGCCAATGAGATATCTAGTCGCTACATGAACTATTTAGACCAACATATATAGGGGTGATAGATCCCCTTTAAGCATATCAATTCTTTTATTATCCATAGTAAGTCTGGCATTATTTAGAAATGTAACTTCTTCGGAGACTCAGCAGCAGACAACAGCGCAGACATCTTGCATCTGTGCGCCACCGAAATCCGTCCCTGTCCCCTCTATGATTGGCAAGGGGGAGTTGCATTATATCTTAAGGTACAGAAAGGACAGAGACTGCAGGCGCACAGATGCCTCTACGTTAAGATGCCTGCCACTGAGTCTCCAAAGAAGTTACGTTTCTATATAATGTAAAAGTATTGATATGCTTAGCTCATTAAATATGATTTTGGGGGCACTTTAATATGCATGAAAGTTCCGCTTTAAGGACCAGTGATGGTCTTGGCATTTCATAATGAGATGGCTGCACGCCACTCTACCATCCCAGATTTCACTGTGGGAAAAAAAGATCCATGGTCCTTATCGGCTGCCCCCTGCTGGATTGGGTGGTCTTTAAGGGGTTAAATTAGTGGTTTTTCAAACATTTTGCAATGGAGAAGCATTTGGTTTAAAATGGTATCCCAGTGGAAACTCAAAAATCAAACACATTTTAACCCTTGGATGGTTGATTTCCAGTGCATAACAGAGCATCCAAGGGGTAAACACTATCGGTATTAAAGCAGAACTTTCACCCGCTATAAAGACACCCTACATAATAAAAGCAGGTAGCGGCTAGCTTTATAACATCTCTATTACCTCTGAAATGTAGCCCATTATAAAGAAATCCTTTATTGTAGGAGACTGACGTCCAGGTTAGTGCAGTCTGCTAGTGTCTGTCCTCCATCGGGACGGCATCAGTTGCTCCATACATGGACAACCTGCTTCTGAAAGCCCCCTCTGCGGAACTTCTTCAACAGCAGGTTCAGCAATGCATTCACACTCTCACCCATCATGGGTGGATCATCAACGTGGACAAGTCAGACCTTGTCCCATCCCAGTGTCTGGACTTCCTGGGCCTTCTCTTCGACACTCAAAAGAGCATGGTGTTTCTCACAGACGAGGTAGCTCACCAGATTGCCCACAGGGTTTCTGCGGTTCTGGCTCAAGATCCAGTTCCAGCCAAGAAGCTGTCCTCTCTAGTGGGAAAATTCATCTCCACCACAGAAGTGGTCCCGTTTGCCATGGCACACACCAGGGAACTCCAGAGGTTTGTGATCCAGGTGTGCAAGGGTCAGCCTGACCTTCTGAAGATGTCAGTGTCCCTCCCTCTTCATGTGGAACTGAGTTTGTCCTGGTGGCTCGATCTCTCCAATCTGCTGAAAGGCAGGTCCTTCCTGGTATCCTTCTGGACCACAGTAAGGATGGATGCCAGCCTTTCCGGCTGGGGAGTGGTCCTCGGTCGCCTGAGTGCTCAGGGTCGGTGGTCTCCAGAGGAATCCCTCCTTCGCATCAATGTGTTGGAGCTTCAGGCGATATTTCATGCCCTTCATCATTGGACATCTCAGCTGAAGGACTGTCCAGTCGGTGTACAGACAAACAACTCCACAGCCGTGGCTTACATCAACAAGCAGGGTGGAACAAGCAGTTTCGCCGCTTGGTTAAAGGTCAAGGCTATTTTGTCCTGGGCAGAAGAACACGTTCCTGCCATATCTGCAGTGCAAATTTCTGGCATAGACAATGTCATGGCGGACTTCCTCAGTCTACACACAGTGGACAACGGAGAGTGGGAACTTCACCCAGAGGTGTTCACCCTCATTGTTCAGAAGTGGGGTCTTCCTTACACCTGATGGCGACAAGACACAACAGGAAGGTTCCAAGGTTCTGCTCTTGGTGGAGAGATCCTCTAACTCTGGCGGTGGATGCAGTGTCCATTCCTTGGTTATTTCCTCTGGCCTACATCTTTCCTCCACTCCCAATGTTGCACAGGATGTTACGGAAATTGCCACTGGAACGCTGTCCAGTCATTCTGATTGCTCCGTACTGGCCTCGCCAAGTTTGGTTTCCAGAGCTCCTGGATCTGTCAGTGGCGCAGCATTCCGGCTCCCTTACCATCCGGATCTTCTTCTACAGGGTTACCTGTGGAAGGAGGATGTTCATCGGCTAGCTTTGATGGCTTGGAATTTGAATCCTCGATATTGGTGTGGTGGCTACTATGCTCAGTGCCCGCAAACCTGTTTCTTCCAAGATCTACCATCATGTCTGGTCGACTTTTCTGTCTTTGTGTGCTGATAAGGACCTGTCTCAGGGATTTGATCTGCCTACGGTCCTGGCCTTCTTGCAGGATGGTGTAGATAAAAGCCTCAGTTTGAGTTCCCTTAAGGTTCAGATGTCTGCCCTCTCTGTTTTCTGTTAGAGGTGCATTGCCATCCTTCCTGATGTCAAGGTTTTCTTCCAGGGTGTTGCTCATGCTCGTCCTTCCTTCAAGAATCCCGCTCCTCTGTGGGTTCTGGGCGTTCTTCAGTGCCCTCTGTTTGAATCCTTGGCTACTGTTCCTCAACGCCTGCTAACGTGGAAAATGGCTTTTCTCCTGGCGATTGTGTCTGTTTGCCATGTTGCGGAGTTACATGCTCTGTCCTGCAGACCCCCCTATTTGGCTTTTCACAAGGACAAGGCGGTGCTTCGCACTTCTCAGGAGTTTCTCCTGAAGGTGTTTTCGGAGTTCAACACCAATCAGGAAATTGTGGTGCCCTCTTTCTGCCTTGAGCCCAGCTCTGACAAGGAGTGGGATCTCCCCTTGTTAGACGTGGTGCGTTGTCTCAAGTTTTATGTGGACCGCACTGAGGCTATCTGGCAATCTGATGCTCTGTTTGTCATTCCTGAGGGTCCAAGGGCAGGAAGACCTGCATCCAAAGTGACTATTGCTTTTCTTGGATCAAGTCCACTATTTGTAAGGCTTATGAACTGAGGACGAAGCCTGTGCCCTTTCGGGTCATGTGTCATTCTACAAGATCTATTGGGGCTCCTTGGGCTTACAAGAATCAGGCCTCCGCTGATCAGTTGTGCAAGGCTTCCAATCGGTTGTCTGTGCACACCTTTTTGAAGCACTACCGTGTTGATGTGCTGGCAGCGGCTGACGCCAGCTTTGGGAGGAAAATCCTGGAGGCAGTCTTGCCTATCTAGTATTTTCTTCGGTTCTTGGTGCTTCCTTCACTTGAGCCCCACTGGCTCTAGTTCAGTGTGCTGTGTAACCGTTGGGGGGGGGGGTGTTACCCCTGTTCATTGTCCGTTGACACTTCAGTGTTGTTGGGCTATCTCTGATCTGATGGTTCATATCTGATCTGGTGACTTTGGGGGCCTTGCGCCTGGTCCTTGCCTTGCTTCCTGCCTCTGGGAAACTCAATGGTTGGACATCCCAAAGTTAACAGTAACCTGTATTGGACAACAGAGAGAAGAGGATTTTAGTCTTACCTGTTAAATCCTTTTCTCTTAGTCCATACAGGTTACTGATCTCCCACCCTGTGAAGGGACCATGCTTGGCTCTCCTGTGGCAGACCGTGGGGGTCCTTCGGGGTCATGCTCACAGGAGTCTTCTTTCCCTTCCACTATCTAGTCAATAGTTAGTGTCTCAAATTTTTCTGGAGCTGGTTGGCTAGCTGCAGCCAAGGAGGGAAGTAGGCTCCACCCCCTGCATACAATTCTAGAATTGGTCCTGCCTACAATTAAAGGGGCAGATCGCCTACCCAAAGTTACCAGTAACCTGTATGGACTAAGAGAAAAGAATTTAACAGGTAAAATTAAAATCCTCTTTTTTTGCATATTAAGTTTTACTATCCCTTTAAGACTATACAAATAAGCTAAAATATATCGAGTAAAAGACAGGGGCAGATTGAAATGGAATACCAGCCCAGAGGATTTTTTATCACAGTATCTGATAGATATATATGGTATGCAGTGTCCATGCGACATGGGAATATAGGAAGCAGGGTATTATGTCATTTAAATGAAGAATGCGAGGACTGTCTCTGATATAGAGGTGCAATATAGACCTTTCCTTCAAAATATTGTGGGCCAGTCTGATCTCCCCAACTGGCCCATGATCTAGCGGGCCACCATGGGATGTCCAATCCCCCGATAGGATAATCCACCCATGGTAAAATACCTAATATAATTGCATCTAATAATATTATTTTCCTAGAGGATTTTTGTGCATAACCTCTTAAGGACCCATGATAGTCCTGGACCATCATGGAATTCTGGGCCCCCCATGCAGCTGCACTTCGTTCGGGGAGTCCGGAATCGGATTCCGGAAAAAAAAAAGGCCCCTGGTCCTTAAGTGACCGCATCTTGCGTGCACGACCGGTCCTTAAGGGGTTAATTCCAAAGAAATATAACAGAAACCAGAAATGCACTTTGCAAAATGTTTGTCCATAAGCTACTACAGCTTTGTTCCACATATATTGTCACCCCAGCCTTGTTTGATTGTCCACTGGTAGTCACAGAACCACTCATGAGCTGTTTGCCACCTTAGCCTTGTTTTAATGTCCACTGGTAGTCACAGAACCACTCATGAGCTGTTTGCCACCCTAGCCTTGTTTTAATGTCTACTGGTAGTCACAGAACAAAATTTGCACTGTCTGTCACCCCAATCTTATTTTACTGTCCTCTAGTAGTCGCATAACTGCTCATGCACTGTTTTCCACCCCAGCCTTGTTCTACTGTCCTCTACTAGTCGCATAATTATTCATGCACTGTTTTCCAGCCCAGCCTTGTTCTACTGTCCTCTAGAAGATGCATAACGACTCATGCACTGTTTTCCACCCCAGCCTTGTTGTACTGTCCTCTAGTAGTCGCAAAACAGCTCATGCACTGTTTTCCACCCCAGCCTTGTTCTACTGTCCTCTAGAAGTTGCATAACGACTCATGCACTGTTTTCCACCCCAGCCTTGTTCTACTGTCCTCTAGTAGTCGCATAACTGCTCATGCACTGTTGTCCACCCCAGCCTTCTTCTACTGTCCTCTAGTAGTCGCATAACAGCTCATGCACTGTTGTCCACCCCAGCCTTGTTCTACTGTCCTCTAGTAGTCACATAACTGCTCATGCACTGTTTTCCACCCCAGTCTCATTCTACTGTCCTCTAGTAGTCACATAACTGCTCGTAGACTGTTTTTCACCCCAACATTGTTAACTCCTTACCGCCCGAGGACGTACATGTACATCTCGAGCGGATGTCCCAGGTGGACAGAGGACGTACATGTACGTCCCTGAAGTCGTTCTAAAAAATACTAAAAAATGTTCGTCGCGTGTTAAGTGCCGGCTGCGTGTGTGCGCAGCCGGTCACTAAGTGGTTAAACTGCCCACTGCTAGTTTCCGAATCACATATTCACTATCTGCGGCCCCAGTCATGTTCTACTGTCCACTGATAATCACAAAACCACATGTACATATTTACCATTTAGTCTTGTTCCCGTCTTCCATTGCTTAAATTTACTTCAGGAACCTATTGCACTTCAGGGAATGCCAGGTTTCAAATTAACCCACATTGAGAACCACTGTTTAACATTTTTGCACACCACTGACATAATAGGTTGAATTCCACTGAATGTGATACATGCTCTCGTTGGTTAGAACTCCCACATGCCTGATGAGAAATATGGATGTGAACAATATCACTGTAGGAATCCTGCACACTGTCAGTTAAATACAGTTTTAACCATGTGCAGGCCAGAGGTTTGTGCAGTGTATTGCGGAGCAATGCATTACACATCTCAAAGGGTTTTAAAACTCATCTGGAAGCTGGCACTATGTTGGTCAGACCAGGCTTTTTAGTAGTTCACAAGGGACCACTGGACAGCCAGGAGCTTTGACAGTTACCTCAAATCTGCTACCTTCAGCACTTTTTCAGTAAATACAATTTTGGAAAATCATTCTCTGTTTTAGTGTTGTAGGTTTTCACTTACTTGCTTGTTCAAACTTGTTTAAATCGAAAATATGACCGAAGTAAATATTTGACAGTTTTGGAGCAAGTGATGTTCTGTATTGCATGTGTGTTAGTGTTTATAATTCAAATGTTTAATGGAATAAGTCCTATTTTCTGGCAAAAGAAGATGATGCAGGCTCAAGGGAATTCCTGTTCTTTGACATAAATATATTGTAATGGCTAAAACCGGCAACTTTTTCAGAATTACCTGGTTGTCATTCTGCAGTCCAGTGCAGGAAAAAAAATAAAATAAAACCAAAATCAGAGGATTAAATAAGAACTGTATGCTAATGTAAGTAACTTACTGTACTTTAAAAAAGAATTCAGATGAATAATTATTTTTATTTATTGTAACGTTATTTTTAATTGTCTGTGGTGTTCAAGGTGGGGAACATTTTATTTACTAGAATGCATTTCTATGATCGGCACAACCCCAAAATCAAAGAAGTGGAACGCTGTGTTATAACCTGTCACTCAGTCTTTGCTTTGAGAAGTGCATAGTGCATCAGAAAGGTATTGAATTGCTGATGGCTACAGAGAGGGTTCATTAAAGTGCAAAAGTGCTGATCCGAGGCTCTTACGCACACAAACTCCAGGTTGTGGATAAAAAAAAAAAAATCATACCAGCTAATTTTGTAGTTTAAAGGAACAGTAATGTCCACTAAACATTTTCTTGTTTTGTAGATTAAAAGAAATTATGTTGCACAAATCCCATCTCTCAAACCTTTACAGTTTGAGAGATAATTGCATCCAAAGTTCCCCCTCTCCTCACGTCAGAGATAAAGCTGACAGAAGGAGATCCATGTTGGCCGACATGAAGAGGCTCTGGAGCAGAGCTGAAATAGCGATATTGGAAAAGAATGAATTAATTGGAACGATCTACAAAGTGTGCTTGCAAACCAGGCATACTTTGTAGACCTTTTCAATTAAAGGGATAGTAATACTTGAAAATAAGTTAATTTTATATTGTAGCCCTTAAAAAAACATGAAAAATGATATAAGTCTCATCTCCCAAACCTTTATGGTTTGGGAGATATTCAGAAGTAAAGTTTCCCCTGGAGTGACGTCATTGCTCCACCCTTCAGATTTGGAATCCGGTCCAGGACCGGCTGTGCCTCTCCAGAAGTGCTGAGATCATGATCTTTAAAAAGAATTTCTTAATTGGAATGGTCTACAAAGTGTGCTTTCAAGCCAGGCACACTTTGTAGATAGTTCAAATTAAGTAGTTCTTTTCAAAGATCGTGATCTCGGCTGCCGGTTGCTCTGTGGACCGAATTCCAAATCTGTCCACTAGATGGCAGACTTGGCTGAAACAGCCAGGAAAAGAGAACTTTGCTATATTTTACATGTAAATATCTCCCAAACCATAAAGGTTTGGGAGATAAGAATTATATCATTTTTCATGTTTTTTTAAGGGCTACAATATAAAATAAAATTATTTTCAAGTATTACTATCCCTTTAAGTAATTCTTTTTCAGTATCGCTATTTTGGCTCTGATGCAGCTGCCGGCGGGTCCCTGGACCAGGATCTCCTGCTGTCAGCACAGCGCTGACATCAGGAGAAGGGGAGAGAGGGTGAACTTTTACTGAGAAATGGGATTTGTGAAACATAATATATTTCTTCAATCTACAAAACCAGAAAAAATGTTTTATGGACATTAGTGTCCATTGAAGGGATAAACGTCTAAATATTCAGGCCGATCAGCCATTATTCCCTTACTTTGACTTCCTGCAGAGAGAGAGAATATTCGGTATTGGTTAACCATTTAAGCACCATTGGGATGTGCCACAAATTGTTTTATGATGTGTTGCACTCCTCTTTGGTCCTTTATAGGGTTCACCCTTTGAGTGCCAGTGGGGTATGGACCTCTGACACTCAAAGGGTTAATCGGATACTACTGCTCACATGCATGTTGCTTGTATATGATAACAGGAACCAAGAGGAGTTGGTCTGGAGCAAACCAACTGCACCTTCGGGAGAAAGTAAAAATCTAAATTCTATTCATTTAAATGGTACTTAGGTTCAAAAGAAAAGCGTGAGTTCTGGAATGAACCATTTGTGCTGTAGGGGAGAACTAGATATTTCAAAAATTCCCATTTTTTTCAGTGGGGATTTTAACCCCTTGAATTCTAGAAAGATTTCTAACACATTGAGAAGCAGTGCATTTGAGACCTCTTCTATTCAAGGAGTTAAAATCACATTTAAATAAATGGGAAGTTTTTAGTTCTTCCCTAGAGTGCAAATGGTTTGCCCCAGAAGTCCCACTTTTCATTTGAACATATGGACCTTAAAGAGAGAGTAATGTTTCACAAGAAAAGCATCTCCAATTAAACTTCATAGTATTTAAGCCATGGAGAGTGTTATTTCAGTACTGTCAGAGTTATAGTTCAATAGTAATTGAATGATAAAGTATCCCCCTCCCGCCCCTTTTACTGATGTAACACTGCTCCCCTCAGAACAGCAAGACTGTCCAGATGGATCGCAGAGGGACAATCTTCAGAGAGCATAAGGAAAAACCTGTTAAGGGGGGGCAAGGTTTTTATTGTTCTCACAGTAAGAAGATTGTTCCCTGCTGTGAGCTGTCTGGTCCCAGGACCAGATTCCACATCTGAGGGGAAGCGGCTTACACTAGGTGAAAGGGGTGGAAGGGGGATACTTTATCATCCAATTGCTCTTGAACTACAACTCGGTGAGTATTGAAATAACACTCTCCATGGCCCAAATACTATGAAGATTAATTTGAGCTGCTGGTTTTGTGAAACATTACTATCCCTTTAAAACTCTTGATTGATATAGAGGTCTCAGTACATTGCTTTACAATGCGTTGGTGTCATCTCTAATATTCAAGGCTTAAAAAGCCTCCTTAAATCAGTTGAAACTTTTAATTTTACCCCATTTGGGAGCAGAAGATTTGCCCAGTATTGCTACTCGTTTATGTTCTGCATATGGCCTGAAATGTACATTTTTATACCTTGATAGAACTTAAAGGAGTGACACAGCAACTCCGAATAATATACTCCCACTTACCTGAACAAAAAATCCTAATGACCTCTATGAATCTATGTGGATTTGTTCCCAAAATGTAATCTTTAATACTGGATATCAAGCCCATGGTGACAGAAATAGTCACAACCAAAAGGAAAACAAGTAAAATCATAAAAAAATAAGAAACTATAAACAATAAGAGATAGTAAGTAAGGTAGACTAGCTAAAAGAGAGAGAGAATAAGAGAAGACAGACAAAGTAGAGAAGATTCCACTAGGGGAATTCAAGAAAGCCCTACAAAGGTAGGGAATGTGTAAAGAGTATAGAGGCATAGAGGAAACTAATAGGACTGAATTAGTCCTATAGTAGCAGTAACATAACAATATGGAAGCAGTGCTAGGTTCTGATACAGGTGTATCCTTTCTTCAGTTCAGAAAGTGGAAGTTTGTATATGTGAAAGGAGAATATGTTCTCTCCTCAATGTTCTGTGATGTCTTGTGATGTGTCTGGCAGCTGTTTGGCGTGGGTCTACAGCAGGTCCACTGCATCTATTTAGCAGTGTAGGTGAAGCTGATTTTGACAGATAGTTCTTCTTCTGTACTCTTCACCGGTAACAAAACAGTGATCGGCTCATTTTGGTGCTATAGACTGTGCTGTTCTCCAGGAGTAAACTAAGGAGCTTATAAGCTGTTCCTGTTGAAAAACTGGATAGGCATTCACAAAGTTTGTGAGAGTGGCTATCTCCCAGGGCTACAAATGACTATAACAAGTGGACAGAGCGAATGCCGATAAGATGGCCACATAGTTGGTGTGCGCCGTGTGGTAACAACTCATAGCCTTCTCTAGCTGCACAAATTGTTACTTTGGAAGTGAGTACATAGAGCCCGGCTGCTTCCCAGCATCCTCTCATGCTATCTTGTAAAAAAAAAATATTGGGCAGGCTGAAGCACTTGTCCACAGTTATGGACTTCTTACCGGTCCGCCATAGATATGATTGGGAAGACGAAGGGAGCCCTAAGTCACCCCGTAGCCCAGTTACTGTTGCTTGTTCCGAGGACCTTAGCCTTGCTCTTTTGGTATGCCCTCCGATACGAGTTGCGAGGGCTCTCCCCGTACCTCCGCCAGCCCCACCACAGCCTCGGGAGAGTCAATGGTAATTTTTGTTTGTTCCCTTTTATAAAATTGTCTTGATCCAGAATTGCATCACCTTGTTTTATGCATACAGACTCTTATGTGTGTGAGTCTGATGTTCTTTGCCATTGAAGGCTCTTGTTTGCTTCTTCTACTTGTGCTTGTATCTCTAGCAGACAAATGAGTTGCTTATTCTACAGCTGTGTGGTATTGCTGCCAGAAGTCTTTTCCACTTTGACTTTCCCTTACAGCCAACTAGGCTGGTACTACTGCATTAAATTACCAGTACTTCTAGTTCTGCTTCCAGACTTCTAGTGGTCTATCCACCTAACCCAGCCTGCTCTTTGTGTTTCTGTGCTCTGTTGTATAAATATCTTGTCCTTAAGATTTTGTAGTTTTCTGACCTGTCCATTTTTGGCTGTGCCCAGTTCTGATTCCGTCTGTGCTTAGTTCCATTGTGCTTTCTGTCAAGATAACTAGCTATTTATGCCTAAACCTCTTGCCACCTGTGCTTATTTATTGATTTAGAAAATGTTTTACCAGGAAGAATACATTGAGATTTCTCTCATTTTCAAGTATGTCCTGGATAGTTTTCAGTAAAGGGTTACATATTTACACACATTCTATAAACATACATAAACTTTAATATACACACTTATTAAATATTGAAATTATACAGTTACACACTGCTTAGTTCTTTTTTTTTCTGCCATGTTCCCTTGCCATCTATGCCTAGTCCAGTTATCACTCTCAACTCCAGGCACTCTATCATGTCTATGCGCCAGGTCTTTTCCCTGTTTCTCTCCTGCTCACAGTGTCCTCCTATGTTATGGCCCATAACTGGTGACAGGCTAACTGAGAGCTAGGAATGAATTGAATATTTATCTGGCACTCAAAGGGTTAAAATGGTTTGACAAACCAAGTTATCTGTAAAGAACAGTCAAACTACAAACAGCTGCTGTTAAGAATGAGAAATAGCTGCGGGGTCATCAGGACTCCCTGGTTTGAAACGCCACTGGTACTGACAGTACTTAATGGGAAATATGTCCATGGCCAATTGTTAGCAAGGGGCTCGATTCAAATGTTGGCGTCGGTAGAAAAAACTGGCGACACTGGTTTTAACGTCAACTGAGCAATGCAAATGTTCCACTAGTAAGAAGCGACGCCAGTTCTGAAACACACTTCGCCAGAACAGCAAGATCTCACCCATAGAGGATAATGTACAAGTGACGCCAAAAGCTATTCAAATGTTGGAGTTAGGGCTAACGCGAGTTAAATTGCAACATTTCTCTCCAGAAATCTAACGCCTATTTTTTTTGGAGAACAGCACAGGAGGCAGAGTAGAAAATCCACATCGACAGTTCTGAACAGCATTCTCTGTGCTTTTCCCTACCCAGCCACTAGGGGAACACAGAGATGGCTTTCAGCACCATGGACAGCTTTGAATGCCATAGGGATGTGCACTGCTCACCCCTGTGGCATTCAAAGGGGTTAGAATCAATAAAACTAGTACACCAAGCACTACACAATGCCCCCTTCCTCATCCCCCCCCCTTAGTATGTCACATATATTGCATATATGTGACATACTAACCCCATCTACATCCACCTCATGGACTTCCATGTAGTGGACAAATCTGTCTTTTATTCCACAGTTAACCCTTTGAGTACCAGAGAGGTAGGAAAGCATTGCTTAGCATGTTTCCTACCCCTCTGGTACCCAAAGGGTTAATAGGCAATGTATGGACTACGTACCTTGCCTGTATATATATGTGTGTGTGTTTTAAACTTTTTTTTATTAAAATACTATTATTACACATTAGTTTAAATTAGATCTCATTCATTTTTAATGCCCTACCTCCTGTGTCCCATTGCTATTAGTACTTTTGCTCCTTTAAATGGAGAGTGGAGCAAAAGTACTAATAGCAATGGGACACAGTAAGTAGAACATTATAAACGGATGAGATATAAGTTAACCCTTTGAGTGCCAGAGTGGTATGCAACACATTGCAAAGCAATGCGTTGCGTACCACTCTGGCACTCAAAGGGTTAAAATACAACTGGGGGAGCAGGCTGCACTGTGACTGCAGCGCTTCCCTCATCTTCATTCATGAAAACTTCCATTGCTGCGGGTGGCTGTGAAGCCCGCAGCATAAGAACAGCCTGTGCACTAGAGAGGCATTGGAGAAAGCGGAGGAGGGGAGAGAGACATAGGAGGAAGCGGGTGGTAGGCTTGTATTTGCTGCCCGCTTCCTCCGATACCTCTCCTCTCGCGTTGGCATTGTGCCCGGCTGCCTGGCTCACGTTGTACAATTTGTCCCTTCTCACAATGCGTTGTACAATGCCAAGTTTAGCCTTTAATATATCAGTCATGTTGATTCAGGGGAATACAAAAGAAAAACCCTATTTAAAGTGTTAGTAATGTCCAAAAAAAACGTTTTTTTTTTGCATTTAGAAGAGCTTAAAAAGCTGAGCTAAATGCAAGAAACCGTATCTCTCAAACCGCTATGGTTTAAGAGATACAGGGGTTTAAAGTTCACTGTTTCCTACTGATAGCTGTAAAGCTGTCAGCAGGAGATTCAGGTCGGTAGACACGGAGGCACTTGAGAAGTGCAGAGATCTCGTTACTTACACGGAATCCCTTCATTGGAACACCAGGCACACGTTTTAGACCATTCCAATGAAGGGATTCCTTGTAAGTAACGAGATCACGGCACTTTTCAAATGCCTCCGTGTTGACCGACACGAATCTCCTGCTTACTGCTTTACAGCTGTCAGTAGGAGACAGCGAACATTAAATGCCTGTATCTCTTAAACCATATCGGTTCGAGAGATACATTTTTTTGCATTTAGCTCAGCTTTTTAAGCTCTTCTAAATGCAAAAAAACATTTTTTTGGACATTACTAACACTTTAATCCTCTTTCAATGAAGCCCCAAGTAGTAAAAAAAAATCTTTCCTGACCTACAGTAGGTGCAAACAGAGCATTCCAAGGCAAAGGAATAAAAGCAGGCTACAATAGAATACGATGGAATCGGCAAACAAGCAATTAGGCTACATAAAACTGAAAATGAGAAAAGTATTTCAAAATAGATCAAGGAAATTCATAAATATGTTTCCAAGCATATAAATGGCAAATAGATAAAGACTGATATTGCCCCCTTTAAAACTGTGGTGAATTAATTAGTGAGGTTAAGGCAATGGCAACCTTAAACAAATTAATGTCTTCTGTATAAACAAACGAATACAATTTATACATGTATTCGAGGCCAAAAGACAGAACTCTCTGGGGAACTATTTGGTCAAAGGGCTGAGCAAGAAGTCATTTTTACAGTAAAAATTACACAATATTAAATAGTCACTCCAACGCGTTTTGTGCTATAAGCACTTTCTCAAGGAGTGCTTGTAGCATGAAACATGTTGGAGTGACTATTTAATATTGTGTACCCCAGAGGTGTATTGAGGCATATAATAAGAGGACATTGTTTATACCATTGGAGGAACAAGTAAGACTTTGCCTGCTGACCACAAGCCACTATTCCTACCGTATCCCCATTGTTACGAACTCTGTGATATTGAACACAGTTACAATGGATGTTTGAAGTGAAGAGTCTGGAATCAACGGGAGTCTCCCCAAGAATGGGAAAGAACCGGACCAACAATATGAGGGCATATATACCATTGAGATAGCATTGTTTAACAGCCCGAGAAGAGGTCTATAGGTTTCCCACTAAGAGCTGCTTGTCCAACTATTTGGAGGGGAATAGTTAAGAACTATAGTGGACCGGAATGGCTAAAACTGGAACGGACTGTAGCGTCCATAAAGACATGAAAGCAACAGTGTTTGTGGATACATCTTGGCTGAGATATTATTGTCATTTGAAGATTGCTACACCAAAAGCCGAACACTGACTGGGGGAGATACATATATAGGGAAAGTGTGTTAGGATAGATACAGGACACGCATGATTCCTAGCTTTGTTTTTAATTGAAAGGTTTTTATCAGTGTATGCATTGTGATGTACAAGTTGTTTTAAATAATAATTATTTAACTGTACATTGTACACATCTGTCTCGCTTGGGTAAACCAGTCACTGCAAGTAATAATTGTCTTTTATAGTTTCAGTCAAAGTGTTACTGTGTTTCGGTTTGGTTGCGGGAGCCAGTGATTTGACACTTGTACCAACATCCATAGTTTGTAACTAGCGGTGTGGATGTTAGGGGGTGAGGTCGGATCATATATAGGCTCCCTGTTTCTCAACTAACACAGGTTTGTTTTTATTTTATTATGTTCTGATATTTAGATATATCAGCACTAGTTATAAGATTGCACTCTCTCTATTTCTCTTTTCTTTTTTCTATTGGTTGAACATGTATTAATATGATGCAATTAAAAGCAGTGGTACCATCTTTCTTCTGCTGTGAAGGAAGTAATGGATATATTTATACCTTCCCTAATTGCAGCACAAAGGCATTCTGTGCTATGGTTTGAGAGATATTCACATTCAAAGTTCCCCCCCCCCCTCTCCTGATGAAAGCTGTAAAATTGACAGCAGGAGATCCGTGTCGGCCGACACGAGGAGGCTCTTCAGCAGAGCCAAAATTGCGTTATTTAAAACAAATTACTCAATTGGAATGGTCTACAAAGTGTGCTTGCAAACCAGGCACACTTTGTAGAACTTTCCAATGAAGTAATTATTTTCCAATAAAGCGATTTCGGCTCTGCTGCAGAGCCGCCGTTTGGTCCACGGACAGGATTCCCCTGCAGTCAGCAAAGTTCAGACATCAGGGGGAGGGGGGGACCTTTGGTGCCGAATATCTCTCAAACCATAGCGTTTTGAGAGAGAGGATTTGTTGCATATTGTTTAATTTTTTTAAGCACTACAAAACTATATAAAATTATGTCAAACATTGTAGGTGTATATGAGGATCATAACTGTGCACATATAGTATACCAATGAAGAAAATCAGAGGTTGTTGGCTAGTTTGCTAGGTACCTTCTTTAAAGCAAAACTACCACCTTGAAAACACTTTATCTTCAATAACTCCCCATCTGGCGACTAGCTGCTTAGTAGAGCTAGTCGCCAGAATTATGACCTTATTCAAAAGAAATATGCCTTCTTACCGGGCTGACAGCAGCATGGACATCTTGCCATAGTGACGTCCGCACCTCTGTGCTGTCAGTCCCAGCCAGGTTTAGGAGGCATTGCTAGGAGCCGGCCGGCTCCAAAAGGGACTGACACCGCAGGCGCGTGGACGTCACTATGGCAAGATATCTGCGCTCCGTGCTGCTATTAGCCCAGTAAGAATGCTTATTTATTTTGAATAAGGTCATAATTCTGGCAACTAGCGCTACTAATCAGCTAGTCGCCAGATGGGGAGTTATTGAAGATAGTGTTTTCAAGGTGGTAGTTCCGCTTTAAATGACAAAGTTCAGTCTGCTATATGCTATGATTACCTTGATTCTGCATGTGACCTTCTTTTGTATGTGACACAAACCTTCCCAGTGATATTGATGAAACAGTGGTACTGGGAAGGAGAGATTAAGAAATGCAGGTTGACAGCTGCTGCTCCTGTATCATTAAGTGATGGATCACGTAGTTAATGTCACTGAATTTCTTCTTAGGGCTGTTCCATCCATCAAACCACAGCAGATGCCTCCTACTGAGAGAGAGGGGGATGATGGAAAGACTTGGAACGACTTGTCAGGATTACTTTCTTGTGCAGTGTGTAATAGGCGCCCTTGTCCTTCTGAAAGTCTAAATGCCGGTGAAACACGGAAGGGTTTTATTTAATGCAAACCCAGGGCCAGGCCTCATGAGGGCTACAGTAGTCTAGCAGTTAATTCTCGGGTCATTAATATGATGCTAACTGGCTGATGGAAAAAAAAAAAATCAAGAGGTGAGTTTGCCCCTGATTAAGGTATTTCAAAGCTAGTAAGCATCTGTTACTGTATCCTCTGAGAGCGGTTAAAGGCACTTACTAAATAAAATGCAGAGAGCCGGCAAGTTCCATGTTTTCTTTGAAATCGTATGCTCCGTGGACCCCTGCTTCAGCACTACACACAGAACTGGAAGAACAAATGGTTTAATTGCCAACAAGGGCACTGAACTCGAAAATGTTAATGCAGATTAACAGTAGAGGAAAAATGCAGGCACGCTTTCCCTTGTGAAAATAGTAGGATAATTATGAAAACAAAACTGGCTGTTCACATAGTAACATATTGGGCTCTGTTTGATATAAAGACACAGTCCATTTAATTTTCGGGCTTGAAGAAAATCTGATTCCTAATAGCTATATATTGTTTGATTAAAGAATGATACTTCCAAAACCAATTCATTAGTTTGCAATTTAAAAGTGTAATTTCAGTCATACTCCTGAAATCTATATTTGGCCAATTATTTAGCACACCTCGTCTGCTACTTTCTATAGTGTCTACCCCTTTTCACTTTATAAGTCACATAAATGAGTTCTATATACTAGCTATAATTGTAGCTAATGTTCAGAACTCCTTTACTAGGTACAGACTGAGTGCTCATTTCTATCACCCACGTTATTTAGAAAAAAAAAAAATCAGTGACAGTGGTTTTGACAGCACAATTTACTATTCTGTTAACTGCACTGTCAAAAACCACCACCGCGCAAAAATGTCCAGTGGCCACAAATTTTACTCCCACTGGACACAACGTAAAGCTAGTTGAATTTGGTGTTCTATTACAATCTGTGGTTTCAATGCACTTTATGGAGTGCATGTTTTATTCTAAAAGACTGTGCCATGAAATGAAGGTGCAGAGTTCCTAATGTGAGGTGAAAACCACCAGTGTGTGTTAGAAAAGTGGTTTCCAGCAAAGATGATTAACCCTGTGAGTGCCAGTGCAGTATGAAACACAATGTACAGCTGGCCTGTAATCCTGATGTCCAGCAGGGTCTTCAGTCCCCTGGTCATCTGCTGTCAGTCAGTCTTCTACCGTCCTCTCTCTTCTATTTACTTGTTTCCGTTGTCTTTCTTCTGTAAAATCTGTGTTAAAAAAATAATCCAGTAAGAGTTGATTCTATATTTATATAAAAAAAAGCCCCTAAGCGATACCACAGATAACCCTATGAGTGCTGGAGGGGTACCTCACCAGCACTCAAAGGGTTAAAAGAAGTGTGGCATATCTCTTCAAATTAATATTCTCATTCCTGTTTTTTTATTTTTTTTAAATTGTTATGTGGTCAAGATAAAAAAAAGGTTCGAAATTGTAATGAAATGTCCGCTGCCACTGGCTTCTGGTGGCAGGCTTGCATATGGTCACAGACCACTCATCTTCTAGCCAAACAGCTTTTTGGGAGAGGATGACTATACCTGCTATAAGCTGATTGGCTGGGAGGTGCGTAAGCACACATCCCGGGCCATTTGGAGGCTGGTATTCATTTTGAACTGGCCATATAAAAAGCCATCCTCTATTCAAAATTACCTCAATGGAACTCGGGCAACGGCTGGTACATGTAGAGGGGGTGGGGTCTGTGGCTATATGCATGCCTGCTGCCATCAGCGGAGCCAGAGGTGGTGGCAGCAGACATTTCATTACATTCTGTAACCTTTATATCTTGACCACATAAGAATAATTTTTTTTTTTTTTTTTTTTTTACAAAAGAATTAAAATATATTACTTTGAAGAGATATGCTACACTTTTTACTCCTTTGTGCACTGGTGGTACCCCTCCAGTATTCAAAGGGTTAACTGTGGCATCTCTTGGGGGCATTCTTTTTTTTATTTTAAAATCAACTCATTGGTTTGTTTTTTGACAGAGATTTTACAGAAGAAAGAAGAAGGAAACAAGAAGAGAGAGGATTGAAGAAGACTGACAATGGATGACAGGTAGGTGTAACATTTCTGGGTTTTAGGATAGTGATAGGGGTAGTATTAAGTGTTATGTTAGGAACAGTGTAAGGTTAATGCATGGGAGGTGTGGGGAGGATAACTGTGTTTTCAGCTTAAGTGAGAGTCTGATTTTTTTCCTTTGATGTTCCCATAATTCACGCTATTTAGCGTGAGTTGTGGGAACACAAATCAACAATGAGCGTTTGGCTGCGGTACACAAGTGGGTTTCTAGTTTGGTGTTTTTTTTTCCATTACCGGCTGTTAGAGTAGAGCCTATACTGTCTCAGTCAGCAGATCTTCATGTAGGTTTACCACTGGCAAGCCTATCTTTGGCAATCATTCTTCCAGATCAAGTCCTTTGCAAAGTGAATGGCCTGATGTCACATGAAGGGGAGGGGGATACTTTCAGTTAAATGACAGACCAGATACATAGTTTTTATAATGTGACTGACATTTAAGAATGTGACTGATCTCATACTGTTGCTTTGAGTTTATAGGAAGTATTATATCTCTAAGTTGACAGAGGTATATCAATGACTGACCTCTCTGTGCTGGCATGAACCTCTTGGATGCTAGCTCTTCAAGTCATTTCAAAGTAATGCTTTAGAGACCTAGCATCCAAGGAGTTAAGCATCTCTTATCTTATCTACCACAATGATGTAGCCTGGATGTGCATAAAAATTGTTACACATGCCTTTAATCGTTTTGGCTTACATCTGAGTTAATGTAATATTAATTTTTTTATGAAAAAGTATATATTATAGAGCCTTTCCTGCTGAGTGCAACAAGGGTATTCTCACTGCTGGAAAATATTTAATTAAAAAATTATTACATCAAATACTATAGATTATGACTCAAGCTCTCCTATAGAGTACATTATTAAAAAAAACTGACTTATGGACACTTATTGGCTCTGTTGCTAGGAGTCTGGTAAAAAAAAATGTACAGCTCCTTTAATGAGACTATTTACTAAACCACAAATCTATACATCAGTGAATAAAATTGGATATACATACCTCCCAAGTGTCCCTCTGTAGGAGGCACAGTCCCTCTTTGAGACCCATAGCACTCTTTTGGTACCCTTTTAAAAGGTCGCATACAAAAGAACGTGCAGCCATTTCACACAGTAACCATGTTGCCATAATAAAAATGGTGACATGAGAATCTCACAATGCATTACAGGGCAAGATTCTCATGTTGTCTACTGAAATGTAGTGAATGTGAAGGTCTGCTGGTCTGTTATAATAAACATTGTTGGATTTGTGAGTATGCACTTACTTGAAAACTGCAAATAGCATGCAGTAAGGCTCGATTGTAGTCCCTCCTCCCACACCGTGCCCATTCTCTATTGTTTCCTCATTACCCACGTTAATGGATCACTAGAGATGCAGAGGACTGTTTGTTTTAAAAGAGGCCTTGAGACAGAAACAATAGAGAGTAGGCACGGTGTGGGAAGAGGGACTGCAGTCTAGCCTTACTGCATGCTATTTGATGTTTTCAAGTAAGTGCATACTCACACATCCAACAATGTTTATTGTAACATAGACCGGCAGACCTTCACATCAGCTACATTTCAGTAGGTGACGAGAATCTCGCTCTGTCATGCAGTGCGAGATTCTCATGTCCCTATTTTTATTATGGCGACACGGCTACTGTGTGAAAAGGTTGCATGCTCTTTAAGTGCTACCTTTTAAAAGTAAACACCTCTTTTCCACCCTGTTGTATGTCTTTTAGGAGATCAGACTGTATGGTGTGTGTACATAAGTGAGTCACGTTACTCCACAGCAATAAAACGCATGTTAATATTTGTTTAAACTTCAGTATGTGTGCTTATAAGTATGCCTGTGTAAGTACAAAGAGGTGCCAATAGGTCATGAAATAACCTAAAATTCTTAATAATGTCCTGCCCACCAGCCATAAAGAAAGGCTACATTGAAAGAAAATGGAGACATGGATAGTGAACTGCTTAACCCTTTGAGTGCCAGGTGTGTTGTATACTACTCTGACACTCAAAGGGTTAAGTACAATGGGCATGATGTTGCTGGTGTAAAGTTTGTGTTATTAAAATTATGATTATTGTGAGGTACATGGGTGAGGATGATAGGAGTTGCAGGGCAAAATGGAAGACACTGACCCATCAGGTGTTAATCCATTGAGTGGGCAGAGGGATAAGCAAGTCATTACTGAGCAATGCGTTGCATATCTCTCTGGCATTGAAGAGGTTAAGAAATGGAATAAGTTTGTAATTAATTGTAGCAAGGAAAAGTAATGGAGGGGTGGCCGTCGTACAAAGTTATACCTTGTGACGTGTGGTTTGTTTGTCGTGGTAGAAGCTGAGTACCGAACGGCTACCAGTAACCCCCCAGTTATCGTGTGTTGTGCCTCCTTGTCAGACGTACAAATATTGAGGTTATCTGGTTTGGGTCCAGGAACACAGCACATGTGATCAGATTAGGGTTCAGTAGCTATTCCCTGCAGGTAAATGCATTGAGGGTGGACAGCAGCTTTAACCCTCTGAGTGGCAGAGGGGTACGCAATGCATTTAATAACGTTGCACACTCCTCTGACACTCAAAGGGTTAATGCTGCTGTCCACCCTCAATGCATTTACCTGCAGGAAATATGTAGGAAACTATGACAGTTTTGATGATAATGTAACTGTGATACACGTAAAATACTCAGTGCTGTATTTTATAGTGGAGGAATCAACGTAGTTGTATTTTCCTGGTTCAGTGAACTCTGTGCTCATATTTCATGGAACTACATCTCTATCTGCTCTGGACTCTCACTCTCCCCTTCTCTGCGTGTTAATGACGTACAGAAGTGGAGAGAGAGAGTCCAGAGCAGATAGAGAAGTAGTTCCATGAAATATGAGTGTAGACTTGGGCAAGTCATTTATAAAAAGTGTCATTCCGCTTGGTGAAGTAGAATGCAAGCAGATTTGCACTTTTTATAAATGAGTGAGTGCATGAAGGCGGCCCGGTCCCCGGTCCAGCTCGCACCTGATGACAATAAAAAAAAAAAAAAGCGAAAAAATAAATAAAATGCATTGTGTAAGCGGCACTCTGCATTGTCACGGCCAGTGGAGCATTTGACCCCAGCGGTCCCCAGCAGAACATAACACTGTGCAAGTGGCAGGTTAAGGCAAATGTGTGATTGTGCGATTGCGAATTGGACATGTGTAATGATGCAGGCGCATCCACCTTGTACCTAAGCTCACATTGGTATCAGACGTGGCTCTAGAGCCGGTTCTCCTCCCACCTCATAAGCATACATGAGCTGTTTAGGTTGGGCACACCATAGTATGAGCAGACATGTAGTGCAACTGTGCAGACCTGTCCACTCTTCCACGGCAGGCCAACAATGTCCTCATGGTTTGTGTTTGGTCATAAGTCAGTGTGTGAGCGAGGGACATGCAGCATGTAGAGCAGGCACATAGGCATCTGAAGACAGGTGGATACAGGGAGCAAGGCTGGTGTGTGTGTGTATGTGTGTGTCTCTCTCTTGTGTATGTGTGAGTCTTGTGTGTGTGAGGCTTGTGTGTGTGTCTGTGGTGTAGGAGCGAGCGGTGGCCATTTTTTTTTTCTTCAGTTTTATAGTGGTGGGTGGGCTGGATAGTGGTGGGCGGGCCAACTCCCTGCATGATTTTCACACGAGTAGCAGTGCACTGCAACTCGTGTGAAAATCACGCCCCCATTGAATCACCCAGTGGGAGAAGTAACTCCTCCTTACTGCTGCCCCGAGTGTGTTTTGCCAGGCACAAAGTCTTCTTTTATATATATATATATATATATATATATATATATATATATATATATATATATATATATAATAATGTGTGGCTGCACAGAGTCTTATCCTTATCCCTTTGAGTGCAATGCAATAATGCAATACATTGGATACATCTCTGACATTTAAGGGGTGAATGAAGCAGTCCTCAAATAATGCTATCAAAACACTTTCTGCCTCCCAAGGCGCATTGTGAGCAATGTACGTCTCTTAAGTTATCGGTCAGTATTCTGTTCAATTATTTTTATATTTAAGCTAGCACATGACATTCCAGTATACATTTCTGCCTCCTGTACCTTTTGGAAGAAACTCCAAACCATCAGCTAATTAGTGGTAGAGAGTGACAGTAACCAATTTAATAGATGGTCTGCTGACTTGTACATTCCCAAATAGTCTCCTACATGCTATGTTGTGGGGCACCTCTGTCTTATCTGATAACTGTCAAATCAAATTATGTCTTTGCTTTTTCATTGCTTGGAAGTTCCTCTCTCCTGTGACCTAATTGAAGGTTTGATGAGCACATGTGCTTGTCACTGGTGAGCGTGAACTGACATGATATGTGTACACTCACATTAGGAAATATTATAGCTCATAGGAAAAATATAAACAAAAGCACCATTCCATCTATCTACTAATACAGTTATATATGTCTAGATAAATAAAATATAGCAATGTAGCACTAGATCCCTTTCTGCAGTGTTTATTAAGGCTTTTTGTCTACAAAAACTACTTTGAAGTTCTTGATCAAACATGTGAACCAAGGTATGAATTGTGTTGTGAAGTTCAACAGACGTAGTTTCAGTTTAGTTCTAGTTTGTAAGCTAAAATAAAAGATATGTTTAAATAATTTATGTAGTATTTCCAGAGTTGCACTTAAGTGTGTGTGTGTGTGTGTGTGTGTGTGTGTGTCTCTGTATATATAAAGCTTACAATGACCCAGAAGCAGAAATATAAACCCACATGTTAAAGCACAAAAGGAAGTACTTATGGTTGAAGCATGTTTTTGACATAATGACTCCTGAAAAGATAAACAGTAGTTGTTTCTCATGTAAGCTGGGTGAATGATAGATGCAGACACATCCTGGGGGAGATTCACTAAGCCGTGATAAAGTGGAGATGACTTCTCCAGTTTATCACTTCTCCAATTCCCATGTTATTCTATGGAGGCTATGCTCTAAGATTTCTTCAGCTTTGAAGATCTTAGTGTATAGGCTCCATAGAATAACATATGAATTGGAGAAGTGATAAACTAGAGAAGTCTTTATCTCCTCTTTATCACCGCTTAGTGAATCTCCCCCTTCCTGTTTATCACCTCTCCAATTCCTATGTTTTCTGTTGAGCCTATGCACTAAGATTTCTTCAACTTTGGAGATCTTAGTGCTTAGTGAATCTCCCTCCTTGAATTTGAGATTGTGTGTGTTTTATAAAGGCTTTCATGAGAGCAGCAAAGTCAACATTAATATATATTCTTTGGAAGTCCAGGAGTGACTGTTCTTTTTCTGTTTATATGATATTGTGAATTATATGGTACGCTACACACACTCACACAATATTAAATATTATGTATCCCATTCATTTAAATCATGGTTATTCTAAACTTATAGATAGATATATATCATACCCGTATAATACCATGCATACCATAGATTCAAATGGTAATCCCGGTTGGTCATTTTAAAGTGGACCTACTAACATGGTATTTATGCCTTTACACTTTTGGGTGCAAAGATGACTGACGCATGACTTGCCATGTGTATTCCCTTATGAGGTTAACTGCACAATAAAATGTTTAGAGAAGCCAAGCAAGGTGTTATGTAACTGGGAGGTTTATTATAATGTGAGATGAATCATAGCTTCTTAAGCAGTTTCTGATTATACAATCAGCATTACAAGCAACTGAATGCTCAGCTGCTGAATCACAGCCTGCAGACAGCGTTCACATTTCCCCATAGGACATTCCTATAGGCTTTAACCCTTTAAATTGCAAGGTATCTGCATGACACTCTACTGTAATGTAGAGTGAACCCTCTATTTTTTTCAATCCCTTTTCCTGGTGTGGAAATGGAAACCCTAAATGTGTTAACTAAAGATTCCCAGCTGAGTTAATCAGAATGTTCCTCAGCCAAGATAAACTGTATATACTAAATAAAGCACAGCAAAAGGAGACATTTGATATTGATGGTCATTTTGTAATATAACTTGACAACCTCAAAATAGATTTTTATTTCAGATATACAGTGTAATGGGAGGGACAAAAACCTGTTAATTGCAGTGACATTCAAGTAGATTATAAATACTGCATTTCATAATTGGATAGAAAATGTAATGCTAGTGGGGAAGATACCATCATCCCCTTATTGTGCTTGAATCAATAGATCACATTAGTGGATCTCAATCATATAGTACTCAAGGCACCCCTAAAGTTTTCTAGGCCATTTGTCAAGAGTATAATGAAGGGTGCAGATGTATGAATATTAAAAGAATCCTAGGTTTTATGATCACAATAGCAAAAATAAGCATATTCTTCAGAACAAATTCTCAAAATATACATTTGAAATCTAAAATTCTAATTTTTGTTGTGGCAACCTAAGCTGGTGTTCAGGGCACACTAAATTGACATGGAACCCTACTGGAAAACCACTGGATCAGAGTACAATTAGTAATGCCATTACATAAAAGTGATTGTCAGTTGTTTCTTAGTGGAGACCGAAGTTTGCCTTGGCCTAATTAACAGCAGCCAAGCCCTTTAGAATGCAGATCCCTGACTTACACTGACCCAAGGCTGAAAAAACCTTGGGATCTAACAACATGACTACAATATTGCAGATAGTGTCTAAAAATACATGATCTTTATAACTGTGTAACCCCATTTCATTTTGTAGGTGCTAGTGACACCTTAAATGATGCAAGATCAGGCTGCATTTTGTAAACACACAAAGTTTACTATAAAATACAGGAACACTGTAGTGTCTGCGCACCACTGTCACAAGTGAGGGTTATAGGCCCTGCTGAGACAGTGGAGAGAGTGTGGGAGTGAAAGGGTTAACAATACCAGACCTCTGGTTCCCTGTTACTATTCCTAGCAACCACCATCAAACCAGCACTACAATTTGCTGCCACCACCAAGACTTTATATCTGGGCATCTTAGGTTACCCCAAACACCAGAATTACAGTATAAAATCACCTTAATAATCAGACATAGAATTAAACCTTTAGTAATGTGTGCTACCTGAGCTTCCTTCAGAGTAGTGAGTCCATATTAGAGAACAGAGACAAGAGCTGATTAATTGAACATTTAATCTGAAAAAAGGCTTCACTGCGCTTGTTACAAAAAAACAGAAATAAAGGACATACACAAATAAAGATTACACATAAGCAAAACAGTCCATAAAATAAAATGGGAGAAACACAACAAATCCTTAAGTACAATTACCGGTATTTCCTTGGGAACTTCAGATGGTATTTACCCCTTCAGTTGTTACAAAGAAAGTCCCTGTTTTATCCAAAAAACCCATATTAAATACTTTCCACAGTTCCTTCTAAGAGGCCAAACCCCTGGGTGTTACCTGGTGGGAAGTTTGGCCTGACAGTTTACAGCCCACTCAGTCAGACCTGTCAGGGATGTTATTGCAGAGTTGTACCTGAAAAGTGATAAGGCTTCCCAAAACATGCAACCCACAGCACACCTCTATAATGTTATAATAATCAAATTCCTCATATCTGTGTATATCTGGACACCAAATATGCTGGGTCTAACTGGTTGCAAAGTGGCTATTCTTCTAACTCATAGCAGGAACACCTCCCTCTGGCATGTTTGGTACCCACCACAAGGGTAAAACCTGGGCATTCTGAATATATATTTGTATTGAACCTTTTTACACTATATATACATGTTCTCCCTATTTCAGGTTATTTGGGTGTCCCCTGGATAACCTCCATCAGAGCAGATCTTCCAATACATTTTATGGTAGCCCTATATCCTGCTCTGGAAATGTTATCTACACTTTAAAAGGTACAATAAAATACACAAAATAAACAAATTATACATACCAGTGCCCCGAAAGGGAAAACTCATGCCTTGGCTTGACAACCACCATGACCTGCATCCACCCCAGTTAAATAATCACAATCAACAGAGATCTGTGGCTTAGATCACAGACTTTTATGCACATGGTTGTAGCGTAGAGCTGACCACAGCCTTATAATTCTATCAGGGCTCAACAACTAATCCAGAACTAGCACACCACCAATGAGATCAGATCCAGCCAATTGAAAAATCTCCCATTGGTTCAAATTACTAATGGGATTATGGCTAACATTCTTCTGGCTGGGTAAAGGTTGAGACTCATACCTTGCCCATGATTCTGCCTTGCCAGGCAGCTAGAGTACCTGCTGACCAATTTGAGTACTCTTTACATGCCCATTGATAACATTATCTCAGAGTACATGTTAAGTATCTAAGCCCCTTTGTTTGCTAGGCCTTACTGAGCAAAGGTTCATCGTTTCAACCTGTTGACATATGCCAAACATGGCAATGAACCATGGTCTGTGTCAGCTAGTTCTGCTGGACAGGATGTATTACATGAGATGAGTTCACTTAAGGGAACAGTAGGGACGCTGTCACTGAGCGGATGTGAGTAGATCCATCAGTGCAGCTTGGCGAAGCATCCGCTAGCATCCATTCATATCCGCTCACCTCACCAGACAGGATGGACAGATTGGCTAAACATCCGTTCACAATATGAGGCATTATACCTCCTTTAATTCCTCATTAATGGAAACTAAAGAATTTGATTTCATTATACTTTTACTGGTAGAGAGTGGACTAAATTAGCCATAAAACAGTGAGAGGAAAAGTCTGATCTATGTTATCCTTTATATTATGACTTATTTATGACTAAGAAAATCAATTTGAAAGATCTATTAAGCCACTTCGGTTTTGAAATGTAATTTTAATAAACAGGACAGATTGCAGTACAATAATAAGATGCCCACAAGAATAGTACATTCTGCATATTAATTGCAACCCTGTGCCCTAACCATATTTTACACAAAATTGTATTCATGTCAGTGCCACAATGGTATGCAGTGCACATTCCTATGGTACTGAAAGTGTTTGTGATGCTGTTTGTGCTTCTGAAGTTTGAGTACATGTTTCCACTCCCCCCAGCAGGGGGGAGCAGAGAGCATGCACTTGGGCTTCATTGTTGTCGAACTGCTGGTGATGTGTAAAGGAGGGCATTTCTTTCACATTGTCATTGGTTCAACAGGATGCTATGTTAATGATTAAATTCAACCCCTTCCATCCCACACTCTTACTGCATATAGAGAAGTGCGTTTCTGTCTCGAAGGCGATGTGTATATTGCACATCATGAAATGCATATCACCGTACCATCTCGCCAGGTGTCCTCAGTGGTGCATGAAGCCACTTTTGTTCTCAGAGTGTAGTCTTTTAGTAAATATGAATGATTTTTCTTCTCACTCTAAAAGAACAATAGGAGTCTTTGACTTTATGAATGCTGTGTGGCTCATCCTAATAGTAGTTCATGTTTTTAAATCTGTTTTTTTCTAGTCTTACATATGACCTGAGTGAGCAGGCATTTCTGCCTTTTCCATTTATCCCATTGATTATCCAGGATTATCTGTAAATGGGCTAAGATAAGAAGTATCTCTCAATGCAAGAGAAGTGGGCCCTAATCACAATAAATTAACAAACTACAGCTATTTTCCCTCAATACAAATAGTACAACAAGCATTCAATAAATGCTTTCAGAAAAGGACAATTTACAAATGAATTAAAAAGCAAAAGTATATATTGGGAATGTAACCGACTATTTTTACATATGCTAGCTTGTAAGTATGATGTATCTAAAGTTGAACCTATTTCATTTGTTGTTTTCTGTTCTTTTAATTACCTAAATATAAGGGACTGGGCTGAAAGTGTCATGTTTCCATACTGTCCTAAAACTTAACTCTTTGATGATCAAAGGGGTATGCAGTGCGCTGTGAGTTGCACTCCCCTCTGGTCATCACGGGGTTAAACAGATTAAAGAAAGAAAAAATATTTTCTGGAAAGTGTGTACTTGAAAATGGTATATTTATTTTTGTTCTTAATTACCTTCAACTTCTATACACATGCAATTGAAGGACAAATGATTGCAGTCTGAGATAAGAAAATGTCCTATTTTCTTAACTGACCTTATGATTACCTTCTCTAAATGCAGCTTCAATTAATCTTCATAGTATTTGAGAGTATTATTTCAATACTGTCAGAGTTGTAGTTCAAGAGTAATTGAATGATAAAGTATCCCCTCCCGCCCCTTTTACTGATGTAACATTGCTCACCTCAGAGTAGCAAGACTGTCCGGATGGATCAGAGAGGGACAATCTTCAGTGAGCATAAGGAAAAACCTGTCAAGGGGGTCAGGGTTTTCCTTATGCTCACAGTAAGAAGATTGTCCCTTGCTGGGAGCTGTCTGGTCCCAGGACCAGATTCCACATCTAAGGGGAGGTGGCTTACACTAGGTAAAAGGGGCAGGAGGGGGATACTTTATCATTCAATTACTCTTAAACTACAACTCTGACAGTATTGAAATAACACTCTCCATACTATGAAGATTAATTGGAGCTGTTATTTTGTGAAACATTACTATCCCTTTAACTTGGAAGATCTTGGGTTGAAAGCTGTCATGTGTATCTATTCTCAAGTTTTTCTGTAGATATATTTGATTCTTGCCTATGTGCCACCCCAAGCATACCATAGTTATTTATCCAAATGTTTTAATAAAGGTTGTTAATATGACGTATGATTATTTATTTTTTCCCAGGATGTTTTTGCTCATGCTGTGGTTGGCATCATGATGATTGTACTTTATTTTTCCTTATATTCCTCTCTCCATATTCTCTTTATTATTCCCTGGTATTTCAGATTCGTTCCTCCATGCTGTTACATTAGGTTGGTGAAACTTTTATTTGCCATTTGAGGCCTTTACCCTGATTATTTCCTTCCAAGTCTAATAGGATTAACAATGTGGTACTTTGTGTAATGTACTTTACTATTATCCTAATTTTGTTTTTTGAATTATATCCTGCGGAGTCTGGGCTTTCTTTGTAATTCATTGTATTTATTTTGATCTTTTTATTTGGTAATTGCCTAAGCAATGTAGTTTGTCATCAGTCTTAACTCTCTATATGTTGTCTCTGACAACTTTTGCATATGTACCAAGAACAATGAGATGCACTGCAGTAGTTCTTTGGCGACTCGGTGAGCTCCAGATTCTTAAAGGGAAAGTAATGTTTCATAATAAAAGCATCTCTAATTAATCATCATAGTATTTGGACCTTGGAGAGTGTTGTTTCAATACTGTCAGAGTTGTAGTTCAAGAGTAATTGAATGATAAAGTATCCCCCTCCCGCCCCTTTTACTGATGTAACACTGCTCAGCTCAGAGCAGCAGGGTGTGTCCTGGTATATTGCAGAGAGGGACAATCTTCAATTAAGATAAGGGAAAAAGCTGAAAAACCTGTCAAGTGGGGCAGAGTTTTCATTGTTCTCACAGTAGAATATTGACCCTTGATGTGAGTTGTCTGGCATATGGACTGGATTCCACATCTGAGGAGTGGGGCTTTATACTAGGTAAAAAGGGCAAGAGGGGGACACTTTTTTTGTTGTTCAATTACTCTTGAACTACAACTCTCATATTATTGAAATAACACTCTCTATGACTTTTTATTGGAGCTGCTGTTTTTGTGAAACATTACTATCACTTTAATCCCTTCTAAATATGCAGCGAGGCCGCTTACTTTTTAAGATTTTTTTGCCACTATGTAGATATTTTGGTGTTGAGCAGGGATGAATAAGTTATTGGTTTACCAAGTGTTTTTGATTTTGTAACATGATTCAATAATGTATTTACGTCTAGGTTTGGCTGAGCTCCTTTAACAGCTAATCTAGTGATGTTATCCATTACTGCTGCCTTTCCTTTCTTGGATTTGGCTGTATCAGCTGACCTCACTGTGTTTGCTCACCTGACTGCTATCAGCCAACCCTCCCATGGTATTTAAACCAGCTTGGCTCACTTCCTGGTTGCCTTCATGTCTGATTCTGGTTGCATGCACGTTATCCTGGGTTGATTATTACCTGTGCATGACCTGGCTCCCTCTGACATCCCTTCTGGCTCCTGACTCCTGGATTGTTCCTGACTTGGTTGATCTCTGTATTCCTGACCCCAGATTGGCTGAGTACCTGTCTTGGTTCTTGACCCCAGCTTGTCTTTTGGTTTATGCTTCTGGATCATGATTTTGCTTTGTTTGCTTTTGTTATTTTAATAAAGGTGTTTTTCACTTTGCATTTTTGTGTCTGTCTGGTTCCCGGTCCCTAGCAATTTATCCCTGGTTGCTATGGTAACCTTTGATCCACAGCGTATTACTTTTAACTTTTTGGAGTTACAGTACATCTTGTCTTTTAACACTTATGAGTGTATACTTTTATGATTGTTTATTGAGTTAGTTACAGTTGTCTACTGTAAATAATATCGATGTAGAGCCACAAAATAATAACGTTATTATTCCAGACCTGTATCGATAATATATAGCACAAAACACCCAGATTTAAAATTCAAGAGATATTCAGATTGAGTACATAGTAACATAGTAACATAGTAACATAGTAGATAAGGCTGAAAAAAGACATGCGTCCATCAAGTCCAGCCCATGCCAATAACACCCCTGTTGATCCAGAGGAAGGCAACAAAAAAGCCCTCTGGAGCAATTTCCAATGTAGGTGTGTGTGTGAGTGTGTCAAATAGTTCCCCGGCTCAATATCCTATTTGCTTTGAAGCCATCTGTCATAACTGTCAATATTGTTCTGTGCTAGATAGGCATCCATTGCTTTTTTGAATGCAGTTACATTATCTGCAAGCACAGCATCCCGAGGCAAAGAATTCCATAGCCTTACCGCCCTTACTGTAAAGAATCCCTGCCTGTGTTTTAGTCAAAAGCGCCTTTCCTCAAGTCTTAATGGATGACCTCTTGTTCTTAGCTCAGCTCTTTGCATAAATAATTCATTGGATAGTTCTTTGTATTGGCCTTGAATGTATTTGTAAATGGTAATCATATCACCCCTTAGACGTCTCTTTTCTAATGTAAACAAACCCAGTTTGGCTAGTCTCTCTTTGTAACTCAGATCCTCCAATCCCTTTATCAGTTTTGTTGCACGTCTCTGCACCTTTTCCAGTTCAGTAATGTCTTTTTTTAGAACAGGCGCCCAAAATTGTACTCCATATTCTAGATGAGGCCTAACCAAGGATTTATACAGAGGTAGGATAATGTTAGCATCCCTTGCTTCTACACCTCTTTTTATGCAGGCTAGTACTCTATTTGCTCTTGCAGCAGCTGAGTGACTCTGCACACTGCTGTGAAGACTATTGTCTATCAGTACACCTAAATCTTTCTCTAATGAGGATTTCCCAAGTTGTTTCCCATTTAGAGTATATGTAGCAAGTTTGTTTCTACAACCCAAATGCATAACCTTACATTTATCTACATTAAATGACATCTGCCACTTTTCTGCCCATTCACTTAGTTTATCTAAATCCTTCTGTAGGGAAAAAACATCAATCTCTGTATGTATTTCCTTACATAGCTTAGTGTCATCAGCAAAGATTGAGATGCTACTTTCAATTCCCACTTCTAGATCATTAATAAACAAATTAAAAAGCATTGGGCCCAGGACTGAACCCTGCGGTACCCCACTTATAACCCTAGACCAATTTGAAAAAGTTCCATTTACAACAACTCTCTGCCATCTATCATTTAACCAGTTCTCAATCCATGTACAGATACCACCACCCAAACCGAAGCCTTTTAATTTATGCAGTAACCTGTTGTGAGGCACTGTGTCAAAGGCTTTTGCAAAATCCAAGTATACTACATCAACAGCAATTCCCCTGTCCAAATTACTACTCACTCTTTCATAAAATGCAAGTAAATTAGTCTGACATGATCTGTTCTTCATGAAACCATGCTGATTCCTACTAATGATATTGTTTGTCTTCACATAGTTCTGAATACTATCAGTTAATAACCCTTCTAGTATCTTACCCACTATGGAAGTCAAGCTCACAGGTCTATAATTTCCTGGTTTGGATCTTGCTCCCTTTTTAAACAATGGAACTACATCAGCTTTCCTCCAATCACAGGGCACTATGCCTGATGAAAGCGAATCAATAAATATTAAGTATAATGGTTTTGCTATTACTGAACTAAGTTCCTTAAGTACCCTTGGGTGTATACCGTCCGGTCCAGGCGCTTTATTCACTATAACCCTTTCCAGTCTCTTTTGGACCTTGTCCTCAGTAAGCCATGTAGATGTTGGAGGAAATTCCATGGTTTTGTCTGTTTGCCCATAGCTTGTCATTTCTGCTTCCTTTGTATATACTGAAGCAAAGAACGTATTTAGGGTCTCAGCCATAGCTTTATCCTCACTAATCAATTCACCTGTTTCAGTCCTAAGAGGACCAATATCAACCTTAACTTTTTTGTTGTTAATATACTTGTAGAATTGTTTAGGGTTTTTCTTGCTCTCGTTTGCAATGTTTCGCTCATTTTCTATTTTAGCTAGCTTAATTGCTTGTTTGCAGATTTTATTACATTCTTTATATTTTTTAAATGATGCATCTGACCCATTTGACTTAAACACCTTAAAAGCCTGCTTTTTATTTCTCATTTCCCTGCTAACCACATTATTAATCCACATTGGTTTTGCTTTACTTCTCTTGTGCTTATTCCCCAATGGTATATATTGACGTGTATATTTGCCCAAGAGCATTTTAAATACATTCCATGACTCTTGTGCATTTTTATCTTTGAAAATTACATCCCACTGGATATCCTTTAAAGCTTCTTTTAACTTTGTAAAATTAGCCTTTTTGAAATTGAATGTTTTGGTTAAACTCTTGCTATTGGGTTTCTCATAACAAACTTCAAAGGATACAATATTATGGTCACTGCTGCCCAAATGTTCCCTTACCTGTACACTGTTTACAATGTCAGAATTGTTTGAGAGCACTAGGTCAAGCAAGGCCTCTTTTCTAGTTGGCTCCTCTACTAGTTGGGACATAAAATTATCATTTATCATACTTAGAAAAATATTTCCCTTTGTTGTGCCTGAAGTCATATTGCTCCAGTCAATTTCAGGGTAGTTGAAATCTCCCATTATAATTACCTTTGCTGACCTAGCAGCCTTTTCCATTTGCAGTAAAAGCTGGGCTTCCTCCAACTCCCCAACATCATTGTTTGTTCCAGGTAATCACCTGCAACATTTAATGATAGAGACAACAGTTCATATGGAAGATAATATACATTATATCTCACCAGCCAACTGAGCTTCCACTAGGTACCTTGTTTATACAAACGTATTTTTCATAATAAATCTTTTAACGTACTCCATGACTCCAGACCTCTTTGTGTTTCCGATAATTTTTGCCTTATAGATCATCCTTTTGCACCGGAGAACATAAGAATATAAAATAATAACATGACTGCTGAATGGTGAACCGGAGTTGTTCCAGTCCACATATTTGGACCAGGAGAAGGTACCTAGTGGATGCTCAGTAGGCTGGTGAGATAAAATATATATTATCTTCCATATGAACTGTTGCCTCTATCATTAAGAATGTTGCAGGTGATTACATAGAAGAAAGAATGATGTACTCGATCTGAATATCTCTTGAATTTTAAATCTGGGAGTTTTGTACAATCATGTACTGTGACATCTTTTGGTCTATTTTATAATGTACAGTGATATCACACTTGTGTTTGGCACCTTTTTTCAGGGGAGAGGGTTTATTTAACGGTACTTTGTCACTGGTTTTTGTGTTGAGAAAGGTGATAGTGATTACCAAAATGTTTGCCTTCATCAATAAAGTTTTATCCAACAATTCAATTTTTTCATCTGGGGTAGATGGACAGATATTATAGATAGATGTATATTGTAGCTGCTGTACATGGGTATCCTATATAATAATTCGCTAAGGATGTTTGTCAGAAGCCATCATTCACAGTACAGATGGCTGCACGCGCTGTAGTCATGCACAGTAGAGACTGCCCACGCCGAGGCTGATAACGGAGTGGGGCGCTCCGAATTCAGACTGGAGTCCCCTCTGTGCACCTTCGTGGGACCAGGAAGTTGCGCAGAGAGGACCACGGTCTGAATTCGTAGCGCCCCGCTCCGTTATCAGCCAATGCGTGTTCAGCCAGTCAGTCCTGTGCATGACTGCAGCGCGGCCAGTGACAACACAGGATCCGGCCACCAGCCAAGGTACCCTTTTTGTACTGGCAGGAAGAGTACTGCAATATATATTTTATAATTTTGTTATTTATTGCATAATAAAGCTTTACTGATCTTTTATGTTAAACTTTTTCATATCAGCAAGTTGTAAGTTTTTTTTTTTTTTTTTTGTATTTTTCCTTGGATTTACTCATCCATGTTAGCGAGTTTTGTGTCCGTTTTTTATAATACATTTGAGTGCTAAAAATTATATTTCCTATGTGTGTGTCTGTATAGCTGAGCACTACAGCTATGGTATTTATAGGGTCAAAAAAGCTGATTCCTAAGAAATCTACTCTTTAAATTTTCTTGTAAAAATAATACATCTGACGATGAGTAAAGTGAAAGCCATAAAGTGTTTTTATTGCTTTTGTTGCTGGTCTTATTGAAGATGACCCTGGAGGCCACTGGATTCTTAGTCAGAAGGATAGTGTTATTTTCTAGTCGTTGGGGGTTGTTTTCAGTTGCAAATAACAGGGTTCTTCTCTTGTGATTCGAAAGATAGCTAAAACCGATCAACAGCAATTATTATATTATAGCTACCATTCTTCATTAAAATTAGCTTCTTTTTTATTTAAATAAAATGAATATCCAAGAAAAGAAAAAAATATTGTTTATCCTCTTCTCTCTCTAGCACCCAATGGGTAAAAGTGTATACAAAATACAAGTAGGGCTGTATTGTGTTTGTATCCTACCGTCCTAATGAGAATTTACTGTTGCCTGTCACATAGCTTTTTTCAACATACTACTTACAGTGTACATGTGAGTTTTCATTAAAGTTATTACAGCTTATCAAATTACATTTTTATTTTGGTCACCAGGGGGTGCTCTTCATATCACTTACTATGGAGAGCTGAAGTCAAGCTCTCCCTTGGAGTGCATTAGAAAGGAAAATGGCATTTGGGACACTAGTTGACTCTGCTACTAATAGTTTGAGCTACAATGTATTTTAAATGAAAAATCTCACTACCTCTTTAACCTTCTGAGTGCCAGGTATGTGTGCAACGCATTGCTTTGCAAAGTGTTGCTCAGACCTCTTGCACTTAAATGGTTAAGTACTCCTAACAGTGCATGTATTAATCCTTTAAGAACCAGAGGGGTATGCAATGCATTGTGAGGCAAGGAGCTGCACGTCCCCTAGGGTCCTTAACCCTTTGAATGCCAGAGGTATACACTCTCTGGCACTCGAAGAATTAAAGGGTCGAAGATAATCCCTATCTGAACATGGGTAAGGATAATTCATGTCTGGATGCAGGTAAATTGATCTTAATAATAACCACTTAGTAAAGACATGGTATTTTACTTCGAGTTGAGAAAACCCTGCTACTCTTTGATTTGTAAAGTTATCATTATATGTATTTAAAGGAGCAGTATAGGGTCAATTCAGGCCCCTTTTAACCCAATGCCAGTGCCCTCCAGAGCTACTGGAACAGTGTTCCCATACCTCAGTGGTTCTAAGCCAGTGTACCGTGGCACTGTAGTGTGCCACAGGATACCAGCTTACGATGCCTCACTTTTTCTTTTGAAGACTAATAGTTGTGTCATAGTTTGGTTTCTAATGTATATGTATAGAAATGTTATGCAGAATATGCTTTTTCTTGTCATTTGGACCGTGAGATTTCTATACATTTATATATTTCACCCTTCATTACAGTCTTGCGTTAATGCCTGTAAAATGCTATGGGTGCTCTGGAGATTCCAGTTTGCATGTTAGGGTACCTTGAGCAAAAAGAGATTGCGTACCACTGGATTAGCTCATCTCACATGTTTCTGATGGCTGCTTATTATGCAGATCATGGAAATCTGCAAAACTGTGTGAAGTTAATACCTTACTCACCATTCATGTCTTCATTATACCAGCCCCATAGAAACCCTATGTTGGCAAATCCCCTCTTAATGGGCTATTATGGTGAAGTAAAAATTTCTCAGGAGTGCCTAACAATGTGCTTTCTTCAACCTGAAGTACAGCTATTGGTGATCTGCATAGCAAACTGGCAGAAAGTGGGCGAGTTGTGAGCTTGTGTAACATAGCTCTTAAGGCAATGGCAATAGGTAAAAAGGATCTTGTATTTACTCTATAGTGTCCCTAGCATGGTTTCCAAACCACTACTCTATTGCCAATAATAAACCAGGATTTAACCCTTTGAGTGCCACACAGTGCTTTGCTTTGCAAGGTGTTGCGTACCTCTCTGGCACTCAAAGGGTTAAGAATGTCTCTATGTGATCACATGTCAGTTAATTAATATAGATAAATGTGGTAATAAGGTGATAAGGTATTAGCCTTTGAAAAAGCAGTAGAATGGTAGAGTAAAAAGTGGTACCTTTTTTGGATAACTAAGGATGCAATATTTTTCCTAAATCTGCTTGAAGAAGGAGACCTAGGTCATCTTGAAAGCTTGCATCCTAGAGACACTTAGTTAGCCAATAAAGGGATCAAATTTATATGTCTGAAAAAAGAGACCTAAGCTGTATTAAATGTGTGCATCCTAGAGCCACTATGTTAGCCAATAAAGAAATCACTTTTATTCTACCAGTCTCCAATTAATGTCTCAGCCATTTTAATTCACTTGTCTGTGCTCAAGTAGGGAAAAGCTAAATCTTAGCCTGTTAGTGGAACTTGAGGACTGGTTTGACAACCTTTTACATGCAAAATCATCTTAAAGAAAACCAAGTGATTACTTCCATCTGATTTTAAAGGTTAATAAAAAGTTTGCAAGAATCACGTATTCATAATAAAGCCCATGCTTGTATCTATTTAAAGGAATCTCTTAAAAAACACTTGGCACACAAAGCAGTGTCTGCTCCTTCCCGCTGAATCTTATGTCTGCTACAAAAGCAAATGGATACTTCCATAAAATATTGTTAAATTTGCCAAAAAACAGAAAAAAAAAAAAAAGAAAAACATCAGCATCAGGCAAATAAAATATCCTAGAAAGAGCAGTTATAAAACATACACATATGCTTTCAAGAAAAACATAGTATGCCATATATTAAGTTGGTTGTTTCTTGCTATAGAATTCCTATTATATATTACACTGCCTTAATCTAGCCATTACATTTTGTGACTGTGTTAAATGTTTTTGGGGTAGCTTAAAAAGCAGTACATATTTACCATGAAAAATAGCGTTTCTTACACAGCAGTGGGGTTTTCTTATTCTATAATATCATCAATGATTTGTGTACAATTATTTGCATTAAAACTTGAAGCTCCTTCCACTTTAGGGAAATATAATAACTTGTATTTTTAATCGGTATGTCCATTTCAGATTACACAAAAGAATAAACCTCTGTGAGGGGAAAAACAGGATTGGTGATCAGTTCCTGTAATAGACACCCTCTACTCTATCAGACAGTAGGGGGAAGTAATCATCTATTTTCTCTTGTGATAGACAAAAGGTTATACTGAGGAATAAAGTTTGACCATTTTAAATACATAGGGCAAATGGGCAGTTTATGTGCCAATTAGTTTTTATTTGCTGTCAGTCTGTTTATACATAAATTCACCCCCACCCAAAACGCAGAAGTTTGCATCTACCTTGTTTTCTACTTTAACTTATTATTCTTAACTCCTGTTTACATTATCAAAGCTCTGTGTATGTGTGTGTTATATATAAATATATATGTTATATATAAATATGATAATAATATATACAGCATGTTTAGAAAGCCAACTGTTCATATTTAAACTACTATTTGCTTCTTGGATCCTAACACACAGGCAAACAAACCCATAAAACACTGCCTAGACGTGTTATTGGCAACATTCTCTGTGCACTACAGCAATAGGGGGGCTAGAGGGTTCCATACATTTACACAAATGTTGTCAGCTATTTATGATTGGTTGATCTATCATGCATCCCAGTACCTCAAATCTCCCTTCCCACTGAAATATTTGTCAGTAGGAAGTAAGACTTTAGTTTGACGTTTGGAGTTTAACAACAAATACACAAGCCTACATCCATGGACGTGATATCCAGTACTAATTACAGATTCATTTTGGTGAATCAGTGCACGCATAATTGAGCCATAATGGCCAATAGGATTTCTTTCCAGAATAAGGTAAATGGGGTTTATGGTTTGTTATCCTTTTAGTGACAAAAGACGATTGTCTGTTTTACAATATTTAGGAAATTCTGTACACCATTAACAAGTGGGGCACATAGTGTAAACATCTTCGAAATCAGGCTGCTGACCACTGTGTGAATAACTAGCAATCATGAACATGGCCGGCACTAAAGGACCACACAGCATTATTTTGTGTGCTCCGATTCAGGGCTCCCCGAAAGGCATGTCATCCAATTATGCTTTCAATGACGAGGCTGACATACAGGTAGCTTGCTATCTCAGACTCTGCAACTTTCCTGTTGCCTATTTGTGGATTGTGATGAACATTACAAATGTCCTGTGATTGCTGATTTACCAACAATAGACCATCTTTATTCTCTGGGGCCCAGGCCCTATGCTCATATATATCATAATAATGTACCTGATGCTGTAACCTGTATTTGTTAATACACACTTCTTATTTGAGTGTTTCCTTTATTTTGGTTATAATTCCTGGTATATAATATGCAATGCATTTTCTCTGGGACCACACACAGTCTTCTCCTTTGGCGTTAATATGATGCTTTATGGACCATCCTCTCTACACTTGTGTATTACTCTGTAAGTTACATCACAGAAGATGTCTAAAGCATGCAAAACACCCTTTGAATGCCTCAGACACCAGTTTTTATTGTTTTTTCTAAATTGGCATGAGATACAGTAACATGTAAATGTTATGTTTGAGCTAGTTTAACTTTAATGTTCAAGCTAGGATAGCGAAACTGCTCTTATAAGAAGTCCATATGTCAGCGGTAAATGATATCAGAATAGATAATCATTTGTCATCTGTATTGTATGTCTCAAAGATAAAGTTGTCCATATGTCAGCTGAGTGACCTGTAATATATTTTTTGCTTTGCCCATTCATACCCATGCACCATCAATCACATCATCTGAGCGTATAACATAATATTTGTCAAAGTTACAAATGACCTATAGTTTCTTAGTGTTTAATACAGCTGAAAATATCACTACCTGAAGGGCACTTAGGGCTGAATTCAGAAAGCTAAAGTGGACCTGTCACATACACAGCTTTCAGTCTCATTATCTATTTAAACTTCCTATACCTTGTGCTTTTTGTCTTTCACACTGTAATAGCTTTAGTGAATTTTGGTTTAGTTGCTGGAGAATCTAATCTCAGCAGAAGATTTCCATAGCTCTTGGAGCACAATCCATACAAATAGGTGTTGTATGGACCCTGTTCTGCCCCTTTAATCTTTTAAAGACCCGAGAGGTCTACAACACATTGCTTTTTGTATATGATACATCTCTTTGGTCCTTAAAGGGTAATAACTTTGCTTTCTGTATTATTAAGCAACTAGTTGAAGAGCCCGTTACACGGGCCACAGTGCCACTGCCAGCCGGTCGCGGGGCAGTCATGCACAGTAGAGACTTCCCGCGCCGTGGCTGATACAGAGCGGGATGCTCCTTCGGAATGTCCCGCTCTGTATCAGCCTTATCATGGGCAGCCTCTACTGCGCATGACTGCATCGTTACACACGTTTTAGCGAATTATTATATAGGATGACTCTGGCAACCGACATGCAGCCCAAAGGCCAAATGCATCCCTCATGAGACTTTTAAAGGGGTAGCCTGGATCGTTAGATTATACACTGAATATAAGTAAAAGTGTATTAATGTTTTTGTTTAAAGGGATAGTATTGCTTGAAAATATTTTTATTTTATATTGTAGCCCTTAAAAAAACATTAAAAATGATATAAGTCTTATCTGCCAAACCTTTATGGTTTGGGAGATATTAGCAAGTAAAGTTATGTAAAGTTCCCTTTTCCTGGCTGTTTTACCCAAGTCTGCCATCTAGTGGTCAGATTTGGAATCCAGTCCTCAGATCAGCGGGCAGCTCTTTAGCAGTGCCAAGATCACAATCTTTAAAAAGAACTACTTCATTGGAATTGTCTACAAAGTGTGCCTGGCTTGCAAGCACACTTTGTAGACCATTCCAATGAAGAAATTATTTTTAAAGATCATGATCTATTCACTGCTGAAGAGCCGCGGCTGGTCCGGGGACCGGATTCCAAATCCGAAGGCTTGAGCAGTGACGTCACTCTAGGGGAAGCTTTACTTGCTGGTATCTCCCAAACCATAAAGGTTTGGGAGATAAGACATATCATTTTAAATGTTTTTTAAGGGCTACAATATAAAATAAAATTATTTTCAAGCAATACTATCCCTTTAAAGTTGTAAACTCTGCCCTGCACTTACTTCTGCCACTACCATGCAGTTATAGAAAGGTGCTCTGTTTAAATATCTGTATGGTCATTGACTTGATTAATGACTACCACTAGGTCTATAACTGTGCATAAATAAAGTTTATTGAAATTTAATTTTTTACTGCTTTTATATTACTGCAAAAACTGTACTAGGTCCTCATACATATGGATTTCTTATCATGTGGCCCATAACTGCATAAACGTAAACACTCTTGAACCATACATTGCACTGAAAACCTCTCCATGTTGACAGTAATTTAAAATACAATTGTAGTATAACTGGATGACAATATTTTATATAGAATATATCTAGTACATTTGATGTGTTACTTTACTGAGCGTTGCTTTTATCTGTCTTTCTTTTCTAATATGTCAGTACATTTTATTCTTGTGGTGTGGGACTTTCTCTTCCTGTTTTCAAACTATACTTCTTTGTCCTCTGTCTCTCTTTGTCTTCCTCCCTGTCTCTTCCCCTGATGGTGTTCCAATCAGTTGAGATTAAAGTAATCAAAGATCTTCCTTGGCCACCACCAGTGGGACAACTGGACAGCAGTACGGCCAATCCAGAAAATGATTTGAGCACTTCATACTCGCAACAACCTCCAGCTTCTCCACACTTACCATCTCAAAGCAGCCTTGAAGACACCAATGGTGGGTTTCTCACTGTAAACCATAAATGCAAACTGTATATTTTCCAGTCATAATATAAAAACATGAATCACCTTCAGATGGCCATTTGAGCTATGCTCTGAAAGTGTTTGAATTTCAAGAGAGCTTGTGTTTGTATGTACAGCCCTTATGACTATTGAAGAAGCTTTGTTACTGTGAAGTGATGCTTTTTTTTTTTAGTTCTTTTGACATAGAATTTAGAGGGAGGTTATAATGATTAAGATTCCTGCAAGGGCAAACCAAGAAGAGGAAAGGGGGTTTTGTTTGAACCAAATCTCTCCGTGCACTATTTTGCTCCAATCAGATTAGACAGAGATAAACTTGTAAGTGTGGTTAACGTGTATCCCTTCAACTGTTTTTGGACTGTGACTCTCATCATCATTGTTGAGTTGCTGGCTAGAGGAGGATGATGAGAATTGTAGACCAAAATGAAATAAAATGGTGTTTTGCTTCAATACTCAATACTCAGGCAGTTGCAATGATGTTTGGTACAGAATTACAAAAAAAAATAATCCTTGGTAATATAATTCAGTACTTGTTTTATTTTGTTGGAAACCCTTCTAGGGAAATCCTGGGTTGACCACTACATGGCTTGTCTTAAAAGAGAAGCAACACCACCTAATAACCCCCACGTACCAGAAGATTCTAATGCCTCCTATGTATTTTTCCTTTGTGTTCTAGTTCGACAGATAAACTTTTCAATGAATCCTGGATTTGATGTCCATGAGAGTGGACATGGCAGTGACTTTCATTTTTTTTTTTTTTTCTTTTCAAACTGAAGCAGGCAGAGTGCCTGATCCCACTACTTAATTCTGTTAGGGCCAGATAGGTGTTCAATGCATAATGGACATAAATCTGGTCGTTAACCCTTTGAGTACCAGAGTGGTATTCAATGTGTTAGCTACCTCTCTGGCACTCAAAAGGGTTAAATGGTTTAGATTACCATGTACAGTGAGCAGTCTGAGTCCTGTGGTCCTATTAGAAACTCATACCTGCCTCTAGGGATGTGACATCTAACACTGAAGATGTTCTCTCTTAACAAAGACAGGCAAGTAACATTGCTAGGGGCTATTTAGATTTTTTAGCCATAGGTGGCTGTTATAGTTTATTTCTCTTTACATAAAGACTAATATTCATAATTTTTTGCTAAAAGGAACACATCAAATACTAGTCTCTTTGCTACACACTTGTGATATTTGACAAATAGATGTAGCAGTACTGATTGTCTGCAATTTTCCTTTATCTGTTATTTTCTGTGTTAAGTAAATAACGATCTCCACGAAATCCTCATTCAAGTCAATGGAAGTTGCTTATCAGATAAAGCTGTGTTAACTTAGAATGTTAAAGGAATAGTAATGTTTCATAATAAAAGCCTCTCCAATTAATCTTCATAGTATTTGGGCCATGGAGAGTGTTATTTCAATACTGTCAGAGTTGTAGTTCAAGAGTAGTTGAATGATAAAGTGTCCCCCTCCTGCCCCTTTTACTGATGTAACACTGGTCACCTCAGAGCAGCAAGGTGGTGTCCAAGTGGATTACAGAGAGGGACAATCTTCAATTAACATAAGGAAAAAAAACTGTCAATGGGGGCAGGACTTTCATTGTTCTCAAAGTAAAAAGATTGTCTTTTGCTGTGAGCTGTCTGGTCTGTGGACCAGATTTCACATCTGAGGGGAGGTGTCTTACACTAGGTAAAAGGGGCGGGAGGGGGATACTTAATCATTCAATTACTCTTGAACTACAACTCTGACAGTATTGAACTAACACTCTCTGTCTCAAGTACTATGAACATTAATTGGAACTGCTGTTTTTGTGAAATATTACTGTCACTTTAAGGCAACTTTAAGTATATCTACATCTGTACCTTTTGGGTTTTCATCAATGATAATATTTAAATGGCAAAACTCTTACTTTCCCTATCCAAACTATATACATGCATTCATTATCTCGTTTGCCAATGTATATTAAAGGGATAGTAATATCAGAAAAAAAGTATTAACTATAGGTAGATACAATTATTCGCATCTCTCAAACAATTATGGTTTGAGAGATATAGGAAAATAAAGTTCTCAGCTCCGTCCCTTTACTGCTTGATGAGCTGTAAAGCCGTCAGAAGCAGATTCTGGTTCCTGGATCAGGCAGCGGCTCTTCAGCAGCGCCGACATAGCGATACCTAAAATAAATACTTCATCAGAACTGTCTACAACGTGTGCCTGGTTTGCAAGCACACGTTGTAGACCATTCAGATGAAGTATTTATCTTTAGATATTGTTATGTCAGCGCTGCTGAAGAGCCGCATCTTGTCAAGCGACCAGAATCTGCTTCTGACAGCTTTACAGCTCATCAAGCAGAAAGGGAGGGAGCTGAGAACTTTATTTTCCTATATCTCTCAAACCATAATTGTTTGAGAGATGTGAATAAGTGCAAATACTCTCTTTTAAACTGTATCTACCTATAGTTAATACTTTTTTTCTGATATTACTATCCCTTTAAATAAGCAGAAACAATTGCTTATTCATCTGCATACCTCCCAACATTTCAAATCGCTAGAGGGACACTTTTGTTTTACAGTAAGTGGCACACTTTGTAGACCGTTCGCATGAAGATTCTCTTTCTATACAGTGTTATTTCGGCTCTGCAGATGAGCCGTCTGGTCTGTGGGCCAGAATACAAGTTTGTCAGCTAGAGCACTGACGTGAATAAAAGGGAGGAAGGGGGAACTTTACTAGAATATTACTCCAAAGGTATAAAAGTTATAAAAAAAAAAAAAAAAGACTTGGATCGTTTGATTGATTTATTTATTTAAAAAGAACCATTTTAAAGAATGTCTAATGATAGTATTGCTATCCCTTTAAACAAACAATGTATGTTTTATTGCTGTGGAGCAATGTGATACACTTATATATACTCCACACAGGCTGATCTTCTAAAAAGAGGGACAGCAGGGTAGATAAGAGCAACAGAGCGGTTTAGGTCTCAAAGAAGACTGTCCCTCCTAAAGAGGGACACTTGGAAGGTATGTGTCTGTTGATAAATATTCAAACAGCCCATACACAAGGCAGTATCTGATTCAAATGAATGAATTAATATGTTTATATAGTGCCACAAGTTTATGCAGCGCTTTACAATGTAAGAATTTAGACAATACAAAGGGATTTGCAAAAGGAAACACTGAAAGTGAGGTCCCTGCCCGAAAGCTTACAATCTAAAGTGGTAATGGGAGGCATACAGAGTACATAAAAGTGTTGTATACAGAGCTAGAGTTCTTGTCGGGATGGGGAACACATAATTTGCTCATTAAAGTCTTCCACAAAGCATTGATGATGTCTCTAGCTTCTAATTACTTTTAGGCCTCTCAAATATTCACTTGTTTGATATCGCTAAGATACAATGGGTAGTATGTATAAAACAAATGGGGATCAATACTGGGGTAAACCAACAGCACCACAGAGGACGCCTAAATATTCCCATTGATTTAAAAGGGACTTTTAACCCCTACATTACTAGATAGATCTCTAATGCATTGGAAACATCTTTACCATTGAAGTCAAATTTAAAATAGTGGGAATTTGAGATTAAAGAGAAACTGCTATTCTTCCAAGACTGACAACAGGACAGAGCGCGGACATCTTGCCATAGTGACGTCCGAGCTGTCAGTCTGTCATTGCTAGGAGCCGTCCAGCTTCAAAAGGGACTGACAGCGCAGGCGAACGGACGTCACTATGGCAAGATGACTGCTCTTCGTTCTGCTGCCAGTCTTGGAAGAATAGTGATTTCTCTTTAATCTGGTAATAATTCTGGCGACTAGTGCTACAGAGCAGCTAGTCGCCAGATGGGCAATTATGTGGGGCAATATACTTATTGGGTGGTAGTTCCGCTTTAACATGCCTGTTCTATACTAGAAATATTGACAATGATGGCCCATATTTATAAAGGCAAATTGGAGTTATTCTGGGGAAAACCAACTGCACTGCAAAGCAATACATAGGTTTGCTCTCTGGGTTAAATCAATTGAAATGTTTATTCCTTCATCCTCCACGGTGAAGTTGATCTACTTCAGCATTGCTCTTCTCTTTCTCTTTAGCGCATAATCATCACTAAGGTTGACATCCTAAAAAATCTGGGGGTTATACACTAAGGCATAATAAAGAGGTGGTGAAAAGGGAGAGCTCTTAAGGCATAGCTCCAGGACATAGGAATTGGAGAAGTGATATCACTGGAGAAGTTCTCACCACTTTATCACACTTTTATGCATCACCTCCTGGTGATTTTGTTTGTTTTTGCTATTTGCAATATGTTGCATGCCGCTCTGGAACCCAAAGGGTTAATAAACATGTTTTCATCTTTAATGGTAAAATTATTTAATAAGAAAAAAAATAGTAAATCTCATGTGAGAGGTGCAAGAGAGGTGCAGTTCTGGAACAAACCAATCGCACTATAGGAAACACATATATATGTTCCTAAATTTCCTGTTGATTTAAATGGGGCTTGTTATCCATTAACTGTTAAAGAGGATTTGAGGACCTCTTTAGCGTTCAAAAGGTTAAAAATACTATTTCAAGTGATAGTAACACTTAATATGCGAATAGCTATATATTATAGGGTTTATACTCCTGAGTACTCCTACTACAGAGCGGTGATTTATTCAAAAGTTATTGCAGCTCAAACAATTTTTTAGGTGTAATATCAAAATGGCCTGAAATTCTGACGCTGTTACTACACCATCCTATGGACAGCTCTGGTCAGTTGACCACATACCTCCATAGGATGAAGTAATAACAGCGCCACTGTACAATTTCAGGCCACTGTGATACTACACCTAAAATATTCAATATGAGCTGCAATAACTTTTGAGTAAAACACCTCTCACAGCACTGGGAGTACTCATGTTTTACTCAGGAGGATAAACCCTACAATATCTATATTTTGCACATTAAGTATTACTGTCACTTTAAAGCAAAGGGCATGTTTTGTCTATGGTTCATTTGGTTAGCCCCAGAATTGCCCCACTTTTTTTATTACTACCTTGTCAGCTATACTATTTTTTTTATGTTGTGAAATTATTTTACGATTAAATTAAAGATAAGAATTTGTGTACTAAAATATACATAAAAACAAAGTTAAACTTTTATAGTATATAAAATCTGAATTATGTAAGTGCAAATTTTATCTGTAGCAAATATGCTAAATGTTTAAACAGCTGACCAATAACAATCTGCTTACCAACAACTTAACCTTACTATTGGCCCATCTGAGTTTTGCCTTTGGTCAAGAGATAAAGGGGGTTATGCACTAAAGAGTGATAAAGAGGTGATAAAGTGGAGATGACTTCTCCAGTGATATAACTTCTCCAGTCCCTATGTTATTCTATAGAACCAATGCACTAAGATCTCCAGACTTGGAGAAATCTTAGTGAATGGGTCCATAAAATAGCATAGGAGCTGGGGAAGTGATATCGCTGGAGAAGTTATATCTACTTTATCACCTCTGTATCACACCTTAGTGCATCTCCCCCTACATCTTCAATCCGTCCTAGATTTAGTGTAAATGGAAACGACATAACAGTTGCTGACAGTTTTTAAATTGAAGCAGGAGCTTAACCCTTTAAGGGCAAAAAGTGGTTTGCAGTTGCATACCAGTCTGGTCATTATCCTTTGAGTGACAGAGAGGTAGCAAACGCATTACTTTGCAATGCCTTTACTACCTCTCTGGCACTCAAAGGGTTAAATGGTTAAAGGGGAACTTTCACCCCGCAATAACTTAAGGCTAACTTATTGCACACCTGGCGACTAGCTGCTTAGTAGCGCTAGTCGCCAGCAATATTACTCGGTTCTTCAGATATCGGCGTTTTACAGGAGCAGGAAGCACGGACGTCTCTTCACAGTGACGTCCGTGCGCCTGCGCTGTCAGTCCCTTTTGCACCGTACGGTGCAAAAGGGACTGACAGCGCAGGCGCACGGACGTCACTGTGAAGAGACGTCCGTGCTTCCTGCTCCTGTAAAACGCCGATATCTGAAGAACCGGGTAATATTGCTGGCGACTAGCGCTACTAAGCAGCTAGTCGCCAGGTGTGCAATAAGTTAGCCTTAAGTTATTGCGGGGTGAAAGTTCCCCTTTAAGATTACTATGTGCAGTGTTTGTGTCCTGGGATGCTGCCAACAACTGTCACATATGGACATGACATCCAGGACTGATTCAAGATGGAATCGTTTTGAACAAAGGCATAGGAATTCATGAAGACCATTAGGATTTTTTGTCCATAGTAAGATAAGGATGTGGGGGGTTATACACTTCTATATGCAGTTAACCCTTTGAGTACCAGAGGTGTACGCAACACATTGTAAAGAAATGTTTTGCGTAGTCCTTTGGCACTCAAAGGTTTAAAGGTTGTTTCCGCATCTGGGATGCAAATCTATAACTCTTTGAGGGGATTGTGTATGCCTCTGGCGCTCAAAGGGTTAAACTGTTTCCGGGTGGACATATAAGACATTAGTAGGATGATGTGCTGAAAAGAAGAGGAGCAAATCAACTGCATCATTTAAAACCAATAAAACTTCCCTTTGTTCAAAATAGGGAGTTTAACCCATTAAATGCTATAGAGGTCTCCAACGGTTTTCTTCTCAGTGAGATAACTCTAGCATTCACAGTGTTAACATGATAGAAATACTTAGAAATAATATTTCACTCAATATGTATTAAAAAGTAAATTACTTGCACCAAGTCCTATCTCTCAAACCTCGGTGGTTTGAGAGATATAAGCTGTCCAAGTTGCCCTTTCCCTCCCCTTGCACGCACGTCAGCTTTCCAAGTTACAGAAGCAGATCCCGGTCCATAGACCGTCCTGCATTCTTCAGCCTCGCCGTGATCGCGCTAATTAGCATAAATACTTCATTTGAACAGTGTACAATGTGTGCCTGGTTTATAAGCACACGTTGTAGACCGATCAAATTAAGTATTTCGGCCTAACTAGCGTGATCACGGTGAGGCTGAAGAGCGCAGGATGGTAACTTGAACAGCTTATATCTCACCACCAAGGTTTGAGAGATAGGACTTGGTGCAATTATTTTAGTTTTTTAATACATATTGAATTAAATATACTTATTTCTAAGTATTACTATCACTTTAAAACCCCTATTTAAATTAATGGGACATTTTGTTGGTTTACGCACAGTTTTCATGACTACAAGTCTTCTGGGACCCCAATACGCTTAATCCAAAGAGTGGGCGTTTGTAAGAGCTTGTATTGATTCTGTCGTTATTAAAGGGTTAGTAATAGTTCATTTTTACAAATGTGCATCTTGTACCTATTAAAAAAAGAAATTAAATGTCCCCAGTCACATCACTCAAATCTTTATGGTTTGAGAGATAATTGTAGTTAAAGTTTCCCCCCCTCCCTCCCCTTTCCCTGATGTCAGTGTTCTAGCTGACTGCAGGGGAATCTGGTCCCGGGAGCGCCACAGGCTCTTCAGCAGAGCCGACATTGCGTTACTGAAAAACAAATCCTTCACTGGAATGGTCTATAAAGTGTGCTTGGTTTGGGACTGGGGTAATTTAATTTCTTTTTTAATAGCTACAAGATGCACATTTGTAAAAATGATCTATTACTATCCCTTTAACCCCTTTATTGACCTATGACATACCAGGACCATCACGGCGGTTCTGCACTTAAGGACCTGGCACATCATGGAATTCAGGGGCCCCACGAGGCTGCACACCACTTTGAGACCCCTGAATCAGATGTGCAAAAAAAAAAATGCTCTGTGGTCCTTAACTGCTATCCACAATCATTAAGGGGTTAACTACACTTGTATACTCCCTGTTTCTTCTGTTCTAGAGTTACTCCAGAATGGCTCAACTCCTGTTTATTACACAAGCCTCAGGAATTTTAACCCTTGAAGGAGCAGTGGTATGTGCAACATATTGCTTTGCAATATGTTGCACACTCCTCTCGCTTCCTTAAAGGATTAACCCCTTAAGGACCCGTGATGGTCCTGGACTGTTATGGGTTGTTATACTCTTATGGACCCATGATGGTCCTGGACCGTCACGGAATTCCGGGCACCCCGTGCGTCTGCACGCCTTTCGGGGAGCCTGGAACCTGGATCCTGAAAAAAAAATTAAATGCTCTGTGGTCCTTAAGTGACCTCCATGTGCTTGCGTGGCTGGCCCTTAAGGGGTTAAGCACACATTAGGCCCCTGCACAAAATTGTGGAAATCTGGAGCAAACCAGCTCTACAGTAGGGGACAAATAAAAAGGAACACACAGATCTGAATGCATGTAGGTGTGGCAGCACTCTTTATCCAATATTATCAAACCGGGTGATGAAACTATAAACACTATCAAATTATCCAAGAGAGGATGACAAGAAATATGTGCGTGTGGGGATGAAAGCTGGTTTGTGGTTGTGCAAATTGCCCTGTAGCCTCAGGGGAATCCTCTGTTCAGGCTGCAGTGTGAGGGTTTCTGTTCAAATCATCCAGCTTGTTTACCCTCTCTTGGATGATTTCATAGTGTTTATAGTAGCTTCATCACTTGGTTTGAAAATCATGGAGAAAGAGCACTCTCACATCTACCAGTACTTGTTTCTGGCTTTTCTGTCCTTTCTTTGAGGTGACAATATCATTATCTGGGGAGCAGCTAAAAATAATCTGACTTCTGTGTGGAGGCAGCAAAATGGCTTCCACAGGCGCATGTACTGAAGTGATAAATTATCCAGAGCCACTTCACCATGTGAGTAGAACTTCACATGTTTATTGTGCTATTGTACATCATAACCCAATAACATTAGCTCTTTCAGTGCCAAAGGGGTACGCAACGCATTGCATTGCAATGCATTGCATACCCCTCTGGCACTCAAAGGGTTAACGTATGAGGCAACGGCTTTTTTGTTTGTTTCTTTCATTTCTTCTATGGTTTTGGATGGGAATGTTATCTCTCTTGAATATTAGAGATTGATTCACAATGCCCCGGTGACCTCATTAGCACTGAAAGGGTTAAAATCCCCATGTAACTCAATCAGTGTTAGTTTTTCCTTGTGGTGCCATTGGTTTTCTCTAGAATTGCTCATCTTTTCTTATTTACATATTGCCCATTATCTTTTTGTTAGAAAGGTCGCAGATGAATTGCTATGCAAATTGTGAGACCTCTTTAGCTTCCAGTTGATTAAATTATATAACAAACTCATACAACCGAGTTCAAAATATATAGGTATACCTGGGAACTTTCATTTGTGGAGTCACCAGAGAGAGTTTAATTGCAGCAAATGGTGACAAAAAGGGGGTGGGGTTAACCAGAGAGTGGGGGTGGGGCTATCTGGGGCATCAAGAAAGTGGGTGAGAAGTGGAACTGGGTGGGGAAGGTGCAGAAGTGGGAGGAACAGGGTAGGAAAGGAGGAGAAGTGGGAGGAACTGGGTGAGAAGGAGCATACGTGGGCAGAAGAGAAGGGTTAAAATCTTTGGTGAGTTTCAAATGTATATTTATGGACATTTTTACTAGTAATATATATATTTTTTTGTTATCTGATTGTGATACCTAAAAATAACTATATTACTTATTTGTACCCTTCATAATGCCCTTGACAGGAGTGTCCTGAAATATATTGCTTGTTATGGGTGCCATAAACAAAAATTGATTGAGAACCACTGACTCCGGCTGAAAGATACACTAATTACTCACTTGTATTCAGGCAAGGAAATCCAGAAAACCTGCAGGGCTAGGGCTAATTTATGACTGTGGATGGCATGGCAAACTGATGTTGATAAGTCTATATATTGCCTGATAATTGGGGCAATGTAGAAAAACATGATTATGGGAGTGTGCAGAGGCATAACTAGAAGCCTCCGGGCCCTGGTACAAGAAGTGCCACGGGCCCCCCCTCGACCACATTGACCCCCTCCACAATGCTCCCATCTCCTACGTGGAGCTCCCGCGCGGTCCTCTTAGTAATGCAAAGCACTGGGAGATGATGTCATCTCCCAGCTCTCTGCATTACTAGAGCGTCAGCAGGAGATTGCGGGCGCCAGGCGGAGGGGTCGCTGGGGGAGGCCGGAGTTTGCTGGCCCGGTTGCAGCTGCGACCCCTATAGTTGCGCCACTGGGAGTGTGAATCTACTGTGTGCTAGAGGGTAGCAGTGTTGTATTTCAGTGAACTACAGGCCCATGTGGCACTTAATGGGTTTATACATTTGTTTTGTTTTTCCTCTGTTATTCTGAAGCCATTACAGCTTGTAATATACCTCCAGGCAGCTTACTGACTCTATTCGGCCTGTAAATGCAACCCTGCCTGTACACTCATCCATTATGATGCTGTAGAGTAGAGATGCAGACAAACTGAAATTACAGCAGTTTACACAAGAATGGAAAATCTAACAGGTTTGATGAAAGGAGAAGAGAAATGTTCACTGGAAAGGCTCAACAGCCGTGCATAGCAAAAAGAATAACAGAGACCTCTGCTTTCTCACTTCCATTCTTCCCAAACATCCCTAATGATGCATGGAGGAGTTTAAATAGATCTGACTTTTGGCTTAGTGGAGCCTAAAAGATACAAGCAGAGGAGAAAGGATTGCCTTAAGATGTAAAAAAAAACATGATGCTAAAAATGGATTCTTATTTGAATTATTGGTACTACTTAACCCTTTCAGGGCCAGAGGCTTGAGCATCTCATTGCATTGTACTCCTCTTTGGTCCTTAACCCTTTGAGTGCCAGAGAGGTATTGTGCTGCAATGCGTTGGATACCTCTCTGGTACTCAGAAAGTTAAAGGGATAATAATGTCCAATAATCATTTGATGTTGTACTGTAAAAAAATTATGTACATATGAAATCCTATTTCTCAAAATTTTATGGTTTGAGAGATATTCACATCTAAAGTTCCCTCCTCCCTGGGACCGGCCGGCGGCTTTTCAGTAGAGACAAAATGCAACAGTATAAAAAGAAATACTTCATTGGAACGGTCTACAAAGTATTCCTGGTTTGCAAACACACTTTGTAGATCGTTCCAATGAAGTAGTTATTTTTAAATAATGCTATTTCGGCTCCTCTGAAGAGCCTCCTTGAGTCAACCGACTCGAATCTCCTGCTGTCGGCTTTACAACTGACATCAGGAGAAGGGAGGGGGGGAACTTTAGCACCGAATATCTCTCAAACCTTTATGGAGTTTGCTACACATAATTTATTTTTTTTTAAATCTATAGTACAACATAAAATGATTATTGGACATTACTATCACTTTAAAGGGATAGTAATGCTTGTTTTAGACAAATGTTAATTTTGTAGACATTAAAAATATTAATACAATGAGGTATGCCCCATCTCTCAAACATGCATAGTTTGAGAGATCATAGCATCTAAAGTTCCCCCCTTCCACTCCTTTCATAAACATCAGCGCTCTAGTTGACAAAACCAGATCCTGATCCCAGGACCGGCCGGCGGCTCTTCAGCAGAGCCGAAATAGTGTTTTATAGAGAGAAATACTTAATTGGAACGGTCTACAAAGTGTTTGTAAGCACACTTTGTAGACCATTCCAATTAAGTATTTCTTTCTATATAGCACTATTTCGGCTCTGCTGAAGAGCCGCCGGCCGGTGAAATGACCAGGATCCGCTTCTGTTAGCTAGAGCGCTGACGTCTATGAAAGGGGCGGAAGGGGGGAACTTTAGATGCTACGATCTCTCAAACTATGCATGTTTGAGAGATGAGACATACCTCGTATTAATATTTTTAAGGTCTACAATATTAATATTTGTTAAAAACAAGCATTACTATCCCTTTAAAGAATATCCTTGAAAATCTGGAATTTGGTTTGTAAAACTGGAATATTTGCATCTCAAAAATCTGAAGTGAAAATAATGTTAGAATTGGTGTGGTTTGATTATTTTCTGAATTGGCAAATGTTTGTACTTTTTCTTAGCAATTTAATTTCAAAAAGTGCTAAATGCCCTGTTGAGAGTCCTGGCAATTGAATGTAATTGTGCAAAGCAGTTAGCACACATTTTCATATGTCTGGGTAACGTTGCTGTTCATTTAGGAGCATGTGCTAACTGTGCCTTTAATTTGGGAACATTTGCAGTTCTTCATCAAAGTATCGGTGTGTTCCTTACATCAAAACGTTAGCAATAGATATTATTATATAATTGTATGGCTTTCAAAAATAGGCAGTGTTCCACTTACTTGCATTATGCCTTAACCCTTTCAATGTCAGAGGGGTATGCAAGTGATTTTGGTAGTGGTTTATTATGTTATCTATGTTTTTATTTAAAACAATAGTTTGAGATATTTACCTTTGTTAATTTAGCACATTAGACAGTAGTGGCCAGCATGGCAGCTCAATACAAACGTTTCACAACGCTCTCCCTTCTGCTACTCCTTGCCAGCAAGTACTAGCTCTGTTGGATAAACTAACAAGTAAAAAAAGCTATTGAATAAACTGTTGTTTGCAATAGAAAATGGCTGACAGATAGATGATGTTGAGAGCGCTTTCAAAAGCATCTGACAGTTCCAATTTAAAAGCTATAACATAAGCAACAAGTATTGGTTCCCTATCTAAATGAAGGTTTTCCCAGTACAAGCCATCATAGGTTGGACATGTAAAAGTGAAATATGTGGCATTTTGTTAGTGTGCGTGTAGCATATGCTTTTCATTTGAGTATAGCAATGCAAATTCAGCACACTAAAGAGGTGTGATTAAGTGAAGAGTACACCATAAGGAAAAAAATCTCACAATTCCAGTTTGATGAAATGCGTCTTTTGATCCCTTAAGTGTCAGAGGAAAGCAACACATTATTGGCCTCCATCATTCAAGGTGTTAAAGCTCCGTTGCAATGAATTGGAATTTGAGGAATTTTGTTCCTCCCCTACAAATGGGTATCACTTTAACTTGTTGGATGTGGCATTTAATGTTCAATTGCGGTAGTCACAAATCATTAATTGCTGTAGAAAGACATGATTTGCATAGTTAATACCTCATACATATCTGACATCAGCCACATCAATGAAATATTATGTAATATGTGAATTGTTAATCCTTTGTCTTGGTATGTGGAAATTCTGCATTCATATGCTCTACTTATTATCTGACATATCTGCCAGTACGAATTATGTTGCATTTACTTCTACTATACTGTCCTAGGCTTAGTGTAAGTGGCAGAAATAGAGACATCTCACATATTTTAAATGTACTGAGTGAAGATGCTGGGGGTGTTGACACAAGAATGACCTTGCTAGAGAGGACTGTTCTGTGTAACAGCTGGGACAACAGCCCTCAGGAAGACCTAGACAGGTGGTGGTCATGGTACATGTTGGTATCAATTACAATGTCTGAGGTTGATCCAGGTCCATTAATAATAGTTTCTGGGATTTAGGTCACAAGCTTAATACTACCAGTACCATTTGCTGCATCGCAGACAAAGGAAGATTAGGGAGTTAATTTCATGGCTAAAGTATTGGTATTAGCAGAAGAGGTTTTGGTTTCTAGTTCAGATCTTTTCAATTGGGGGTAATCTTTATAATAGAGACAGAATATACCCAATAGAAGTAGGCTCCTATGCTAGGGGGGATAAGGTGGTTAGATGTTAGGAGGAGATTTTAAGCTAGGAAGGAGAGGTGGGTTAAACAATACAGCATGGGTTAGACAATGTGGAAAAGGAGGTGGGATCTGAGAAAAAGGATGGGGGGAGGTCTAGTTTGGTTAATAGAGAGGTGTCTATGTTAAAGTCTGATGAAAAACAAATACATATTTTTTCAAATGGATGAGCTTCAGAATGGCAGTAAAATAAAAATACTGGGATGTTCTAAGATGTGATAAACATGTGATAAAATGGAGATGAGTTCTCCAGTGTTCTATGTAATTCTATGAAGTCTCCAACTTTAGAGATCTTAGTGAATTGGCTCCCTAGAATAACATAGGAATTGGAGGAGTTTTATTACTGAAGAAGTCACTGATCTTTTAGGTATTTCCAAAACCTGGTTGGAGGATACACATGATTTCACAGTCTATATACAGGGATGTGCACTTTTTAGGATGAATATGATGAGCAAAAAAGGGAGAAGGAGAATGCCTGCCTGTAAAACAAGCCTTAACACCTAGTATCAGGGATCAAATTAATGAAAATGAAATGAAAATGTAGAGGACTCATTGGTTTAAATACAAAGTGGGAATAAACATTAAAAGAATGTTCAGTATTTGCTCCAACCCACCTAATATTAGGAAATTGGAAGAAGATCACCTGCTGGGGCAAACAGAAGAGTTTTCTCGGTTAAAAAATATAATAGTGAGGTTATCTTAACTCTCAAATTGAATTGACAAATGTAAAGGGTAAGTGGTAACTGACAAAGGTATCACTGTGGATGTAATATACTTTTATGTTGCCTTTATCCTTTGATACAGTGCCTCATAAAAGATTCCTGCATAAACTGAAAGAGATCTGTTTGGAAGGCCATAGTCATTCATAGGTGGAAAACAGGTTACAGTTTATATAATAAAAAGACTAGAAAATGTTCAGTTTAATAAAGTTGCAAGCGGAGTGCCCTGGGGTTCTGTTCTGAGTCCTTTGCTTTTAATTCATTAATGATCTTAAAGTTTGTATTTTAAAGGAGCAGTAAACTTTTTTTATGAAAAAATATATATTATAGGGATTTTCCTATTGGGTAAAATAAGGGTACTCCCACTGCGGAGAGATTTATATTTCCAGAGTTATTACAGTTTAAACCCATGTTTTTTTACATTAGCAGTGCCCTCTAGTGGTCAAATTCTAATTAGATTTCCTGGTACATTCTAATGGAGAGGAAAGTCAGAAAAGTCAGAGACATACAGTTCTCCATAGAATGTGATAGAAACTGCCTGTCATTTCCTGTCAGAACTATCAGGAAGTAAACACAGTAAATTCACTTCCTGATTATTTAAACTGCTATAATTTTTGAATAAAACATCTGACAGCAGTGGAAGTGCCCTTGTTTTATTCAGCAGGAAAAGCTCTATAAAATGTGTTTTCATAAAAAAAAAAAAGTTTACTGCTCCTTTAAGTAATGTACCAGTCTTTGCCGATGAACTTAACTGTGTAATGAAATAAACATAGAGAATTATGTTTTTTTTTCTCTGTAGAGTGATTTGGATGGATAAGCTGAGTGAATGGGAGGATAGGTATCAGATGAGATTAGATATAGAGAAATTATGTTTATGAATTTTGGTTGCAGGAGCCAGCATGTTACATAGATTCTAAATGGGAAACTACTTGGGGAATCGTTGTTGGAGAAAGATTTGAGACTATAGAGTATACAACCCTGTGCAATGTCATTCTGTTTCTGCAAGAGTAAATAGGGTACTATCATGTGTAAACAGGGATGTAGATGCACATGACTGTAATTCTACCTCTTCATAAATCGTTAGTAAAACCACATATGTAATATGGAGTATAGTTACTGGCACCTGTTCTTTAGAAATACATTGCCAAATTAAAGAATAATAAAAGTATTCTGCATAGGCAAGTGCTTATTTTACTATAACACCCATTTTACAAAGGTAACATTGTTACAGCAATGCATGAAAAATGTGTTTGAGCTGTGAATAATTTCCTATGGGTAATTTCTCATGTGCAACATGCACTACAGTTGTAGCAGAGAGATTTAGCATGCCACAGCTTACTCCTGCAGTGTGAATAAAAATTTGTACTTTGGTTTTCAATGGAATTGCGCTGAAATTGCAAAACCGTCTTGAGTAACTGCATTTTTCCTACGATTTTGTGATTTTCGATAATATTGAGAAATCCTTGCTACACTTTAGCACCAAAACGCTTCTAACATTTTCAGTTGCTAAAAAAAAACAGTTGTTCTATAAAAGTCGTCTGCAATAAAGAGCCCATACTGTAAACCAGCCTCTGTGTAACCATAATTAAACATGCAGTATACCTATGTAGATTGCTTCTGTACCTTTTGCTATGTTTTAATGTATACAGGGTTCTGTGTTATGTGAAATTGCCAGAGTTGAATCTTGTTACCAACATCTTTTCAACTGTGTGATGGGTGTGTAATGCTTATATGTAGTATAAATAATAAATTTATGCATGCTGAGGAGCCTGAGTATGATGTTCAAATGTGCTTTACTGAAAATAGTTGGAATATTTCCAAATCTCTATTTTTGCAACAAATCAATGATAAAAGTGTAAGTTGGAAAATTATGCTGATGGCTTCATGTATAGTACTACCTTCAGCTACCAAATTGGGTCACAATATATTAGTTTTCCTTTTCTGCATAATAAAAAGCACTTTGATTAACAAATGGTTCTTTGTAAAGACAAATTGTGAATCATTTCCGTCTTGTGTGAACAGTTGTATAACTGATAATTGTCTTTAACTCCCCATCTTTGGGAAAAGTGATATTAATCATGAATTAATTCATAACTTTTAACTTTGGGAAATTGTAACCTTAGTAGAGATGATATATCAAGCTCAGTAGCTGGCTAATACATTTTGACTTAAATAGGAGATATGACCAGTGCAATCATATTAACCCATAGCAGAAATTTGAGTTACCCCATATAGTTTGATGTGGATCGTATTACCACAGAATGGCCATTGTACAAGATTATATATAATATACGTGAGTGTGTGTGTATAATCAGTGTAAACTATTTTATTGTTTGTTCACTGTTTCAGCCAGACGCACTGTCCTTTTTGAAGAAGCCCAGCTGCGTCTGGCCGAAAAGTTAAACAAACAATAAAATAGTTTTTCTCCTTTAAAGGGATAGTAATGTTTCACAAAAACAGCAGCTCTAATTAATCTTCATAGTATTTGAGCCATAGAGAGTGTTGTTTCAATACTGTCAAGAATCATTGAATGATAAAGTTCCCCCCTCCTGCCCCTTTTACCTAGTGTAATCCACTTCCCCACAGATGTGGAATCTGGTCCACAGACCAAACAGCTCACAGCAAGAGACAATATTCTTACTGTGAGAACAGTGAAAGCCCTGCCCCCCTTGACAGGTTTTTCAGGCTTTTCCCTTATTTTAATTAAAGATTTCCCTCTCTGCAATCCACTTGGACACCACCTTGCTGCTCTGAGCTGAGCAGTGTTACATCAGTAAAAGGGACGGGAGGGGGATATTTTATCATTCAGTTACTCTTGAACTACAACTCTGACAGTTTTGAAATAACACTCTCCACGGCCCAAATACCATGGGACGTGGAGAAGTGAAGCATTACTATCCCTTTAAGACCTGTGAGTGCACAATATTTTCTACACTGATATATGCTCGAGCCAGACTGTGCTACCCAGGCAGTTTGTTGGACTCCTTATGTGTGAGGGCTCCCCTTCCACAGGGATATATATATATATATATATATATATATATATATATAATATGAAAGAGAGAGACATTTTCTGCTGTAACATAGGGCTGTGTTCAATTAATTAATTCAATTAAAAAGGTGCAATTCAAACTATTGAAGTCTGCAGGAACTGAACATTCTTTCTTAAAATACAGGGAGTGCAACAAAGATTGCAAAAAGGCAATTAGGGTAGCAAAAATAGAAAATAAAACTCGAATTGCAAGGGAAAGTAAGATTAATCCAAAAAAAGTTTTTCAAATATATAAATAGCAAAAAACTAAAGACGGGTGTGCACTGGACCATTCAAAGATGAGATGGGTGAGTTGATTAGTGAAGATAAGGAAAAGACCAATGTTCAAAACACTTTCTTTACATCAGTATATACAAGGGAGCAAGGAATGGTAGAAGAGCCTCAACAAGTAACTAATAAAACAATACAATTATCAGATATTGGGTTAACTCAAGGAGATATCATGGGTAGACAGAACAAAATTAAGACTGACAAAGCACCGGGTCCTGATGGTTTACATCCAAGGGTTCTTAACCCTTTAACGACCCTTGACAGTCATAGTACATCATGGATAAATCTGACTGAACGACCCCTGACTTACTATGACCGTCATGGAATTCCGGGTTTGCCGCGCGGCTGCACACTGTTCAGGGAGTCCGGAATCGGATTCTTAAAAAAAATAAAAAAATGCTCCATTGTCCTTTAGTGACCTCTGCGTGCCTGCAAAGCCAGTCAGTGCAGTGTTGGCAAATCCCCTATATTTACTCTTTAAAGATTCTCTCACCACAGGCTCAGTGCCACAAGACTGACGAAGATCCAATGTAGTGCCTCTATTTAAGAAGGGAACTAAAACAGAACCTGGAAACTATAGACCTGTGAGTTTGACCTCTGTAGTGGGAAAACTGCTAAAATAAGGGACTATATTCAGGATTACAACACAAAAAATAAGATAATTAGCAGGAATCAACATGGTTTTATGAAGAATAGATCATGCCAAACTAACCTTTTCAGCTTCTATGAGGAAGTAAGAAGCAACCTTGATAATGGCAAGGCAGTTGATGCAGTATATCTAGACTTTGCAAAGGCATTTGATACAATGCTACACAGAAGGCTGGTGTATAAAATAAGGAAATCAGAAAGATGACCTTTGCAATTGGATACAAAACTGGTTGAAGGATAGGGAACAGTGTTTGGTTGTAAATGGACAATTCTCCAATATAGTTAAAGTGGAGAGTGGAGTACCTCAGGGTTCAGTATTAGGTCTGCTGCTTTTTAACATGTTTATAAATTACCTAGAAATAGATATAGAAAGCAAAGTATCAATATTTGCAGATGACACTAAATTATGCAGGGTAATTAATTCAGAACAGGATAATTGTTCTCTACAGACGGATTTATATAAAATGGCAGATTGGATATCTTCACTTAAATAGATAAATGACAATATTAAATAATTTTGAGAACTTTACACTATATTAGGTATTGACACGCTACTTCACAGTAAAGAATTTATTAAAATAACCAATCCTGCATATTTAATTTATTAAATACAATATACTAAATATAAAGTGTAAACAACAATGATATAAATGAATGATCAGCAATTACAATAGATATATACTAACTCAAACCACAATTATCACCATTAGGATTACCAGCAATTAAAGGGTTAACCACACGTAGGTGTATTCAGAGGTATTAGATAATAATTGAACTCAACAGCATAGAAAAGCATAATTGATCCTTATCATTAATAAAATACAGTTGGCAGCAGTGTATATGAATACCTTCTGCCCCAGAAACTGTATAAACTATGCTAATTGAGGTTTCTTCTTCTCCACTTGTTCTTCCTCAGTGGGGGAGCGGAAAGGCTCCTCAGAGACTTCAGCACCATAAGCAGCACTCCCTTCACTCTGAGTGCCATAGGGATGTGCATTGCAAACCCCTGTGGCACACAAAAGGTTAGAAAAGTACAATATCCCAACCAGTACACTGTCATTTTTTTGTATTTGTAGTGCACTCATTATTGTAAAAAAAAATAGAATGCAGGGTGCTTTGCAGGGTGTTGGAGACACTTCTAGCAGGCAAAGGGTTAAAAAATGAGGAAGGAAGGAACAGAAACACCATCAAGATTTAATGGCGGGATGCCACTGACTGATCGCTGGTGGCTCAGCCTTGAGCTCTCTGCCAGCTTGGAGCCTCTCCTCCCATGTTGGCCATGTGTCACATGCATTGAGGAACCAGTAAAGTCTTAGGACTTCACTTCCCACCCTTCCTGCGCTCTTTTGCCACTCTCCCACCCCTCCTCCACCAGCTGACCAATCTGCCACCCTTCCTCTGTCTCTTTTGCCACCTTCCCTCTCTTTGTCACCCTCATGGCAAGAAGGTTATGGAAGGTGGCAAAAGGGACCGAGAAGGGGTGGCAGACTGGCAGAGGAGAGGTGTCAGAGTGGTGAACCAGTGGAGGAGGTGTGGGAAAGGGAAGTCCAAGCACTTTAATACATGTGACACACAGGGAGAATGGCATCAAGCTGATAGAGAGCTCCAGGCTGAGCGCCGATGATCAGTAAGTGGCAGCCCCTCCTTTAACTCCTTAACTGGTAAACGTGCTAGGATCGTCATGCCATCCAGATGTTAAGGACCGGTGATCCTAGCACATCGTGGACGTTTGATCACAGAACACACAGATGAAAAGAAAAAGTGCCATGGTCCTCTGGAATGCCCCATCCCCAGACCAAGCATTCCTTAAGGGGTTAAATGTAGGTGGCCTCTTCTTGTCATGTGCAGGAGAGGAGAAGTGGTTTATGTTACTTCCTCACCTTTGGTTGCTAGAACTGTATGCCGCGCATTGCAGAGCAGTGATCTGCATACCCCTCTGGTCACATTACATTGTGATATGAGCAGAGTGTTTCTGCTAGCAACCATCTTTCACCTCCATGGACTGATTAAAGCTGTTATCTGTTTAAGAAAGGCACAAGTACAAACCCCATGGGGCCATTAAGATTTTCAAGTCATAATAAGGTAAGTGGGGGGTTGTTGTTAGGAGAAGTTACTTCTTTAATGAAAAAAAAAATGGCACCACTGTACTTTGATATTTACTTTTAGCAAGCAATGTCTGCATCCAAATTTTTTTTAACCCCTTAAGGACCAGCAGTCCAGGGAAGTTACCTTCCCTTAACCCCTTAACGACCCTTGACGGTCATAGTACGTCATGGGTTGATCTGACTGAACGACCCATGACATACTATGACCGTCATAGAATTCTGGGCTCCCCCCGCGGCTGCACGCCGTTCGGGGAGTCCGGAAACGGAAGAACCAAAAAAAAAAAAAAAAATGCTCTGTGATCCTTGCCGACATGCCAGTACACGTGACCTGCTAAGCGTACTGGCGCGCCACTTTGGGGCCTAAGAGAGATCACTCTAGTCTTGGAGCAGTCAATTTTAGGCCCCGGCTTTACTTACAGCGCTTCCGGTACAGTGCTGTAAGTTAAAAGTACGTGACGTGCTATGACCATCTCCGGGCCTTAAGGGTATAAGGACTGTGAAGGTCATAGCACATCATCTGGTCCTTAAGAGGTTAAACGAGTTATTTGTGTATATTTGTTGACATTGGCTCACATGTAACAGTTATTCAACTTAATTTATAAAAGGGTGTCAAATGTGTTTTGTTTTTTTATTGTTACACAATTACACACAGTATGAATATATTTTTTTAACCCTTCCATTGCATTGCATACCCCTCTGGCACTCAAAGGGTTAATCAGCAGGATGCTAAAGGTTTCTCATCCAATAATAAATAATTTTTAGCCCTTCATAGAAATTTCCATTTTAAAATATAACCGTTTATATACGGATCAGTTTCATATATTATCTAAAGTGGGACTTATATGTTACTTTCATTAAAACTGAAAAATGACTTTTTTTAAAAAATGTGCCTAACCCATGACTATAAATGGTATTATTATATTTTCCTTGATAGAAAGTATATGAACTCCAGCGCTACAGATATCTTGAATAAGATGAAAACATTTATTAAAAAATATATGTTAATACAATACTACAAAATGGGGGCCCACAATCAAAAATATACTACAATATAATATATATCCTATCTAATAAGTCTAAAATGTTTCCTAGTAGCATAAAAAATATCACATGCAATATGAAGGGTATGCTCCCATACAAAATATATTTATTGGGATAATACCAGAATAATAGTTACAATTTCATTGAGTAGAATCAAAATGACATAATCTGGTAGATAATTAAACAAAACCAATACTTTGGTCGTTCACTGCACCAGATAAGTTATAGTTCTTACTCCACACTGTATACCAGTTTGCATACCTCCCAACATTTCAAATGGCCAAAGAGGCACACACTTGTTTTAGGTGGTATTGTTGAGGGAGTGGCTTGTGTGCGGGGCATTACCGATAATATTTTGGTCATTTTATGACTTTCTGATACCTAGTGGTGTGACTGAATAAATGATTTAGAGCAAGGATAAAGCATCTTATTTACACAGACTAATTGATTAACACATATACTTAAGTTTAAACAAATAATAATGTGAATTTTATTGCTGTGGAGCAATGTGATACACTTATATACCACTCATAGTCTGATCGCCGAAAAAGAGGGACATCAGGGTGGTAAAGAGGGACAGAGGTATTTGGGTCATAAAGAGGGACACTTGGGAGGTATGAGTTTGAAAAGTGGTTTTATTCATCCAGTGTGTGTGGAGTAAGAACTATAAGTGCATTGCATTGCAGTCAAAGCATTTGTTTAATTATCAACCAGATGATGGGGAGAGTCACTAAGTGGTGATAAAGTGGAGGTGCCTTCTTCAGTTCCTATATATATATATATATATATATATATTAAAGAGTTGTTTTATAGCAGCTTTTCCATGTTGCAAATTGTCACTCCTTTTAAAGGGATTATAATGTCTACAATAAAGTTGTGCTCTGTGTCTTCTTCAATGCTTTTATAACATGCATCGCTAAGTTTAATAATTTACTGTTCAGTAGTTCAAAAGATATTGAAACCTTCCCGCCCCTTCTGGCCCCCTTCCCTCTGAATCTACAATCCGGTCGTTGGACCAGATGGATGTAGCAAGGGACAAACTTCAGTAAGTATAAGGAAAACACTGCCTCCCTTGAAGAAGGATAGTAGGATTTTAATTTTCCATACTGAAGTTTGTCCCTCGCCACTCTCCACCCAGACCATGCTCACAGGGAATGTGATGCGGCCAGAAGGGGAGGGAGGGGGATCATTTAAGCTTCAATATCTTTTGAACTACTGAACAGTAAGTTCTAAAACCATTTTAGAAGACCTGGAGTGCAGCTTTAGTATAGACATTACTGTCCCTTTAATTAGGTGTCTGTGCAGGTCATGCATGTAGGTAAAACAATATACATTTGTTATTGGTGTATTGGGAGGGGGTTCAGAGCTGAAAGCAAGAGGTCAACTAAGATCTAGAGAAACCAGCTGCTTCACACTGACTAGGCCTAAACCAGCCCAAAACATATATCTGGGCAGAGCGTTATTAGAATTCTGCAGCTGGTGTAGTACATGCAAAATTATATTACAAAGTATCCCCCTCCCACCCCTTTTACCTACATAACACTACCTCCCCTCAAATCTGAAATCCGGTCATCGGACCAGACAGATCGCAACGAGGGACAATCTTCTGGCTATCAGTATAAGGAAATCCCTGCCCCCTTTAAGAAGAAGGGTAGGTTTTCCTTATGCTGAAAGAAGATTGTCCCTCATTGCACTCCATCTGGATCAGCTGGCTACTATCAGGAGAGACAGCGTTACGTAGGTAAAAGGTGTGGGAGGGGGACACTTTATGATATAATTACACATGAATAGATCAGTTACAGCATTCTAATAACGCTCTGCATTGTTAAAAACTATGATGTATGATCGAAGCTTAATTTATCTGTAATCATTAGGGTGACCACATTTCCGTTCTGCCATTCCGGGACTTGTGGTCACCCTAGTCCCGCGGCTGAGGCTTCCGCCTGCGCTGACCATCTTTCTGAGGCTGACACAGAGTACTATCAGCCTCAGAAAGATGGTCAGCGCGGACAGGAGCCTCAGCCGAGGGTCTCACTTGCAGCACCAGCATACCTGCTCCATCCCAGCTGTCTCACATGCACCAGTCCAGCCAGCCAATGAAATGTATTTGCTATATGGTCTTCATTGGCTGGCTCAGCCAGCCAATGAGGACCATATAGCAAATACATTTCATTGGCTGGCTGGACTTTTGCGTGTTGCTCCATTCCAGGACTCTTTGTTGTCCTGGTGGGGGGTGACCTGGGACGCGGGACACAGACCCCCAATATGGAACAGTCCCGGGCATTCCGGGATATGTGGTCACCCTAGTAATCATTACTAGGCCTTTAAGGTTGAACCACAAAAAAACTGCCTCTATTTTTTCCTCAGCTCATTTATTTATACATATGTTGTGACCCAATTCTTATCTGAACCTTGGCTAAGTCTACTTCACTTTCAACAATGCCAGTTGATTGTGGATCGTAATTAAAATGTTGCTGCATTTCTTTCAATAAAAACAGAAGTGCCAAAATCTGAGTGGAATTACAGCTACCTGCAATGGTTGTGCAGTATCAGTGTGTACCATAAACTTGTAGCAGCACTATCACATTATTGGTGGAGAGTTTCAGCATGCTGCTTCTGTCTGCAGTAATCACAGCACTTGATGTCGATATATTAGGACAGTGATTCACAACACATGTGGGGCTTGTTTATTTTTTGTTTTGCTAATGCTGCAAAAGCATAGCCTGTGTAAAATGGGCAATGAGCTCAATGAGAATCTGTTGATTAAAACAAGTGATAACACTTATCAATGCAATGTAATCTAAGCCTTCATCCATTCTGCTACAGTAAAATTTTTAAGAAACACTGGTTTATAGAAATATTACAGTCTTCTAGATGTTGCAACCACAATACAAAGGACAGATTTGCCAGAAAGATGTAAACCACCAACACCAAATTAAAATGCAGAAATAGGAATTCTGAGAATGAGAATACTAATGAGCCAATATACATTTCAGGCATCACGTCAAGCTGAAGCCAAAGAAAAATGAGGCATGAAGGTTCTCATGGATAAAATTAAGTCCGCTTCATCTGATTTAAAAGTCAGGCACTCACGTCAGATTCTTTTGTATGGGCTCCAGCAAGTCTGATATTTCCGACTCATTTCAGCAATATAATATAGATAATTAACTTCATTTTGCTGTGACAGTGTGCTGTAAAGTGAAGAAGAACAAGCCACATGGAAAATGTGTATTTCTCAGTGTCGTGCTTCCCAGTGGACGTTCTCTGCAGTGCTTTTTCTTCTAATCGTTCAAAAATTCAGGTTGTAATTGTTTAAAAATCAATAAGCTCTTCCTGAAATTATGACTAAAAATAATAATTGACTTGAATGGAAATGAAAAGACTAAAACCCAATATAATCACATCTGAATTCATCCTCTGAGATGGACATAATCGCCATATTCTGGGAAACTTAAGTTCATATATTTTGTAAGGAAACTAGAGCAAAAGGGAAAAAAAAAATCAGCTCGGGCCGATGTACTGAGAAAACTGGAGTAATTCTTGGACAAACCAACTCACCTCCTATTGATCCAGAATTTTTTTTTTAACCCCTTAAATACATTAGATACATCTCTAGCCTTTAAGAGGTTAACCCTTTGAGTGCCAGAGGGGTATGCAACGCATTGCTTTGCAATGCGTTGCATACCCCTCAGGCACTCAAAGGGTTAAACTCGCGATATAAATCCATGATAACACAGGGAACTTTAACCCCTTAGTGACAGACCGCGTGCGCACGCGGCCGTCACTTAACGTCCAGGTAACTTTTTTTTTTCCACCATTTGATTCCGGAGTTCCCAAACGGCGTGCAGCCGCGCAGGGACCCGGATTTCCGGGGTGTACATGTAAGTCCTCTGTCACTAAGTGACATTTTCTCAGGAAGTACATGTACGTCCATTGTCTGGAAGGGGTTAAATAATCACTATAATTCACTTGTTTGCCCCAGAATTCCTTCAGTTCTTATGTCTACTTCACTGCGGGTCAAATGTAAAAACAGTGGAGCAGTTCAGGCAAAATCTAACTGCAACATGGGATCAAGCGAAATTCCCCCCAGCTGCCATTGATTTAAATAGGGTAGTGGTGTGCAGACGTTTCCATTACCTTCCTTCAGGTATATCCACAGAAAGGAGCTATGTTTTCCTCTTTCTGCAGGACTTCCTGATGGGAAGAAATGCAGGTAAAGCTTTCCTACGGAAGCTCTTAGAGCTTCCGCTCAACTTTCACTCTGCTTTCCAGCATTCCTCCACAACTTCCCTGTTACTGCTGCACAAAGACATACACGAATTTACATTGTGGTTAGAGCAAACGGGGCCTCGCCGCAGAAAGTCCCACATGAGGTCAAAGAATCTGTTTCCAGTGGTGGAAAGTTATACGTACAAAATGGGTATGGACCACATATCCACTCACCCATTGTAACAATATTTGCCAGCTTTTGGTTATATTTGTTAATGTTTTAATAAACCACCCTCATAACTTAAAGGTATAGTAATAGTTTGTTGGAACAAAGGCTAATATTGTAGATATTAAAAACAGAAATACAATAACATACCTCCCATCTCTCAAACCTTTATTGTTTGAGAGATCGGAGTATCTAAAGTTCCCCCCTCCCGTCCTTTTCAGAGACATCAGCACTCTATGTGACAGAAGCAGATTCTGGTCACTTGACCGGCCGACGGCTCTTTAGCAGAACCAAGATAGTGCTATGTAATGTATGAAATACTTAATTGGAACGGTCTACAAAGTGTGCCTGGTTTGCAAGCACACTTTGTAGACCATTCCAATGAAGTATTTCATTCTACGTATCGCTATCTCGGCTCTGCTAAAGAGCCGTTGGCCGGTCAAATTACCAGAATCTGCTTCTGTCCCATAGAGCACTGATGTCTCTGAAGGGGGCGGGAGGGGGGAACTTTAGATGCTTCGATCTCTCAAACAATAAAGGTTTGAGAGACGGGAGGTACGTTATTGTATTTCTATTTTTAATAGCTACAATATTAGCCTTTGTTAAAACAAACTACTGCTATCCCTATTACTTCTTAAATAAGTAATTTATTTTTGGTCTGGTAGTGACCTTTATCAAGACAAAAACCATGCAAAGCAAAGCCAGAATATATACCTCACTGCCCATCTATATGCTCAATGTGACCAGCATGAAGAACATGAAAAAGTGACAGATGTGGCTCTATACTTATGTACAGACCTAGTGCAAACAGAACCAATAAGTAATGACTAATAACTAATTAATTTAAGTTTATATTAAAATAATTTATACAAATACAGAACTACCTTCAATTTCTTATTGGTTCTGTTCACAGATGTGATTCTAGTATAGGCTAGTGCTTACTTGCTCATTAGTATCTATTCAAAAGAGGTGAAAGGAGATATTAATCACGACAAACACTAGGGGGGGCAGTCTGTTTAAATGTTATAGATTCTGTTGGGGGCACAGAGGCCGCAGCTGAAGAAGGAAACTTGCAATTGGCCCACTTCTTTCTAGACACAAAAGCAAGGTGCAACATCTGACAGAAAGGGATGAATGGAACAGCAAGGAGTCAGGAGCACAGTTTGTTTAGCTAGAAGGAGCTTCTGACGTTCATTTACTGACAACAGTCTGTATGCACATAACTGTGTGTGTTCATGAGGGCAAATTGAAATTCTCTTGCTCTTTCCTGCAGTCTCTTGTTACTCACTGACAATTTGAATAGCTATAAGTTGTGAATAAAACAACTGCCAGGAGTGTGAGTACCTTATTTACTGAATAGGAAAAACCCTATAACATAGAGATTTTCATTACAGAAGCCGTAAACTTTTTTAAAATTTAGTGCAAGGTGGTGAAAACACAAAGCGATCCTAGTAAAGAAACCAGAAATAGAATGGAGTCAGTTTTAATATTGTCAGATAATAAAATACTTCTTGATGCATTGGGAGCCCACAATGATATCCAGTGTTTTCTTGAAGGCTGATCTTTGAAGTGAGAAGCAAGCCATTAAAGGAGGTTAATGGGACCAAGCAGTTGCGCTGAGGGTGAAGAATTGGTTTACCCTTTTCTCTAATAGAGCTGCATATGTGCGGACAACTGGTATAAAAGCCTATATCTCACCGATAAAACAGATGGTGTTTCGTATATAGCTAGTTTGACACAGTAACACTGATCTTTGTGTGTTTATAATTTATGACACTAATCAATGTGTACCCTCTTTTTGAATCATTTTTAACTCTAATTTACATACATGAATTGTTTTTACTGAGGAACATACCACAAATATTTCATGCTCTGCAGTAAAGTGTTTCCTCAGACCAGCAGGAGACCAGTTATTAGTATAGACATTCTTGATATACATTGATTGCATTGTCGCAGTTTACATCAAGCTGTAATGTGTACCTTCCATCTAGGCAGCGATCAAAGGAGACTTTGTAATCCACAGATGTTTCAGGACAGCTCATGAAACAAATATATTTTGGTTAATACTGAAGCAGTGAAGCTTACTAGAGTACATTTATATTTAGCATTAATCCCTTGAAGGCCAGGGGTGTGTGCAATGCATTGTTTTTCAAAGCTTTGGGCAGCACTCTGGTCCTCAAGGCAGTGAAGTACTTAGGTTTTCTGGTGGCCTTGGGATAATGTGCCCCCCCCCACACACACACACACACACACATACATCTGTGCTACACACTCTTTTTATTCAGCCCCTTTCACAGGCCACACCCCTTCCCTTAAAGAAACATATACATGATATCAAAAGCAAATAATTAACATTCAAGCATTAAAAGAGATTGGGTGATTTCTTCTATGAAGAAAGACCATTTGGGTATGTTCACTTTGAAAAAAGAGTGCTTATAAGAAATCTATATGCTCTGTGCCTGTCGCAAATGTATTTTTTTTTTTATATTTTTTATTGAAGACAGCAGAGGGTGAAATAAACCATATACATTATTGTTAGTCGCAAATGTTTAAAATATTACATTCCCTTAGAATTTTTTTTTAAATATTCAATTTCCTTTAGAAAAGGTCCATAAGTGGCAAAGCTTGCCCAGTCTGCTGCACTAGGCCTAAACCCATCATTGTTTCAAGGGGTTGATGGAACGCACAATGCAAAGCCATCTGTGCCGTAAAAATTAGCATTTATTTAAATGGTGCTTTTAAAAAGTGAAATTGACTTTTCTATTCTGTAGGAGGAAATGCAGGTGATAACTGTGGAAAGTAAAGCCGTGTGAAACCTTAATGTGCTGCTTTGTACCCTTCATACACTGTGTTCATATACATATCTTCATACAGGCAAACACCATGCCATCGTACATACACACAGAGGAGCTTGTCTCCCCATATACTTTCTTCCATTGCTTAGAAAAGATACATGTAAATGGTGTTCCCGTAGGAGGAAGAGTATCTTGTTTTATATTTAGGCTGACCATATGTACCATTTTAAAAGGGACAGTACCCTTTTTTTCATATTTGCAGACTGTCCCTTCTTTTTAATATAAATGCCAATTTTGTCCTGTTTTTTTTTAATATAACATATAGATTTTTAAATTTTTTGTAAAAAAAAAAACTGAACGCGACTTGTTTATTTCTCATAACATAAAGTAAATTGGAACTTCTTTTCTTCACACTAGTGGTTTTACTGTACACATTGATTACCATAGAGTCTTATGGCTCGAGTGACTCATAACTGTCTAAGACTCATAAGTCTATGGTAAATTACCATAGAGTCTCTTAGACAGTGATATGACGATGAGTCATAAGACTCTATGGTAATCAATGCATACAGTAAACACAGTAAAACCACTAGTGTGAGTGATGAAGAGAGGAAGTTCCGATTTATTTCAGGGGCAGGCTTTTTGGCCAGAGAGAGAACACTGCTAGTAAGAGATGGAGCAAATGCGTTCTCGCTGCTTGCAGCTTACTACAATCGGACTTGGAGTGACTGAGTCCCTCTGTTCATCTGTCCCACACCCCGCCCTGTTTTTGTCTCAAAGAAATATGGTCAGCCTATTTATATTACACTTCTTACTGTGGCAGAACATTCTGTGCAGTCGATACACAATGAATCCAACACAAGGGAGATCTTAAATGGTAGTAATTTTTCACACTAAAAGCAGCTCCAATTAATCTTCATAGTATTTGTGCCATGGAGAGTGTTACTTCAATACTGTCAGAGATGTAGTTCAAGATGTAACTCCACTCACATCAGAGCAGCAAGACTGTCTAGATGGATCACAGAGAGGAACAATCTTCAGTGAGCATAAGGAAAAACCTGTGAAGGGGGGCAAGGTCTTCCTTATGCTCACAGTAAGAAGATTTTCCCTTGCTGCGAGCTGTCTGGTCTCAAGACCAGATTCCACATCTGAGGGGAGGTGGCTTACACTAGGTAAAAGGGGTGGGAGGGGGATATTTTATCATTCAGTTACTCTTGAAATACAGCTCTGACAGTATTGAAATAACACTCTCCATGGCCCAAATACTATGAAGATTAATTGGAGCCTCTTTTATTTTGAAACATTACTTTCCCTTTGAGTGAGCTGTGACGACATGCTATAGAGACCACTTTTGTATACAAGAATTTTAAAAGCCATATTTAAATCAGTGCAGATTTGAAGAGTTATTATTTGTGCCCATGATACAGTTGGTTTCTCACAGCATTGCTCCACTTTCTTTGTACATATTTGTGTTGTTTAAAAAATGTGTTTTATAATTGTGTTCAATCAGTGTTAAAAGGTGGAATTGATAGGTAAACAAATTATGTTGAAGTTTTATTACATTCAATATCATCGTGGTCTTGGATGGGTAACATTTTTAAACCCTAATCACTTTAAATGTTTGTGTTATGATCACATGACGTTCATTTAAATTGCTAATGAACTGAAAATGTTTGAGCGGTAAATGATTTAATTGCCAAGATGCTGGTTCTCCAGTGTCATTAAGAGCAGTGGCTGGGCAGCACAGATGGGAACGCAGCTTATCCTGAGTGAAAGGTCCCTAGTGTTGTAGAAATATCATGTGCTGTTGTAAGAGAAATTCCATGAGGAGATGCACTAAGCTTTGCTAAAACTCAAGTGAGAAGCAGCTTTGCAGTGCTGTGTTACTAGAGGGAGTTACTTTATGGAAGCTACTTTATGTATGTTAGAGAAAACACTTTTATGTGTTTAAGAAAAAAATAGATAAATAATGTTCACATGTTTTTTGACTCCGTAATCCTGCCACGCAGGCATATTACTGCATTTGCGGAAAACGTATTGGTAGAAAGATGGCGACATGTTCCATGGACAGTTGTGTAGCAAATGTCTCATCCAATGTACTGTATTGCCAATGTTTACTAATCGACAAAATTAGCATGTGGCTGTTTTTGCAGTCCGCATATTGAAACTACTGGATAGAGGTTTCTTATGCATCAAAAAAAGTTAATAATTTCTACTTGCAGATCATGGATACACTTAACACTTGCAAGCTCAGTATAATGACAAAAACGGAGCTTGCTATTACAATAGACGTGATTCACATCAATACGAAGGAAAGCGTGAATATGCTCCCTGGGAGAGCTGGGTGGGAGGAGAATTTGAGAACTGGGAAGTCCTGCACTACTGTGCCAACGTTACCTTGTACCACAGAATGTGGAAGTGTCTACGTGAAGTCTAATTTTGAGAGCAAATATCTCATAAAGTATGTGCTTACAGAAAAAAAAACTGCAATCTACAAACCATTTTACTAATCATAGGAGACATGGTGTATTAAAGGGATAGTAATACTTAATAATTACTAACCCCTATATTAAAGTCATATTAAAAAGAAATGTATGTAACCTTTATGGTTTGAGAGATAATCACTCCTAAAGTTGCCCTCTCCCTCCACCTTCCCCGAAGTCAGCGTTCTAGCTGACTGCAGGGAAGCCTGTCGTCCGACCGTCAGGCGGCTCTGCAGCACAGCCAAGATCACGTTAATAAAAAAGGAATCTTTCACTGAAATGGTCTTCTGTGTATGCTTGGTTTGCAAGCAAACGTAGAAAACCGTTTTAGTGAAAGATATATATTTTTTTTTTATTAACTATTAACACGATCTCGGCTCTGCTGCAGAGCCACCTAATGATCGTAAGACCGGATTTTCTTTCAGTTAGCTACAACGCTGACTTCGGGGAAGGGGGCGGGAGAGGGCAACTTTAGGAGTGATGTATCTCTCAAACCATAAAGGTTTGAGAGATGACACTGGGGGTAATACATTTCTTTTTAATATGACTTTAATAAAGGGATTAGTAATTATTAAATATTACTATCCCTTTAAAGGTTAAAGTTCCGCTTTAAAGGGCTAGGTAGGCATGTGCACTCTGCCTTCATCTGATTCAAGATATTGTCTATTGAACAAAGGCACAAAGGTACAGCATTCATAGGGGCCAATAGAATTTTCTGGTCATAGTAACATAAGCATGGTGGCGTTATTAGGAGTTGTTCGTTTTCCTTTAATGAGATAATTGGTATGGTTTTTCACAGAATTCCTCCACTTGACTTTTGAATATAAGGTCCCTAGTGGTCTCACATTTCCATAACGGTTCCATTACAGAATCTGATTACCCAATTACTTGGATATTCTCGGTTTGCCTAATTCATGAGCCACAATCCCATCATGATGTTGCTAATGAAAATGCAGGAGTTCAAAGGATTAACAATTCAAACAAACTGAATCCCCATAAAGTAAGGCTGCTAACTATTCATTGAAGTCATTTGCTCCTTGAAATTCTTCATGTTAATTAAACTGACAGGACTTTGGATGGCATCAGTCTTGGAGTAGCTGCCACACAATCCAAAATATATAACATTGCCCAGAGCAGCACTGATGGAAATTTAAAGTCACATGATGGAATAGTCTATGCTTTTTTTCCTTTATGGATAAATGTAATACATAAATAAGCAAAGTCTATTTCTTTAACACCTTCTGTGCTAGAGAGATCTTTAACACATTTGTAGCATCCATCACCAAAAACAAATTTGGTGATTTTAAAGAGCTGTTCAAAATCACTGACATGTTGTATTAGCATATTTTTTTACTTTGACTACTATTTTTGAGTTGAGATTTATAGATTATGCTAATTAAGATATGCAATGCAGGAACTTTCTATCTTAGCCCTACGTTTCCTCCACCATTCACTGACCCATAATCCTTTCAGTGCTAGGTTTGCTGGGCCTCTTAAAGGGTTAAGTGACAATGAATAAGAAATGTGATGTAGACCTAAGACAGGAAGTGCCTGCATGGCATGCCTTCATTAGCATAATCTATACCATTAAAAAAAATCTAAATCTATTTAAAAATCACCAAAGTTGTTTTTAGGTAATAGAGACACTTTTAATAAGTAAATCTAATATTAGTTGGAATAACTAATTTGAGAGTGCTTTGTGTGTTGTTTCACAAATTCTTGAGCATCTGTCCCCAAAAAAGTCTACAATGCACGTACAATAATGTGCAAAAGTTTTAGGCAGGTGTGGAAAAAATGCTGTAAAGTAATAATGCTTTCAAAAATAGACATGTTAATAGTTTATTTTTATCAAATAAATGCATAGTGAGTGAACAGAAGGAAAATCAAATCACTATTTTGTGTGACCACCCTTTGCCTTCAAAACAGCATCAATTCTTCTGGGTATATTTGCACACAGTTTTTTAAGGAACTCGGCAGATATGTTGTTCCATTCATCTTGGAGAGCTAACCACAGATCTTCTGTGGATTTAGGAAACCTCCGTTGCTTCTCTCGCTTCATGTAGTCCCAGACAGACTCAATGATGTTGAGATCAGGGCACTGTGGGGGCCATACCATCACGTCCAAGACTCCTTGTTCTTCTTTAGGCTGATGATAGTTCTTAATGCCTTTAGCTGTATGTTTAGGGTCATTGTCATGCTGCAGAATAAATTTAGGGCCAGTCAGATGCCTCCCTGATGGTATTGCATGATGGAGAACTATCTGCCTGTACTACTCAGCATCGAGGATACCATTCATTTTTAACAAATCTCCAACTCCATTTGCAGCCACAAACGTTCAAGGAACCTCCAGCATGCTTCACAGTTGCCTGCAGACACTCATAGTTGTACTGATCTCCAGCCCTTTGTGAACAAACTGCCTTCTGCTACAGCCAAATATTTAAAATTTTGACTCATCAGTCCAGAGCACCTGCGCCCATATTCAGTTCTTGTGTTTCTGTGCATAGTTGAGTCGCTTGGCTTTGTTTTCACATCAGAGGTATGGCTTTTTTTGACCACAAGTCTTCTATGAAGACCACTTCTGACCAGACTTCTCCAGACAGATGGGTGTACCAGGGTCCCACTGTTTTCTGCCAATTCTGAGCTGATGGCACTGTTGGACATCTTCCTGTTGTGAAGGGAAGTAAGCATGATGTGTCTTTCATCTGCTGCACTAAGTTTCCTTTGCTGACCACTGCATCTATGGTCCTCAACATTGCCTGTTTCTTTGTATTTCTTCAAAGAGCTTGGACAACACATTGGAAACCCCTGTCTGCTTTGAAATGTCGCCTGAGAGAGACCTTGCTGATGCAGTATAACTACGGTGTGTACTGTTACTGTGCTCAGTCTTGCCATGGAGTCTGACTTTTGACGTTAAACGGTCTTTAGCAGCCTCACCTTGTTAGCTGAGTTTGGTTGTTCCTCACCCAGTTTTATTCCCCCTACACAGCTGATTGTGTTTCAGGTAGGGTGACCACATGTCCCGGAGTCACCCCCCACCGGGACAGTACAGAGTCCAAGAATGAAGCAAAGCCTGTACCACCCACAGAGCTGATGGTTTCTTCCACTCAGCCCCTATTCTGCCAGTCCTGTGACAAAACTGACAGCAGCAATAAATTAAGCTTAATAATTTCCACTCCGCTGCTGCGCTGCTCTGGTGGTTCACTCAATGTCAGAATGACACTCAGAGCCTGCCTGCAGAAACACGCACCACCGACAGCCAATTAAACATGAGAGTATTTGCACAATAGTCCTCATTGGCTGGGTGGTGCGTATGAGACAGCGGGCATACCTCCCAAGTGTCCCTCTTTTAGACCCAAATCCCTCTGTCCCTCTTTTCAGGAGATCAGATTGCATGGTGTGTGTATATAAGTGTATCATACTGCTCTACAGCAATAAAACTCACATTAATGTTTGTTCAAATTTCAGTATATGTATTTATAAATTAGTCTGTGTAAATAAAATACTTTTGGTCTTGTTATAAGTCATTTATTACATTACACAAGGAGGTGTCAATAGGTCATGAAATAGCCTGAAAATTATCGGGAATGCCCCGCTCACCAGCCACGCCCCCAGCAACACCCTCTAAAACACAAGTGTCCGTCTTTGGAAATTTGAAATGTTGGGAGATATGAGCGGGGGATGGCATCGGTAATTCACCGATGCAAGTCTGCGATGCCTGGATACCATAATGCGAACGAGAAATGAATCTGTGTCACAGGAGGCAGTCTGCGTGTGGGCACAAGTGAAACAACACCTCTCCAAACTCCATGGTGAATGAGTGACTAAGTTCCGCTCCTGTTCTGAGTATGTCTTCAAGGTCAGAATAAATATCTATCTCAAACTGTATCAAAGGCAAAGCCACAGCCAGTGTGTAGAGATAACCCTTTGAGTACCAGTGCCAGAGGGATATGCAATGCATTGCTTGACAATCTATTACATACCCCTCTGGAACTCATGGTTAAAAAAAAATAACTAACAGTAAAATGAATCAACCTTCCTTCAAAAACAGAAATGAATTAAATTAACCCTTTTCTGATACAAAACAGGGATCAGGATGCGCAACACAATTTGAGAAGCAGAAGTGTTGTATTTGTGGCACCCAATTCAGTGTGAGAACTGTAGCATCCAAAGGGTTAACTTTGCACTAGAAAGGTTTTGAATGAATTAAATAAATCCCATCAGAATGTGATGGTCTGGTTTTGCTTCATTGGACCTATGTATTAAAGCAAAAGTGAAGAAATTCAGAAGCAAAACAACTACACTATTTATTCAGCCGCTTGGATACTATAGAGGTCTTTGCTCTGTGTTGAATACCTCTCTACCATGCTATCATTAAAAATCCAACTTTACTCAAATGAAATATTTCTTTATTACATACTAGTTGAAGAGCCCATGTACACAGGCTACAGTGCCACCCAGCAACAGCGCGGTGCAGTCGTGCACAGTAGAGACTGCCCGCTCCGTGGCTGATATGTAGTGGGGAGCTCCGAATTCAGATCGTAGTCCTCTCTGCGCACTGGTCTATGGTCTGAATTCAGAGTGCCCTGCTCCGTATCAGCTGCGGCACGGGCAGTTTGTACTACGCATGAATGCAACGCACGCAGCCATCTTTACTGTGCATGACATCTTCTGACAAACTTAATGAAGTATTATATAGGATGAAGCAGAGTTTTTTGCTTCAGAATTGCTCCACATTTGTCTTTGCACATAAGTCCCAATATGTTGTGTCCACTGAGGGTCACATGATGATGCCATGTTTCCCTACCCGCTCAGCCATACTAGCACCAAGAAGTACTTTGCCACTATCTTGTCAACAGTGTCCCTGAATGGCAGAAAGGAAATGTGGTCACCCTAGTTTCAAGCTACATATTAAGGGACAGTAATACTAAAAATGTAAAAAAAAAATGTAGTGTTTATCCCCCTGAGTAAAATAAGGGAACTCCCACTGCTGAAAGGTGTTTCATTGAAAAGTTATTACAGCTCAAACTAGAACTTTTTAGGTGCAATATCACAGTGGCCTGAAATTGTACAGTGGTGCTGTTGATACACCATCCTATGGAAATTTATGGCCAGCTGACCAGAGCTGTCCATAGGATGGTGTAGCAACAGCGCCACTGTACAATTTCAGGCCACTGTGATACTGCACCTAAAAAATTCAAGTTTGAGGTGTAATAACTTTTGAAGCAAACACCTTTTAGCAGTGAGAATACCCTTGTTTTGCTCAGGGAGATAATCACTACAACATATTTTATTTTTACTATCCTGTTAAATTGATGATCATTAGCACCTGTTTGATTTGATTTAGATTTTTCTTCTGTTTGCTCACTATGCATTTTGTTAATTGATAAATATAAACTATTAACATTTCTATTTTTGAAAGCATCCTTACTTTACAACATTTTTTCAAACCTGCCTAAAACCTTTGCACATACTGTATAGCAGTAAAAAATACATGAATAAAAATGTGGCATATACTGTGCAGTGGAGCTTCTGCTGTATCTAAAGATGTCTCTGCACTGGCCTTTGTTGGTGTCAGCTGAGATTTTATGATATACTGAGTTATTCAAATCCCAACCTGCTTGGCCCTTGCTATGTAGACCAAAATGAGGTCCAGTATCCAGAACAGTGACTGACAGCACATTTTCCTAAGAGTTTCTACTGCTGCTTACACTGATGAGGGCCTGATAAATTGGACAGCAAGATTCTTTATAAGTATTGTGTCTGTATAATGCTTGATAAAGTGACAAATAATATAATGAAGAGAATTATATACAGTAGTAGAACCGAGGGAAGTGGTTAACCCTTAAGGACCAGGGGTTTTGTACATGCAAGGACCAGAGTTATTTTATTCGCTGAGCCGGCACGTGAGCAATCACATGTACCGGCTTGCCGAGGGAAAGGCTAAAACTAACTGGTCTCCTCTTGGAGCAGTTTGTTTCAGTCCCTTGGCATGATCACAGCATGTCTTAAGGTGCTCTGTGCTAATTTAATTCATAACGTTCCAGATCCTTCTAAACTTGTGACGTTAGTGGGTTAAGGACTCAGTGTTCAAAAGAAAACTGTACTAATTATTGTCGAGCAAACCAGGTGCTCCATAGGGAACAAATACATATTCCAATGACGATAAATATGGCTTTTAACCCTTTCAGTGCCAGAGTGGAGCTCAACACATTGCAAAGCAATTAATTGTGCACCCCTCTGGCACTAAAAGAGTTAATTGCTTTTAGCAGTGCACTGGAGAACTCTCTAGCATGCAATGGTTTTAAAGTTTCCTTTATATATGTGGGCATTTGGGGAATACTTGTTCTTGGTGGTTCAGCTGGCTTACTCCAGTTTTCTTTTGTCTGTAAGGCCTTAATGCAAGGGTGTCCAAGCCGGCCCTCAGGGCCTTACACAGGCCAGGATTTAAGGATATCGCTGATTAAACATGGAGTAATTCGGTGGCTAATTCATTTGGATTAACCTATCTGTGCTTAGGAAGGGATAGGGATGTCTCTAACTCTTGGAGAGAGATTCACTAAGGCATGATGAATATGTAATAAAGCGGAGATGACGTCTTCAGTGATACTGCTTCTCCGGATGCTGTATTAATCTATAGAGGCAATGCACTACAGTTTCTCCATTTTAGGAGATCTTAGTGCATATAACATAGGAACTGGAGAAGTGATATCACTGGAGAAGTCATCTCTGCTTTATCACCTCTTTATCACACCTTAGTACTTAATCCCCCTGGTCTGTGTACAGCCCTTACAGACAGGCTTGGACACCCTGCATTAGTGGAATGTACAAAGAGCGGGTACATTTACATGACCAACAAGAATTTGATTTTTTTTTGTTTGTTAGTTAAGCTGAAGAATTGAAATGTGTAGCAGTTGCATATGTGTACTATGAGGCACGGAGTGATGGTAATAGGATGGATGTCTGGGAAGATATCCAAACTGCATCTCTTGAGCAGAAAAGCTGGGAAACTATTCTTAGCCTGATCACATCTGGTAAATTTCTGTGTAAGAGAGTTTCATGTTCTTTCTAAAGAAGGGCTTAGATGGAGCCTGAAATGTCCTAGCTCTGCCTGGATTCACCAAAAGATCTCTGTGCTCTTGCGCTATTACCCTGGATATGGGAAATGTTGATTCCTGGGAAACAAGGTCTTGCTGTAGTAATTGGTATGTATGTTTGTTGTAATCAGAACAGGTATACACATTTTTTTTGCTTATTATTACCCTTTGCGTACTAGTGAGGGTAAGCAATGCGTTTACTCATTTCCCTGGTACGCAAATGTTTAACCCTTTGAGTGCCAGAGGGGTACACAACGCATTGCAGAGCAATGCGTTGCGTACCCCTCTGGTACTCAAGAGTTAACATGTACATTTGGAGGTTGTAAGTAAAATTGAATTTAGGATCCATGGGCCATGAAAAATTCACAAATCCCCTTGGATTCAAATGGGGTGTTTAAAACTTTGAATCGTAGAGAGGTCACCAATGCATTGCTAAACTACTGCGCTCACATCAACAGGAATTGTCATCCCCCATAGCGCGGTTGATTTGCCCCAGAATTGCAGGTCCTTTTTTTTTCTCTTTAAAGAGGATGTGTCACCTTACTACAAGTTTGCCTTAATATCTTTCTTTTACCTACTCTAACAATGCTCTGTTGTTGTGGGGGTTTTTTTTGTTTTTTTTTAAACGCTATAGAAATGGAGTTTGACAGCTTACTTTTTCTCCATGACATCTCCTCCTCATTCTGATTGCCACCACGCGTTGTTAGAGTAGACAAAAGAAAGATATTAATGCAAACGTGTATTAAGATGATATATCCCCTTTACGCTTGATGAATAAGGCCTAATGCCATTTATTTACATGCTAATTTCAACAATATATGCCTAGTATATTCAATTAATTATAGGGAGAAAAATCATTATTACCATCATGCAATTTTGCATGTCAGATTTTCTTTCTTTGTTTTCTTTTTGTAGAATAAAGTTTTTTATATGTGGTTGATCTGTAATGTGGCTTATTCTTGTTTTTGGTTTTGCCAATAAGGGCTGCTGCGTCCACACATTTTAGCTTGCACTGGAGCTTCTGAGGGAGCAAGTTGTAAAGGGGTATTTTTTGTCTGAGGCGTTTGAATGGTTTATTATATGTTCATATAGTTAAAATGTTCTCTCCTGCCAGGCTCCTGCTCCAAACATTTTTTGGTATTCCATAATGCACACATTGGTAATTCTTAAAAAGCTCTTTAAATACCACAGAAGTATCCAACATATTGAATTACTCCACTTTTGTTGCGTGTCAAGTGGCTTTTATTTGTAGTCTTTTGTTAGATTATAAAATCACCTCCAATATTTAAATTTAAAAACAAATTTGCTGAAAAAGAGCGTCTTTGAAACATCACGTTTAGCAAATTAACCTTGGGCACTCAAAGGGTCACCAGATTTCCATTTTAAGGCAGATGCTTATGAAAAGCACAGAGCACAGTTGCACTTGTTTTGTGCAGCCCTGCCGAATAAGCTTTTCTTAAAGGGATAGTAATGTTTCAAAATAAAAGCAGCTCCAATTAATCTTCATAGTATTTGGGCCATGGAGGGTGTTATTTCAGTACTGTCAGAGTTGTAGTTCAAGAGTAATTGAATGATCAAGTATCCCCCTCCCACCCCTTTTACTGATGTAACACAGCTCACCGCATAACAGAAAGGTGGTGTTCAGATGGCTTGCAGAGATGGACAATCTTCAATTAATATAAGAGAAAAACCTCTTAAGGGGGGCAGGGTTTTCATTGTTCTCACAGTAAGAAGATTGTCCCTTGCTGTGAGCTGTCTGGTCTGTGACCAGATTCCACATCTGAAGGGAGGTGGCTTACACTAGGTAAAAGGGGTGGGAGGGGGATCCTTTATCATTCAATTACTCTTGAACTACAACTCTGACAGTATTGAAATAGCACTGTCCATGGCCCATATACTATGAAGATTAATTGGAGGAAGTTTTATTTTGAAACATTACTATCCCTTTAAGTGTATGGCAAATTAAAGTGGTTACTTGTTTATGTCAAATATCCTAAATTGTATGGATTAAAAATGGATATAACTGAAAGAAATTTCTATCATGGAGATAATCCCAGTAACAACATTTCCACAGGTAACAGAATCTGTTCCCATGTTTGACTGAAACAAAAAGGTGTAAATTACTTGTTGAGATCCAACAATGCATAAATGGCTTGCTCTGCTGGATATTCTCCTTTCAGGAGCGTCACATTTAATGTTGTGTTTTTGTAGACATATACACATCAAACTGAACCCTCCCCTAAGGGCAGTGTACCTCTGAAATGCCAGCAGTATAAATACCCTCTGCACAAGAGTACCTGAACCCTAGATGTGCATTTCAGCTTTCTATTTGCCTACATCTGCAGCAGAGGAGGGCTGGCTACTTGTGGCCCAAGGGGCAAATACATTCAAGTGGCCCATTTCTTTTATCGTTCAAGCACACCCCTTTTTGTTAATTTTAAAATTGGCATTAATGTTGTGACGTAAGTCAAGTGATACCACAGAGCTTACAGTTGAAATGGGGCTACACTAGTGCTACTACAAAACTTACAATTTAAGTAAAGCTTACTATAGAGCTTACAAGGGAAATGGTTTATGCTACTAGTTTAGCTCCATTTCAATTGTAAGCTCTGTGGTATCACTAGTGTAGCTCCATTTACATAAACAATTGGAATATTTAGTGAGGTGCAGTGGCCTACCAGCTCAGACATATGACCAGCTCAGGGGGCAATTGCCCCCCTGCCCCCCAGGCCAGCCCTCCCCTGATCTGCAGCCCATACACAAGGCAGTCATGTTTAGAGAACAAGTAGTAGGCACCTTTTGGCTCTCCTGGTTTTGGTTATTAGTATTCTCTTCATTGATAACCAAGCATTGATTGGAGAGCTAAAGGTTTCCTGTCCTTGTGTTAAAGGATTCAAAACAAACTAAAAAGTATTCTCACTGACAATGAACAGCACTTATATTACATGTTCTAGGGCTGGGGTGGTCAATTAGTGGACCTCCAGCTCTTGGGGACTACAACTCCCAACATCCCCAACCAAAAACTGCTGATTGGAGATAATGGGAGTTGTAGACCACATTGGGTAGTCAACAATTCACACTCTGGTTCCATACTTGCCAGCATTTAAAAAAGCAATCCTTCTCTTCAGTTATGTGACAGTGTCAGACACCTACTGCAAGCCTAATAGAACAGACATAGATTGTGCCTTAAACAGAACGAAGTATTGCTATAACAAATTATATAGATGATCAACATAAACAAATGTAGGGAAGCTCATAGCCAATCATCCTTAAAAAAACAAAAAGCATGTAGTACACACAGAAGATGTATTTTTATTAAAAGCAGGGAAAAATCTGGGATGGCAGGATTTAGGGATCGGAAGTAAAACCAGGGTCTGTCCCTTGGAATCTGAGACAGTTGTCAGGTATGCTGTTCTACAGGATGGTCTTCACTCGAGGTCTTCAGGTTTAGCTCTCCTGTACCATTACAAAGGACATAGCCCCATATTTATAAAAGTAAACTAACTGCACTATAGGGAGACACACACAAAATTCCCATGCACTAAAATAGAGATTTTTAACCCTTAGAATGCAGTAGAGGTCTCCAATGCATTGGAGTCTTATCTAGCATCCAAGGGGTTAAAAGCCAAATATAATTTAACTGGAATTTGTATTGTACCCTGTGGTGCAGTTGGTTAACTCTAAATTAACTTGAGTTTAATTATATACATATGTGACATAGTTCCAAATGCTTATCTGTCTGACCTCTCCCTCCCCCCATCCCCCTTTGTCTGATACTCATACCTGGGAACTTCCAGTCGAGGGCTACCCGGAGGGGAGTCCTCTGTTCACCAGGGGGTGACAAAAATGACGCTAATCGCGTCAAAAAGGGGCGGGGCTTGCCGCGAGTGGGGGGGGGGCTTAACCCTTTGAGTGCCAGAGTGGTACGGAATGCATTGCAAAGCAATGCATTCCTTACTACTCTGGCACTCAGAGGGCTAGGGACTGAGTATCAGCAGGAGAAAAAGCGGATGTGGTAGAGTTTCAATAGAAACTCTCCACATCAGGAGGAATCAGCCTCTGCCCCGGAGACCCGGTAAAGTTCTGTCAGAACCGGAGTCTCCGGGGCAAATCCGGAGAGTTCCCAGGTATGCTGATACTAGACGCCTAAAGGTGACCATATGCAGGATGATTTTTGGTTTAAATCTACCTGATTGGCTGGTTATTGCCTTGCTAAAGCAGATTGGGCCAACCAAATTGGTGAATTTGGTTGGCTGGCCCAGTCTGAAAATTGTGGTCATCTGGCATTCAATCACTGTGTATGTCAACAGTCCAAACTACAGAGATCTTGCCTGTGTCCATGAGATCACAGCATCACCCCCACACAGACGGGAAAACAGGCAATCTGATTGCTGAGAGATTAGATAGATTGCCTGTGTGGGGGGAGGGGGTTATTGGTCAGTACCAATTGAAATCACCTTGTGTATGGGCACATTAAAACCATTATTTTTAAAGGGCACTAAACTTTCATGATACATTTTAAAAGAAAGTTAGAATAGATATACTATGGATTGTAGTCTATTCCAACCTTACAAAAGTCTCCTTAGACTCTCAATTGTATTTCACTTGCTGAGGGAGTTATATTTATATGAGACTTGCATTCTAAATATTTATTTTGAGCCATTTCAAATTGACATTGAGTGTGCAGTATTTCCATAATTGTATCTAAATATTTTGAACTGCCCATAGTTCACATTGTGAATGCAGTTATTATTTCAACAACTTTCACTGTTTACACATCTCTCTGGCCACAAGGGGTTAAATAGCAATAAATATCAAGAGGCTTTGTTTTTCAAAACCAAAGTTACCCGTTAAATCTGTTAAAGTAGGGTCTAAAAATAATACTTTTATTAATAACCAATTTAATCTAAAGGACAAAAATACATATCTTTAATGTCCACCTTAACTCTTAAAGGGATAGTAATGTCAGAAAAAAAGTATTAACTATATGGTAGATGCAATTAAAAGAGAGTACTTGCACATATTCTTATCTCTCAGACTGTTATGGTTTGAGAGATATAGGAAAATAAAGTTCTCTGGTCCCCCCCCTTTCTGCTTGACGAGCTGTATAGCAGTCAGAAGCAGATTCTGGTCGCTTGACCAGATGTGGCTGTTCAGCAGCGCCGATATAAACATATCTAAAGATAAATACTTAATTTGGAACGGTCTACAACGTGTGCCTGGCTTGCAAGCACACTTTGTAGACCGTTCCAATTAAGTATTCATTTCTAAATAGCGTGATTTCTGCTGTGCTGAAGAGCCTCTGTCTGGTCAAATGACTGGAATCTGCAGATGTCAGCTAGATGGCAGACTAGAGTAAAACAGCCAGGAAAAGGTAACTTTAGCAAGTTATATCTCTCAAACCATAAAGGTTTGAGAGATAAGACTTACATTGATATTAATCTTGTTTTAATGCCTACAATATTAAATCAACTTAAAATTAACTATTACTATCCCTTTAAAGAACTAGAGAGGTGTACAGTGCTTTGCAAAACAATGTGATGCATACCCTACTCTTCCCTAAAACATTAAACCTTTGAGTGCCAGAGGGTTACGCAACGCATTGCTTTGCAATGCATTGCATACTCTTCAGCCACTAAAAGGGTTAATAAACAAATAACCAAAGGAATAGTTGTTGAAGAACAAGGAAGAGATGCACTAAAGGCTGATGACGTGGAATATACAGATTCCATCTTGTCATATACAATAAGGTATCTTTGCCATCATATCCCTGTAAATACACAGCAAATACACCAACATCCCCATGCTTTCACCATGCCTTCACCAAGTTTACTATTTTTCAGTGTCTACTTCAGCTGTGGCTCACTTGCATATTGAAACACCATTAAAGGGATGGTAACACTTAATATATAATATGATACATATACTAGCAAATTGGACATGGCGTTGCCCATGTGTAAGCGGAGACATTGGTGAGGCATGTGTGAAAGAGTGGAGAGAGCATGTTGGGTAATGTGTTGTGTGATTTATCTATGTTTAAATCATCACAGAGATATATTATCAACATAGGGAGTGCAGGCAGGAGGCGTGGCAAACATTGGAGCAAAAGGGAGGAGAGAGGCTTCTGGTTAATGAACAAGGCTCCAGAGTCCGGCAATGGGGAGGAGAGGCAATTAGGAGAAGGGCAGTGTGAGTCGAACAGGCGAACAGAAACAGAATGAGGTAAAGGGGGAGTGTGAGTCGAATTGTGATACAGTGTGGTGAAGGGATGAGTGAGTCAAACAAAGACACAATGAGGCGAAGGAGAGTGTGAGTCGAACGGGTGAATGGAGACAATGATGTGAAGTGGGGACATAATATAATGGAGGGTAAAGTCCTTGAAGAGGAGGAGGCATTAGTGGAGTGAGTCAGAAGAGTGGACATGTGAAATGCCTAGCAAGGTCTGAGAGAACTTGACAGCAAAGAGGAGGGAGGAAGAGAGGGTGGCGAGGGAGAACAGAAGTGGGCAGAAGGGATAGTGGTAAAGGCAATGAGGAAAGCTGTGAGAGAGGGTGAAATGTGGAGAAGGTGATTGCATACAGCATGGTGGGCAGGATGAAGAGGAAGCGAAAGGGAGAGTGTTGAGATGAAAAGGGATTGACAGGCCAGTGAGTGTGGAGTTTTATTCAAAAGTTATTGCTGTTCAGACTCAACTTTTTTTTTTTTTTTTTTTTTGCAGTATTTAAGTGACCACAAATTTACAGTGGCACTGTTGCTACACCATCCTATGGTCTAACCAGAGCTGTCCATAGGATGGTGTAGCAACAGCTCCAGTTTAAAATTTCAAGCCATTGAGATACTGCACCTAAAAAAAAAAAAAAAAAAAAGTTTCACTTTTGGAGCAGTGCCCTTGTTTTACTCAAGAGTATAAACAATACAATTTATAAATGTATTTATATATGTTTACCTATTAAAGTGATGGTAATGTTTCACAAAAACAGCAGCCCTAATTAATCTATATAGTATTTGATCCATAGAGAGAGTGTTATTTCATTACTGTGAGCGTTGTAGTTCAATAGTAATTGAATGATAAAGTTTCCCCCTACCGCCCCTTTTACCTAGTGTAAACCCCCTCACCTCAGATATGGAATCCAGTCCATAGACCAGACAGCTCATATCAAGGGTCAAAATTCTTAGTGAGAACAATGAAATGCCCCCCATGACAGGTTGTTCAGCTTTTTCCCTTATCTTAGTTGAAGTGTCTTTAATGAGCCATTGTTGTATTCATGTGGAAGTGTTTGTATACGTTAATGTGGCTATTCCCCACATGCATAATCTCCAATAGTTGGTAATGCCGTTAGAGTTCACAGTCCCAAACTGGTCACCCCGAGATGGCAAAATTGTGATTTTCTCATAGCTTTCTATGAAGTCACAACAGTTTGTTGTCCCTACTAGAGAGTACACACAGCAGACGCTCTCCCTTAATTTTTAAGTGTCATAGGAATATGTAGTGCATTGGTCAGCATTCAGTCCAGCAGATTATGTGTGTATAATAATCTGTTAAGCAGGGCAGGGGTTTATGCATGTTATAATTATTTGAGTACCACAGGATTGTGTAATGCTTTGCAAAGGCTTTTCAGGGGGCTGGTTGGTGTTCTTGGTGCTGAAGGTGGAATATGTCCTCTCTGCTCCCCCAGGATTACACTAGTCTCGTATGCTCACGATTAAAGTCTGTTCCCCTTGCACAGAGGGGATATGGCGAAGTGTCTTATATTCGCCATGGAGACGTGATCTTCATACATCGCCAGCTACACTTCACCATTGTAACAAACCTTAGTACATCTCCCCCCCTGATATTTACTTATATGTTGTGATAATAACCTCTATATGGGTTAACTTGGTCTCCCAAGGCAGTGATACAACACTTAGAAACCATTTTTAACCCCTAATAAATGACAGAATTTAATAAACCAATAAGTGACAGAAAGCTCTCTGCAAACAAATCCACAAAGTTCAGTTTCAGGGATATACAAATGTAAAAGAAAAACAATTATATATTAACCCTTTGAGTGCCAGAGTGTTGTTCAAAGTGAAGGGTTAATAGGAAATACAGATGACCTGACTTCACTCATTCTGTGCTGGTATAAAATGTAAAGTCAAAATAAAGTTGCTATCCCTTTAAAGGACAGAAACTGGGAAGAAGAAAACATACCCTTCTGGGGTTTTGTGTAAAAGGTAAAACCTAAAGTATTTCTTTCAATTTCACAATTGACGCCTTACATTTTAAAAGCTTTGTCTGTTTTGAGAAGCTTACAATAGGTGGAGTTGCTCCTTTTAATTAGAATATTTTTCTACACTACCTATTAACTGTTCCATTAAAACCTCTTTGTTTCCTTTTATGTATCAAACAAAACAGACGTGTGTGGAACATAGTGAGAGAGAAAATCTTTGCTTCCACTCCTGGGTGTTCTTTCATGTGTTATAAACTGCAAAGTCAATCGGTATGCATGCTGCTATAATTAGTGACAAAGAGATGCAATGTTTTCTTTGATCAGGATTGTATCTCTTGATGAATGCCACCATCCCGTGTTCAAACTGAAACTCTTTATGTAATTTCTAAGGGAATAGAATGGTGTACAGGGCAGGAAATGCAGGACATCTAGGAGTCATGTAGGTGTCACAAATGTTATGATCAATATTTATAAAGCTGCTTACTATGTGAACACAATCCTATATAATAATTCACTAGGATGTTTGTCAGAAGCCGTCATGCTCAGTAGAGACTGCCCGAACGCACAGAATGCTGGGAGCACAGGAGCACAAAATGCTGGGAATTCTGTGCTGGGAGCATTCTGTGCTTTCGGCAGTCTCTACAGTGCAGGACTGCGTCATCGGCAGGACTCAGAGCAGGACCGGCCTCTTAACCCTTTGAGTGCCATAGGGGTACACAATCAAAGGGTTAACATCACCCAGACTTTGGCCCGTGTACACGGGCTTTTACACTAGTAGTTTTATAATCACCAACTTCAGTGATGTAAAAACGAAAGCCTTGATTACATGGACAATGTCATAGTGTTGAAGACACTGTACAGCTTAGTCAACTAACAGGCCAGAAGTTGCCTTTGTACTGCAGGTGGTTTAATAAAGCATAGAATCAATTAGTGATTGGAAACCATGCATACTGATCAGTGTATTTTCATGTGTGTTTAGGTAGAAGGGGTTACCATGTTAGCCGTAAAAAAAAGTAGGAGACTGGTAAAGTAAAATTGATACCTTTATTGGTTGATTAGCTTTAGGATGCAAGCTTTCAATACACCGGCATATTTTTCTAAATATGCCAGGTATCACGGTGCCTGTGATTTGCTGCCTTTTCCTGTCAGTTTTCCTGAATAGGCTCTCCATTGGCTGTCTGCTTTCAACCCGCCCAGTATTGCCTATTTAGACTGGGCTTGGGCACCCTTTGGTTGCCCTTTCATGGTGTCTCTTTGTCGCCTGCACTTGCATTGTGTTCCTGAGCTTCCTGGGCCGTTTACTATCTATGCTCTCCAGCGTTCGCCTGAGTTCCTGTCTGACAGCTTCCTTGGTTCCAGCTTCTGTTCCTGATCCAGTTGGGGTTGCTGTTCCTGCTGCCGTTTCTGCTCCGGTTGACTGCCATCGATGGTTCGGTTTCCTGTCCTGTACCGGCTGTGTTCCTGCTCCTGGATGCCTGCAGAGTGTCTCCTTCCTCCAGTCGCCATTGGCGACATTTTCATTCACCTAGTTTGTGTAACTCCAGTACGTGGGTACTGGTTCGCTCCATACTAACCGGCTGCTTGCTGCGTTCCTTACAGCACCGGTAGAGATTGTGTACTCCAGTATGCAGGTACTGGTTTGCTCCATGTTCACCGGTTGCTTGTTGCATTTCTTACAGCACCGGTAGAGATTGTGTAACTCCAATACGCGGGTACTGGTTCGCTCCATGCTAACCGGCTGCTTGCTGCGTTCCTTACAGCACCGGTAGAGATTGTGTACTCCAGTACGCGGGTACTGGTTTCCTCCATGTTCACCGGCTGCTTGCTGCGTTCCTTACAGCACCGGCAGAGATTGTGTAACTCCAGTACGCGGGTACTGGTTCGCTCCATGTTGACCGGCTGCTTGCTGCATTCCTTACAGCACCGGTAGAGATTGTGTAACTCCAGTACGCGGGTACTGGTTCGCTTCATGTTGACCGGCTGCTTGCTGCGTTCCTTACAGCACCGGTAGAGATTGTGTAACTCCAGTACGCGGGTACTGGTTCGCTCCATGTTGACCGGCTGCTTGCTGCGTTCCTTACAGCACCGGTAGAGATTGTGTAACTCCAGTACGCGGGTACTGGTTTGCTCCATTATTCGTTTGGTGTTCCCTACACCTTGATACTCAGTTGGCCTCTGTCTGCCCATCAAAGACGACTGGCTAGCTTCACCTTTATGCCAGTTGCCGAGGCCATCCCTGTCAGTGTTCCAGTACTTGCAGTCTCTAGGCTGCCTTGCCCAGTATATTGGTAAGGCCGGTAAAACCTATTCCATCTTGTGCCAGTCTAAGGTTGCCTTACCCGGTATTGGCAAGGCCGGTAGAGCCTCATTCCTCATTGTACCAGTCTCAAGGCTGCCTTGCTCAGTATATTGGCAAGGCCGGTAGAGCCTCCATCTCCTCAGTTGCTAGCCTTCCAGGCTGCCTTGCCCGGTATATTGGTAAGGCCGGTAGAACCTATTACATCTTGTGCCAATCTAAGGTTGCCTTACCCGGTATTGGCAAGGCCAGTAGAGCCTGTCTTACATTCTGTATGCCACTACTCACTATGACTATGTATTGAAGATATATGTTACATGTGTATGCTAACCCGCGAGGGTTCCCTTTAAACTTTTCAATAAAGTTGTGTTTTTATCTTAACTCTGTGTCTGAGAGTCATAACAAACCGTGACACCAGGTGAAGAGACCTAAGATTGTCTTGAAAGCTTGCATCCTAAAGCTTCTCAGTTAGCCAATAAACATATGACTTTTTCTGTACAAGTCACCTTGGGAGAGATGCACTAAGGCGTGATAAAGCAGAAAAGACTTCTCTGGTGATATCACTTCTCCAATTCCTATGTTATTATATGGAGCCAATGCACCAAGATCTCCAAAGTTGGGCTTTTAGCTATAGGACCCCTTACCCATAGAGTGCTATATACCATGTTGTGGAGGTGCGGTTACTGGCTAGAGTGTGGTAGATATTTGGTCATACACCTGCTTCACCTGTCCGGAGATATGCCGGCCCCATCTGTTAACGTACATGTGCCTTTTGGGATAGAGGTGTAGTATTTTATATGTTGCCCTTTGATCCTATTTTATTCTATTTATTTATTCTGATTTTGTAATTCTGTTTATATAACATCATTTTATTATTAAATTTATTACAGTTTGAGTATTTTACTTGATTATTAACCCCTCCATTACCATGAAGAGTTATTAGAGGAACTTTTTTAAGTAACACAGAGACTACCAGAGGTGTTTTTCTTTGGAGTCCTGAATGTAAGGGTGGAGGAGGGCAAAGGGTTGCTTTGAGTTTCATTGGGATAATGATTTGCACTTTTTCTTTTGAGAATATTGGATGTTAATCCAAAGCCTAAGGTGAAGCTGGAGTTCACTGTTAACAAGCATAAGAGGGCGACGAGATAAGATACGCAATTCACCTGGATCTTTGGTGGAAATTAAGGTCTACTGGAGACAAGATTCCTATATGCAAGTGTATATACTTTTACCTATACAAGTCGGAATTCCATACTGATTGTTGTTCTCTTGTTCTCTCTGATTATAGCCCTATATATGAGATGGAATCCTAGAAGTTGATTTTCTCTACAAGCAACCATCTATAGAACTGTCAATACTGGACATTTTTCCTCCTTTTTTTTTTTGTTCTGGTGTATATATTGGAGCACCAGGGTAATATGTTTTATTTCCATAGAATAACATAGGAATTGGAGAAGTGAGATCACTGGAGAAGTCTTCTCCACTTTTTCATCTCTTTATCACACCTTAGTGCATAACCACTCGTGTTTTTAAGCACCTAACAATACCTTATCTACCAGGACTATCTAACCCAACCCTTGTTTCTCATCCTGTTTTATAATTTCAAGCTTTAATGAACTTTTAATTAGTGAAAAAACTGTTTTATGTTTGATTTATTATTATGTTTAATTAATTACTGGACTGGACTGGACTGAAGTTGGACAGACTTTCATCAGAATTTAGCCAAACTTACTTACTAAGGTTATCAAGATTTTAGACTTTTTGTAAACAACATAATGCAGTATAGAGTTCATTGCTGCCATCTGCTGTTTCACTGCTTGTTATTGATCATTAACAGTTCATGGCTATACCCTTTTTTATGAATTTACTGAAACCATGCAGTAGTATATGACTTAATGAATACCAATTCTAGAAAAATGTAATTATATATAAAAGCTGGGCCTGGGCACTCCAAAAATGTCAACGTTAATAGAAATGCCTTGGTGCTGCATAATGAAGCACACACAACATACAGGTTGTGTGTTTAACAACCTAAATCGGTGAGCACTCAAAAGGACATCAAAAGAAACAGAAAAAAAAAAATTAATGCATGTAGACTATGTTTCATCCCCCATGACTACATGCAATAAATCATTTTTTTTCTATTTCTTTTGATAAGTCCTTTTGAGTGCTCATAACTTAAGGTTGTTAAAGGGATAGTAATGTTTCAAAATAAAAGCAGCTCCAATTAATCTTCATAGTATTTGAGCCATGGAGAGAGTTATTTCAATACTGCCCAAGTTGTAGTTCAAGAGTAATTGAATTATAAAGTATCCCACCCCACCCCCTTTTACTGATGTAATACTGCTCCCCTCAGAACAGAAAGGTGGTGTCCAGATGGCTTGCAGAGAGGGACAATCTTCAGTTAGCAAAAGGGAAAAACCTGTTAAGTGGGCAGGGTTTTCCTTATGATCACAGTAAGAAGACTGTCCCTTGCTGTGAGCTGTCTGGTCCCAGGACCAGATTCCATATCTGAGTGGAGGTGGCTTACAGTAGGTAAAAGGGGCAGGAGGGGGATACTTTTTCATTCAGTTACACTTGAGCTACAGCTCTGACAGTATTGAAATAACACTTTCCATGGCTCAAATACTATGACGATTAATTGGAGCTACTTTTACTTTGAAACATTACTATCCCTCTGAACATACAACCTGTATCTCTTATTTATATAAATATTATATATACATAAAGGAATGTGTGTAAATATGTGTTTGTTCACGTAACAAAGTATCCATCAAGGATATGTAACAGCTGTCAGTGTTTTTGTCTGGAATAGTGGACTAAGGTCTGTATATAATCAGCTTTGGTAGTCTACACTTTCAGTTCCAGAGTCTCCATGTGTATGTGCTGTTTGTTCTATGTTGATGTCTTTTAACATGGGAATACATTAAGTTACAATGAATAAAGGAATGTTGTTATAGTATACTGCTATATGCCAGTGTTTTCTTTTCCATTTGTGTATGTATATATGTGCTCTATATCCTTATATTTTTGATGCTAGTGTGTGTATACCCATATAGTATTAGGTTTATCTTGCCTGGGTGCATTGCAAATAACATATACAATGTGCTAATGATCAATCACTCACACGTCTGAATGATAAATATCAAATGGTACACAATGTTGCCCATTTCATTGGGCACACCATGCACATCAGGGACCCAGCTAACCTCTGCATCTCTGCAGAGATTGTCATAGGAGTGGGCGGGTAGTATAGCTCCCCCACCCACTCCTGGGAAAATCACCACATCTGATTTGCATGTGGCCAATCTCCACCCCTCTACAGCCCTGGGGCAGACAGTGTACCAGAAAATCCATATAGATATATAGAGAGATATATAGATATAATTTAAAAATCAAAGATCAGCACGCTCATAGGACTTGTCAGTATAAATAGTTTATTCAAACAATGCTATGGCAGCTTTTTGTTTCTCACTTGAGACCTTTTTCAAGGTCCCAACTGAGGACCAACACATTGATCCATCACAGCACTGTTTGAATAAACTAATTATATTGACAAGTCTAGCGAGTGCGCCGATCTTTGGGATTAGTATACACTGCAGTTACTGGAGCACCCAGACAGATTTGAATCAATAAATCAATAACTGTGAGTGCTATGATAAAGTTTCATACAAATATATGTGATCATGTGGAAGAGCGAGGCAGAGAACACTGACAAAGGTAATGTGCACTTTATGTTTGCCTTTGTCATTGGCTCCACCGGCACATGTGATCGCAGTATTAGCCATCACGTGTTTGGAGCCACCAGGGAGAGGTTGAAACTGACTGCTCCAGTCATGGAACAGTCAGTTACACCAGGGCTTAAAATGTGAAGTCCTTTGCTACTAGCCAGACCTGAAAAGTTACTCGCCACTGCAAGCCATAACATACCCACCAGGGCAGAATTTCTACTTGCCAGGGCAAGTGGAAATTTTGAGCCCTGAGTTACACCCTCCCCGGCATGATCACAGCAGGCCCTGAGGCTTGTTGTGATCATTTTACCATGACGTGCCAGGACCATCATTGGTCCTTAAATGACCAAATTCTGTGTCATTGGCCCTTAAGGGGTTTCGTGCCTACAGAGAGAGGACCCCAAATTCTTCCTACTAAAGTGTTAAGATTGAAGCCTCCAGTGGGAGGAGTTTTGTGTCCTGGAGTTTTGTGTCCTGGAGTTTTGTGTCCTGGAGTTTGTTGAGCTGGAGATGATGGGAGTTATAATCTTTATTGGCTGGAGGGCCTGAGCTTGTCCAGACTTGAGGACATCTACTGCTAATTAAAGGGGATTTGTCAGCTCTATTAAAGTTTGCCTCTATATAATATAGCATGAACATGAAATCTGTGTGTGGGTTTTTTTTTCTTTTTTTTTATTTAATGCAGGCTATGGCAAAATGTACCTTCTTTAAAAATGAGCCAGTAACGTCACTTCAGGGCAGGCTGCGGATCAACTCTACTCCTCAGCCTGTCAATCTCTGTCTCTTCCCCTCCCCAAGTAGCACCTCTTACCAACCTCTAGTGATGATGGAGGCTTCCCCTGTGTGAGCTGGAGTGATCTCATTGGCAAGAGACCACTCCAGCTCACATGGAGAAATCCTCAGTCATCACTTGAGGTTGGAACGAGGCGCTACTTGGGGAGGGGAAGAGACAAAGATTGACAGGGTGAGGGGCAGAGTTGACCCGCAGCCTGCCCTGAAGTGACGTAACTGGCTCATTTTTTAAAAAGGTACATTTCGCAATATCCTGCATTAAAAAACAAAAAAACCCTAATCTGCGGGAGTTTTTTTTAACGTTGTAGGAAGATTACATAGAGGCAAACTTTTATAGAGGTAATAGTTCCCCTTTAAAGATTCATTTTGGAAAACCAATTCATTCAGTACTGATATGTAGTGTCCATTAGCATTTTCTGCCCTGATTATAATTATTAGGAAGTGTTTATTTAACAAAAATATGTAAACATTAGTATCTAGCCATAGACACTTGGGGTGGGGATAGAAAACTGAATTTTACCGTATATTTATCTATTAATGTAAGTTTTATAGTCTTGAACTGTAGGGACTGGTGTAATTAGCACCTTAGTTGCTTGAGATGTCTCTAGCATCCAATGGCTCCATAAAACTAAAAATACTAATGTACTGCTTAACCCCATATTAACTGTGTAACTGCCTTTCAAGTCAGCGACCAGCTTAAAAGGTGATGAAATATGTTGTGAAACTACATTAGAGGCCATCAATATCTCTGTATCCAGAGGGACCAAATAGACAGAAATACTGATGTGATGGCCCGTTAAACAGTAATGTATTCCTGATCCGCGCTCTGTACACAGTAATCCCTTGCCCCTTCCAGCCTTTTTCTATCGATTTTTGTCATCTGGTGTCACAGTTGTACTGATGGGCTTTTTTTTTCCCCATCAACATTTCAGGATACATTAAAGATTTTACTTCAAGATAACAACCTTTATTGTCTAAGATACTGTATCGGGATTCAGCAATAAAAGAATCTATTTCCTGGCCCTTCTCCATTTTTCTTTCCTTCTATCTTATATTATTTCTCTGTGATGTATTTTGTAGCTTTTTTTCTTAAATCTGTCTCCCTCAGTCCGCATATAAAGATTCTGTCCATTTTTCTACAATTTCTTTTGCATGCTTTTTTTTTTTTTTTTTTACTGAAGACGAGTTCATTTTGGGTCTGATTCATCAAGGTAAAGAGATGAATTACTGAAGTATACCAACTTCCTCATAGGGCTGAAAGAAAAATCAGCAATTCCCATTTAATTAAATGGGCTTTTAACCCTTTGAGTGCCAGAGGGTCAAAGAGTTAAACCCTTCAATGCTGAAGAGGTCTTCAGTGTATTATTCTGCAATGCACTGGAGATCTCACTAGCATTTAAAGGCTCCGTGTATGGTGCTGTTGGTTTGTGCCAGAATTGCACCTTTTTATCCTGATTAATAAGAATCTCAGATTCTATAATCGTAACTGAGTAGCTTTAGGTATAATTGATAAAATTATCTGCTTCAGAACACAATCATCTCTCTTTTTTTACTTTATACATTTTTTCTCCCACTGTTACTCATATTACATTTACTGAAGGACAGATTATCTATACTTTTTAGCACAATAGTATGGAATTTCTTTCTTCTGCATTCAGAAGAGGAGCTGCTTCTTGTACTGAAAAAAATATATTCAGTGTAGAAAAATGCCATGTAAACCTTACAGGCATTACGCGTTTTGTGGTACCATGGCCACTTCCTCAGAATCCTCATGTCTCAACTGTTTCCACTGTTAGGAGATACTCCTACATGCTTACCCTAAATGGTAATGTGCTTAAATGTGCTTCCGCATCCTCTTGCCTCCTTAGTTTACCAAGCGGACCCAATTAATATAAGTATATTGCTGTCCAGCACTGTGCCAAATTATACATAGATTTTTACAACTTGTGCATCCTTCTTTTTTTTTTTTTTGTTTCCCGAAATCATGCCTTTAATTCGCTTCTGCACACAGTATGCATATTTCAGATATTACCAGCATTAGTTAAGATACATTTTTACCGGCATCAACGACCTAGGATTCTTTACCAATAACACTTGGTACGTAACAATGATGCAGTAAGACATATAAAATATATTTTGAATCTCTTCAGTTAATTCTTTTTCAAGCATTCTGAAAAAATCTCTGTACCAGATTTAACCTTTTTATTTATGAGAAACTTCAGTCAATTGCAGGCAATTCTAAAATATTTTACTAAATTACAAGCCTATTTTGAGAAATTGCTACTGTCTCTATGATGTACAGCACTTCCTCTAATTTCTCTTTTACTTGCTACTCTTCATTCTAAAGACTTGACCTTTTATTCTAGCATTCCTCTTACTTGAAGTTATGAATAGGAATGTGGATCATTGGTTCAGCAACAATTTCATCTTGTTTATGGCAGCTATGTATCCCACTCTCATGTAACCTTGAATAAAGCATTAGAGAATTATAGTAAATGGTTACAGCATTTTATTTACATCATGCATATCTTCTGAAATTCTTTATAATATAATTACACATAAACTAGAACATTGGCAACGGTGCAGAGCTTATTACAAAGTATAAGAAATCAACAAACCTTAATTTATATTGAGACCTTATGATATCTTTAAATAAATAACCCAATGCGTGATTAATATTCATGGTATTAAAGCACAAAATATGTGTTTTAATATTGAATAAAGTTATAATTTCCCTTTAAGAAGTGTTTTCATGATTTGATATTCAGCAGTAAATCCATTGAGTAATGGAAGCCTCTGAAGGACATAGGGGAACACTTGATAAAGATAAAATATAAATGTATACATTTGCATAAAATATAGTCACTTTAGTATATTTTGTTTTAAATCTTTACTGGACGGATATAGCAATCATTTTTCTGTTCAATCTGCATATTATCCTTGGAAATTCCTATTAAAGGAGCAGTAAACTTTTTTATGAAAAAATATATATTGTAGGGATTTTCCTATTGAGTAAAATAAGGTTACTCCCACTGCCGAGAGATTTATATTTCCAGAATTATTACAGTTTAAACCCATGTTTTTTTACATTAGCAGTGCCCTCTAGTGGTCAAATTCTAATTAGATTTATGTTAGATTCTAATGGAGAGGAAAGTCAGAAAAGTCAAAGATATACAGTTCTCCATAGAATGTGATAGAAACTGCTTGTCACTTCCTGTCAGTTAGAACGATCAGGAAGTAAACACAGTAAATTCACTTCCTGATTATTTAAACTAGTATACATTTTGAATAAAACATCTGACAGCGATGGGAGTGACCTTGTTTTATTCAGCAGGAAATGCTCTATTAAATATGTGTTTTCATAAAAAAAAGTTTACTGCTCCTTTAAGTTGATGGAAGCTGCATTTCACCTTTTGTTATCAGAGAACCTCTAACTCAAAGCTAGGCATAAAAACTCAGGCTAGCATCCAGAATCAAAGTATCCAATCACCATGATATCTATATAAATTTAAACTTCTTAATCAATTAGTAAAATATGTTTTCTACATGCATTAGAAAGTTATAGAAACCTGCACATTTCAGAGAACTTTTCTCACCACTGTATATACTATGTGATATATGCACAAGCAAAAATAGGAATAATTGTGGGAAAGGTCAACTGCACCATAAGGTACAAATAGAAAATCCCCAAATTCCTAATTATATATATTCGACTTTCAGATCTATGAAAGCTACAGAGGTCTACACCTCTTTGTTTCCGAATACGTTGAAGGCCTCTTTAGCATTCGAGTGATTAAAAGTCCCATTTAAATCAATGACAGTCTATCCACTTCCCTGTAGTGTAGTTAGTTCCCCTCAGAATGTCTCCTCTTTACTCTATATGTATCAAGCCATCATATTTCCATCTGTTTGTCCTCTCTATGGATTCTAATATATCGGGGATAAAGTGTTGCAGTTCTGGCATAGGCAATACTTTAGGTATTATGGTAGTTTTGTACCAGATGTGCAGGAATAAATCAGATGGCTAGACCAAAACTGTTTTAATGAAACATATACCTCTGTATTTACACTTCAAGTTGCTGGTAGAGTTATAGTTTTTCTTTTCTCCTTCAGCCCAGTTTGATGGGCCTGACAAAACAGGCATGTCACCACCCAAAGAGGACAAACTCAGACACACGCATAGACATTCATCTGGAAACCTGAAAACAAGCAAGCATCCAAGTGTAGAACACAACTCAGTGGGAGAAAGGATAGATCCTACTTTACCATTAGAAAGCCAATTGTAAGTATGATTCATTTTGTTTTGGTGCACACATTTAAGCAATGAAAGGGAAGGGAATAAGACTTTCTAGACGAACTGGAGCAATTCTCGAACAAACCATGTCCCGTTAAAATATAAAACAGGCATTTAAATCAATGGGTATTTGTATTTCTACTTGCTGCAGTTCTTCTTACAATATCAGCCTCCAGGGGTCCGTAGGATGTTTCTCTTTCCTTCATTCTTAGTTCATTAAAAAAATTAGATTATTCAGTCTATAAAGACCCAGAGACAGGTTGATGCACCCTGTATGTTAACAGTAGAAATAGCCTATATTTTTCCTGGGTTCTATAACCACAGATTTTTTTAAGCACTTTTAACCCTTTGAGTGCCAGAGGGGTACAGAACGCATTGCAAAGCAATGTATTCCGTACCCCTCTGGCACTCAAAGGGTTAAGACTGTATTCATTGGTGAAGTATTGAACATTTAAAAAAAAAAAAAAAAGAAGTATATGGAAAACAAACAGGAGACGATCAATTATCATTCAAAAACAGAATATCGAATACAGTACGAAAGTCTTAAATTTATAAAGATTAAAAAAGTGTTAAATCTTATAGGGTGTTGTCCCTGGATTTCCATTCAATATTTCATGCAGTCCATGATCAAATGTGAAAAATCTAATAATGAGAAAAATGCAGATTTTTTTATTAGTTTTTGTAGGCCACAAAGCGTATTGAAACCTGCTGTCTCCCTAAACATCCATATGTGAAAACATACAGGTTATCGGACCTATTTGCAGCCTGGTGCTGTAACATAGAGGTGGATGTTGTAAGAGGGAAAAAAAAAAAAGAAAAACAGAACAGTTGACATTTCTATGAAAAAAATACTTGACACAAAAAAATGAGTATTTTTTATATTTTGTTTTTCATAAACGTTTACATCTCTTTTAGACTCATAAAAATCATGTATCTTAGTTATGGTCTACATAATTATTCAGGGATTTAATAAATCAAATCAAATGGTTTTACTCTTACAAGCTTCATGTTTACCCCCCCCCCCCCAGTGCCCAGCATCACATTATGTTAGAGACACCTCTAGCATTCAAGGAGTTAAACTAACCTATGTATTCCATTTCTTGGATATTGCATTAAAGTGACTGTCAGCCTTCTTTTATACTTTTTATATTATGCAGTCTCCTAATATGTATTTTTTTTTTTAAACTTCTCTGTCCCTGACAGGAAAGCCACTGAATTTCTGTTTTCACAGAGCTTCAGAGAGCTTTCTGTCATGGACTTTGAAAGCAGAGATAATGACACAATGTAACGCTATCCCTATGGCTGAAAAGTATACTTCCACTAAAGTATAGATTGTCTCACAATTCTTCCTTTCATAGTTTCTGTCAGAAATCACTCTATAAACAGAAATTAATTTAGGTCACTGTCAAGGACATAAAAGTACTAAGAGAAAAAAGGAAAAGAAAAAAAAATATAGCCAGTTTTATGCTATTAGGCCAGTGGTTCCCAACCCATACCCTCAGGGCCCACTAACAGGCCAGGATTTTAAGATTTTCTTGCTAGCATACAGGTGAGTTACTTAGAGGCTAAGTGAATTTGATTAATTCACATGCGCTCTTCGAAGGAAAGCCTCAAATCCTGGCCTGTTAGTGGGTCATGAGGCTATGGGTTGGGAACCACTGTATTATGCACTTACTGAATAACTGAAGTAAAAAAAAAAAAAAGTTCACTGTCACTTTAAGAAGACAATTCACTGTCAACTTTAGTATTTACAAACCAATCAAAACAATTTATCAATGAGTTATCCTTCTCCAGGGAAGAGTGCATTAGCTCCAAATCCTATTCTTGTCAGAAATAAATACCTAAATAAAATGCTGGTTAGAAAACCTGATATGAAGTGAAAAAGATTGTAATCTTCCACATCAGTAAGCAACTCAATTTGTCATTTGAATGCATGTGGAGATGAGTAAGCTTTCAAGGGCACCATGATCCCCTGCAAATGAGACATACCGTCTTTATCGGTTTTCCTCCAGCTGGTACCATGGTGCAATCAGTCGCACAGACGCCGAGGGCCTCCTGAGGTTGTGTAAAGAAGCAAGTTACCTGGTGCGAAACAGCGAAACCAGCAAGATTGACTTTTCCCTATCACTGAAGTAGGTGTCTTATTTTTTTGTAAAACAAACCAAAGTTTCAGAAGGGAATAGATTGTTAGGGAGTCATGAATTATTTAACACTAGTTGAAAAGCCCGTGTACACGGACCACAGTGCCAGGCAGCAACGGCCCCAGTGCAGTCATGCACAGTAGAGACTGCCCGCTCCGCAGCTGATAACAGAGCAGGGTGCTCTGAATTCAGACCGTAATCCTCTAGAGAAGACTATGGTCTGAATTCGGAACACCGCGCTTCTATGCGCAGAGAGGACTACGGTCTGAATTCGTTATGCCCCGCTCTGTTATCAGCCACAGCACGGTCAGTCTGTACTGCAGCCATCTGTAGTGCACATGACAGCTTCTGACATACATACATTAGCGAATTATTATATAGGATTGGCGCTTTGTATCAGATTATCAGTACCTGTGGACTTTCATTACTTGTTATTGAATTGGTGCCTGTTGTCTAAAGCATGTATGAGAATATCACAGTGTGCCATGCAGGGAACAGTCTCTTGCAAAAAAATGGTAAAAGGGATCATTGCTAATTTATTATTTATATTCATAAACTAAACCTGCTTTTAGATTTTTTTTTGCTGTCTTGATTTTTTCATATATGCATAAATATCTTACACACGCACCTTTTACTGGTGGTAGGGTTTGGCTTCTGGATTTTTCATTTCTCTATATAATATATAATAATATAGTATGTAATACTGATGCCATAGAAAATAGATACTCTTCATATACTGAACAATGAGCTTCTTTAGAACTTGGAGAATCAACAGTGATTAGCTCTTTGAGTGCAAAATATGCTGTACATTAATGAAACAGGGAAACTATTAACTTGACTTCAGACAAGAACCAATTCTCCCATCTATTATGCCAGTTTCACTGTCTAGTTTACTCAGACCTGTTTTATTCCTAGAATAGCCCTTCGTGTATCCCAGGAGTTCTTACCTAAACAGTTTTAGTCTCAATCTCTTCTGCTGAGAAACTATTCCATATATCTGTAACGTATTCCTCATATTATTTTTTTTTCTTATTTTTCACCCACGTATTTTAGGGCATGTCTTTGTCTTCTAATTTTCCTTTTATTCAGAAAAATAGATCTCACCTGAACTTTCTTCAGTCATTTCACCACTCCCTCTGCTAGTCTCAAAGCTATTCATATTAAGGGTCTAAAGTCTTGATTATTTTGTTCTCTAGCCCATGCACCATTTTAGTTGCCATTATTTGAATATTGTCCAATTTATCGATGTCCTTATGGTGGTATGTGCTCCATAACTGTACACAATATACTCTAAAATCAAACTAGTGATCTGCAAAGTGACATTAGGATCTCTTCTACTGTGAAAGCCTCTTCCAAACCTTGCATTCTGCTGCCGTTGCTGCTATGGCATGGTTTATACATAATTTATACATACACAAGCATATTTTATATCATATCTCTCTCTCACTATACATATATACAGTGAACCAAGTACTGAACCCTGAGATACTCCACTGTTACCTATCCTTCAACCAGTTTTCTATCCAATTGCAAAGGTTATCCCCTAGCCCCAATTTCCTTATTTGATACCCCAGCCTCCTGTGTTACATGGTTACAGGTGGTATGGCACCAGCCAGTGGAACTCTGGTGGATATGCTGGACTTCCAGTACTCAACAAATCCTTATTAGCCATCAGTATAGAAAACATGGGGCCTTATCTCTGTCTTCCATGGAATAGTGCTTGGGGGATTTTCCATCCAAATGTTATCCAGGCCTTGTACTATGAAAATCTCCTGTATTTATATTTCTGTATTATGCAATTTTCACTTTCTTCCTCCATGAAATAAATCAACTTGGCAGAAGTGTGTGATCTGAGGCTTTACTTTCTGTCATGATAGAGAGAGATCACATATACTTTTACTCTTTCAGATATGCCTGACCTCACAGAGCTAGCCTGAAACTAGCAATACTGATATTTGACTCTGCCTACTCAGAAGATAGAAAATAACTGAAGAATGCCCACAGCATAACACTTTCAATACTGGCAACAGCTAACTTAAAGGGATAGTAATACTTAAAATGTAAAAAAAAATGCTGTAGGGTTTATCCCCGTGAGTAAAACAAGGGTACTCCCACTGCTGAAAGGTGGTTTATTCAAAAGTTATTACAGCTCAAAGTTGAATTTTTTTAGGTGCAATATCACAGTGGCCTGATATTGTACAGTGGTGCTGTTGCTACACCATCCTATGGAGATTTATGGTTCTGGGACCAGAGCTGTCCATAGGATGGTGTAGCAACAGCACCACTGTACAATTTCAGGCCACTGTGATATGGCACCTAAAAAAATCAACTTTGAGCTGTAATAACTTTTGAATAAAACATCTTTCAGTAGTGGGAGTACACTTGTTTTACTCAGGGGGATAAACCCTACAACATATATATATATATATATATATATATATTTTTTTTTTTTTACATTTTAAGTATTACTATACCTTTAAACAGCATTAATGACCATACAAAGGAATAGAGTAAATATAAAAGATAGTGATTTGTGTATCAGTTTCAAATTAGGAATTTCCTGGAGCTAAAAAGAAGTGTTTTATAGGAGCAGTAAACTTTTTTTTATGAAAAAAATATATATTGTAGGGACTTTCCTACTGAGTAAAATAAGGGTACTCCCACTGCAGAGAGATTTATATTTCTAGAGTTATTACAGTTTAAACCCATGTTTTTTTTTACACTAGCAGTGCCCTCTAGTGGTCAAATTCTAATTAGATTTCCTGTTAGATTCTAATGCAGAGGAAAGTCAGAAATGTCAGAGACATATAGTTCTCTATAGAATGTGACAGAAACTGCCTGTCACTTCCTGTCAGTTAGAACTATCAGGAAGTAAACACAGTAAATTCACTTCCTGATTATTTGAACTGATATAAATTTTGAATAAAACACCTGACAGTGATGGGAGTGACCTTGTTTTATTCAGCAGGAAATGCTCTATTAAATATGTGTTTTCATAAAAAAAAGTTTACTGTTCCTTTAAGTAAAGTGGAGAGGGCTTATTGATTTCATGTGAATAGCTCTAAATGCGCCCTGAAACGACTCTTTTACTGCGCATCACAATTGTAAGTCTGTTCGGCTTTCCAAATGTGTTTTGTTTCTGTTAATCCCTTTAAATGTTTTGCCTCTATGAGCAAGTCTGACACAAACATTTGTTTTCATCATTGTTCATAAATCGTTTAACTCATTGCAAAGTAATGTGAAATATGTTGGTGTTCCATAAATAAATATTAGATTAATGCAAAATACTTTTTATGATTTAAACTGTATCTTCACATATTTACTCCTGTATCCCAATTGTTTTTTTATTTGTTCCATATCTCTACCAATTCCCTCCATTTCCCAACATCCTGATGATAGTTACTTCTTTCCTTTAGTATAGTTCTACCACAAAAATGAAAGTGATTCTGATGCAATTGTCTCATCAAGCAGGTTAGAAGAAGATTTCATTTATTCGTTTCTCAACTCCAAATGGCTTCTTAGCAGCATGCTACACTTGGGCAGTTTAAATTACATCCATAAAGAAAAGGCAGTGATACAGCCGCTTAGGTGGAATAAATGGACAAGGTAGAACAGAGATAAAAGTGTTGTCCAGTACCTTAATGATGAGTCAATATAATATACTTGCATAGTGTCTTGTAGGTACATAAATATTTTTGAAAAGGATGCCCTAAGTTCAGGCCTCAAGGACACCATTTCTCTAGATACTTATTTAACCAGTACAGATTATCAATGGGAATTCGCTCTTAGGTATTAGGTTAACTTGAAATTAGGCCTGTTATTACAATTATGTACTAATCTTGGAAAAATCTGTTCTGGAATAAAATGCATAGGTTTTCATAGTTGTAAAGTTACAAATGCAGTTCTGTTTTTAAAGGGATAGTAATGTTTCAAAATAAAAGCAGCTCCAATTAATCTTCATAGTATTTGAGCCATAGAGAGTGCTATTTCAATACTGTCAGGTTGTAGTTCAAGAGTAATTGAATGATAAAGTATCCCTCTCCCGCCCCTTTTACCTAGTGTAAGCTACCTCCCCTCAAATGTGGAATCTAGTCTGAAGACCAGACAGCTCATAGCAAGGGACAATGTTCCTACTGTGAGAACAATGAAAACCCTGCCCTGTTGACAGGGTTTTTCCCTTATGCTAATTGAAGATTGTCCATCTCTGCAAGTCATCTGGACACCACCTTTCTGTTGAGGTGAGCAGTGTTACATCAGTAAAAGGAGAGGGAGGGGGATACTTTATCATTCAATTACCCTTGAACTACAACTCTGACAGTAGTGAAATAACACTCTCCACGGCCCAAATACTATGAAGATTAAGTGGAGCTGCTTTTATTTTGAAACACTACTGTCCCTTTAAGATATCTTCTAATGAACACCAGCGGAAGAATTATTAGCACATGTTTTTTTAATTGCTACTCCACTGATCTGCTTGTGCACACACATACATGTCCACATACACTTTAACCCCTTAGTGAACTTAACGCCCGCCGAACATTTTTTATTATTTTATTAAATAACTTCCGGGACGTACATGTACATCCTCTGTCCACCTGGGGCATCCGCTCGGGACGTACATGTACGTCCTTGAGCGGTAAGGGTATAAACAAGTCAACTGCCTGTGTGTCAATCTAGAAGTCACTCCATAAATCCACATCCATGTAGATTAAACAAACTCACAGGTCTTTTCAGGGCAAAAAAGGTGTATGTATGTATATATGGAAAAATACACATGCCCCATTCCACTTCCCCACATTTTGCATAAGAGTATAACACTTACCTCGATGTCTGGGTCCAGTTGTGTCCAAGATATCCTGGTCCTCCAGCATCTACCACAAAAAAAGAAAAAAAAATAAATAAACCTCTTACCCAGCTGCCATCATTGCCGCCTCTAACCGTAAAAATAAAAAAGCCCCCCCCCACACACACCTACAATCTTTTTAATGGCATTCTCTGAGCCAAACTGAGCAAAAAAATGAACCCAGATTGGCTTTTGTATGGTCGATCCCAGTTCAATTTTTCTCTAACGCTGCCATTGGTGGAATTATGCAGGGCAAGAAACCATAACCTTACATCCCAACCAGTCAACATCTAGCTGGAGGGGTAAAAAAATGCACATAACATCAACCCCTCTATTTGTGATTGGCTAGCTTTTAACTGGGATTGGCCATCTAAAAGCCAATAGCCTAAGCAGGACAATAGTTTTTTTTTTTCTTTTTGTGGAAGATGCTGATAGTGAACCTTGAACATAGAGTCAAGTGATACTTGTTGAATTTTTGGGGCAGGGGTATAGATTAGTGTCAGGTCTGGGCTGGGGTTATATTTTTGTGCTGGTAGTGTTTGGGGGTGGGGTACTAAGGGGCATACAATTTTTTTTTTGAGATTTGGAGGCATTGATATGGATGCTTTGGCCCCCATAGCAATTCATCTTTGGGTTACTAGTGTAGGGGTGCCTAGTTATGGATGTGTGTTTTCACTACTATTCTATTGTTCAGTTTGCTTTTAAGATGCTCTTCTCCTTTTTCTTTGGTAGGCAAATAATTTACAGCAGAAAATACATCCCCTCAATGTGTGTTAGTGGTCAACATATACAATAGAATCTCAGAAAAATGTGCTGTTTCATTGATTTCTATGCCTGCTAATCTAGTGGTCATAATGCATTTCAAAATGGTTGTAGTTTGTCACAGCACAGATAGTGACTTGCAACTACTTCCACAGTTGCTACTTTTCTGTTGGCCGTATCAGAATTGAGCACTAGGGCTGCACCTGCTTGAACAGAAAAGTGTATATAAAAATGACTGAAGCTCTATTTAGAAATACTAAAATCCAGGGCCTGTAAGTTGTCCCTGACAAATTTGAGCAACTCTGATTTAGAAAATGACCTAATGTTTCTTTGTCTGAAATCTATTCTCATCTTAAAATAGTTAATTAAACCGATTGGATGTATTGGAGTCAGCCCAGCCTATTAATTGTAATTTCCACTCATCTGTCTGCTTCTACTAGAAGTTTTTACATGTCATACCAATTAACACAAAGGATTCATTATATCTTCATATGGTGTATATATACTGAACATCAATACCTTTAGTCCTAAATTTCAAATATATTTTTATTCCAGTAAATTAACCCATTGAGTGCCAGGCAACTTGGGCCTTTTCCTGTACCCTGTAGGCCAGACACATTTTCAGGAGTTTTGCTATCTGTCTGTTTAGAATTGATTTCCGCTGGTAACCTTCTAGTTACATACGGAAAACTATATTTATAATTTTTTTCAGAAAGAATTTAGCTTCTACATGGTGCCTCATATGAAATAAATTTTGCATTGTGCAAAAGCTATGATGTCATAATTTCCAAAAAGGTAAAAAGTACTTATTTTGCTAAAATCACACACCATAAATCAAAAACATTTATCTTGACAGTGAAAGTTTCAGTTATTTGAAAAAAAAAAAGTCCCCCAAGTACAAAAATACCAAGTATGTATAGTTTTACCTAAGTTCGTAGCCTGCACAGAGTCCTAATTGCCAGGATCTAAAAATTATATTTTCAACTTTATGATATAGTATGCACATTCTAGCGCATATAATTTGTACTGCTGTATAATTGTATCTGTTCAAGTATTGTTTGTCATGTTGACAAACGCAGTTTTGTGATCTAAAAATTGTGTTAGAAACACTGAATGCAGAACGGGATTTTGTATGGTTGGTACTGTGGATGCAGTCATTTCATTAATGGACTTCATCGCATCTCAGGTGAGACACATCAATCTCCAGAAAACCATTTTGGCTTGGTGATTTTATATAGCTTTTGATATATATATATATATATATATATATATATATATATATATATATATATATACATAAAAATAAATTGAAATTACTTGTTCTTAAGAACTAGGATTGTGTTGGATTGTTATTTGTTTCAGTATTGTACTACAATAAGAATGCAAACATAGGAACAATTCAGGATGTCCTATGACGTCATTGGAACGTATATATAAACATGAACCTCACATGAAAAGATCAGATGAGCAAAAAGGCATACCATACTTTTACTGTAACTTTACTGAGTACTGTGAGCTTAAACACCTAACGTAATACATTAATTGCTAGGGTGGAGCCTACAGTAAGAAAAGAGATGTTTATAAGGAAGTTTAAAATGTGGGTGTGGATATGTGATTCTAAATGGTGATTAGATATAAAGGAAAACAAATGTCAACATGCCTCCAGTGTTTAACGGTTTAACAACTAAAACAAAGCAGCTAGCACCATGTATTTATGTGCTACAAGCTCTGGTGGGTAATTCTGAAATACCTCTGCTGTTTCCACAAATTAGGTCATCTTGTCTGCCACTAAGTCCAGAGATCGCAGTCTTTACAGTTGCTAATTAGAGTCTTTCAGGTAATACTATTGCTCTCAGGGTTTGTAAGTACACATCTATATGCTGCATATTGATTTGGGTTTTAATCATTAACCAGTTAAATGCCCTTTACATTTTCTGTGGGTTCTTAAAAAGTTAATACATTTTAAAATCTGCTTTCCATGACTTGGTGAGATTATTAGATCTTTAAACTATTGTACCAAAAAAGTAGTCCATGCGATGAAATCATGGAACAATAGCTTCTAGACTGTGTTTCTGTTCTTTTAGCACTGTGATGCTTTATATCCTTCATCGGTTTTCTTTTCTAGTAAGCCTTAAAGTATATTAGCTTTCAATAACCTTAGTTCAGTTGTATGTTATTATTTTCTACTTCACAGGAGAGATTTTAGGTACAGCCATAACACACTTTATATAGACCTGCCTAGCCTTGTCCTGCAATTAGATTACTGCTTCTTTCTGCAGTAGCTGATTGCTGCAGCTCTGCATAAAATACTAATCAACCTATAACATACCACCCAAGTGTCCCTCTTTTAGACCCAAATCCCTATGTCCCTCTTTCCCACCCTGGTGTCCCTCTTTTTAGGAGATCAAACTGTGTGGTGTGTATATAAGTGCATCATATTGCTCTACAGCAATAAAACTCACATTATTGTTTGTTTAAAGTCAGTATATGTGTTTATAAAATTAGCCTGTGTAAAAAAAAATTATATGATCTTGTTATAAGTCATTTATTAGGTTACACAAGGAGGTGTCACTAGGTCATGACACAGCCTAAAAATTCTCAGCAATGCCCCCAGCAACACCCCTAAAACACAAGTGTCCCTCTTTGGCAATTTGAAATGTTGGGAGGTATGCTATAATGTGCATTTTCCATTGGTCATATATGACACTGTATTTTAGATTATCTGGTCTTAGTGCTGGATTTTTATGGATATCATTTTTTTGAAGATTTTAACTAGACAATTTGAATTTGCTCTGTTAAAGGAGCAGTAAAAATATATATTGCAGGGATTTTCCTATTGAGTAAAAGAAGGGTACTCCTACTGCCGAGAGATTTATATTTCCATAATTATTACAGTTTAAACCCATGGTTTTTTTTTTACATTAGCAGTGCCATTTAGTGGTCAAATTCTAATTAGTTTTCCTGTTCAATTCTAATGGAGAGGAAAGTCAGAGACATACAGTTCTCCATAGAATGTGATAGAAAATGACAGTCATTTCCTGTCATTTAGATCTATCAGGAAGTAAAACACGGTAAATTCACTTCCTGAGTATTTGAACTGCTATAAATTTTGAATTAACCCCTTAGTGACGGCTGCGTGCAGACGCGGCCGTCACTTAACGTCCGTCTAACTTTTTTTTTTTTTTTTTTTTTTTTTAAGATGAATCCGGAGTCCCCAAACGGCGTGCAGCCACGCAGGGATCCGGATTTCCTGGACTTACATGTACGTCCTCTGTCGGAAAGGGGTTAAACATCTGACAGCGATGGGAGTAACCTTGTTTTATTCAGCAGGAAAAGATCTATAAAATGTGTTTTTATAAAAAAAAAGTTTACTGCTCCTTTAAAGACTATACATTCGAACAGCTCAATCCCCATTTGGCAGAGAGCAAATAGAATATATTGAGACTGATGTACTTAGAGGAATTGTGTAAACCAACTGTGTTATAGGGACAGGTACAAATTGCATAAATCTCCAGTGATTTCAGTGTGGCTTTTAACTCTTTGTATTCTAGAAAGCTTTATTTAACTGAATGGAAATTTTAAGGATGTTTATGTTCCCCATTATACACTTAATTCCTCCATAATTTCTACAGTTCTACTTAGTATATCAACCTAATCAGGAATAACTTGCATTATTTCCTTGTCATGTATAAACAAATCATAGTTATTTGATAAACGTGATCAGGTCTGTGAGGTGCCTGAAGTCAATGCACTGTAAGCTTCACTGCTTGCCATGGCCCCATTCATATGTCTCCCCACCTACCCATTGCTACCTGGCTCAGAAAAAAAAAAGTATGTAATACATAATAAACATACAAACCTATAATAAAACAACCATACTAGACTTAATCTCTTGGTTGCTGTAGATGTGTCCATTGCTAAATGATATGTTTGAGGCTTATTGGGTTTTAAAAATTGGCTAATACATGGAAATATAAACAGCTGCCTGGTACAGGGGTACTGGAATTGCACTGCCTGTGCCCACTACTGTTTGTGTTGTGTGTGGGCAGAACAACTGGTGCACCTCCTCACACTTGGGCACTCTAGGCAGCTGCCTGCTCTCTCTAATAGGCAATGTGTCCTCTTTTGTAAGTAAGTTGCTATATGTATTAACACGGCTAGTTAGACATGGGCCTGCTAGGTTTTTGCAGGGAGAAGAGAAAACATGTATATAAATTACTGCATAGTGTAAGGGGTGGAGAGAGGAGGTGATAAAATAAAAAATGGGGAGGGGAATCAGGAAGAAAAACAGTTAAGTAAATATAGGCCCATGCCTCCAATAACAAGTGTAGGTGTGGGTGTAAGGATCTATACAAAATGGGGTTGCCACATATAGTTTTAGTTTTCAAGGAACCGATTTCCAAACCCACCGCAGTAAAGCATAAGATACAAAGGGAGAATGTAGATGTAATAGGTATAATCCAAGGGATGGATAAAATGTTCTGTTAGAATGGAACAAACTAAAAGTCAAATGTTGAGCCGCTGGGTGGGCAGATTTAAAAACCAATGTCCATAATTAACAGACTGTACAATTGGATATAGTAGAAAACTATGGCAAAGATAGATATCACTAGCCATAGGTTAAAAATTAACATGGACAACTAAAATCAATGTGTAACCCTACAGTATTGAGAATGCAGAGAGGCAGGATACTAAGAAGGCTGTGAGGGATACAATCAAATCTACCTTCCTGTCAAAAAGGATGAGACCATGGTCGACTCAGTAGTAAAACATTATATACAGTGAAATAACCGCTGAAAGGATTGCAAGGTAACGCTAGGGAAGATGAGGAGAAAAGGGAGATTAAAAAAGTGGGGGGGAGATGAGAGAAAAGTGAAATGAGGAGGCAAGGAGATAGAGTGCATCAATCACAGAATAATATTACTGTAAAGTAAATTGAGCAGCAATAAAACATAATATTACCTATACGTCCCACACATTAAATAAACTTAACTTTTCCTGCACATAGAAAGAAAGCCCTACATGCCCTGTGGAAGGTGATAAAAAATAAAGTGATGGTGCAATTTAGACTATATTTCACATGAAAAGCCAGATGAGCGTGATGACTCAGAAGTAAAACTTTTCTGCTAAAAGCTGGAGCCAAATATATCCAGGCATAAGTCCAATTTTAGTTGTAATGAGAATTAACAGTCAGGATCCAAAATAAAAAAAAATGATGGTGTAATAATTCCCAAGCAGAGAATAATACTTAATGGTTGCCCACCAAAGTATAACTAGTAGCCATCCATTCAAGGCAGAATCTTTGTAAAAAGAGGAATAGTACTCTTTGATGTGACCATGGAGACCCCTCCTTACGTGGCATTAGTTTCAACCTGATAAGGGTCTCTTTGCCATCTTCAAGATAGTTATAGGTGCTAAATCTGAAAATACTTGCTATTCATGTCCTTTAAACTCCAATTTGGATACAGCCTGTGCAGCTTACAAAATGGCTTCTTTGGTGGAGTAATAATGTAATTTGAGGATAATATCCTTTGAGGGACTGCCTAACAGCCATTTCATCAAAGCTTTATGCACTCTATCCAGATTGAGAGCTTCAAATGGCAGCTCAGGGGCCAACTCTCAGATCAGTTCCATAAAGCTAGAATGCAAGTCTGAGATTGAGTTGGATAGGTTGTGTATCTCTTGATTGCCCCTGGGTGTTCTGCTCTCTTCATCTGTGAGCTTATCCTACATATCTGGTGTGTGATTTGGAGATCCTGGCAGTCCCCTTCGTGAGCATGAATTTAACAAACCGCATCACCGTTTTGAATTCCAGGGCATCAGTGTGCTAACCTACCTTCTTGGTAGCCATGGCAAGCTCCAAGGTGAGTTTTTTCTGGAGACCAGTTTGAGCTCCTTTTGGAGCCCAGCATTGTTGCTTCCCCTGAGTAAACAAGAACGGTCTGATGTGACTAGCGCTGAGTCTCTGTTGGAGTCATCCAGATCCGTGAGATCAGATGCTATCTTGGGAAAGCATGATTCATAATGCAAGGTAGGAGTAGACGATTGTTCTGACATCATCTGTTTTTTTCTTAGATTTGGAATTGTGGTTGGCTTTCAAAAGACTAACACCTCCTAATAATGCCCTACTTACCTTACAATGACCATAAAATCCTAATGGCCCCTATGACATTTTCTCTTGCTCCTTTGATCAAGAGATAACATTTTCAGTCAGTCCTAGTTGTCATGTCCATGGAGGAGGACGTGACAGCTTCTAGTAGCACCAAAGAATGTCCAGCTCTGCTTACTACACAGTGTAATCTTAACCCTTTAAGGTGTGCAGTGCATTGGTTCACAATGTGATCCACACTGCTGTGGACTTGAAAGGGTAAATTAGTTTTGTGCACACTTCATGCTTTAGTTTAAAATCCAACAACTTTTATGACATGACATCCAGGGCTAACTGAAGATGTTATCTCTTGAACAAAGACAAAGGGCAGAATTCATAGAGGCCATTAAGATTTTCTGGCCATAGGTAACTAGGGGCTTATTATTAGGAGCTGTAGGCTCTCCTTCAATAATAGTACTGCTAAGCAACATAGTAAAAAACTATTGACCAGTAGAAAACCATTGATATTAATCCTGGAAAATCCAAAACGTGTGAATATTTTTGAATCACTGATTTGAATGAATATAAAGTTCATATGTAAAAAAGCAAAGCATCCTCTATGTAATAACATAGTTTAGATGGAAATCAAAGCTCTGGCATATGAAATGGGGAAATCCCAGAGGTATGGTTAAATGAATAAAAACAAGGAGCCAAGATATAAAATAAAATAAGTGTACCGAACATAACAAAGAATGCAATAAAATCAGATAATGTAAAACATAATAAAAAAGGATGTAAAACAAAATGAATAAAAATACAGTGGAAATATAATTAATATGATGTGCATCCCTACTCTAGGGACTATATAAACTGCAAATTGTTTATCTGCTGTCATTCTGTGTTACTTACTATGTTTGTGTTTAGACTGTTTTATCACACCTAACCTGGAGAGTGTGTGTGTGTGTATAAAATATATATATTGTAGTTGAACAGCCCGTGTACACGGGCCACAGTGCCAGACAGCAACTGCCGCGGTGCAGTCATGCACAATACAGACTGCCTGTGCTGTGGCTGATAACGGAGTGGGATGAAGGTCTTCGGTGCGCAGAGAGGACTACAGTCTGAATTTGGAGCGCCCCGCTCCGTTATCAGCCGCAGCGTGGGCAGTCTGTACTGCGCATGACTGCAGAGCTCGCAGCCGTCTGTACTGCACATGACAGCTTCTGACAAACATACATAGCGAATTATTATTATATATATATATGTAAGTATTTATTTATATGTGCGTGTATATATTAAAACCAGATGGAACACTCACAGGGCTTTACTTTATCTTAATTTCACGCTCTCCTGTTGAATAGAAATGTTGAGGGAGTGTCTACCATAAATAGAAACATTTTGCCAAGTGTGTCATCCAGCTACATGTCCATGTCCATCATGGAGGCACCCAGATAAAACATGGTTTTACTTGGAATGCAAGTCTGTTATCTCCTTCTCCTCCATGGTTTTACCTGGAATGCAAGTCTATTATCTCCTCTTTATATTTCTACTTCTATCTTTATCTTCCTAGCCAGGATTTATGAAACAGAGACAAGAGCAACATGTCCGTTACATTACTCTTTGCCACCTCTACGTGGATGGATATCTGTGGCATGTACACACGTGCTCATACAGCATGTATTTGTTCCAGTTGGTTACAATGGGTTTGGCCAGGCATCAGCTGACATGTTATTTGCAGATTTATTTGGCCTTTGCTTATATATGAATATAGTCTGACCATTGATATATCTATGTATATGTCTATCTACCTTTACATACATAATTTTATTCTTTAAAATAAACTGTATGGATAAAGGTCTGCAGTATTTACCATTGAGTGCTTGCCAAAGTAGTAAGAAAAACACAGAAAGGGGTAGTGTCTTATAGTGTAGTACTTCAATCAAATAAACTCTTTTAGACAAACAGTAAATGCACTTGCATGTTTATAGGGGCCACCTTAATGCACCTTAGCTGCCAAATAAGATTGTGAAGGATATTAATGCTGCCTCCACACAAATCAATCGCTACTGCAGCTCAATCATACTCCTCCAAAGGAACACCTCAAGAGATGAACACAAAACACAGCACCAGGAGAGTGCTCATGGATTCAGTAGTGGTATCTATACAACACGTATATCAAAATGGGCGTTGCATGTCAAATAAAATACATTCTCACATGCCGACCGGTATCTGGATCTCAGCAACCGGTATGACACTATGGGGAATCTTTCTGCTAATCCTCCACGTCAAAGGGATCCAATCATGGGAGCATACTGATATAGCAAGAAGTCTTCCTCTTTCGTGCAACAAACACTTAAATATACCACAGATTGTATCCAATAAAATATCAATATAGGTACATTTCTTATTTGTTTATGAAAAATGTTTAAAGCGGAACTTTCAGTTCATAGTTAGTCGCCATGCATTCATTAAACACATGGCGACTAGCTTTGAACTAGATGTCTTACCTTTAAAAAATAGCCCAGTGTAAAGGAATCCTTCCTGTCTGGGGACCGGAACCCAGGCTACAGTGCAGATATCTTGTCCAAGCGACTGCACTGTCAGTCCCAGTCTCCACTGAGTAGCACTGCAGTGCACCATATGGTTACTGGAAGGGACTGACTGCGCAGGCGCGTGGACTCCACTAACCTGCCCATCAGTCTCCAAATGCGAAGGATTCCTTTACACTGGGCTATTTTTTAAAGGTAAAACATCTATTTAAAAGCTAGTCTACTTTAAAATCAACCCTCAACTAGTTTCTTGATATAAATTGATCATTTCATCAAGAGGTAAAAAAAAAAAATCAACAGCAGCAGTCATTTCTCATTATTGGGATCTAAAGCTTGGTCTGTCGCTGATCTTATAGGGGTGATAGAGCTCACAAGGGGTTCTGGACAACTGTGAACCCCCCTTTGTTTTTATTATTATTATTTATTTTCTCTTGTGAGAGGGACTGTTGCACGATGCACTGGGGCAGGACTTGAAGAGTGATTAAAGGGATAGTAATACTTCGTTTTAACTTTATTTTATTTTGTAGGCATTAACAAAATATGAAGAATGATATAAGTCTTATCTCTCAAACCTTTATGGTTTATGAGATATTCACAAGCAAAGTTTCCCTTCCCACCCCTTTTACCTAGTGTAAGCCATCTCTTCTCAGATGTGGAATCTGGTTGTAAGACGACAGATAACAGAAGGGGACAATCTTCTTCCTATGAGAACAATGAAGGCCCTGCCCCCCTTGACAAGTTTTTTAGGTTTTTCCCTTATCTTAATTGAAGATTGTCCCTCTCTGCAGTCTACCTGGGCTCCTCCGTTCTGATCTGGCTGAGCAGTGTTACATCAATAAAAGGGGCGGGAGGGGGATACTTTGTCATTGAATTACTCTTGAACTACAATTCTGACAGAATTGAAATAACACTCTCCAAAGTCAAAATACTATGAAGATTAATTAGAGCTGCTTTTATTATGAAACATTTCTATCCCTTTAAAACATTTGGTTTTAGAGAAATGGAGTTCCCTCTTTGACAGATAACTGATAATGTGCAATCACTGCTCTGATCTCTCCTCATGTCTGATAAGAGAGAAGAGGTTTTGTATTATGTATTTATTTATTTTGGTACCACTGATCATTTCCTGAATCACAATGCATGCTTAACACCTTTTATGCCAGAGAAGGCTCCCCTCTGCATTCATTTCTAAATCACTGGATACCTGTCTATCATGAAGTTAAGAAAGGGACTGATTTATTTATTTATTTAATTATTTATGTATGCATTTTCTTATACTGCATTTGTGTGGTTTTCTGATTCCTATTAGATCTTCTTGTTTTTGTTTTGTTTTTTTTAATTATTTCCCAAAGTTTGTGGTCATACCTGCAGCTACATTACATATGCTGCATAATGTAATATTTTGCATATTGCAAATACTGAAATGTTTGAGCCAAAGAGGCAACAATACCTTCCAGTTTCACAATGATTGAGGTTGCAAACAGGAATATGTTTTACCCCATAACAGATCCAGTATCTGCTCTATACTGATTTGCTAAAAATGAATCCGATCTATTTTTGGAAGAATTTTCCTCTATTTGTCAACACTACTATCTCTGTTGGTAATTAACTGCATGTTTTACAGCCCTTACTGTAAATAACCCTTTCCTTTTGCACAAGGTGAAATGTTCTTACCTCTAATCTTAATGAATGCCTTCTTGTCATATGTATAGTTCTGTTGATGGAAAGGTCCCTTTGTAATGTCATGTCAGTGAGGTGGATTTACCAAGAAGACAGGGAGCAATTCTGGGGCAAACCAACTGCACCATAGGGGAAAATAAAATATTCTAAATTTGACTTTTATCCTTGAATGCTGGAGAAGTCTCATACTGGAGACCTCTCGTGTATTCAAATTGTTAAAAGTTTAATTTAAATCGGTGGAAATGTAGGGAATTTTTATTTCTCCCCTGTGGTGCAGATCTTGCATCCAATTAATTAATCATTTGTGTGTGAAAAAAAATTATTATTGTTAATGAACAAAATACTGGTTTTTATTTTTCTCTAAATCTTCAGCAGTATTATTAAATAGCATATTTCACTTTAAAGCATGGCTGTCTAATAGTTAGATTACCAATATACTCTGGTATTCAGAAGGTTAACTTGAAGGACACACCCCTCGGGTCCTTAAAGGCTTAATTATACAGAATCCCACCTTTTACTTTTATCTGTAAAATTTCACAGTGCTTATTAACAATACCTTGTTATAGCATCAACTGAAATTACCCAACGATATTTTTAGACAAAAAGATGTCAGGAGAATTGTGTGTTTAGAACCTTTGCCAGCTTGCAGCTAAAAGCTTTTAAATAATTCCCTGGAGGCTTCTAGCAGGGAAAAAAAAAGGTTGTCCCTTTCAGTCTATGCCAGATAAATTATACATGATTACAACATGGCTTTCAGGAATATACGTTGGCAGAACCAATGTACTAGATTAAAACCTTCATATCTAACAGAAGTGCTGCTTTTATGTTTAATAAACATAAAGGCTTTTCTTCACCGTTTTGCAGCAAATGACAATGAACAAAGTTTCATTTACTGGAAATAAACAAATTCCTTTCAAAACATCAGAAAATTAAAATATTCATCTTGTTGCCTGGATTTTATTTAATATATTGTAAAAAGAAAAAGGTTGCTGCCCATTTGAAGTGTGTAGAATTTCCATGCGTTTCTCATTCATACATGCACAAATGCTGTCTGTACACAGACAGACACACACACACATGGACAGACTGGGCAGACACAGACAGACTGGGCAGACGCACAGAAAGAAAAACGGACACAGACAGATACACACATAGAGAAACTGGTATGGACAGATACACACACACACACACACACACACACACACACACAAACATACAGATGTACACACATACCCAGACACGCACTTTGTCTCTCTCTCATCACACAGACACACTAGCTTTTGTTTATCACACATACATACTCACACACCATCTCCACTCTCGTACATCCTCGCCACTCGCCCATGCCCTCTTCTCACATGCACTCTTTCCTCTCAAACTCCAATGCATGCTCTCCTCTAACATTTGCACACATGCTTTCTCCTCTCACACACGGGCGCACACACTTTTATTTATTTATTTTATTCTCTTAGTTTCAAAACATATGTCCTTCATATCTTCATTTCCCACCTCTCCGAGGCCAGAATTCATCAATGTGCAGGGACAGCAACATATTCGGTGAAAGGAAAGTATGTTTCATTGGTGCTATTCCCACAATACACTCAAATGTAAGATGTGAAGGCACATGTTCACCCCATAGATTTCTTTGGGATCTGTCACCCTGAACCTGGCATATGGGAATGTATGTATGTAAATTGTATTTATATAGTGCCAGGTGTAGTTGGCACTTTATGGTTTGCATTTGGTATACAGTGAGTACAGTAAGTGCAATAGTTAAAAAAGGGGAACTATCACCCCAATATCCACCCCCTAATGCAATCTTTATTCTGCATAACAGTTTGAATGGTTAGCTTATCACTAGATGTCTAATTGGGGGGAGGACTTTATTTGGATTGGTCCCCTTTAAGTACTTATACAGACAATCATAAGAGGTATACTAGGTATGCATACATTAAGAGGTCCCTGCCCTGTACTGCTTACAATCAGAGGATTATCTTGCATATCCTGCAGGTGCTACAACCATTCTCTGTATAACTAAAGGCAATCCACTGGCACTGACAAAAGAACTTGAAATTCTCTGTATGGATGTGGTGTGAGAAAAAAATATACTAGTGCATTTGTTTAAGTGAATTTGTTGGAAACCTCTTTAGCATTAAAAACCCATTTTAACCCTCTGAGTGTCAGAGGGGTACGCAATGCATTGCTTTGGCACTCAGAAGGTTAAGTTAATGGAAATTTGTATTTGCTGTTATGGTGCCGTTGTCAGCAGCATTGCCTGTACACATATGATACAGAGTTGCACATCCTAAACCTTACGTGTTGTACTGGGTTATGTAGTCAGATATACAGTGACTACAAGTAGGTTACATTACACTTTTGCATCCTGTTTTTGTGAACTCAGGGGCTCTATAGTGAAGAGTAGGAAGATCTTGTGGAAGATGTACGAGGAAGTCATTGTGAAAAACAAAGACAAAATGAACAGTGGAGCTGGCAGAATGTGTGGTTTCTGCCCAGAAACAGTACGGTATATCAAAGGTAGTCAGTCTCTGAATTTTCAGTTAAAGGTCTCCACAACTCCCATCATCCCCAACCATCTGGCAACTAGCGGGTGATGCTGGGACTTAGTCAGCTAAAGCCAAGATCCAGAGGCTGTCTAACTCTGCTGTACCTCGTGTCTGTATAGTCAGTCTTCTAATATAGGGATTACTATACTACTACTACTACTATATACTTTATAGTATATACTGCAATATGGGAGAGACAACCAGTAATAGTTGTTCTAATAAGAGACTTACAACCAGTGCTGTATGCAATGCATTGCACTCCCCTCGTTCACTAAAGGGGTTAAAAGGAATGATGAACAGATGGGTTGATCCTGAAGCTAGAAAGTGTAAGTTTAAATTATATTGCAAACATGCAAGTAGCAGAAGTTGAAGTATATTATAGCTTTGTACAAACTGGCCCTGCTGAAATGTAAATAAAGTTGAAATATACAATATTACCATGTTTCTATGGTCAAGCTGTGATCTCTGTAGTTCCAAATTACATATTGCCCTTTCTATAGACACATACTATAATGTTTGTTATTCTCTGAGCATACATCCCCTTTCTTTTTTTGTTGCAAATGATTAAAAAAGAAGAAGCAATGTAAAAATCATGTAGCGCTCTGTAGAGTCTCAAATTAAAAGCAACAGGGCCATTAGCCCGTCAGATGGAATCAGCAGAGGTGTTATTACACAATGTCACTGCTTTATCTCTTCCTGAGCTCTTATTGCTGCTACAGACTTGAATAATGCTTACTCATTGGCTCATAAGGAATTGGTTATTATAGCTAATGGAATTAATCTGTGCATGTGCCAAGAAGGGTGACAGGAGCAATGGAATCTGGGAGAAAATGAGGGTATTGAAGCGGGGGTGCTGATGGAAGCATTGGAGGCAGAAAAGAAGATGAGCCTTATGCAGAAAGCATTAGAAGAGCAATTCTGCAACATACCAATTATACCATAGAAGACAAACTAAAAACTAAAATTCTCATATATATATATAAATGGGGATTTTAACCCCATAGCCCTCGGAGTGCCAGAGAGACATGCATCTGAACAATGGCAAAGATTGGAGTCCATGGCCTGTATTTATAACAGCAACCAGGTGTTATTCACTAACTAAACCAACTGCTCCATAGGGAACAAATAACAATTCCTGTTAGAGTAAATGTGGCTTTTAACCCACTGAATGCTAGAGAGGTCTCCAGTACATTGCAGCACAATGCATTGGAGACCTCTGGCATTCAGGGGGTTATAAAGCTCTATTCAAGCGCATGGGAATTTTGGAATTGTTGTGTGTCCCCTATGGTGCAGTCAGTTTACCTCAGAATAACTCCAGCTAGGCACTTACTCATCAAGCTGAAGGGGAACTAACTGTACCAAAGACAGGAAAGGAGCATTTCTGTTGAATGAAATTTCTTTTAAGCTCTTGAATGCTAGAAACGTCTCCAACACATTGCATTATGGACCTTTCTGTCATATAAGGGTTTAAAATCCTCAAGAATTTGCAAAAATGTCAGCAGTCTCCTATGGTTCAATTGATTTCCTAAAGAATTTCACCTCTTTTGCTTGATAAATAAGTCTCTATGGCCCACACATATATAAGTGAAGTTAACTGGAGTTATTCTAGAGAAAACCAACTACAAAATAGGGGACAAATAAACATTCCTGTTAAATTAAATCAGGCTTTTAACCCTTGGAATGCTAAAGAAGTCTCCAGTGCATTGCAAAGTAATTCAGTGGAGACCTCTGTGGCACTGAAGTGGTTAACAAGCTCTATTCAAGTGCCTAGGAACTTAGGAGTTTTTATTTGCATTTGGTTTACTCCAGAATAACTCCAGTTCTCTCCTGTATCTATGGGCCTATGCTCAAAAGGCAAATAGAGAAATGCTGGAGCAAAACCAAATTCCTATAATTCACATTCATTTAAAAGGAGCTTTTAACCCCTTCTATGTTAGAGACATCACCATTGCATTGCTTTATAATGCATTGTGGACCTCTCTAGCATTCAAGGGGTTTCAGTGTCTAATGTAAGTTAGTGGGAACAGGTATTGCTCCCCTATGGTACAGTTAGTTGCCCCTGCATTTTGAACATAGGGACCATAGAGAAATAAGTGTTGTCCGTCAGTACTATTTGATTCGGTGGTTCCCTGCCTTTAACCATTTGAGTGCTAGAGGGCTACGCAACGCATTGCTTTGCAATGCGTTGAGTACCCTTTGTGCACTCAAAGGGTTAAATCATGACACATCTGTTTTTACGTATTGACACCTGTAGTTAGATATAACAATCTTAGTGACACATACATTGTTTTTACTTGTGTAACTCAATGACTGTATGTAGAAAGGTGTGACACATTACGTTTGTGCTGTAAAACATATATGTTTGGTGATATAAATTTTAGGAACCCCTGATTTAATGGGGGTTATGCACTAAGGTGTGATAAAGTGATGATAAAATGGTGATTACTTCTCCAGTGATATCACTTCTCTAATTACTATGTTATTCTAGGGAAACAATGTGCTAAGCTCTGTAAGGTTGGATACATTGTAGTGCATTATCTCCATAGAATAACATAGGACTTGGAGAGTTTAGAACACTGGAGAAGTCATCTCCACTTTGTCATCTATCACATGTTTATCACACCTTAATGCATCTCCTCCAATGACTTCTAATGTTCCTCAGCAACTCTACTTCTTTCCCCTCCCATAGTTATTATGGACAACTATAAGGGACAATGTAAAAGAGACAATGGGGCAATAAATAGTACATTATCTAGGATGATTCTAGTCTCATTACTCAACAGAGTTCCTTTTGCAGTTTCCTGTCAACCTTGTTCCTTTTGATCATTCTGAAGACAACCTGAAAAAGCAGAGCCCCCTCCAACCACTGAATATGGGGCATACAGAATGAATCCTCAGAAAATGTTTTCACAGCACACACACATTATTACATATCCTGTTTACAGAGATGAATAAAACTGAATTGAATGTTCATGTTCTTACAAGTAATATGCCAGTCTTATGATCAAAAAGTGCTGCATTATACAGGGAGAAAAAAGCCAATATGTATTTCCAGTAGAGCACAGATCATGGTTGTATTAGTGAAGCAGAATACAACTACTACGGCATAAAGATTTTCTGTTACTCTCGTTTTATTACCTTGAGAATCATTAGGACAGGAAATCCGCACTCTGACGGCCCTTCATGTGAACCTCACAAAATGAAGGTGGCAGTGCTTATCCGATAGTGCCCTATATATGTTTTTTTTTTGTATACTGCTATCAGTATAAAGGAGCAGTTTTTCAAATGTTGTTTATAGTCTTAGATGAGTGCTCTTCATAGAAAGTGATAGAAATATCGCCACTTAATGACCACAGTCAAAACCTGCAGTTTAATTTAAAAAAAAAAAAAAAAAAAAAAAAAGTTAATCTATAAAAACTTTTAACCTTGTGAGGGCCAGAGTAGTGTGCAACACATTGCTTTTCAATACGTTGCACACCCTTCTGGACCTCAAACGGTTAAATGAAGCTCTTCTTTGCAGTGAGCGTGCCCACCAAGTAAACCTCTAATACATTTTTTCATAGTCAACTTCAGTGCTGCATTATAGGGAAAAATGCATGGACATGATGTAATACAAAATAAAATAGAAAAATATCATGGCCAAGTGTCAGTAAAACTATATAAGTTACACAAATGTTATTATTCTACATGAAAAAAAACACTAAGCTTAATTCTATACATCAAGAAATATTCACATGATAAAAATATTTGATGAAAATCTCCTCCTCCTAATGTATTTCGTTTACCCAAAAATTACTACACATAAAGAGGAGAGATTTTCTAGAAGTTAGTGGATCTTGTTTTGTTTAACAGACTGATTTATCTAGTTAAGTGTCCTTCAGTCTGGTAAGTCTATATAGTTTATATTTGAGTTTTTGATCTCTCTTGTATTGCATTGCTAGTAGTTTCTGTTTACAGTCTAACAAAGACAGTAATAACATGTGCCTCTTACTATCCATTCAGGTCTTTTGAAGCATATTGTTTTCTGTGAGGTGTTATGTAAAGATAGGCTTGAATACAGATTGGTATAAACTGATGTACAAAGGACACTTACCTATGTAAATAAATCCATTAAACAAATTAAGAGCCACTTATTTTTGCGGTATAGTTATCCTATACATATACCAGCTATAGCATTAGGAATGGACGTAGGATAACTATACCGCAAAAATAAGTGGCTCTTAATTTGTTTAATCTCTGACTTTTCAGATGATCTTCGTCACTTAAATAATATCATAGCTGAGCATGTACTATCCTGCTCCTACATTGATAATGCCAGGAAGCTGTTATTTTTCAACTACAGATACCAATATGCCAAAACATGAACGAACACATGCTACATGTTCTACAGGCAAAAATTTCTCCATGATTACTTGATAACTGTCTCCCTTCCTGGCAACTTGTATTCATTCTTAGTGGCAAAATGTTTGAGTTTCCTACATCTTCTAAACGCTATCTATGGGGGATTTGTATATATTTGATTCAAGATTGGATCTTGTTTAATGATTTTCCATATTGCATTTCATTATTAAAGACCCTATCCATCATGTATCTGGGATATCCCCAAGATATTAGACTATCATTAAGAGTTGTTGCTTGTTCCAAGAATGCAGCATCCTCTGAACAGTTCCCGTGTTTAAGCCAAAGGCAATGTACAGTACTAATAAAAAGCACATTAATTACCCTGACAAAAGAATCCTTCCTTCATTAGTTCTTTCATATGAATGTTGGCAGAAATGGAGCAATAAAATTACTGTCCATCAGTATGGTCAAATGTCTCTCAATGTTCCCTACCTAGAAAACCGTTCCAAAACTGATCTTAGCTGTAGCCAGAAATAGACACACGTTCCCAAAAATATAGGATAATTCAGTTATCAGGACTAACTTTACATAATTTCCTACCATTTTATTCTCAACATTGTGCCTTTTAACACATTGAAGGTAATCTGGAAAAGGAAATCACCCAGTCAGAACAAATGTTGTCTAATGAGCAGAAGCTACTGCAAAAGATACTGGATTCTAAGAGCTATGTTTTCAAAACAAATCTGAATGAATTCTGGGACAAATCAACTGCACTATAGAGTAGAACTAAAAATTAGCTGAAGACTTGTAGTTCGAGCCAATAACAAACAAACCCAGCTTCATGCAGTTATTTAAAAAAAAAAAAAAAAAAAAAAATATATATATATATATATATATATATATATCCTATATAATAATTCGCTAAGTTGTGTGTAACGCCCGACATGTGCAGTAGACACTGCTGCGCGTGCGGCAGTCATGCACAGTACAGACTGCCCGCGCCGCGGCTGATACAGAGCTGGGCGCACCGAAGGAGCGTCCAGCTCTGTTTCAACCGCGGCGTGGGCAGTCTCTGCTGCGCGTGACTACCCTGCGACCGGCTGCCAGAGGCACTGTGGCCCGTGTAACGGGCTGTTCAACTAGTATATATATAATGTAATCTAAAAAAATGCATGAGCTTTAAGTATAGGACTTTTGAAAAGTAAGAAAGAGAGGTACAGACCAGGAGATGTATTTGAAGGCACAAGTTTCAACAGATCAACTTGTTTCTCATGTCCAAATGCTTAAAGATGGAAATAGCTGAATAAAAATGCATCTCTGATTGATCCTCCTATAAAGAGGGTCATGTAGCGCTGTAGTTCAATAGTTTACGTTTTGTAGTTCGAGTAATTTAATTTTCCCTCCCCTTTTACCTACACTTATCTGCCTCCCCTCAGATGTTGAATTAGGTTGTGGGATCAGACAGCGTGCAGTGAGGGACAATCTTTATCTACGGAGTATAAGGAAAACCCTGCCCCCCTTAACAAAGGAGGGCAGGATATTATTTATTTAATGAAGATTGTCCCTCGCTGCATTACATCTGTCCGGCTCAGAGAGGCAGCATGATGTGAGTGAAAGGGGAGGGAGTGGGATCCTTTAGAATTGAATTACTCTTGAACTACAAAACATAAACTATTGAAATACAACGCTACATGACCCTCATTATATGAAGATCAATTGGAGACACATTTTTATTCAGCTATTACTATCCCTTTAATCCTGATCATATAAAACTGGAGATGCTATCTCTCAGTATATGCTGAGAACAAAACATTTCCATTGGTTTAAAAGGGGCACTGGTGATCTCGCTAATAACATTCAAGAGTTGGGATAGGCAAAAGCCCGGTTTTGTTCCTGTGGGATTTTTCTCGATAAAAGCATGATTTTCCACTTTTCTTGACCATACAGTGACCCATTGATTTTCCTCAGCTTCACTAACACCACTGAATATCAGATAAAAATGGTTCTGTTTACATCCTCTATTTTCTTGTGGTGGAAAAACTTCCTGCCTCTATACTATAGAAACCCAAAATTTCCTACCTATCATCGTAGTGCAGTTTTGAAAGCTATTTCAAAGTCGCCCAAGTAATTAGAAAGTGTTAGCAGCACTTCTGTGCACTAGAAAAAAAAACATTATATCCGTTATGTAACTTGTGCCATGTGACTCCCTGGGGGAGATGCACTAAAGTGTGATAAAGAGGTGATAATTATGCGGAGATATCTTCTCAAGTGAAATCACTTCTACAGTTCCTGTATTAATCTACAGAGCCTATGGACTAAGATTTCTCCAAAACTGGAGAAATCTTAGTCCATAGGCTCTATAGAATAACATAGGGATTGGATAAGTGATATTACTGGATGAGTTATCTCTGTGTTATCACCTCTTTATCAAACCCTTCGTGCATAAACCCCTGCCACCCACCCACATGCACACACACACATACACTGAAAAGAACTGAAGACATTCTGGTTCAAACCAGCTGCACCAAAGTGGACAAAGAACCCCACCCCCCAAATTACCATTTATTTAAATAGAGGTTTAACACCTTGAATATTAGAGTGATCACCACCACATTGTGGAGTGGTGAATTGGAGACCTCTCTAGCATTCAATGGTTTAAAGGGATAGTAATACTTTGTTTTAACTTTATTTTATTTTGTAGGCATTAAAAAAATATGAAGAATAATATAAGTCTTATCTCTCAAACCTTTATGGTTTAAGAGATATTCACAAGCAAAGTTTCCCCCTCCCGCCCCTTTTTCCTTGTGTAAGCCATCTCTTCTCAGATGGGGATCTGGTTGTAAGACCAGACAGATAACAGCAGGGGACAATCTTCTTACAATGAAAACAATGAAAGCCCTGCCCCCCTTGACAAGCTTTTCAGGTTTTTCCCTTATCTTAATTGAAGATTGTCCCTCTCTGCAGTCTACCTGGGCACCTCCCTTCTGCTCAAGCTGAACAGTGTTACATCAGTAAAAGGGGAGGAAGGGGGACACTTTGTCATTGAATTACTCTGGAGCTACAACTCTGACAGAATTGAAATAACACTCTCCAAAGTCCAAATACTATGATGATTAATTAGAGCTGCTTTTATTATGAAACATTACTATCCCTTTAAAAGTTCCATTCAAAGTGGAATTAACACCATATGACAACATTGTCAATTTAAAAGAGCTTTAAAGGGATAATAATGTTTCTACATAAATTAAGCTTCGATCATTCATCACAGTTTTTCTACCATGCAGAGCGTTATTATAGTGCTGTACGCTATCTAGTTCATGTGTAATTATGTTGTAAAGTGTCCCCCTCCCACCCCTTTTACATACATGCCTCTCCTCAGAGCAGCAAGCCAGTCCAGATGGGGCACGACAAGGGACAATCTACTCTCAGCATAATGAAAAATCTGTCTTAATCAAGGGGGAAGGGTTTTCCTTATATTGACAGCCAGAAGATTGTCCCTCGTTGCGATCTGTCAGATCCATTGACACGATTCCAGATCTGAGGGGAGGCATTGTTAGGTATGTAAAAGGTGCAGGTGGGGGACACTTTATAACATAACTACACATGAAATGAACTAGACCAGTTACAGCATTTTAATAATGATCTGCATGGTAGAAAAACTATGATGCATAATTGAATATTAATTTATGTAGAATTACGGTCTCTCTTTAAAAAAGCCTATATTTTATTTTAGCCAATTACTTTTCATATACTGTAATAGTTTATAAGATATCTGGGTTTATTTATGTGTCAGTTCATGCAAGTCAGACAGTACTGGTTGGCACAGCTGTGCTAACCTGCTCTCCCTCCCAGCTGCCACTCCCTCATGAAAAATAAATCCTAATGACTTTTGCCCTTGTGCAATTGTTCAGGAGAGATAACATCTTCATTCAGTCCTGGATGTCTTTTCCACAAAGGACGTAGTTGTACTCTAAGCCCTCCAAAGCTGCTGGTGTTGATCGCTTACCCAATCGTTTCCGCAATTTTTCACAGCAACCTAAAGAAGCACACTGCCTATATTCTAATGCTCCTCCTTGACCCCATATTCCCACAACTTCTGAGTTGTGTAAGAGGAGCAGGAAAGCCCAATGGTGTCAACTCAATGAAGCAAGGAGTTTCCTGATCATCTAATTCGATTCAATTCGATTTTCTGGAAATATTTGTGTGCACAAGCCTAGGTATAAAAAAGCAAACATTCCATCAATAGATGCAGGTGAATATCTACTTTCAATCATGGTATGCTTTGCATACCTTTCTTCCAATCTAATAGTTATGACCATTTTAGTGCAGTCAACTTAAAAAAAACAGGTTTGAGTAGTTTTGTGTTTTTTGCACCCTCCATGGTATGTCAATCCATATCAGTAGTGTACCATTTTTCTCTCCAGAAGAGTGGTAGCTAATGAATACAGTAGGCAATTCCATGCTTCTCAAATATTTTAGTTCCTTTTAAGGGGTAGAAATGTAATAAAAACTTTTTTTTCTTTAAGCACCACCTTCCAGAAAGATTTTTTGCCACCAGGTTACACATAGAGAAGCAAATAATACCTCATTTGATGCACCGGGTTATCTTCTGTCCAAAGTGTTAAGCTTTGTGTAGCTTTTCTTCATATCTGTATAAAAATAAATTATATTATAGCTGGTGGAGTTACTTCTGACACACGTTACAGTATGCCAACAGTGGGGTGATATTTTTCTCTTAAGAGCAGTAAGTAATGAATACAGTAGGAAATGCAATAGTTTTCAAAGATTTATGTAAATTTGAAGGAGTGGATATTTAAAAAAAAAAGTTCCTTGTTTTTCTTACTTTAGTATTACCTTCTGTAAACCTTTGTACACACCAGGTTACTGATAGAAAGGCAAGTGACCCCTCATTTTATGCACTTACTTTCTGGAAATTAGGGATTTTTTATGTTATGGTGTAATTATGCCTACTAAACTATGTTCAGTAGAAACACAATGCAAAGAAAGAAATGGGTTCACACTCACGTGTTCAAACCTCCAATATTAATCCTTGACTAACAGGACTAGATCATATATTGGGATAATCCAGGTCATATATTATGCTTATCATTCTTCTCTGCTATAATTTTGATAACAGTAATAGATGCCACACACACTCATACACTTCAAAAGTATAGTAATTCCACACATCTGCGAGCCATCTTCTTTTATAAGTGTTTACCCCACACTCTCCTGTGAGATACATTAAAATAACAGGATGGTGAGTGGCTGCTTATTTTCTTCTTTTTTGTGTAATTAAACTGTGTTTGTGATTTTTTTAATCTCTTTGAAAACTCCTATTTTTAACAAAATGTTCTTACTACATAATTTTGTGTAGGAGGAAAATTCAGCCATTTTCTGATTCAAAAGTTAGTCTGGTTTCAGGAAATATGTTTTGCCATGTTTTTACCATGTACTCAATGGAATGTGCATTTTTACTTCATAAACTTGAAAATACCGCTTTTTCATTCCTGTAAATTGGAGGTCTGTGCAGGCCATGCATGAAGGTAAAACTAAATACTTTTACATTTTGTACTTGGGGAATTAAGGACTTTTAAAAATAACAAACTTTCACAACCAACAAATGTTTAATATATAATGTATGATATTAGCAAATTAAGTAATTAAAACAAATTACATTTGATATCATAGCTTGTCATACAATGCAAAATTAGCTTCAGAGTCATCATTAAATAGATGCATTTGTTATGAAGAAAAGAACATAGTTTTTCATATATAGCTGGAAAGTTACCTGCAGGAATCATAACTGAACAGATGGATAACAAAAATGCTGAAATATGTCCAGACTCAATGGTCTAAGAAATGATTCAAGCCCCTGGCACTGAAAGGACTAAGGTAAGGGCCAGAGGAGTGCGTAGTGCATTGCTTCTCAATGCATTGCACACCACCCTGTTCCTTAAAGGGTTAAGTAGCCTTATGCACTCTGCCTGCTACAGTTTGAAAAAAACCTCCAACAATTGTAAGTAATGCAGAAGTAAAAACATGCATTGAACAATCTCCGTCACCACCTTCATGGTTTAACACACTGCTGACTTCAGTCTAATGCCAGTATCCAATAGTGAAATATATGACCACCACCTTAACCCAAAAATGAAATCACGATCTGGGCCTGACTAACTGCCAGCATTGTTACTGGAGCTTAGTGCCTTGGTCTCTGTCCATCCCATAGCATCTCTAATTAATGCCTGCTTGCCATCTTATATGCCTAAAACCTTGAAACTGGCTCAAATTGTACTTATCCACAAAAGTGGGGATAAAATTGTGGCATCAATTTACAGACCAATATCCTTACTCCACACATTATCTAAAGTCTTGGAAAAATGTGTCTACATGCAACTCTATAGGTATTACTGACTGTCTAGCTTTTCCACCCCGCTTCAGTCTGGCTTTCACCCAAATCATTCAACAATCATGGCCCTCCTAAACGTACTCAGTGATAGCCAGTCTGGCATGGAAAATGGTGAAAATACTGGTGCTATTTTTCTTGATTTTTGCAACGGCCTTGGATACAGTAGACCATACTCTTCTGATAAGTAAGCTTAAAAGTTCAGGATTGTGTAATCATTCTCTAAACTGGGTTTGATCTGCTATATCAGACAGAATAAAATATGTGTCTATCAATGGCAAAACAAAACAAGGTGTTACTAAGCAATGTAATGAAGACCTGTCTAACATCCGATGGGTTAAAGGCACAATCATATACAAGTGGGTTTTCAGAAGGCTACAGTCATGGCCCTCTTCCGCTCTTCCCACGGTTTGCAAAACATCTTCTGTGCACATGTATGCAGACACTATAATCTACATTAAAAATCCAAACCTGTCACAACTTGAGGCTGTATTAATGGATGATTTCTCTGGAGTGGAAAGATGGATAGTTAAAAACTGACTTTTCTTAAGTACTGACAAAATGGTCACAATGATATTTGGTAAAATGATAAATTAAAATCCAAACTTTAGCCTAGAATATGAGCTCTGTCCACTGCTAAGAAACATATTGTTAAACAGGTGCTACTGCCATTCATTGACTTGGATGTAGTTTATTCTTCTGCACCGCAAATCTGTGTTGGTGAATTCTACAACCTGTATAATTCATTATGTCTCTTTTTCCTCCAATATAAATACACTACCCATCATCCTACATAATAATTCGCCAAGGATGTTTGTCAGAAGCCGTCATGTGAAGTAGAGACAGCTGTGCGCGCTGCAGTCATGCACAGTAGAGACTGCCCGCGCCACAGGCAGAGAAGACTATGGTCTGAATTCAGAGCGCTCTGCTCCATTATCAACCATGGCTCATTTGGGCAGTCAGTACTGCGCATGACTGCAGCGCCGCCTTTGTTGGCCCATGTACATGGGCTTTAAAACTAGTTGTGATATGTTTAAATAACTGGTTAATGTGGTTAACAGTCTAATCCAGAAGTAGACTGCACTTTTTCTTGCCTAGGTTATAACCAGCTCCCTAGAAATCTAACAGCTTACTACAGCTTTCCATACTGTATAGAACCTGTGCTCCAGTGCTAACCTCTGAGTATCCCACACTACAAGAAATAAGCTGGTTGATCTGCCTTCTCCTTCAGATCTCTGAAAGCCTGGAATAACCTACCTGAAAAGAATCAGATCTCCTCCCTGTCTAAAATCACTTCAAATAACTGCTTCTTTGTATCTAAAAACAACCTATAACTGTATATAATAACATAGTGAATTAGGCTGAATAAAGACACAAGTCCATCAAGTTCAACCTTTGCCTATTACCCCAGCGACTGAGAATTTTATAGCTTGCCTGCTACCAAATAAGTTAGTCTATATCAGACCTTCCTGATTTGCAACTGATAAATAGTATAATTCTGTATGTTACCTTTTGAAAGAAATGTATCTAATCTTCTCTTAAATGTATCCATTGTATCTGCCATAACCACCTACTTGGGCAAGGAATTCCACAATTTAACAGACCTTATTGTAAAAAAAAAAAAAAACCTTTTTTTGCTGAAGTCTAAACCTCCTTTCCTCTAATCGCAAGGGGTGTCCCCTGGTCACCTGATCAGCCCTTGGAATAAATAACTCACCACAGAGATCCTTGTATTAACCTCTTATATACCTGTACAATGTGATAAGGTCTCCTCTTAGTCGTCTTTTCTCTAGAGTAAATAAACCAAGTTTGTCTAGTCGTTCCTCATACGTCAAGTCCTCCATTCCCTTAATTAATCTTGTTGCTCTTCGCTGTACCCTCTCTAGTTCTATTATATCCTTTTTCAGAACTGGTGCCCAAAACTGCACTGCATACTCAAGGTCGAGGTCTTACCAATGATTTGTACACTGGCAAAATATAACTTCTTTGTGTGCAGGTTTATGCATAAGTATTGGTATATTCTCTATTTTGTGTAAATGTTAACTACTTCCTATAAAAGCTGTCCAGGACATTATTGAAAATGAGAGAAATCTCAATGAATTCTTCCTGGTATATTTTTTTCTGAATAAATAAACTGTCATGTCTGCCACCATGGACGTGATATCCAGAACTGATTTAAAATAGTACCTCTTGAATGAAGGCACAAGGACAATCTCAATAAGGGTCATTAGGATTTTTTGGTCCTGATTATTTATATGGGGGTTATTATTAGGAGGTATAAGTTCTTCTTTAAATGCAGCAGAGAAGTGCCTTATCACAAGAGACATGTTACACTGAGGGGATAAATATGTGACAGGGATGCACACACATCTCAGACAGACAGAGATAACAAATGCAGACAACATGCGTAGTTGTTCAAGTACATGATATTTTATCTTTTCTTTAAGAGGAAATGTCAGTTAAATGCCAAAAGTTCCAGTTCTGCAAGCTCATTAAAGACAGAGGACATGAAATGTCAGGAGCAGAAAATGAGCCGGATACCTTAGGGGGGAATACGCTGAGCTATGGAACCATGGAGAATGTATCTGCACTAAATGATATTTCAACAGGACATTTTTGACACTTTGCAGTGGTTTATCATACCTATATTGTGAGACAGCCTCAAAATATGAAAATCTGTATTGAGACCCATAAGGTCAACTTAATTTGCATAATGAACATTTCAGATTTAATTACAGCCCTGTTGTTAATTGCTGAAATTATTGTTGAACATGAAATACATACTTTTGTAAATCAGTGACAGTCAGTCAGATCTACACCAACGCATGTCTCACAACTTTCCGGCTGGCCAAAGAGGAACACATTTTTTTAGCATGGTTTTCTTTCCCTGTAACTGGTGGACAGGACATTACTGTGAATTTTTAGGTTACTTCATGAACTAATTATATATTTTAAGCATATTTCTCTGCTGTTCCTCTTTAGGAAGGACATTACCTGTTTGAGACCCAAATGCCTCTGTTTTCTTTCCTATCTTGGAGGGATGCACTAAGGGGCAATGCAATGGTGAAATGCACCTGGAAATGTGTAGAGATTATTATCATTATTATACTTTTATATAGCTCCAACTTATTCAACTGAGCTGTGCAATAGTGAATAGACATACAGAGACTTTAAACAGTACAAATGGAACATAGATAACAAAAGGATCAGAGGATACTACTTGTGAGAGCTTACAATCTAGAAGAAGGTAGGTGGGTCACAGAAGTAGTAAGTGCTATGGGGTGTAAGTGCCTCCTGCCAAATGAACTACCAGTCAGTGGATAGGAGAAAGAAGTGCTTATGAGTGCAGTGGTTCAGGAAAGTAGTGGGTCTTTTTGATAGAAATGTTTATGTGCACTATGAGGCTGTGATGCAGTCATAGGTGGGAGAATCATTTTAGAAGGAAATGAGAGTGAGTTGGACAGGCTGTGATCTGGCCTTGCTCTTAACTGGGGGTAGTTGATAGGCTTCTCTGAAGAGGGGAGTTTTCAGGGAGTGTCTGAAGATGTGGTGGCTGGGGGAGAGTCTGATGGACTGGGGAGACTATTCTAGAGCTCAGGTGCAGCACAGGAAAAGTCCAATAGGCTGGAATAGGAGGGAGTAATAAGAGCTGCAGGGAGAAGAAGGTTTTGTGCAGAGTGAAGATGGCGAATGAGAGTGTATTTGAAAATGAGATGAAATGTAGGATGGGGTGCAATGATAGTAAGGGCTCTGTAAGTTAGCACCAGAATTTTTAATCTAATTCTGTATGCTAACAGGAGCCAATGAATGGATTGGCAAAAAGAAACCGTATTAGAGAAGCTATGTGTGAGGTAGGCAAGTCTGGCAGCACTGTTCTTTATGGACTGTATTGGGGTTAGTCGGGTGAAAGGAAGGCCAATTATGAGTGAGTTACAGTAGTCAAGCTGAGACATGAAAAATGTTTGGATTAGAATTTTTGGGTGAGTAAAAATCGAATTCTAGAAATGTTTTATAGATGGAGACTCCATGAGCTGGAGACTGACTGAATGTGGGGCATGAAGGATAGGAGTTGAAGGTGATCCCCAGGTAGTATAATATGTAGGTTTGTGTGATGGTGGTGGTACAGTTAGCAGTGAGGGTAATATCCAGGGTAAGGCTGGTTGGAGAGGTAGGGAAAATTATATGTTTGGTTTTGATGTAGTTAAGTTTTAGATGACGAGAGGACATTGAAGAAGACACTGCAGAGAGATAATTAGATACCTGGGACTGGAGGGAGAGAAGTCTGGGAAAGAAAGACAGATTTGGGTGTCATCAGCAAAGAAATTACTCTCCTTCTCTCCTCTGCAGATTAACCCTTCTCCTGCCAGATAAGTGCATTTTAGCAATGTCTTTTAATCTTACACAATGTATTTGGGTGATACCTTATACTTGAACGTTTTGACACTGTGAGAATGTCTAATCTGTTAGAGCATGGGGCCAGACCTAAGACTAAGGACGCTGGGGTCTTTGTGTCCCCTATTGAGCATTGCTCCTCATGTCATTCAGGGTTACTTAGAGAATTCTCAGGTCATTTATACCCAGCATGTTCTGCTGTCCCTGAGTCTCCCCCAGGGACCTCCAGCCATGCATCAGAGCCAGTTTGGGTGCAAGAGTTCAAAGCTGTTACTAGGGACCTCCAATCTACATTGCAACTCTTTCCATCCCAGTTACAGGGGTTCTTCCACTCCTGGCAGACCCCTTCTTCTGTGAGATCTTCTCTGCCGAAACCGCAGGGAGTACCTGAGGTATCAGATTCTTCTGAGAAGGAACTGTTGGTGGATTCGGACGTTGAGAAATGTTCTGCTGTGGGCTCCTCTAAGTTTTTTGGGGACCCCTTTGAGGCTGATCCTGACCCCTTGGCTGATGGCCTGATCAGGGCCGTGTTAAACACCCTAAACATTCCCTTAGTTCAAGAGGTTTCTTTGGATCCCTCTGAAGTATTTCAGGAGCTTAAGAGGCCCCATACTTGTTTTCCACCTAACCCAACTCTTGACCGCCTTGTGTCTGATGAATGGAAGTCTCCGGACAAAAAACCCAAGAAATTTGCCAAGTTTTACCCCTTTTCTGATGCTGCGCTTGCTCAGTGGGTTCATCCCCCCAAGATGGATGCACCTGTCTCCAGGCTTTCTAAGCCCACTGCCTTTCCAATTGCTGGGGCGTCCGCTATGAAAGACTGGGCGGACAAGATACTTAAGGTCTCCCTCAAGTCCATTTTTGCCACCGATGGTACTTCCTGGCGCCCAGTGTTTGCTGCGGCATGGGTGAACAGGGCCATTGCGGTCTGGACTGAACAGCTCACTCTTGCTGTCCGTCAAGGTGCTCCTACTTCGGATATGTTGCGGCTTCTTGCCAACATTTCTTAGGCCCAGCACTATGTATCTGCTGCCTTGGTTGACGCCATCCGTTTGGTGGCAAGGGTTTCCACCATGTCTGTGGCTGCAAGACGAGCTCTTCAGCTCCACGTTCCTCCTCCAAGCCCAAACAACAATGGAAGCCCAAGGTCTCCTCCAAGCCCAAGGCTACCAAGCCTTCTTCGGCATGACTCGCGGAACCCAGGTCCCCACTTGGTTGTGGGTGGCCGTCTGAGTCACTACCACAGTGTCTGGGAGGACTCAGTGGCAGACCCATGGGTTTTGCAGGTGGTGGCAGAAGGGTACAGGTTCCTGTGCACCTCTCTTCCTTCCTTTCGATTTTTCCCTTCTCACACGCCCCAGGGCATAGAGAAACGCCGTCTGTTCGATGGCGCTATCCAGGTCCTTCTGGACAAGGAGGTTCTGGAACTTGTCCCAGTTCAGGAGAGAGATATGGTGTTTTACTCAAACCTCTTTGTGGTCTCCAAGAAGGATGGCGGCTGTCATCCCATTTTGGATTTGAAGGATCTCAATTCCTTTCTGATCAAGACTTATCACCAGGAGTCCGTAAGGACGGTGATTGCTGCCATGTCCCAGTGGGAATTCCTTGCTTCTTGTATCTTCAGGACGCGTATCTACACATCGCCATTCATCCAGAAAGCCGGCAGTATCTCAGATTTGCCTGCGACCAAGGGCATTTTCAGTTCTCGGCTCTTCCCTTTGGACTGACAATAGCTCCTTAAGTCTTCAATTGTGTTCTGGAAGTCTTAGTATCCGTCCTTCATCAGGACGGCATCAGAGCTACTCCATATATGGATGACCTACTTCTGAAAGCTCCCTTTTCAGAACTTCTTCATCCACAATTTCTGGACTGCATTCTGAAGATGTCAGTGTCCCATCCTCTTCATGTGGAACTGAGTCTGTTGTGGTGGCTCAACCTCTCCAATTTGCTGAAGGACAAGTCCTTCATGGTGTGCTTCTGGACCACGGTGATGACAGATGCCAGCCTCTCTGGCTGGGGAGCAGTTCTTGGTCACCTGAGTGCTCAGGGTCGGTGGTCTCCGGAGGAATCTCTCCTTCCTATCAATGTGTTAGAGCTTCAGGCGATATTTCACGCCCTTCGCCACTGGACAAACCAGCTGGAAGACTGCCTGGTCTGGGTCCAGTCCAACAATGCCACAGCGGTGGCATACATCAACAAGCAGGGTGGAACAAGAAGTCTCGCAGCTTGGTTAGAGGTCAAGGCTATTTTGTCCTGGGCAGAAGAACTTGTTTCTGCCATATCCGCAGTGCACATTCCCAGCATAGACAACGTCATGGCAGACTTCCTCAGTCGACACAGGGTGGACAGCGAGAGTAGGAGCTGCACCTAGAGGGGTTCTCCCTCATTGTTCAGAAGTGGGGTCTTCCTTGCATCGGCCTGATGGCAAAAGACACAACAGGAAGGTTCCGATGGTCTGCTCTTGCTGGAGGGATCCTCTAGCGGTGGATGCCATGTCCATTCCTTGGTTATTTCCTCTGGCTTACATCTTTCCTCCCATCCCCATGTTGCACAGGGTGTTGAGGAAGCTGAGACTGGAGCTCTGCACAGTCATTCTGATTGCTCCTTACTGGCCTCGGCAGGCTTGGTTTCCGGAGCTTCTGGATCTATCAGTGGCGGACCCATTCCGGCTTCCTTGCCTTCCGGATCTTCTTCTACAGGGTTACCTGTAGAAGGAGGATGTTCATCATCTAGCTCTGACGCCTTGAAAATTGAATCCTCAGTACTAAGTAAGAAAGGTTTTTCTTCTGGTGTGTTGGCTACTATGCTTAGTGCCCGCAAACCTGTTTCCTCTAAGGCCTACCATCATGTTTGGTCGACCTTTCTCCCTTGGTGTGCTGATAGGGACCTATCTCAGGATTTTGATTTGCCTACAGTCCTGGCCTTCTTGCAGGATGGTGTGGATAAGGACCTCAGCTTGAGTTCCTTTAAGGTTCAGACTTCTGCTTTCTCTCTTTTCTTTCAGAGGTGCTTTGCTCTTCTTCCTGATGTCAAGGTTTTCTTCCAGGGCGTTGCTCATACTCGTCCTGTTTTCAGGACTCCCGCTTCTCAGTGGGATCTTAACTTGGTATTGAGCGTCCTTCAGCGCCCTCCCTTTGAGTCCTTGGCTACTATTCCTCTACGCCTACTGACATGGAAAATGGCCTTTCTCCTGGGGTTTGTGTCAGTTCGCTGTGTTGCGGAGCTGCATGCCTTGTCTTGCAGACCGCCCTTTTTGGTGTTTTACAAGGACAAGGAGGTGCTTCGCACTTGACAGGAGTTTCTCCCGAAAGTGGTTTCTGAGCTCCACAATAATCAGGAGATTATGGAGTCTGCCCTGACCCTACCTCTGACAAGGAGAGGGATCTCCACTTGTTAGATGTGGTGTGTTGTTTCAAGTTTTATGTACATCGCACTGAGTCCGTTAGGCAATCTGACATGCTGTTCATCATTCCTGAGGGCCCCAGGGCAAGGAGAACTGCATCCAAAGTGACCATTGCATCTTGGATTAAGTCCACTATTTGTAAGGCTTACATACTAAGGAAGAAGCCTGTTTGCTTTCGGGTCACGGCACATTCCACTAGATCTATTGGGGCTTCCTGGGCTTACAAGAATCAGGCCTCAGCTGATCAGTTGTGCAAGGCTGCAACTTGGTCGTCTGTGGACATCTTTTCGAAGCACTACCATGTCAATGTGCTGGCATCGGCGGACGCCAGCTTTGTGAGGAAGATCCTGGAGGCAGTCTTGTCTGTCTAGGATCTTCAGTTCTTTGGTGCTTCCTCACTTTTGAGCCCTGTTGACTCTAGTTCAGAGTGCTGTGTGATAGTTCCTAGGGTGTTGTTACCCCTGTTCAGTGTCTGTCACTTAATTTGTTCTTATTGGGCTATCTCTGATCTGATGGTTCATATATAGTCTGGTGACTTTGGGGGCCTTATGTCTGGTCCTTGCCTTACTTCCCGCCTCTGGGAAACTCAATGGTCTTACCTGTTAAATCCTTTTCTCTTAGTCCATACAGGTTACTGGTTTCCCACCCTGTCAAGGGACCATGCTTGGCTCTCCTGTGGCAGAACGTGGGGGTCCTTCGGGTTCATGCTCATAGGAGTCTTCTTTCCCTTCTTACTATCTAGTCAATAGTTAGTGTCTCAAATCTTACTGGAGCTAGGCTCCACCTCTGCATTCACTTCTAGAATTGTTCCTGCCTACTTAACGGGGTGGATCGCCTACCCAAAGTTACCAGTAACCTGTATGGACTAAGAGAATAGGACTTAACAGTTAAGACTAAAATCCTCTTATGCTAAACGCAAAATGCTGTACTCAAAACTCTATACATGCCAAATGTACACAGTAAGGTATATGCAAACCTCTATATGCTAAAAGCAAAATTCTATACTCAAAACGTAATACACAAAACGTCACATGCAATAAGGTCTATGCAAAATGCTATAAGCAAAACGATATATACTATGCAAAAAACGCTAAATTCTATGCACAAAACACTATTTCCAATAAGCAAAACACACACACATACACTCACACATGCTCACACATACATATGCTCTCACTCACATACGCTTTCACACGCTCACACACACTCATGGAGAGTTATGGAACTCAGTGCTTTGCAATGCATTGCAAACCGTTTTGGAGTTGAAAGGGCTAAGCATTAAAAATTCAACAATCCAGTCATTAAGAACATTATCTCCTTTCTGTATTAACCTGGATGTCAGGGGAAAATAGGCCTACAAGTAAATCCTCTTCATTTTTTAATCCTGTTATTACGAGATTTGTATCACATTCTATATTTATTTAGTCATTGATGCAACTGCATAGGACTTTTTTTTTCTGAGAGAGAGAGAGAGATAAGGTGGACAATATAGTGTTAGCCCTTCTTTACCTCCCTCCTTCACTGATATTTAACCCTTTAAGTTCCTTATAAGATTAATGCTGAGCAGTGTCAGTGAGTGGAGGACAAAGGAACAGGAAGAGTGCAAACCACCAATAGCTATCTCTATAGAATCTACCAGTCAGTGATATAGCCCCAGTACTCACAATACCTGTAAAAAGGTGCTGGTTGTGAGTGGAGGAGGTCATGTATGGCTAAGACAGTAAGTGAAGTGCCTGCTTCTCTTGCCTTAATTAGAACACGCTATAAATCTAAATATCTTGAAAACTAGTTTTTAAAATAAAAATGGCTAATACAACACACGTGGTTTTGAAAGTTCTTCCAAAATCACCAAAGTTGTTTTTAGGTGATAATGTCCCTTTAAAAGCTGGTTTCCAAAACTGTACTCCATGTTTTAGATGAGGCCTTACCAAGTATGTACAAAAAGGTAGAATTATATTCCCCTCCTATGCATCTGTACCCCTTTTTATTAAAGTACCCTATTAACTATGGATCTTCTCTAACCCTCATGATGTATTTACACGTTTTCTGCTGTGTGTCAAAGCGCTAGATGGGAAGGAATCATCAGTGTTTTGTGGGTCACTAAGGATTATTGTAAACTGGTCTATGTAATACCAGAAACTTCATGAACAGTGCAATGATATTTTATTTAACTTAACTGCAACACAAAAACAATAACAGCACTCACCCTTGAAAACCTCTAATACATATGGTCCCCTGGATTCTTTGCCTGTTGATGTTTCTATATTTTGATCCTTGTATCTCTCCTTGTACGGAGAACGTGGATCATATCAGGTTGGCTCTTCTTCACAGGATGGGATTATTAATAGTATATCCAAAGCAAAACAGATCTGTGCTCCTCCATACAAACTATTCAAATGTGAGTCCTGTGTAAAGCAGATATTAGACCACTTTGATAAATTTGGGGTCTTGTTGCATAGATTGGTCAAAATATGTTTAAGCCCGTCTGCCGCTTAAGGCATCCCAATATAAGGCAAGTACCTTACTATTCACTCAGGCATCCTTTCTAGATTAAAAACACCCCTGACGATTGGTAAGCTAGGTTTTCTTGTACATAAAGCGTTGGGCATATTTTAAAAACATTTAACACATTTAAAAACAATTTCTGACAACTTCACTTTAGGGCTCGCCTTTAGTGACTTGCAGAGAGTGAGCAGCAGGCCATGAAGACTGGAGCTCCATTAGTCCCCTTTATAATACCTATCCACTCAATCCCACAAGCCACATGGGGTTTAGTGATTGCCTTAAAGTCAGTGATCAGGACAGTCCAAACACTAGGCCAACACCATGCCTTTAAAAAGATGGGAGACCGTATAGTAACCACTGCAAGTTCCTTTACATTTCTTGGAAAACCCAGTAGGGACACACCTCAACAGTAACAAAGTGATCCACATTTGAACGCTTTGTGTTTGATAGTTACCCACTACTCTGTGGTCACTGCCTCATGTGAAAGTATATTGTGCCATTACAAAACAAGTATGAACAGGAAGGATAAAATGAGAGAGGACTCCTGTTGTCTAGAACCCCCCTCACACACACACACACACACACACACACTTGCATTTAATTGAGTCTAATCAGATAAAGATCAAGTTTTTGCATGTCAGTAAGGAGAAATGCTTGCTTCCCTTGTATACTCTTAGTCTAAGAGTGGGCAGCCTAATGCCTTCCTGCTTTTGTTTGGTTACAAGTCCCATAATCCTAAACATGCCACCAACAACAGATGGAGAATCATAGCTTGCTTACCTGTGGTCTCTGCATAGGCAGCTGTAATGGCGTTTGGCAGTGGAATTGCATCAAACAAGTTCTCAGTATAACATAGAATTTTTTGGTAGTCTGCCCATTCTATTTATTTAAAATGTAAAGATTGAATATCCATATATCAATCCAAAGAGTTATCACTTTTATTGTTTTAATTCCTTTAACTTCTGATGGGAAGCTATTTAATGTATCCATCACCCTTTCTGTAAAGTATTTTTTTCCTTACGTTTCATCTTATTTTTTCCACCCACTAATTTTGGTCCATAACCTCTTGTCCTCGTACTCCTTTGATTCTGAAATAATTCTGTTATTTTGTCATTTATTTTATATTTTTGGGTTTTGCTCTGAATATTTTCCATAGTAGATAAACTTAGTTGTGTTTCTACTCTCTCTCTTATAAATATACCTCTGGTCTGCAGCTCTGAATAAGTGCTACAAAGTGAAGCATTTGCCATATGGGATACTGATCCTGCCTGGGAGTCTGTTCAAAGGTATTTTGCTTCTAAAAGTTGAAGCTTCCTCACCAGAGTGTCTCTTTGTACAGAATCCCTAGTTTCATTTGGCACATAAACACGAAGCACACAGGCAAGGCTTCCATTATGTAGCCTCGCTAGGTTTTTTTCTCTCTGCAGCAGCAAAAAAAGAAGAAAAAAAACTTCAGAGAGAAGAAAAAAATAACCTTAGGATTGTCTCTTTTCCAGGATTGCAAAGACAGAGACAAAGAAAATGGATTTGAAGTGGCACCAGAGTTGCTCTATAAGTACTGTTCAGTTTATATCCAATTGATTAAACACCAGATGTAGGAAAGCAAGATAAATCTTCCCCTGCACTTAAATAAATATGTCTTCAGTTGACAACGCAGTCAGACAGAGAGATATAGATGAGCTTTTTGCTATAAATCTTAAGTATACGGAGCTGTCATTGCTGGTTTAGAAGCTTTAATAGAACAACAAAGCACAATTCCCCACTATGTCTTATTTTAGACACGGCATTGGATGTCTGCCTTTTTATGTACAGATTTAATATCAAGCAGATAAAGAGCTGTCACAGGAAGGTTAAAGCCCATAGTAAGTAAGCAGTGCTTTACCATAACTGAAGGATACAAATAGTCTGATACCTCTGACAACAGGCAGTGAGGCTGATATACTAAGATAGAGAGGTACAGTTTGGGGGGGAAACAAACTGTCACAGTGAACAAATACAAATGTCCTTTGATTGTAAATGTTGCTTTTAACCCCTTGAATGCTAGAGAGGTAGGGTGACCTCCTGTCCTCAATTGCCCTAGGCAGCAGCCAATATTACTTGTTTGTCTTGAATCCTGCACAGTCCTAGACTGAAGATTCCACATCATAGAGTTCTAAAGTCTAGACCTTCCCACTGACTTCTATGATGGAAAGTGGTGCATGTGTTAGGTTGCAGGAATTTGGCCTCCTAGCAGCCTTTTAAACTCTCTGAAGAAGAAATAAGCACTACTTGTTGACACAGTCAGTAGCAGCAGCCCCATGTTTTTGTAGCCTAATGCCACATAAAGGTTTGTCTATTTTCTTGTAGCCCCACACAGGAGTCACTTTCTGTCACAGCAGTCATGGACATTTGTCATTCTAATACATTGGTAGTCAGCTGTATGACCTCCAGCAGCTGAAGACTACAACGTCCATCATCACAGACCTCCAAACCAGCCATGGAGATGGTCAAAATTATAGTCCCAAATAGCAGAAGGTCCAACAATTGCCTACTGCTACTTTAATGATTAGAACTCTTTGGTGCGCCACAAAAACTAACAGTTGCGCACTGTCATCAGTATGGGCGTGTGGGGTACATGACACTGTCAATTCAGTCTAACTAAGGCTGAGAAATACTCTGCCTCTTTTTTTCAGCAGTGTCCTCAAATAGCAAAAATGTGGTCACATATAGAAAGGTCTCTAATGCATTTCTCCACAATGTGTCAGAAAGCTCTCTAATTTTCAAGGTGTTACAAGCCCCATTTTTTCTTAAACCCAATTTTTATTTGATCCCTATCATGCAGATGGTTTGCGCCATAATTGCACCACTTTCTTAGTACATCACCAGCGATGTGGATTATGAAGTTGGCGCTATATAAATAAAGAATGATAATAATAATCTCATTTTATTCTGTTGTAATCCACAGTGACTACGTAAGAATTTGCTTATGTGAAAGTGCTCTAGTTATTTAGAAAACTAGGTCCTATTCCAACACAAAATAATTAACCCCTTAGTGACGTGTCCGCACGCGGCTGTCACCTTAATGCCCGTCATACAAAAAAAAAAAAAAAAAAAAACTTGCCAAATTATTCTGGAGTCCCCGAATGGAGTGCAGCCACGCGGAGACCCGGACTTCCGATACTAGTTCCGGGACTTACAAGGTACGTTCTCTGTCACTAAGTGACAGCTTTTGCGGGACGTACCTGGTAAGTCCATTGTCGGGAAGGGGTTAAACAAAAGTACCAGAGAGGTATGATGAGATATCTCAGTAGTAAAGTCCCTGACTATGGAGCCTGTTCAAACCACAAGGTTGCAGGTTCGAATCCCAGCAGGGTCAACTCAGCTCTTCGTCCTTCCGAGGATGATAAATGAGTACCATTGATTGGGTAAGAATAACCTCTATTATTTTAGCTGCCGATTTGGTTAATTCCGATAGCGTGCACTGAAAGCGCTTTGAGTCCCACTGGGAGAAAGGCGCTACATAAATACTAGCTATTATTATTATTACGCAGATTACCTCCCTGGTAGTTAGAAGGTTAACCCTTTGAGTGCCAGCTAGGTATGCAACTCATTGCAGAGCAGTGTGTTGCATACCCTTCTGGCACTCAAAGGGTTCAAGTAGAACTAACACCTAAAAAAACACACACAAACCCCTTCACATACACCTGCACCTTACTATGGGCACAGTTTTGCCGTTGTGTCTTTATTCAAGAGGTAACCTCTTTAATTGGTCCAAGGAGGCGGACATGATGGCTGCTTGCAGATGTTTTAGACTGAAGCAAGCCTGAGCCTACTTAACCAATTAAGGACCAGAGGGTTGCACAGTGCAAAGCAACGCTTTGCACACCACTCTGGTTCTTAAAGGGTTAAGATCATGAACAGTGTGCAGAGTTTGTGGTCCTGGGGTCCTGCTAGTAACTGCCATGTCTCCCTCCATGGACACGACATTCAAGACTGATTGAAGATGTTTTCTTAAGCAAAGGCACAAGGGCAAATTTGGTAGAGCCATTAGGATTTTATGTCCATAGAAAGAAAAGTGATGATGTGTAGATGGTTATTATTAGGAGCTGTTAGCTCACCTGTAACCACTTGGATGCCATACACATTTCCATTCATCTCTAGCATTTAAAAAGTTGAAGGCAAAAACATAGACCTCTTCACTGTACTGTACAAATGCACCTCCACGGTAATACAGACGCAAGGGGACAGTTTTTGTCTGCTGAAACTGCCTGACACCCATGATCAAAACGTTTTATGCCAAAAAATCAGTTTTGCTCCATTTGTGCCAATGGGTGTGAAGTGTGGGTGTGTATGGGAATCCTTGAATATGTCATTTGTTCACACCTTGTTTACTCCATGTACTAATGATGCCAACTTTTTCCATTTACCTGTGTGTGCTATAGGGATGATGGTATGGGCTTGCTTGCATTAAAGGCTTGTGCTGGTGGAGTTTTATTCTCTGGGATGCACTAACGTAATTTGTACCCAAGCATCATACCTGGAAAGTCTCTAGATCTATCATGGCTCTCTGAAGAGAGAGGGTGATTCCTCCAGGTTGTCAAGTTCTTTCATAACTCAGTCTTTCTGTCCATTCCCAACCCCGTTCCTTCCACTTCCCCCGTAACTTTCAGGGAAAATCCATTTGTCTTTCATTAGCCCTTCCCATACTGATCAAGCCCCCTTGTTATGGGGCTGGGGAAACAGAAGTTTCCCAGATACAATAAGTAATGGTTCCTGATTTTTAAGTTTAAGCTGCACTGGCAGAATCCTTAATAGCTTAGTACATCGGTCTCCGCATGTGTTTGCATGTGTGTCTGTATGTTAGTGAGGTACAAATGTAGTATCGAAGTGTTGACTTTGTCACTATTATGCACCACGTGTTCAAGTCCTGTGAGTGCTCCTTTCCATCAGTACTGGTCACATATGAGTGAGTACCAGGGCAAACTGATTCCTTTCATTATGTATGTAATGGATGATACACACACACACACCTCCTCATAAATATAAATAGACATCAATAGTCCAGAAAGATTTGTAAGGGTCAATTGTCTTTTTCAAATTGTAAACTGAAAGTACCTATCAGTAATCTACAAATCAGATCAAATGCAACAAAGTAGTGTATTGATAACACTGAGTAATGTATAAAGGACACCTACCTAGTATTTATCTTATTAAACAACAGAGTGGATTATTCCTAGTCTAGGGCTCCCAGTTAAAGTAGATTTTTTTAATCAGCTGGATGCTACAGACTTCTCCAAATCATGTTTGGATGCCTTTGCAGGTGAATTTATCACTGGTTGTATATACTGATTTCCACATAGACTTAAATAAGAAGCTGTGGAATAAAACCATCAATAACACATCACCTTCAATGGAAATCACAGTGTGAAGCTATAAGATGGAGAGACATCTCATGCTTTATTGACAGATCCCATGAGCTACCACAAACATTCATATTTCTTTGCATAGTACATCAATCTTTGTAATCAAGACAAACATCCTTACTTATATAAAAAGTTACTTTTTTATCAAACATTTTAGTCCTAGAATAGGAGTTTCATCAAGGACATACAGCATATATAAATACTGTATGTCCCTGATGACAGTCCTGTTCCAGAACAGAAGCACTGTACACAATTTAATGTAAAATGAAAAGTTAAAGCGGATCTTTCGCATGATTAAAAAAGCTCAGCAGAGCATAGTTACATTAGCGATATAGACAGATTTATGCTTCAAAATAAAATTAATTGCTTCATTAATGAAAAAAAATTACCTTTTAACTAGGCAGGCAGGGAACAGTGCAGACGCTGTTCTTAAAGTTTCTTAATATTGAAAATATATATAGTGCAGGTTTTCTCGCCTGCTTAGCTGGAGTATAAGGGTACTCCCATTGCTGAGAGATGTTTTTGTTCAACAGTATTTGCAGCTCAAACTTGAAATAATCAGGTGCAGTTTCTCAATGTTCTGAAATTCTACAGTGGTGCATTTCAGCATTCCAGAGGTTTAGTCAGCTGACCATATCTGTTCATAGACTGCTGTATATTAATTTAAAAATATATATTTAACCCTTTGAGGGCCAGAGAGGTATCTAACGCATTGCGGCATAATGCGTAGGATATCTCTTTGGCACTCAAAGGGTTAAATGTGTGTGTGTATATGTGTGTGTGTAATTGCAATCCATTTGAGTTTTATACACAGGTGTGCCCAGCTGTGAATGTTTATCTTGGCTGCATGAACATCTAAAGCTTCCATGTGGTTAATGAAAAGACAAGAGGGAATGGGGTGCTCCTTATTAGATATGTCCACCGATAAACTAATAATAGTATCCCAGAAGCCCAGTAATAGCTTACTCACAAACACTTTTGGCTGAGGTACTACTAAAGTACTCCACAGTGTATAATACATATGCAAGAAATTCATTGCTCCTCCACTATTCAGTCAATGAAGCTGATGTACTAATAAGAATGTGACTCATAGTGGACAAATATAAGTTCCCTTTCATTTAAGTGGGTGTTTTAACCCAATGAATGATGGTGATATTTCAGTGCATGTGTAAAAAAAACGATGAGCAGTGTAAGACACATAAAACAACAATTTATTATTTAGGAATATCATAGTTTCCATATCTATAGATTGAGAACGATTACAGCCACATGTGCAATGTTCAAATTGTAACCATCAAAAAAAAATTGTGGAACAGGTTCCATAATTATACAATGCACTTTAACCCTTTTAGTGCCAGAGGGGTACGCAACGCATTGCAAAGCAATGCGTTGCGTACCCCTCTGGCATTGAAAGGGTTAAAGCCTTAGCTGTTAGAGAGGTCTGTAGCACAATGGAAACCTCTCTTCTCCAAGGGGTCAAACTAGGGGTGTATTTCCCAAAAGGCAGAGTAGGCAACTTCCTAGAGCTCCACATTTTAAGGGGTGCCTCATTTGTGCTGACCACACCCACATTCTGGATTGTGGGTGTGTCCAAAGTAATCTCAGAGTCCCTGCACCAGTTTTATACTTCTTTACAAGCTACTATTCAACCTCTTGGGTGCTAGAGAGATCTCCAGCGAGATCTCCCTAGCAACCAAGGGGTTAAACCCTTTTTTGTTCTTTCTTCTTATAGGCCAAGGATATTTTCTGGGCCAGGAAACAATGGATAGGTCTAGGGGAGGGGCCATGTGAGGAACAGGGGTGTGGTCATGGTTGAAGCTAAGGGCATCTAGAGTGCCTTGCCTAGAGGCACCTGGGATGTAAGTCCAGCTCTGGGTCAAACAGGAGACACCCACAAATGCAGGAATGTGGCTCACCTTTTCATTAATCAAGCATACCTTAGTGCATGGAGCTTTCATTATTATTTTTTTAATTATTGGAAATATTTAGTTCTTCCAAATCTGTAGCAAAACCATTTATTATACCCTCCAGAAGTGAGTGAGTTAATTAAAATGTGATGCTGTCACTCTTTGACTTGCACTCTATCTCTGCTTCCCTCTCATGCACTTCAGCACCTCTCCCTCGAGAGCCATTCATTCAGCAGATGATGTGAAATCCAGGACAGTGCTCTCCTGATAACCTGCCAGAGCCTAATGAGAAATGACACTATAGCTGAAATAGTATACTGCAGATCACTTAATGTGTGTCTGCATTTGTATTGGCCTCTGTACATGTCTATTGTAGCTGATAAGTTTTCATATGTAAGTTTAAATCCGCATTAGTTCCTTAATTCTTACATTTAATAAACCAGGTTGCTCTGCATTGTAATACATATAGTAACTGAACATTAAGTATAGTCATGCTTTATATAACAATATATACTGTCATACCTCCCAACATTGAGGGTTTCCGAAAAAGGACGCAAATTCAGTGCTGCAATTGGAGCACCACCTGATCTCTGTGCACAATAAGTCTGTAAATAAAAAGCAAGACGTTTTAACCCTTTGAGTGCCAGAGCAGTTCACAATGAGTTGGGTACCCTTCAGGCACTTAAATGGCTAATACAGACCAAGCCTAAATGTTAGGAAATATATAGATGTGTCATGGGAGTGAAATTCATTGTCTACAGCAATTATTATAATGTATGTGTCCAAATCTCCATCTTATTGCAGGGCACTTATTAAACACACACCGTGCAGGTATGACTGTATCACAGTGCAGTCCTGTATACTGTGTTACACTCTGCATGCAGTGCACTGCACAACCCTCTGGCACTCAAAGGGTTAGATCTTGTATAACACTGAATGGGTAGTTTTCTCCTTCTGTTGACAATATTCACTTGGCTAAGTGAAAATGAACAAGTCACATGATGCGCATCATGTCTAGACAGGTTGACAGGCAGGCAGGCTGATAGAGATAGATAGATAGATAGATAGATAGAATCTCAGATACTTTTAATTTATTACTCTTATCAGGGGTGCCTATATTGTATGACAGCAGCTTCATTTGTATAGCCTGGTCATTGTTGGATGTGTTTTTGTTTGTAATATGGAGCGAAAGGGAGGCCTGGATTATAGGGTTAGTGAGGCAATGAAAGAAAGAGGCAGTGTGGACATTAGAGAGAAGCAAGTGAAAGACAAGGGGAGGAGGATAGTGAGAAAAAAGACGGCTGTAGGAGAGAAAAAAAATAATTGAAGCCATTTACAATGATGCCCGAAGTGAATTAAAAAAAAAAATATATATTTCCTGAGTCCAAAAGGCAGTATGATATCTCCATGTGTCAACATCCTGTCTGCATTGTAATAAAATGTAATAATTCCCTTCAATGTTCTGAGCACAAAATGTATCCAATACTTTTATAAAATATCTATGGTATCTGTCAACACAGCCACCTGAAGTAAAGAATTCCACATTCTTACTGCCCTTACTGTATAAAAAAAAAAAATGTAGTCCTTTGTTTTTTGCTCAGCTCTTTAACTGGAGAGTTCCCCAGAGTATACCTTGTTTTGGCTTTGAATATATCTCTACATAGTAATTCTATCCTCCTTAGATGCAGTTTAGCTTATGTAACCAAACCCAATTTCTTTAGTATCTCCTTATAACTAAAATCACCCAGTCCTTATATCAGTTTTGTAACATGTCTGTAGTTTTTTTCCAGCTCAATAATGTCTTTTTTAAGAACTGGTACCCAAAACTATATTCTGTATCTTAAGTTAGAATTTACCAAATGTTTTTAAATATCAAGAATAATACCCCCCTGTCCTGTCCATTTTCACCTCTTTTTATACATGTCCATACCCTATTGACACTTGCAGCATCTTAGTGATACTGTACACTGTTGTTTAGTAACCAGGATTCCCCAAATAGTTTCCTATTTAGTGTATATGACTCATGCTTGTTTCTGTAACCCAAATGCATGCATAACCTAACATTTATCTATATTATACCTCATCTGCTACTTATATGCCCATTAACTCTGTTTATTAAACATTTTCTGCACAGAAAAAAGCATCCTGCTCTGTGTGTTTCCTAACATTGTTTAGTGTCATCAGCACTAATATCAATCCTCACTTCAAGATCATTAATAAACACATTTAAAAGCCATGGGCCGAGGACTGAACCCTGAGGCACTCCACTTACAACTTCAGCTTGAAAATGTTTAATTTATTACATTTATTGGCAGTTTATCATTTAACCTGTTTTCTAAAAGGGAATGTTTTATTTATCCACAGTGGTGCAGTTGGTTTGCCCCAGAATTACTCATCTTTCATCTTTCAGCTATTGCACTGCACAGTTAAAGGGATAGTAATACTTAAAATGTAAAAAAAAATATGTTGTAGTGTTTATCCCCCTGAGTAAAACAAGAGTACTTCCACTGCTGAGAGGTGTTTCATTCAAAAGTTACTAATTTTCAAAGTTTAATTTTATAGGTGCAATATCACAGTGGCCTGAAACTGTACAGTGGTGCTGTTGCTACACGATCCTATGGACAGCTCTGGTCCCAGGACCATAAATCTCCATAGGATGGTGTAGCAACAGCGCCACTGTACAATTTCAGGCCACTGTGATATTGCACCAAAAAAAATCAACTTTGAAAATTAATAACTTTTGAATGAAACACCTTTCAGCAGTGGGACTACTCTTGTTTTACTCAGGGGGATAAACACTACAACATATTTTTTTTTACATTTTAAGTATTACCATCCCTTTAAACAGTATAATTATTTGTTACTGAGTCATTTACCTAGTAGTATCCCATCTCCAGACCAGCTGAATGGTCAGTCTACAATTTGCCATGGCAACCCGACTGTCGGTTCAGTTACTCAGAGACATGTCACTAGTTAAGGAGGGAACGATCCACACATTGATTTGCAGTGTTCTGCTCACCCCACTGACAAGAAGAAACATAAGGCCTTATTCATCAAGCTAAAGTGGTGCAATTCCAGAGCAAACAAACAGCACCACATGATGAAATGAAGATTCCATACGTCCCAAGTGTCCCTCTTTAGGAGGGACAGTCCCTCTGTGAGACCCAAATCCCACTGTCCCTCTTTTTAGGAGATCAAACTGTGTGATTTGTATATACGTGTATTACATTGTTCCACAGCAATAAATCTCACATTAATATTTATTTAAACTTCAGTATGTGTGTTAATAAATGAAACCTGTGTAAATAAAATACCTTGGTATTGTTCTAAATCTTGTATTCAGTTACACAAAGAGGTGTCAATAGGCCATGAAATAACCTAAATATTCTTGGCAATGCCCTGCCCCAACACCAACTAAAACCAAAGTGTCCATCTTTGGTCATATGAAATTTTGGGAGATATGAAATTCCACAAAGTCATATTGATTTAAAAAGGTCTTTTAACTAGGGCGGGTGAAAAGTCTGAAACATTTCTTGCATGACTTTTCATGGAAAAAAAAGAAGATTTTTTGCTTTTTTTTCCCATGAACGTTTTCTCCTTTTTGCTACTGCTGAATTATCTCCTTTTCTCCACTGTCAATTTTTTTGCCTATGTTTCCTATGACTGCAACATTTCCCACCACAATATTTCTTCTTCTGAGGGCTGCAATGTAGAAATAAATAACTGAAAGTCAAAATTGTAAGCCCTACAGCAACATATTTCTTGAAAAGGTTGTTAACAGGCTGAGTGCCTTTGCCCATAACACTAAATTCCTATGTATATAAGATTGGCACAACCATCCTTGAAAAATAACTGCGGCTTTGGATATTCCAGCAGGATTCAACACGTGAAGACAGTTCTTTAACAAAAGAAAAGGGCAACATGTCAGCCGTCAACATTTTAGCAGGTTTACTATTCTATAGGCTTACTTTTGAATTTGTTTTGACTTTTTTCTAACAACTTAGTAAGTGTAGGATGGAGGTACATACTAGAACTGTGTAATTTTATTGCTTTAACGGCATTACTTGTGTAGGGGATGGGGGTGGTATGTGTAGACACTCTGATTGTTGTGGTATATGTAGGCACTCTATGATTCTTGTCATCTCATGCAGCAAACCCAGTGAGTTATCATACTTCTCTGCAGCAGGAGCCATAGATGTTATCTGGAATGAACCAAATGTTGGTAGTGGCACACTTTCTGACACATCAATAACATCACTGCTTCCCTTATCTTTCCCAAAGCCATGGGAACTTTTTGGGGTGTTTCAGCTGCTGCTAGTTGTGGCACCCCTGACCTGTCGATAGTGTGTCTCCCAGTGAGACCTGTGGTTGTGCTTCAGGTGGGATCTCATAGAGGAGGTGTCTTGTATGAGCCTGCTTTCTCCCTGCTCACATGCTTTTTGCACAGACAACTGACAGTAACATGCTTAGCTTTTGGATGGTGAGTGAAGTATCACCATATTGTGGACTTCATGGAATGCAGTGTTCCTGAGGGGCTGCTACTACTACTGGGACTAGATCTTGATGCAATTCTACTGCTACTACTTCTACTAGGTGTCAAAGGTGCAGCACTTCCAACAGCAGCAGAGGCACTCATCATAGCTAAACTTGTGGATGTTATTAACCTGTGTTGTTGTTGCTGCTGGTTACTCAACACAAATGTTTGTGTCTGAGTGGGGCTTGGAATAGAAAGCGGTGATGATGCTGATGATGACTATCAGAATGCCTCTGTATTTTTAGGTATCTTTGCTTGTACAGGGTCAGAGTTTCCAATGGTTTTCTCAAACAGTTTATAGACAGGCATAGTGCTCCTTCTTAGTGGTGGAAGTTTGAGCCTTTTCACTAGGGTTGCACCGATACTGGTATCGGTATCGGTGCCGATACCGGCATTTGCGTGAGTACTCGTACTCGCGCAAAAGCGGCCGATGCTAGCACCGATACCTTGTGTCAGGGTCTGTGCTGAAGAGAGGGAGCCCGGGGAGCTGCTCACAATGCTCCCTGGTCGCCTCTCTCCCTCCTGCAGCGTTGGAGCGTTGCCGCAGGTTACCATGGCAACGCTCCGACGCTGACCTCTGCCTGGGTTCGCAAGAGAACAGCGAGCACCTGGCAGAGGAGGGTAAGGCAGATCAGTAGAGGCAAGATGGGATGGAGAAAGAGGCAGAGAGGGGGTCAAGAGGGAGAAAAAGAGGCAAAAGGCACTAAGGGAGAAAAAAAGAGGCAAAAGGAGGAAGGATCAGGACACAAAAGGAGGGGGGCCAAGAAGAGGCAAAAAGAGGGGGATCAGGTGGGAGAGAGAGAAAGAGGCAAAAGGGTGGGATCAAGCGTCAAGGAGGGGGAGAAAGGGGGATCAAAAGGGAGAGAAAAAGCCAAGGCAAAAGGAGGGGGCTCAAGATGGGGAGGATGAAGCAAAAGGTGGGAATCAAGAGGGGGATATCAATTTTTTTAAGACAGAGTACGAGTACCGATACTTTTTTAAAGTACTTCAAACATGAAGAATATTAACTTTAAAATTAATTTATTAAGCCCTTTGGAAAGGAAGGTGTCATAGTATTCCGTCCCAACCTGCCTCTTTTCCCATGTTGGTACAACTAGCTCCTTTCTGTGTGTATTTAGACTCTCCTTCTCTTCCACCTACAAGGCTAGAGGGAGGGAGCTTGGGGAACTGCCGCTCCCACAGGCTCTTTGTAAAGCATTTCAGTAAAGGAGTGTTGTTCTGCAATGCATTTCACTGCTCTCCTCCTACCAATGGGTTAAACCTTCACAATACAAACCCCTTTAGTCCTTAAAGGGTTAAAAAAGGTATAGTGGCCTTAGGGGAGCTGCTTTCCTGCAGGTTGAAATTTGCTTGCTTAACCTTTTGAGAGTCAGAGGGCCTTGCAATATGTATTTAAGTGCCGTGGCACTTACAGTGCGTGTATACACAAGCCCACAGATTCATATACAGTACAATCTGGAAGACAATTCTGGCTACATCTGTAGCTTTAACTAAAATCAATTTATTGAATAATTAGTCCGTTTAAATGCTCTTTTGTCAGTAGTCCTATTCACCCACCTGGGAATGGTACTAGATTGGAAGGCTTCCCATTAAACACACTTATTGATTCTGAGCAACATTATCTTAACACTTTAATGATCAAATGGGTGTGCAACACATTGCAATGTGTGTTACACATCCCTCTGTTCCTTAAAGTGTTAATGATAATGGACGTCATGTCAGATTCTAAAGACAGCAGCTCTGTTTTACTGATTGCCCTCCCCACTGGTAGGGAGAATAGCATATGTTGTTGACTAGATTCTTCCTTATTATAACATTCGAGCAGATCACACTTTAAGCACTATTCCATACACCGTAAAATTGTATAATGTGCAGTACTGTAAAATGGATATTATTCAAGCATACTGCTTTTCTTATTATTCTTCACAAATTAATTTTAAGGTATTTTCTGATGTGCCTAATGGTTTAAACCCTGTTGGGGGGGATTCTGGGGAAACTGACTACACCATTGGTTTGAATGATGCTTTTAACTCGGTGAATGCTAGGGTCTCTGACACAATTCTTTGCAATGCTTTGTAGATCTCTCTGGCATTCAAGTGATTAACCCTTTGAGTGCTAGTACCCATCTGGCACTCAAAGGGTTAAAACACCCATCTGATTTGTCCCCTGTGGTGTAGCTGGTTTGCCTCTTTAGGTTGAGTAACATGGACCAAAGTGTCCTAACTTAGAGGTCTATTGAGCGATGACCAAGTACTGTAAAAAGCTCATGGATGTACTATGAAAATGGGTGAGCGTTGATGATTTACTATGAAAATACTGCAGATTTAATATGGAAATGTCTCCTTACCATTACCTTCCTAACAGATACCCTACCCACCCTCCAAATCTACATATACTGTGAAGGATACACTAAATTAACCAACCCCAAATATGTAACTGAACAGTATTTTAACCCTCTGATTGCCAGAGTTATCCAATGCATTGCAATGCGGTGGATACCTCTCTGGCACTCAAAGGATTAACGTAAGTAACAGATACAGGCAACACGGATACTGTGTGACATGGAAGATAACAATACCCTAAACTTAGTAACAGATACAGAGCAATACAGATATGTGTGACATGGAAGATAACAATACCCTAAACTAAGTAACAGATACAGAGCAATACAGATACTGTGTGACATGTAAGATAACAATACCCTAAACTGAGTAACAGATACAGAGCAATACAGATACTGTGTGACATGGAAGATAACAGTACCCTAAACTAAGTAACAGATACAGAGCACTGCAGATACTGTGTGCCATGGAAGATAACAATACCCTAAACTAAGTAACAGATACAGAGCAATACAGATACTGTGTGACATTGAAGATAACAATACCCTAAACTAAGTAACAGATACAGAGCAATACAGAGCAATACAGATACTGTGTGACATGGAAGATAACAATACCCTAAACTAAGTAACAGATACAGAGCAATACAGATACTGTGTGACATGGAAGATAACAGTACCCTAAACTAAGTAACAGATGCAGAGCAATACAGATACTGTGTGACATGGAAGATAACAGTACCCTAAACTAAGTAACAGATGCAGAGCAATACAGATACTGTGTGACATGGAAGATAACAATAATCTAAACTAAGTAACAGATACAGAGCAATACAGATACTGTGTGACATGTAAGCTAACAGTACACTAAACTTAGTAACAGATACAGAGCAATACAGATACTGTGTGACATGTAAGCTAACAGTACCCTAAACTAAGTAACAGATACAGAGCAATACAGATACTGTGTGACATGTAAGATAACAGTACCCTAAACTTAGTAACAGATACAGAGCAATACAGATACTGTGTGACATGTAAGATAACAGTACCCTAAACTTAGAAACAGATACAGAGCAATGCAGATACTGGGAGAAATGTAAGCTAACAGTACCCTAAACTAACTCATATATACAGGCAACACAGAAGCTGGGTGACGTAAATTAATAGTAACCTAACCTAACTAACAGATACAGGGTAACGCAGATACTGGGTGACATACTCACACACATATGTATATATTATACTGTGTACATATAATACACACAAACAAGTGGTCCCCTAGTAGCTAGTGTTGTGGTCCTTCATGGAGTGGAATGTTGAGTATGCAGCCCTAGACTGTGTTTCAGTATGACATGTCTGGTCTAACAGGTTAACAGAATTACCTTGAACTCTCACATGAATAGTCTTTATATTGGTTTTTATGATATGTACAGAATGGGATAGAGATGTGGGAAAACTTTATTGAAAACCATAATGCCATTTAAAATATAACTTAAATGTATGTTAAAAAAGTAACACATTTGTCACTTGTTTGGAAACTCCCAAATCTGACAGTTAGTTTGACATTTTCATCCCTATGAAATGTCCACAAATTAAAAATAAAGCACAAATTTTACATTTTAAGTGATCTATTTGTCCATTGAATTTTCAGATTTTATGGTTTCTATTTTAAAAGTATTGATTTGTCTAGTATGCAGCATTAAACTCATTTCTGCTAATCTCCTCATTTTTAGCTTAACCTCTTTTGGTTGTATGTAAAAAAAAAAAAAATAATAATAATAATAAAAAAACTGAAGTTCTGGGGCAAACCATTCGCACTGTAGGGGAGAACAAAGAATTCCAAAAATTCTCATTGTTTTAAACAGGGATTTTAACCCTTTAAGTTTGTTGGAGACTTCTATAGCATTCAAGGGGTTAAATCCCAATTTAAACCAATGAGAATGTTCATTTTCCCCCTATGTTACAAATTGCCCCAGAACTCCTCCACTTTTCATTTGAACATCCAATCCTGGGACCAGAGGATTGTGCATTGCATAGCGAATCCAAGCCTTGCACCCATCCAAGCCTTGCACCCATCTCAACCTCATACAGATAAAGATAGTAGTGAAGCGAACCAGCTGCACCATGTGTAGGCTGATGACAATTCCAAATGATCCTAAGAAGCAGTAAACTTTTGTTATAGAAACAAGTGCTTTATAGGGCTTTTCCTGTTGAGTAAAACAAGGCTACTCCCATTGCTCGAAAGATGCATATTTTAAGAGTTATTACAGTTTAATCTATTAGAAACCTAGAGTTTGACAGCCCATCTAGTCTGCTAATTTTTCCTACTGTAAAAACCTGAAACCTTATTTGGTTCTTGGACTTGTCTTATGGTCAGGACAGCCTTATTATTATTCCATGCATGCTGATATGCCATCCCTGTTTTAACCTCTACCACTTCTGCTGGCAGGCTATTCCACTTATCTACCACCCTCTCATTGTAGCTAAGCATCTGTCCCTCTAGTTTTAGACTATGACCTCTTGTCCTAACATTTCTACTCCTTTGCATTGTAGTTCCCTCCTGCACTTTGTTGAATCCCTTTATGTATTTGAATGTTTCTATTATATCCCCTCTCTCTGTTCTTTCCTTCAAGCTATACGTGTTCAGATCCCTTCATCTATCTTGATCATTTTTATCCTGTAAACCAGGGCTGTCCAAGTTCAGTCCTCAAGGGCCACCCCCGCGCGGTCGGGGTGCCCCGGAGGACCAGTGAACTACTTTTTGTTTTTTGGGCAGGCAGGTTGGGTCTTCACAATGTGCCATGTAATGACAAAATTCCATGACGTGTCAGCACCGTCACTGATCCTTAAGGCACAGACACCGATGATGGTCCTGGCACGTCAATGTTCGTTAAGGGTTTCCCTAATTAAGCACAGTTGAGTTAATCAGTGGCTCATTCATTTTGACTGATTCACCTGTGTTTAATCAGAGAAATGCTTACATCCTGGACTGTTGGTGGCCCTTAAGGACTGAACTTGGACAGTCCTGATGTAAACCATTCACCATTTTAGTAGCTCTTCTGTGAACTCTCTCCATAATATCTATATCCTTCTGGAAATGGAGTATCTACTACTGTACATAATACTCTAGGAGATCTATAGAACGGCATGACCTCCTCCCTCTTTCTGCTACCAAATCCTCTAACTATACAGCCTAGGACCCAGTTTGCATTATCTGCTGTTTTGTTACATTGCCTGCCTAACTTTTAAGTCAGGGCTGTCCAAGTTCAGTCCTCAAGGGCCACCAACAGTCCAGGATTTAACAAATTTCCTGATTAAGCACAGGTGGCTTAATCATTTTGATTGACTCACCTTAATCAGGGAAATCTTTAAATCCTGGACTGTTGGTGACCCTTAAGGACTGAACTTGGACAGTCCTGCTTTTAGTCATCAGAAATAATTACTTCCAAGTCCCTTCCCTCTGTTGTTGCCAACTCCATAGTACCTATGAAACTATATTCTGCCTTTGGATTTTTACGTCCAACTCGCAAGTGCACTATTTTACATTTATCAGCATTAAAGTGCAGCTGCCACACTCTTGTCCATTCTCCTAATTTACCTAAATAATTTGCCATTTGGCTTGTTCCCCTAGAAATGTCTATTGTGTTGCAAATCTTTGTATCACCTTTAAAAAAAGCATGCCTTACCATGAAGACCTTTTGCAATGTCATTAATAAAAATATTAAAAAGAATTGGCCCCAATACAGATCCCTGAAGTACCCCACTAATAACACCTCCATCCTCTGAATATTCTCAACCTCAATTGTGTGTCTCTTATCACTCAGTCATTGCATTATTCATTTAAACCTAAGTATTACATTATATAAATGAGTCTTCTATGAGGGACAATGTCAAATGCTTTACTGGAATCTAGATAAGATATATCTATTGCGCCCCTTGGTCTGCAGTAAATCCATTCAGTTTAGGATTGTGTAAGCCATTTAAATTCAGATATTTAACAACTCTTTCCTTTAACATGGTTTCCATTACATTTTTCCATGTAAGACTTAGGGGTCTAGTTGCCAGAATCTTCCTTGTTACCCTTTTTTGTGAAGCAGTACTGCATTTCCTACTTTTCAGTCTTCTGGAACTATGCATGTCAGTAGTGACTTTGGGTAAATCCCATGTGTGTTTTTACTTTAGAGAGTACCAACACAAAATCAGTGGGTCCAGATAGGATATACACCTGCACTGTATTGGTTTTTTACATTAACAGTGCCCTCCAGTTTTCAGATTCCAATTAGCTGTTCTGTTACATTCTGTAGAAGAGATGAGTTACCAACAAACTGTTCTACATAGAATGTGATAGAAACTGCTAAGTCAGGCTGTCAGTTAGAACTTTCAGGAAGTAATCATGCTGTAATTTGCTTTCTGACAATTAGAATTGTGATAATGTTTGAACAAAACAGCTGATGGTGGGCTTACCCTTTTATTACTCAGCTGGAAAAAGCTCTAACAAATTGGTTTTCATAAATAAATTGTTCCTTTAACTGAATTTTTTTATCCTTTTAAATGCTAGAGGGGTCTCCCAATACATTGGATAATTTTCTAGCATTCAAGTGTTTAAAAACCCAGTTTAAGTGACAGTCAGCCTCCTTTTTGACTTTAGCTATTCTTCAACTTCATAATGTAAAGTCAAATTGCCTTTAATTTTAATATTTATTTTTCATCTTTACCTATTCATTTATACTTTTCTGTCCCTGTCAGGAGGCACTCTAAATGTGTTTCCAGAGAGCATTCTGTTTGGGTGTGTGAAAGAATGCAACAATGTAGCATGGACTAAAACAATGCAGAAAAACCGGTCCCTCTACAACATACAGATCATTCCATGCTACTGAAAGACTGCAACATTGTATAAATACCTCTGCTTTCAAGTCCCAAACTGAAAGCTCCCTAGTAACACAGATCTGGGAAGCTTACCATCAGGGACGTGGCTAAAAATGGAAAAAAAAAAAAAAAGAATTAAAACGTATAGGCACTTTGACTTTGCATATTCTGCAAACTACTATGCAGAGTTGAAAAGGATGTTAACTGCATCAGTGGTAATGTATGGGATTTGTATCTATTCCCTGTGGTGCATAAAAATTGCACAACTTTTGCTTTTATAATATATGCCATTTTGTGCTTTTGGTTCTGTACCAACCAACAAACACATGTATAATATTACATCCATCATTCTATACATTGAAGGACAAACATTGCATAGAGTAAATTACATTTCTGTTTTTCATTTCCAATAGGAGCAGCCAAGGATTCATGCATATGAAGCTCTCCCGTACCAAAGAAAATAAATATGTTCTTGGACAAAACAGCCCGCCCTTCGACAGCGTACCTGAAATTATACATCACTATGCCAGCCGAAAGTTACCAATAAAGGGGGCAGAGCACATGTCCTTGCTGTATCCAGTGGCTATCCGGACTCTCTAACATTCTGCTATAGACAACTATTTGAACATTCACTGTAGTTAGTCCTTTAAGGACCAGATGGTTATGTGACGTATAACAAAACAATACTTTGCACACCCCTCTGGTCTTTAAAGGGTTAAAATGTCAAGAGAGCATGGGTAAAAACAGCTCTGAACCTCCATACAACAACACAGACTTTCTCTCAAGACGTCTGCAAAAAGATCTAGCCAGTGCAAGGCATGTTATGTTAATGGGATAGTTGGTCAAATTTGTACTAAAATGTATCTTGTAGCCATTAAAAAATGAAACGTAATGCCCCCAGTCCCATCTCTCAAATCTTTATGGTTTGAGATATGTTTGAGAGATATTCACAGTTAAAGTTCCCCCCTCTCTCCCCTTTCCTTGACATCAGCGCTCTAGCTGACTGCAGGGAATCCGGTCCCGGGACTGGCGGAGGCTCTTCAGCAGAGCCGAGATCACCAGGAACGGTCTACAAAGTGTGCTTACAAACCAAGCACACTTTGTAGACCGTTCCAATGAAGGATTTATTTTTCTATCTGGTGATCTTGGCTCTGCTGAAGAGCCTCCGCCAGTCCTGGGACCAGATTCCCCTGCAGTCAGCTAGAGCGCTGACATCAGGGAAAGGGGAGGGGGGAACTTTAGTGCAGAATATCTCTCAAACCATAAAGGCTTGAGAGATGGGACTGGGGGCATTACGTTTAATTTTTTAATGGCTAAAATATGCATTTTAGTACAAATTTGACCATACTATTCCTTTAATGAAATGGCTGAAATACAAGCCAGTCTTGCTTTTATATCTTCCATTGCCTTTTGTTGTTGACAGAACAAATGCATCTAGTAATAGTACCTTTCAGTGGGATTTATAAAATCAGTGGTGGCTAGTGTTTTACTTCCTTTGTTCAAACTGACTTTCAAGCTTACTGTGACCTTAAATGAAAGAGAAATTCACTTGAATGGGCTTATGGTTCAAGTTCTAAAGATGATATGGGACTTTGAGTCCTGAATGTTGCAATACTACTATATCTATAAGTGCTTGTTATTTAAAATATACTTTTTTGTTTTTTGTTCCCTGTGTTATCTCCCATATTCACAAGTTGTGCCATCAATGGATGCATTTTGCACCTAGTATGTGGGTGTTAAACAGCATTTCTGCAAATGGCCTGCAATACTTTAAATCATGGGTGGGCAACCTGTGGTCTCCAGCTGTTATTGGGCTGCAACTCGTCTCATCCTCAGAAAGCAGTTAGCCAGTTATGATGATAGGAGTTGCAGTCCAACAATAGCTAGAGAGGTATATAGTGCCAACCACTGCCTTACATTCTCATTGAACTACAATGGTGTTAACATAGATTTATTTATGACATTGCATTGAATTTCTGTTAGGGACAATGAATGCAATAACAACCAATTATAGGTGAGATTTTGTTTACATTTTAACCCCTCGAGGGCTGGATGGGTGTGCAACACATTGCTTTGCAATCCTTTGTGCACCTTTAGAGTTTTCAAAGATTTACGATCACACAACTTCATTAGTTCATTTGTGTGGGATTTCCTGCCTTTCACCTAAAAATGAGTTATCTGTATTTATTTTTTTAAGATCTCTAGACATATCACTAGTCCATCCAGCCTTTCAACCAAACTGTAGCAATTAGTGACTAATATTTGCACTTCATTGTGTTGCATTGGTTTTGAAATAAGCAAATTTAAACTAGGCCATCTTGAGCATTACAAGGATGCCACTGCACTATATGTAAACTTTTGTTACTGTAATGTATGCTTGGACGTAGTGAGAAATGAACTAGGATACATTTATGTACCTTTCCATTGACAGTACAACTACAGTATTTAGAATTGTATTGAAAGCAATTCACTTCACAAATCATCTTGTTATATTATTAGTACTAGATAGATAACATGATGCCAAACTCTTGAAATGAGCAACTGGTGATTGTAATGCATGTGGTATGGATAAAGGTTTTTACTTATTCACAACCAGCAATAAGGGGCAGTGAATCCACATGCTATGGTAAAGTTGTATTATGAATGTAAAAAAATCCTGCTGATTAAAACAAGGGTATTTCCACTATGAGGAGGGAAGGTTTCATGTCAAATGTGAGGGTGCTTTATGAAATGTCACCACTGGGCGGCACTGTTGCAGTACTTTTCTAGGGAGAACTGCTGTTCTCAGTGTTCACCAAAGACTGGAAAGGAATGAATTAATATTTTGGTTTGAGCGATAATAACCTTTGAGTGAAGCTATTCCCACCAGCAGGCATACCCTTTGTTTTACTTGACGGGAAAATCTTTGCAATATCTGCTTTATTCGAAGGGCAATTTTACTATTACTTCAGCCCTTTGATTGGGAGGGGGATCTCCAATACATTGTTTAGCAGTGCACTGGAGACCTCTCTGTCATCCAAGGGGTTAAATATTGAATGAGGATCCCTTGCCAGTGATGATTAAACCAGACTAAGAAATTCTATTACAGAACCATATCTAATTTTTCTGGGAATGAATGCTTGAGCCTCTGTTTTTTAACACATGGTATTTTATTTCCGTTTTTCATCTAATATTATTTTAAGTAATTCCCTGATATCTGTGATATAACACATCTTGTAAAACCATTGTATGTCAACAGTGTAGTTATCCCTTTGAGTGCCAGAGAGAGAGATATCCATCACATTATGTTGCAATGCATCTGATGCTTCTCTGGCACACAACTTAAAGGGATAGTAATGTGTAAAATATCAAGGCAACGGTAATTATTCAGTACACTTTTGTACAATGAAACGTACATTTCAAACTGTTCATAACATTGTAGTCTTTATTGTATTTTATATTAAAGTGTCCCACTCCCTCCCCTTTTCCATACATAATTCTGCCTCCCGTCAGAGCAGCAAGCCAGTCCTGATGGATCATCATGAGGGAAAATCTTCTGTCAGCCTAAGGAAAAACCTGCCCTCCTTTGTCATGAGGGGCATGGCTTTCCTTATACTGATAGACAGAAGATTGTCCCTCGTTGCAATCTGTCTGGTCAAGGGACTGGATTTCAAATCTGAGGGGAGGTAGCATTACGTATAGAAAAGTGGGCGGGAGTGGGACACACATAAAGCAAAGACTACAATTTTATGAACAGCTAGAAAGGTTCGTTTAGTAATAAAAAATATATTGAATAATCAACGTTGCCTTAATATGAACACATTTTAATCCCTTTAATAAGAAGGGTTGTGGCCTTTAAAGGGATAGTATTGTTTTTAACAAAGTTTAATATTGTAGATATTAAAAATATTAATGAAATGAGTTATGTCCCATCTGTCAAACATGTACAGTCTGAGAGATATAAGCATCTAAATTTCCCCCCTACCGCCCCTTTGACAGACGTCAGCGTTCTAGCTGATAAAAGGAGATCCTTGTCCCGGGACCGGCTGGCGGCTCTTCAGCAGAGCTGAAATAGTTATATGGAAAGAAATACTTCACTGGAATGGTATACAAAGTGTGCTTAGCAAGCACACTTTGTAGACCGTTACAGTGAAGTATTTCTTTCTATATAACTCTATTTTGGCTCTGCTGAAGAACCGGCAGCCAGTCCCGGGACCAGAATCTCCTTCTGTCAGCTAGAGCGCTGACGGTGCAGGAGGGGGGATCTTTTTAGATGCTTATATCTCTCAAACTACACATCTTTGAGAGATGGGACATACCTCATTGCCTTAATATTTTTAATATCTACAATATTAAACTTTGTTAAAAACAATGAACACTATCCCTTTAAAGGGATAGTAATACCTAAAATGTAAAAAAAAATATGTTGTAGGGTTTATCCCCATGAGTAAAACAAGAGTACTCCCATTGCTGAAAGATGTTTCATTCAAAAGTTATTAATTTTCAAAGTTGAATTTTTTAGGTGCAATATCACAGTGGCCTGAAATTGTAGAGTGGCGCTGTTGCTACACCATCCTATGGAGATTTATGGTCCTGAGACCAGAGCTGTCCATAGGATCGTGTAGCAACAGCGCCACTCTACAATTTCAGGCCACTGTGATATTGCACCTAAAAAATTCAACTTTGAAAATTAATAACTTTTGAATGAAACATCTTTCAGCAGTGGGAGTACTCTTGTTTTACTCAGGGGGATAAACCCTACAACATATTTTTTTTTTACATTTTAGGTATTACTATCCCTTTAAGCTTCAAGTCCTAATTCAGACCCCAAGCATTCTCAAACATGAAAAAAGGAACTTCTAATATGCATTCTCTTTTAACCCTTGCAGTTCACCTTCTCTTTCCTATTTTAAGACTACACACTGACCAGTACAAAAGGAGACTGTTTCTATTCTATTAATATTCCTATGTACTCCTTTCTTCTACAATATATTTTAAAGGCATAGTAAAAGATATTATGAACAGTCTATATTTTGTATGTTTCTTAACTAATCAATACCTATTCTAGTAAATGCTCCATTAACCCGTTGAGTGCCAGAGGGGGTACGCAACACATTGCTTTGCAATGTGTTGCGTACCCCCTCTGGCACTCAAAGGTTTAAAAAGTAATTTTAGCTCATACTTGTATTTTTGTGTTGTATGAGTATAGAGCTGGCCAAAGCTCTTCATAGACCACAAGACAAGCAGCAATACCATGGACTAGAAAATATTAAGAATCCCTGTACTTAGAGAGAATGAACAGTTCTGAGGCAAATAACCTGCACCATGGTTGACAAATAGAAATTCCCATTGATTTTAAATTAGGCCTTTATTACCTTATCTCTCTACCATTCAAGGCGTTAGAAGCCTTTTTAAATTAAAGGCAATATAGGGACATTTTCACAGTGTTGCAGTTGGTCTGCATCAGAATTGTTCCATTTCTACTTAGTACATCAGCAGCTTTGTCTGTGATGTGATGACACCTGAATGAACCTTCTGCTGGCAGTGGCATGTGCTCTTGCTTTATTCAACAGAAAAGAAAATATGCAAAATGTATTTTCATGATATTTTACTTTCACTTTACAATGAAATTTTTAGATCCAAAGTATCTCAGTGTCACATCCCTAGAATGTTATTTTTACAGCAAAGGTAAATAAGCTGTGGCTCTACAATGGTTGTTACCCATTTGAGGGCCAGATGGACGCACAACACAATTCTTTACAATGTGTTGCATACCCCTCTTCATTCAAAGAATTCAACTACATTTCCCTTCAAGAACACACAAGACAGAAGGGTTCCACAGCATTGTTGTATAACTCAAAAGCTGATCAGCCATTTACAATTAAAACTTAAGCTTTTATTTCAGCAAATTAAGACACAATGATATGTCATAATTGTTACAACATGAGGCCCGCTAGCCTTATGCTTTTCATGATTGTGTCACCTAGCCATTATTTACTTGTGGAGCTCTTTTCCTGTATTGTTTAGTCTTTGAAAACCATACTACATTTGTCAGGAGCCTCACCAGACCAAGTGACCAACCAGGCTTTGTGGAGTCAGATTAGCTGAGCAGCAACCCTTATAGTTTGTGCTGTTTTTTTTACTTTTCCCATCATCCTTACCTAGCTATTGCAGCTGAGGATGATAGGAATTGTAGTCGATAAACCTCTGTAGCGTTACATATTGCCATCCCCTGTTTTAAGGTGATAAGTTGTCATCAAGCTCTGTCACTTTTGCTACAGTATCCGTTCTCCTTCCCTGACGTTCAGGTGAAAGGTCTGGATATACTACACCCACCATATTCCCTGCTGTATTCCCATTTGTGTTTTTACTGCTGTTACAATTTTGCGTTCGTGACTATTGACTTGTAAAATAAAAACTGTCTATTTAATGTAACTTTTTGGTTAGTGCTTTATTTTTCCTACATTTTATCATAGAACTAACACATCACAAAACAGTTTACATGTGTGTTTTCATGTGGGACATAGGGAGAGAAAATCCTGTTCCCTAACTGGGGCAGGTTACATTTTTGCAGGGACATGAAGTAGGATATGAGGTTGAATTAACACTGTATATACCTGCCAGTTGTGAAACACATTGCTTCACAATACATTGCTCATGTCTCCTCATGACTCTGCTCCTTAAAGGGGTTAATACTTCAAGTGAGATGGGGTATGACTAATAGGATGAATTTAAAGGGATTGTAATGTTTAGATATTAATGCAAGATTGATGCTTCAGTATACTTTTTTATAAGAAATGTACTTTTCTAACTGCTGACAAAGTTCTCTTCGTTTTATTTTAATTAAAAATGTCCCCCTCCTGCCCCTTTCCAGACATCATGATGCTTCCCCTTAGAGCAGGAAGTCGGTTTGGATGGATCATGACAAGGGACAATCTTCTGTTAGCATAAGGAAAAACCTGCCTTCTTTCTTCCTTATACTGATAGACAGAAGACTGTCCCTCATTGCGATCTGTCCGTTCAAGTGACCTGATTTCAGATGAGGGAAGGTAATATTACATATGGAAAAGGGGCGGTATGGGGACACTTTTAATTAAAATAAAACAAAGACAACAACATTATGTGTAAGGGGCACTTTTAATTAAAATAAAACAAAGACAACAACATTATGAGTAATTAGAAAGGTACGTTTCTTATTTAAAAAAAAAAAAAATAAAAAGGTATATTGAAGAATCAACCTTGCCTTAATATCTAAACTTTACTAATTCCTTAGAGTAGGCACGTTTGACAAAGATAATATCACAATGAAAATGCTCAGTGTCAATACAGAAGGATTATGTGTTCCAAAATCACAATTTTTAACAAACTAATCACTTTCTGCTTAATTCAAATAATTTGACATATACACTTTGGGCCTTATGTATAAAGGCAAAGTGTAGCAATTCTAGAGGAAACCAAGTGATCATAGGGAACAAGTGCAAATTATCATTGATTTAAAAGCTGTCCAAGAGGTTAACAGCTAGCTGGTTGGGGATGATGGGAGTTGTAGTCCTCAGCAGCTGGAGGTCCAAAGATCAACTACCCCTGGTTTAGACCATTGCTCATAGCACCTAAAGCCATATTTAGGAGCTAAACAATTCTAGGGCATGCTAACTGTAATATGGGGGACAAATGATTTCAAATGGGTCTTTGATGCTGATATGTTCTTCAGTGCATTGCTGTAGAATGTACTGGAGGAGACCATTCTAGCATTCAAAGGTTTTAAAACCCCATGTAAATTGTGATAATATTAATTTGTTCCATGTGGTGTGGCTGGTGTGTTCCAGAATATAACATGTTTGGTCGTTACAACCTTATTTAGGGGACAAAAGAGGAACAATACAAATATCCATTGATTAACTGGGGCTTCAGCCCTTGAATGCTAGTGGTGTCGCAGACGCATGGATTTTCTATCATACATTGTAGTTGGTGTATCTCTAGAATTGCTCCATTTTGTCTAATGCATTAGGGCCATATTATTTTGCTGTGATTCACAAATCTAAGTTTTCCAGCTCCAGTCCTTTGATCCCTCCATGAGTTGTTTTTAATGTACTCACATGAGAACAGTTCTGTCAGAATAAGTGAACCACTGATGGGACATCTGTGCCGAAGCTAGAACTTGATCATGATCTTGAGAAGTGTCTTTACAAGTCAGTGTCTACACTGGTTTCCCATCTTTGTATTCTAGGCGTGATATGCAGGATTTCAAGCTTGAAGTATTATTTCCTCTTTATAACCTCTTTTTCCTTGCCATACCCAGGCAGCACACAACAGAGTATATAATGATATAATCTAAAGACGGTCTATAAAAGGCCTCTCCCATCCCTCGACTATAGTGCACCTCTGTCCTGCTGTAAGAAGAAATGAGAATAGCCCATAACTTTTTTGTTTCCTTTTTTTTTTTGTTTTCTTTCTTCTCTGATCCCAATATTGGGATTGATGTCTCTCTCTCTTTGGCCTATTCCATTCCCTTCCCTTTCTGTTGTGATCAATGAGCTTATGGCCTTCTGAGGAAGGCCTTCTGAATGTTTGTCAGAAGAAGCCAGGAGACTTCCAGTGGTAATTGGGGCACAGTTTGATGATGTCATTAGCATCTGTATTCAGTAGTCTTGGGGGCTGCCTTAACCAGGGAGTTTTCTTTAAATGGAGTAGGTGAATGAGCAAATAAGCCTTTGTTTTTCTTATCCCTACTAGATGTTATTGTTTCTAGACACTTCAATATTCATGCAAGTGGTTGCTCATGGTTATTTATCTACCTGCCCCATGTAAGTACCACTGCTTCTCCCTTGTATTTTGCTATTTTGTCTGTTTTGCTCTGGGTTCTTATGACAAACTTTTATTTTCTGGCATGACTGATTCTGACAACCCCAGAGATGCTACTGTCTCCTCCAAGAAATCCTCAGGAAAGCTTCAGCACTTATCCTGCTGCTCTTTCAACATGCCGCTGCCTGACGCCTCTAAGGGCAAGTTCTGTTCAGCCTGCATCCAAAAGTCAGTGGCTGCTGAAGCACCTAACAAGTTTCAAGATTTTGTGGTTTGGTTTCTTTCTCAACTTCAAAGCACCTTCGACTAGTATCAAAGACCTGTTCATTTATTAAGAGATGATCATGGGAGTCCTTCAGGGGCTGCTCTTCAGACTCTGACTAGGATCCCAGCCCTCAAGTTATGTACCTCTCCTTAGAAAAAGGGGAAGTCTCAGATGACAATTACCTATTTCCAGTGGACGAAGTAGACAGGATAGTGTCGGCTGTCCATTCTGTCATGAACTTAGATGACCTTTCTGATGCTCCCCGGAAGCAGGATCCATTGTTTCAAAGTATTTCTAAACCGGTGAAGGTTTTTCCAGAACATGAAGTTTTGTCTACCTTGTTCTCCCAGGAATGGAAGAGTCATGAGAATAAAACTATCCCTTTCTCGCAGAGTACAGCAGCTTTTTCCATTTGATGTTCCAAACATTTGGGCTCCAAACAGTGGGAGGTGCCTAAAGGAGATGAGCTGTGGTCAGAGTACTCAGCGCTTAGCTATACCATTGGATGATGGCTCTAACGTCTCAGACCCCATGGATAGTAAGGCAGAGTCTGCAGTTAAGATGGCCTTTGAGACCTCTGCTGTGAGATTCTGGCCTAGTATTGCCTCTGCTTCTGTAGCTAGGTCATTGTGGGTCTAGCTCTCTGAACTTCATGAAGACATCTCTTCTAAAGTTTCCAGAGATGAACTTCTGAAGAAATTATCAGCAGTTCGACTGGCAGTCAACTTCCTCTACGATGCTTCCTTGGATTCCATACAGATATTTGCCTGGTCGCATATCGTCTCTATTTCAGCTAGTCGAGCCTTATGGCGTCACTCTTGGATAGCAGACATAGCTTCCAAGAATTGTCTGCTCCTCTATGCGATTCAAAGGTTTTACCCTCTTTGGGCATGAATTGGCGGCTCTAGAAGGTATCAGCAGTCCCTCTGACAGTGATGCATCATACCCATATGCCCAGAATTCCTTCATAGCCTGAGGACATAACTCTGTTTCCTCTGGCCCTCCATCTTCTCTGTGTTTATCTACCTGACCAGAGGATCTCTAGACCTCTTGCCTGTGGGAGCCAGACTACATATTTTTTTTCAGAGTGGGAAAAGATCACCTTGGACCAGTGGATCCCAGTTCCTGCACAACAAAGAGGAAAGGGCACCTACTCTATAATTTTCATACTTCCCAAGTCTTATGTGGGTTTTTATCATTTTGTTGACCTCAGATGTGCCTAATTTATTAACACAGTGGTATAAAATATACTTTATACAAGGTGCACATTTGAATATTTGTATGAAGGAGAGCAGGTTTGTTTTTGACCCATGAGAATAAACTAGTATTTCCTTGGTTCTTTATCAGTTGCTTATTTGTTTTTGTCTTTTTATAAACAAGTAAGAACAAGTATTTTCAAAAAAATATGGACTTAAAATTCACAAGGTTCTAGCATGCAGATCCCTTACATGTGAATTGAGCCAGGATCATTCTAATATATTGTGTGAGTCAGTGGATACTTAGATAAAACTTTTGGCTCAAAGTCATTCTTAAACTACTTTCAAACATATTTCCCTGTTTAGAATTTGTTAGATAAAGAAATCCACTTATTTCTAAAAAGCGGAGTATTATTTCTGAATGACTGCACAGACGAGTAGTATTTCAGATAAATGCCTCTTCCTACAGGTTAGTAGTCTCATGTTTAATGTTTTTTTTTATTCTTTAAAGGGGACAGTACCTATAAGAGTAAGTGATTGATTGATTCTCTTACTGATGCATCTTACATAAAGTAGTCTTGTATATGTGTGTGTGTGTGTGTGTGTGTGTGTATATATATTTATATATATATATATATATATATACATACATAAATACATACATCTGGAAATTGAGCTTGCTATATACAGACAACAGCAGATACAATGTTAGTATTAGCTGTAATCACAGCAGTATCAAGTCACTTTATCAGTAAATATACCATTAACATATGTGTGGCTTATGCCTACACCTAATGTAATCAATAAACTGCATTACTCCATGGTACTTAATTTACAAGACATTTTAATGGGAGATTCCCATTACAGCTACGTAAACATCCATACATGTATCGATGCCACTGGAACAGTCAATGGAACCATAAACCATATGTACAGATATCTGTGTCTGGCAAAAAAATCTTTATTTTTATATGTGCTCAAACATTCTTTCACTGGATAAAGGATAAATGCAAGTAGGCCTGGGATTTGGAAAACATCTCAAACATTTTTTTTTAAACTGATTAATTTCTTACCTAAGGCTTATGCATATGATGATGGTATTCTTCCATATGTTGGTTCTATATATATATCAAACCGAATTAAATAAATAACTTACATGACATAAATTGAGTGTTAAAATAATTGGACAGAATTTGGAACACTAAAGAAAGTAGATCTTGTCATACATATAACATCTCCTTCATCATGCTTTCACTTTGCTGACAGGTTTGCAGCAATTTTAAGCTGAAATTGACACATATAACATTTACCTCACAGTTTGTTAAAGTGCATTTTGACAAACAGATGGCACTTTCAATAAGGCAAGTTTTCAAGGATGTTTGGAAACCATCTAGAGATGTACATTTTTCTTTCTAATGTTTCCTGTTGTATGAAAAAAGTTTCTGAAGTTCTCTGTCGGGCTGACCTCTGTAATGCTAGCAATTATTAAGAGACATTGCACACTCATCCTCTGTTTATTGAATTTCTTTACAGTAGCAATGAATTTTAAGAAAGCTTTTCAGTTTTACAGTAGAAAGCAAGGTCAGCACAGTCTGTCTTCTCTTGTAATACTTCACTTATACCTCGGCTGTCCTGAAACTTTTAGTACAAAAGGATATATCAAATAGAAATACATATAATGTATTATTAAATGTCTTACTCTCTTAATACAAAGGAGTTTTTTATAAACCAAAAAATAAATATATAGTGATTATGTAAAACTGTCACTCCCACAATATTAATACAGTCCCTTAAAGGGATAGTAATCTTATATAATAAAAGGCTAGAATGTTTGTCCGATGCAGACATGAGCAGTAGAGACTGCCCAAACGCACAGAATGCTGGGAGTTCTGTCCTGGGTGCATTATATGCCTTCGTTCAGTCGCTACAGCGCATGACTGCATTGCTTGTGCTGCCAGTGAGGTGGCGGCAGTACACAGCAGGACCGACCTCTTAACCCTTTGCGTGCCAGAGGGGTACGCAACGCATTGCAAAGCAATGCGTTGCGTACCCCTCTGGCAGTTAAAGGGTTAACATCACCCAGACCTTGGCCCGTGTACACGGGCTTTTACACTAGTACTGCAATAAAACTTTAGCTCTGATAATTACTTACAATTTTTTTAACCTGTTGCGCTATATACAGTTACTCACATATCTGTAATTCAAACGCTATTGAAGCTGAAAGGATTACCCTCCCGCCCCTTTCCCCTGTGTCACTGATCCTCTCATGTAGGTCCAGATAGAGTGAGCAGAGGGACAACCTTCAGTAAGCATAAGGATTGTCTCTCACCACATCCGCATCCAGATCTAAGGGGAGGCAGCCAGAAGGGGTGTGAGGGGGATTCTTTCAGCTTCAATAGCGTCTGAACTACAGAAATGTGAGTAACTGTATATAGTGCAACAGGTTAAAACAATTGTAAGTAATAATCGGAGCTAAAGTTTTATTGCGGTATTACTATCCCTTTAACCTCTTGAATGCATTGGAGATATCGCTAGCTTCCAAGGGAATTAAAGTAGATGTAACATCTTCTAATAGTAACCCCTACTTAACTTATAATTGCCAAAACAAATCCTAACTGCTCCCTGTACATTTAGTCTTTGTGCTTTAGTACAAGAAATTACCTCTTCAGTGACTCCTGGATGCTAACAGGACCTAACATGCCTACTGCACATGGTAATCTTGCAGCTTTAAGACAAAAGGGATGGGCAACACAGTGTGGAAGATCTTTAGAGGGTTAAATAAGCTCATGCACACTGCCTGCTACAGTGTGAAAAACTGCCAGCAGCTTTTTTTTTGCGTCCATGGACATCCAGGACATTAAGTATGTTCTGTCTTAGACAAAAGGAATTTGGCAAAATTCATAAAGGCCATTAGGGTTTTCTTGCCATTGTAAGTTAAGGGGTGGGTTATTATTAGTATAAAATATGGGTTAATAATGCTATGGAGGTTGCTTTTAAGGGGAAATAATATAAATGCCAAAAAAAAAGGTAAAATGGATGGCAGAAAAGCCTATAAAGCATAGGGGAAACTAATAAAGAAGCTTACAACTTTATTTGTTGTAGCAAAGAGAGAATTTAATGCAAGGTAAAGATCATACTTGAGAACATATTACAACTTCAAAACTGTAACCTGAAACCCTTTCTTATATAATATGCTGTAAAGCAGGGGAGTCCAGGTTTTCAGTCATTGGTCACATGATCAGAAAGCCATAAATGTGATTGCCACATTATTTTTTTATTGATAAGGATGGTGAATTATAGCCTGTTATCTATTCAAAGATATTGATTTATTGATTAAGTTATTGACAGCAATCATATTTAACAGACATCTGTCCTTGAAGTGTATGGTACTGGAAAGCACGGGATTAGGTCTGGCCTACTAGTTCATTTGTGCTTGTTCATTTGTGCTAGTTCATTCGGTATAAAAATAGATTTAAAAAATCTCAGGAATGCTTCACCCTGGAGTCAGCCCTGATGTAGATGCGGAATTTGCGACTGCTGTTCTTGCTGCTTCTTCTGAGTTGTTTAAGCAGCAGGATGATTAGGCAGCTCAAAGGTAATGGGATCAATAACAGCAGGAACATGGGTGATGGATGATGAAGGTTCCACTTGCTACGACTAGCTCCAGTGATGCATCTGAGGCAGATGAAGCATAATAATAGAAATGTTCCCATGAGAGCAGCAACTACAATGTGCACACTGTGTGTGTGTAGTAAATAACACCTGGCACAACTGTATTCAAACACCATGACATTAGAGACTAAGTACTGCTGCTGTCACTATGCCCCTTGTCCAGACCCTCCTAAGGACACATGACAACCTACTGACAGTTTAATAGTATTGAACCTTCCCTGCCACCATCTTGCATATTCTGTGGGATGGAATCTCCTCAGATGCCAGTTGATGCCCTGCTTGCGATTCTTCTCCACCACACTGACATGTGTGGTCAGTGCAACACACAGTATGTAATGTGTGGACACAAACCTAGGGAGCGGCTATCATTTAGCGGAGGAGGTAACGATAAACGAGGTGGATTGGCAGAAGAAGTAGTTACCCTAGAGGAAGACTGTGATGGTAACCTATTTGTTTTGCTCATCTTTGAACTTCCGGTCTCTGTCTGGGTTTATCTGTTCTTCCTCCTCTTTGATCTCCGCCTTACCTCTTGTTGCCTTTCTGGAGGGTCAGGGGGTATAGTAACAGTGGTGCTTGATTTCTGTGGTGGGTGTTTGACTTTAACATGTTTGACATAAATGTCATAGTATCTGTGTTATCAGGGTGGTTGTGCCAAGGCGTTTCCCCTCCTTTGCACTGACTTGTCACAAATTACGCAAAATGCCATTGGTGATGACTGCGCTGTGCCTACCCCCCCCAAAAAAAATTATCCCACACCTATGACTTCAGGGGATAGGGAACAGGTAGAGAAGAATGGTCTCCTTCTTCTCCTCCACATTCCCCTTCACTGTCTGGGGCAGAGGATGATGTTGCTGCTACTGCCTCAGATTCAGCACTGCAACTAGGGCCCAGGAGTATTGCTGCTGCAGGCAAATGAAACCTGTCCTAGTCCAGCATCACTTGTTGACCCCGTTCCCACTGTGTCCATGGTGGCCTGTGACACACAAGCCTGCTCCTCAGCATCTTGCTGGCCTAGCAACTCAGCAGCAGCAGCAGGAATTAGAGCAGTTGCAAACTCTGCAAATTCCAAAAGCTCACTGCTGGTGGTGGTGGAGATACCCATCCTCATCCCTGTCTCTCATTCCTTCTCAGTTTGGGCTAAAAGGCCACCAATGTCTCTTCCACTCCAGTTCTCCTCCACCATCATCACCACCACCACTCGTCCCTCCGTGCTGCTGCTGTTCTGTTACAGACATCTCACTGCTGGTTGGAGAAGGTGACGAGAAATGTGACAGAGGGTCCCCTAATGTCACACTTACCATTTCTTGGTGACATGAAGAAGGCAGACTGGCAGCACTAGCAGCAGGCACAGGGAGCTGATTTGTGCTCCTGGTGGTGGTGGTATTATTGCTTCGCCTGCTATCCACCACCAGTTCTGGCTTCTTCAGGATTATTCTCCACCTGGACAATGCAGTGAAGGGAAGGGGACTCCCACAGGCAGGGGAATGGTGTGGGCTCCTTTGACCGCTAGACTGGACGCTCTCAAATGCTTACCCTACCACTCTCCTAACACTAGTCCCACCGGCTGCTTTACCTTTACTGTTACTACTACCAACACCAACCACATCAAGTTCAGCCCCTGAGTCTTCCTCCTCACAGTCACTAGTTATATGATGATTACCCCCTCCTTCACTCCTAACACTAACAAGTGGCTGGACTTTCTTAGAAGTAGAACTAGCACTGGGCAGACTAATTGGGGATGACAAGTGTGACTTAGGGTCCCCTGCTGTCACACTTGGCATAATTTTCTCCTCCCCCCCAAGTATTCCAAGACACACTGGCAGCAGGCACAGCACTGGTGGCAGCAGGGGAAGCACGTCTGGCAGCAGGCACAGCAATGGTCATATTAGGTGCAGCACATCTGAGAGTAGGCACAGCACTAGTGGCAGCAAGGGCAGCACATCTGGCAGCAGGTACAGCAATGGTAGCAGCATGCACAGGCAGGTGACCTGTCCTGCTCTCTCCCTTTTCTTCTTCCCTTGATGTTAATTTCCCCAAGATCCCTAGGGGTGATTTAGGGGGGACTGGCCAGCACTGGTTCTGTAGTGCTCATTTCCTCCTCCTCCTTAGACTCAGTGGACACATAAGGGTCCTTTCGGTTCTCTGTAGCGGCTTCTATTGTGTTTCACTTCTGCAAATCACGTTTTTATAGTGAAAAGGCAAAAAAACATGTAACTCAATGGGCGGAAATGTTCTACCCATTGTAAAAAATGGCGAAGAATTTTTGCCAATGGGTGAAAAATGTTAAGATTTTAATTGCTGTTTTTAAAGTGGATTTTCCCGCAAAAAAGCAGACAACAATGTGGTTTTCGCAGATTTTTTCACGCAAACACGGTGGGACCTTTCACCCACCCCTAGTAAGGACTGAGATTTTTTCTGGCCATTGTTTCCTGACCATCATATTTGTGAGTATTATTGTCATTGAATTGTTTGTGGTGTCCATTGTTATCTGGTTTCTCACAAGGGGCACCCCCTGTTCTCCCTTGTGTCATCTTCTACTGCACCTGGATGCATGCTAGTCACTTGATAGTGGAGGATTCCATTCTCTATCTTACCCTATGTTTGATGTCATCTTACTCCAAACTCAAGGCCATGACAATTACACTGGATGTCTCTCTCCTCTCAGTGGAGCAGCTTCCTCAGTGATGCCTTGCAGGGCTGGAACACACTTCTGATCTACTGCCCCCTCTTCCCTCTTACGCTCCTATTAGCAGAATCTTTCCTTTTGTCAACCTAGCTCTGCCACAGGCCTGTCGTAGCCCGCCTATTTAAGGCAGCATATGCCTTTTTCTATGGTTTTCCCAGGTCAGTAATACAACTTATTGTCTGTCAGTTTGGACACTGTGCTTTTAAAAGATTATTTTGCTATAACAACTACACCTCAGAAAGTTCAGACTTATAAGGAGCAGCATGCTGGTGATCCTTAACCTAATAAATACAAATATATCTAAACTTTAACTTTTTTTTTTGCATCCATCACAAGATTTATCATCCTCAGATCTTGCTAAGCTATGCCCGGTCTGCCTCTGTAAGGCAGCCAATAATAACATACCAACTCAGTTCCAGGAATTTATTTCCTGGATGAAGTCATCCATTCAGGAGACTTTCAGGGCCATGTCTGGGTCAGAGAGCCCAAGGAAAACACCTACAACAGACTCGAGAGAGGATACATCATTTAGGCTGGAGGTGGAGGATTTTGAACCTAGTCTTATATATCCTGAGATTCCAGGCTCTTTCAACAAGATTGAATCCTTTGTAAATAATCTCTGCAAAACTCTGGGATTATCTGAATCTGGATGCTGCATTTGTGGTAAATAAAAGGTCATCACTAGTGTTGAGCGAGCACCCCGATGCTCGGGTGCTCGGGTGCTCTGACCGAGCACCCCCTGAGGCTCGAGTGCTCGGCCAAGCACCCGAGCCCCATTGAAATGAATGGGGCGACACCAGGCACCCCCTGCTCTGATGAGGGGAGGGTGCCTGGTCAATGCCCCCTTCATCTCCGCTATGCCCCCTTCATCTCCGAATGCCCCCTTCAGCTCCGCAATGTCCCCCTTCAGCTCCGCTATGCCCCTCTTCCACAATGTGCCCCTTCATCTCCGCTATGCCCCTCTTCAACAATGTGCCCCTTCATCTCCGCTATGCCCCTCTTCCACAATGTCCCCCTTCATCTCCTCTATGCCCCCTTCATCTCCGCAATGCCCCCGTACCTCCAGTCCCTGGTGGTCCAGCGGAGCGTCTTCGGATCTGTGCCTCTTCCGGCACAGATCGCCGCCACCCGAACATGGCGGGAGAGCACATGGCGGTACTCGACGAGTACCGCCATGTGCCGAGCAGAGCGATGCTCGAGCCGATCCGAGCATCGGCCGAGCACGCTCGCTCATCACTAAACATCACTAGTTTTTCCCCATACAATAATCTATCTCTGTTCTTGTTAAAGCCGAGTTGAACATGGGAGATTAGATCTAGTGTTTCAAAGATATTTCTTCAAATGTATCCCTTTAACCAAGATGAACCAAAGTCTTAGATTAATCCTCCAAAGAGTTCTGTGTATTCAAGAGAACTATCCTTCCCCTGGAAGATGGTTCCTCTCTTAAGGATGTATTGTAATTCAAGATGGACAGCTCCCTGTACAGACATTATGCTATCCTGGGTCAGCACAGCTATTATGTGTGTTGATTGCACCATGTAGATTTGGCTATCGGAACTTGAAGAGAAAATTGAATCACCTGTCCCTTGATTAAGGATAGGAAAAAGTTTTCCTCTCAAAAGAGAAACAGGAGAAAGATGGCGCTTTTTGGAGAGCTGGAAATCTTTTGTGAAAAGTGCAGTCTTTATGCTTTTTTCACCTAGCTCATTGCATTGAAATCAATGGGAATTTCTCCACAAGTTTACCTTATTTTCCTACAAAGCATAGTATACAAGGGATGTTTGGTTCCTGCAGCATGGTATTCTGTGTTGTGTGAAAGAGATAAAGTATTCAATTTTTAACCCCTTAACCCTTTGAGTGCCAGAGGGGTACAGAATGCATTGCTTTGCAATGCATTCGACACCCCTCTGGCACTCAAAGGGTTAACGACCCTTGACGGTCATAGTACATCATGGGTCATTCTGAGTTAATGACCCGTGATGTACTATGACCGTCATGGAATTCCGGGCTCCCCCCGTGGCTGTACGCCGCTCAGGGAGTCCAGAACTGGAATTTTAAAAAAACAATGCTCCGTGGTCCTTAATTGACCGCGCCACACTGATCGGCCGCTCGTTAAGGGGTTAAGCTAGAGAAGAAATGCTAATAAAATGCAGTTAAAACTTAATTTAGGGAGTGCTGTAGGCAGGACATTTATTCTCTGTATTAGGTGAGCCTCGGGGCATTCTGGGGGGCAGGAACGGAGAAAGTAGGTTGACTGCAAATACCCCCAAATTTTGTGTGACTGACTTGGAAGCCGTGATCCAAGTTCCTTCCTGACTGTTATCTGTTTTGTGTTGACAGTGATAGGTATGGGGGGAGTTTGTTACAGTAAGAGCAGTAAAGCTATGGAACTATTTGCTTACAGATACTGTAACTGCTTTCAGTAATGGATACCTGTCTAGCACAGAGCAATATTGAGAATTGAATTATGACAAATGGCTTCAAAGCAGATAGGTTATTGATCCAGGGAACTACCTGACTGCCATTTGGAGTCCAAAAGGATTTTTTACCCATTTGGGGCTTAATTGGAGCTGCCTTCATTGATTTTTCCTCTGGACCAATCCCAAAAGTAGGCATAGGGAATGGCAAGGTTGTCAAGGTGCTTGCAGTGGACAAGCTGCCAGTTTCTTTTGTTGAAAACTGAGGATTTAAAGAACTGATGTCATGTTTAGCTCCTCGCTGGTATATCCCAAGCTGCAGTTATTTTTCTAGGATGCCTGTGCCAGAATTGTACAGGCAGGTGGTTAATATGGTGGGAAAAAGGGTGGAAAGCTCATACAGCAAGAAGATCCACCTGACAACAGGTATGTGGACAGATGGGCAGAGCATAAACTATATGAATGCTCATTGGGTTTTCCTCCTACCACCAGTTGTGCAACACTAGCTTACAGTATCAGGAAGACAGGCTGTAATCTTGCCACTGTTTCTAGCAATGTGATCAAAAGACAGCAGCAGCAGGATAGCCCATACCGTCGGCACACCACCTTTTGCATGCAGAGTTTTGAGAGATCCACAAAGACATAGATGTATTAGTTAAACTAGAGTAAGTGATAGAGGAATTACTCCTTGAAAGCGTTTTTTTGTCCGCAGTTTCTGGCTCCAACATATTAGCTGCAGTTAGAATTGGTGATATGGTGCAAGTACCCTTCTTTTCCCATGTTCTCAATTTAATTGTGACCAGATTCTTGGCAGAATCCAAAACTCTCAGAGAGGTGCTGAATGTTGCCCTCAAAATCTGTCCCCATTTTAGCTGCACACAATGAATTATATTTCATACAAGAGCATAATGACCTGCCCCATCACCACCTGAAAATGGAGGTCCTTACCAGGTGGCATTCCACACTCTAAATGCTAGACCATTTGTACAAGATGTCAAGGATACATATATATATATATATATATACACAAGGAAAAGAGTACACAGGAGCACGCTAAATATTTGTACACCTCGCATACAATAAACAAAAGTATTTAGTTAAACTAATTTCAGATAATTTTACAATCTAGGTTTTGATACGCTATTTCCAGGAAATAAGTTGATTAAAAAGAATCAGTTTTGCATAGGCATGCCAAAATATATATAAATTTATTTAAATATAAAATAAAATGTAATATAATAGTAATCAGTGCAATTAGAGTATTGGTGAACACAAGGTGACTCAGATATATCTCACATATATGACAAAGTTATAGATTTAGAGATATAAAGAAAAAAAGAAAAGAAATATAACATTCCCAGGAGATATATATATATATATATATATATATATACTAGCAATTTGGAACAGTATTGTCCGTCTGGTTTGTTTAAAAGTTACAGTGGCAGTAGGGTCTGCAATGCATTGTAATGCATTGCATAGCCTTGTTGCACTGAAAGGGTTTATGTTAGCCTCAGTAAGCAGTGTGTATATAATGTATATTAATATACAGACTGTACACACAAGAGTACAGTATGTACATTAATTTACATTATAAATACACTCCTCACTGAGGCTCACATGAACCCTTTGAGTGCCAGAGGGGTATGCAATGCATTACAGTGGGTTGCGTACCCCTCTGCCACTGAAAGTCTTAGCCCTTTGAGTGGCAGAAAGGCATTCAATGCATTGCGGTGCAATGCACTACATACCTCTCTGGCACTTAAATGGTTAAGCATAGCTTAAAAAAGAGGCAAACAGTTGGGCAACAGAGTCCCAAATGCAGTGGCACAAAAACATCTTACCTTCCATCTCATTTCTATTGCAGCCTCCCTATAACAGCATACAAAATGTGAGAGGCTTCTGAGGATGAACAGCAGCACAATGGCCTGTTCCACAGCTAGTCACCGCTCAGAAGCATCATGTTTTAGCTCTCTAGTGCCATTACAGCGGAGAAATTTCCACATACATATTAGACTAATCCTGCCCAAAAGTGTTGTCCAGTTCCAAAATGACTGGCAAATCCTCCCTGCACAGGAATACCATCTAACCTCTGATCTACGTTTCAGCTCATCAGGAGAGTGCAGTTGGATTCCCTAGGCACTGAGAACAAGAGGTCCACATCTGGATTACCCTTTACCCTTAGGGAGACTCCTAAGAGTATTCAAAATAAGCATACAAAATGTGAGAGGCTTCTGAGGATGAACAACCGCACAATTGCTTGTTCTACGGCTAAAGAGAGATATGTGAATTCAGTAGCTCTTAACTGACCTTTTAAACAGACCTGATGTAGGTATTACAATATTCCAATTTGTGGGCCAAAATATTTTCTTGTATCTGGAAAATGCAAGCAAGGTATAACTGGACCAATTGAACAGTGAGTGCAGTGGCAGAGCCTCTCTTAGAGCTTCATTAGAGACAGACAAACAAAGAAATGTCAACCAACTGTAAAAATTCAAAGAAGTCCATGAATAAAAACAATAATCTTTATTGAATGGAGGTAGATATACCTGTATCAAAATCACAACCGATCATGGTGATAAGAGGAAAGTATATAAGCTATTGGTACAAACAGACAGACACACAGCAAAGCATACCAGGTCAATCCACGCATTTCGAGTTAACAAAGCTTACTCATGATCATGAGTAAGCATTAATACGAAACATGTGGATCGACCTGGGATGCTTTGCTGTGCATCTGTCTGTTTGTACCCATAGCTTATATACTTTTCTCTTATCACCATGATCGATTTTGATTTTTATACAGGTATGTCTACCTCCGTTCAATAAAGATTATCGTTTTTATTCATGGATGAATTTTTACAGCTGGTAGTGCGTGACATTTCTTTGTTTGTCTGTTCTACGGCTAGTCATCACTCAGAGGCATCACTTTTTAGCTCTCTGCACCCTCTTGATGAAGCCCAGCAAGGCCAAAATGTACATCGGGAGTTAGCTGGTGTTCCTATGCAGGGGTGCTTGCCTGTCATTTTGGAACTGGACCGCCCTTTTGGGCGGGATTAGTCTAATATGTATGTGGAAATTTCTTCTCTGTAATGGCACTAGAGAGTTAAAACGTGATGCTTCTAAGAGGTGACTAGCTGTAGAATAGGCCATTGTGCTGTTCGTCCTCAGAAACCTCTCTCATTCTGTATTTCTTCTCCCTAAGTGTGAAGGGTAATCCAGACATGGACCCCTTGCTCTCAATGCCTCGGGAATCCAGCTGCACCCTCTTGATGAGGCCCAACAAGGCCAAAATGTACATCATAGGTTAGGTGGTGTTCCTGTGCAGAGGGGACTTGGCCATCATTTTGGAACTGGACCGCCCTTTTGGGTGGGATTAGTCTAATATGTATGTGGAAATGTATTCTCTGTAAGGGCACTAGAGAGCTAATGCGTGATGCTTCACACACTGGCACATTCTGCACACTGACACACACACTGATACAAATTGAATACTCATACACACTGCATACTCACACACATACTTACACAGACACATACACAGGCAATACCCCAGGCAAAACACATATAAGCTAGGCAGCTCATGCCTGTCTCTCTCTCATTGAAAGGGCTCCACCCTGGGACAACACTATTCCTGGTTTATGTACCTCTCAACATGACCACTTCTCTGCTGCTCCCCATAGTGCTTGCTTTGCACCAAAAGCAGCTGTATAAGCACATTACCTTTACCTTATTTTGACTACCCCCACTGGCTGCTTTGCTGCCTCAATCCTCCGTTTAACCCTTTGAGTGCCAGAGGGGTATGCAACTCATTGCAAAGCAATGCGTTGAGTACCCCTCTGGCACTCAAAGAGTTAACCAATCCTGGGTGGGAAACTGTTTGTGATACGCAGCACTCTCTGCTGCGTTGTTTCGTCTTTAGGCCATCCTGCCGTGCCGCCCCATATGTGATTGGAAGATTCACCCTCCATGCTGCAGCACAACCCTCCAGATTTGCACAGCCCTAGAACTTGCCTAGGTTGCCTTGTGCGACTGTATGTAATGCGGTTCTGGGTGTACCACTTTCAAACTTGTTCTTCTGAGTACAGAGTCGCAGTGCAAGTTTGAAAGTGGCACCATCCCAGTTGTTGAAGAAAACATCAGTATGCAGTCTGTGAGCTCTGCCTCTGTATTTAGTTGGGAGGTGGCAGCCGGTAACACGTTAGTTTGTGTGAAGTGAAGCCAACTGACCACTTCTCCCACTCCGCACTTATCAATGAGCCAATTTCGGGCCTCTGAGCAATTGGGGGCTCAAGTCTGGTGAGCCTCCAATACAATATAATAATGGGACAAAAAGGTTCCCGGGTCCAGTCCGTCTCCCAGGTGAGGGATCCCTGCATCACCTACCTTGTGGCTGAGCTCTGGACCTCAGATTAGGTAGACTTTTCCCTTCATCTGCACTGTGTCCCTGATGTAGATGGGTGTGAAGTAGGCCATTCCCAATACTTATTTCAGCACAGCTCCAAAGCCTAGCCGCCATAGAACACCATCGCAATCACTAGGACAGTGTCCACAGAAGCCAGGAAGCGCCGAGAAAGCTCCCCTGACACTTGGAAGCAGCCATCTTTCATCTATGTCCTACCACTCATTGTGTAAAGGGCATGTGGCTGAGGATCATGGTAGTTTCAGTCCATTCAACAGGCATATGTAAAGGTGAGTGTTTATTGCGGCTCTGAGGGAAGCGATGCGGTAGGACTAATATTTATATGAACACTATGGCATGATTGTGGCTCATTGGGGTAGGCTTGTGTGTCTTCTGGATAATTCAAAGCAATAACTGAATAGAATTTCCAGTAACACATTACATTTCCCACAATACAATCATATGCAAATAATAATATATCTATATATATATCAAGCAAAGGATTATAAGGGCAACATCTTCTTTTCTACATAATCATAGCACTGCAAGGGTTAACCAAACGATAGAACCCACGTTACTGCAATCCAAGATAGTGGGCGTCCTTTGTTCTGCTAGGATTTTCACATGTGACTATCCCAGCAGACCACTCATTTGCACCCCCAATACACACACCTGGGAACTCTCCGGATTTGCCATGGAGACTCCGGTTCTGACAGAGCTTTACCGGGTCTCCGGGCAGAGGCTGATTCCTCCGGATGTGGGGAGTTTCTATTGAAACTCTGCCACATCTGCTTTTTCTCCCGCTGTTCCTCCGTCCCCAGCCTTCTGTGTGACACCTTTTAAGCCCTGCCACCCCCACTCACATAAAGCCCCACCCCTTTTTGACGCGATTAGCGTCATTTTTGTCACCCCCTTCTGAACAGAGGACTCCCTTCCGGGTAGCCCTCAATTGGAAGTTCCCAGGTATGCCAATACAACTACACATGCAATGAGATCAACATACGTGAAACAAAGGAATCCCTAATATCTATATCTGTGAACTGAAAGTAAGTTGTTCTGTACTAGCTTCCAGAATGTGCTAAACACAATAGCCCTAATGATTACTAGGTGGAAATCCTCATTAGGTGGACCACGTTTACTGGGCAGTGTAGTCTTGACTACCCCAGAATAGTCTGGGCTATAATAATTCTAGAATCTTTACAGGATTTAATACAAGAAGTATATAGTTACTAATCCCAGATAATGGTGTGGTTCTGTGGTCCTCCTCATGCTCATCAAGATTCAGTAAGTTCCAGGGAATAAGATAAGGAAAAAAACAGCAAAAAGCCCCTTTTCTCCTCTCTGCACATACTTTTATTACCAATAATTCCTTATGGGAAAAACCCACCCATCCTTACTTGATAGGCTAACCCCAAGGGAATTATAATATGAGTTTGTACTACATTTCCTGAAAGCTTTTTGATTGGCTAATAAAAAATTAATCAAAACTTTATAGAAACCATCTTTTATACCAGAAGATGGTCTAATAGACTAAACATTGCATGAAAGAATATACAAGGACCACCTCCACTAATTAAAGATGATTGGAGAATATTCAGAAAGAGGACTTCAGAAAAGAATGTCAAGCATGCTACCTCCTTAGGAAGAGACACAGGTGTCCATCTCCCACAAGAGAGAGCATACAGGAGAATAAGATATTATCTATGTTTCAAATAAGGGAGAATAACTCTTAGCTTATGTGTAGCCTTGTGAAGGTTTCAGAAACCTGTTCTAAACATTTTCAGTGAAACAAAACCAATTTCTCTTAAACACAATGGCAAAAATAATATATAGTGGACAAAATGGCTTCTACAGACCATTTAACAGTTGTTACCCAATATAGGTCAGACTCTAAGACAAAGCAGAATAAAGTCATTGGTGACTACACAATGCAAAATTGGAAGGCTTTGGAGGGAGACTCTTTGTCATCTGGACAATGGCAACTAATGTGCAATGTAGGTGAGCTGCTGAAACCTTTTGAGGAGGCAACCAATCTGGTTAATCAGGCAGGGACAGGAATTGGTGAAATTCTTCCACTGATTTAATTACTGCAGAAAAACCTGAGGAGCATGGCTGAGAAATCTTACCATAGTGAAAACACAGACATGCATAAGCTGATCAAGTACACATTAGTGTGCTTTTGAGCAAGTTCATCACATAGTTTCCATTAAAAGAAATGAGGAAGATATTTTTGCCACTTTGCTGGACCCCTGCTTTAAACACAAAATTACAGAATTTCGCAGAAGTTTCATCACTTTGTCACAACAATCAGTTATGATGATCAGCAGCATATTTCAGAGCTATTGAATTCTAGCAAGGAATATAAAGATATGCTTATAGATCGAGTGGAGGGTTGCATTGCGGAGGATCAAATGGAGAAAGTTTGGGTCAAAAAAGTTCTAGAAAGCACAGTGAAAAGGATAGTAGAAATGGGATTATACCAGCATCAGGAACAGAGACATTAACCAGAACATTTCATTCTCAAAACATTTCTGAATACAGGATAATTCAGGGGTCTCAGGGGCGACAATCCAACATTTGTGGTGGTGTTGGCAGGTGGTGGCAAATGTCTATGGGACTTTCTCCCAGATTATGGGTTGGTAACTAACACACAGGAACACTGCATATCTCCTAGGAGCGGTCCCACTGCATGTGAGATGGTTTCACCACACTTGTAGGATAGCTATATTCTCCACAGAAACAATGACCCCATGGACTACTGGCAAAAAAACAACATGTGTGTCCAACACTGACATAAAAACAGCAATGGAAACCCTTAGTTGCCCACAAACAAGCATTGGTTTCAGTGCTGTTGGTTATATTGTAAATGACCATAGGACACAGCTATCAAGCAGCAATGTTTGGAGACTAACATTCTTAAAGGGATAGTAATACTTCGTTTTAACTTTATTTTATTTTGTAGGCATTAAAAAAACATGAAGAATGATATAAGTCTTATCTCTCAAACCTTTATGGTTTATGAGATATTCACAAGCAAAGTTCCCCTCCCCGCCCCTTTTACCTAGTGTAAGCCATCTCTTCTCAGATGTGACTCTGGTTGTATGACCAGACAGATAACAGAAGGGGACAATTTTCTTTGTATGAAAACAATGAAAGCCCTTCCCCCCTTGACAAGTTTTTCAGCTTTTTCCCTTATCTTAATTGAAGATTGTCCCTCTCTGCAGTCTACTTGGGCATCTCCCTTCTGATCTGGTTGAACAGGGGGGGATACTTTGTTTGTGAATATCTCTTAAACCATAAAGGTTTCAGAGATAAGACTTATATCATTCTTCATGTTTTTTTAATGCCTACAAAATAAAATAAAGTTAAAATGAAGTATTACTATCCCTTTAAAAAAGAACCAACAGTTAATACCATCTGAGTATCAGGTAGCAGAAGTGGACTAAAAAACATATGACAGAGAAAGCCAGGGTATATATATATATTAACAGTAGCACAGAGGATGACTCAAAGATGATAGTGGTAAAAAATGCTCATATACTAGCAAAAGTGGTATGGTGTTGCCCATGTTGTTTAACCATTTGAGTGTCAGAAATCCAATGCCACACTTGTAGGCACAGAGCCACACATACATTTTGTGACATCCTAGCCTTCTAGTACTGAGAACCCAGTGGTAGTGTAACAAATACAACCACACCCAGAATGGAGATGACAAAGATGATGGATGCAAAATTTTTTTGTAAAGTTGATACCTTTATTGGCTAACTAAACAGATTTAAAATGCAAGATTTCAAGACTTCTTAGGTCTCTTCCTCAGGCATGTTATACAGATAAATATGAAAACTTATCTCTTAAATACAAGTACACATTACATTGTTTATAATGGAAATCAGATAACAACGTTAGTCCAGATACCAATTCCTTGATCAGTCAATGGTAGAGGATGTGATTTAAATAGCATTCTTCCTCTGGGTCCAGGTATTTATGATTCCAGAGGGACTGTTGTAAAAGTTAATTCACCATTAAGTACTGTGACAGGAATTCCCTGTCCCTGTTCATGCCATAGGTCAAAGAGTCAAATTGTAACATTAATTTTACCTCCCATAATTTTCTGTCCCTTTGATTGCGAAATTGTCCCATTAGTACAGTCAATTTAATATCCCTGATACTGTGCCCACTTTGGCAAAAATGTTCTCCCACTGGTGTCTCTGTCTTTTTGTTGTTAATACTGGATCTGTGGGAATTAAACCTCTTATGTAATTTCTGTCCCGTTTCCCCCACATAAAGAGCTGTTGGGCATTTTGCACACATGATAAGGTATATTACATTGGATAATTTGCAGGTGAAATTACCATTGATCTTATGGTGTAACTGGGTGTTTGGGATGGGTATCTTGTCTGTGGTATAAATGTGTGCACAGGTTTTACACCTACTTTGTAGGCAGGGTAATGTGCCATTTTTTGTATTTTTGTTCAGGGCACTCCTTACCATCAGTTGCTTTAAATTGGGAGGCTGTCTGAAGGAGAGTAAGGGAGGCTGTGGAAATATGTTCTTAAGTCTTTCATCTGTGTGTAAGGTTGCTTGAAGTTCTCTTGATATTTTGCGCAGAGCTTCAACCTGAGGGTGGTAAGTGACAACAAGTGGCACACGGTTTCCCTTATGCTGTTCTTTGTAGCTCAACAGATCTTTTCTTGGTATGTGAGTAGCTTTCTGTATCTGACTGTCAATAATCCTTGCACTGTAACCCTGTCTTATAAAGTCTCTTCTGAGTTTCTGGAGGTGCTTGTCACGGTCCGCCATGTCAGAACAGATGCGATTATATCTGATGGCCTGGCTGTATATGATGGAGTTCTTTGTGTGTTTTGGGTGAAAGCTATCATTCCTCAGGTAGGTTGGTCTGTCTGTTGGTTTACGGTACAAGGATGTGTGGATGGAGTTGTTCTGAATACTGATAGTCGTGTCTAGGAAGTTAATGTTTGTGCGTGAGTGACTGAGTGTTAGATTGATACTGGGGTGGAATGCATTGTAATTTTTGTGGAATTTGAGAAGTTCCTCTTCACTGGCTGTCCAGATGATAAGAACATCATCTATGTAGCGGAGATAGACCAGGGGTTTTGTCTGGCAGGTGGACAGGAAGTCCTCTTCTAACTTTGCCATGAACAAGTTGGCATATTGTGGTGCCAACTGGTGCCTCTCTACCACATCCTCTACCATTGACTGATCAAGGAATTGGTATCTGGACTAACGTTGTTATCTGATTTCCATTATAAACAATGTAATGTGTACTTGTATTTAAGAGAGAAGTTTTCATATTTATCTGTATAACATGCCTGAGGAAGAGACCTAAGAAGTCTTGAAAGCTTGCATTTTAAATCTGTTTAGTTAGCCAATAAAGGTATCAACTTTACAAAAATATGTTGCATCGTGTATTTCTACGGCTAACACGGTACCAACTCTCATCTATGACAAAGATGATGGGCAGAAAGTGTTGGTGTGAGAGAGAGATAATTGAGTCAGATAGAAAGCAGTTCAGACAGAAATAATGGGGCAGAAAGATTTCATGGTGGATGCAAAAGGGAATAGGGATAGAGACTGCATAGGGACAAAGACAGGGCATGTGGGGCAGAAAAAGGGAATAAGGGCCAGACAGGACACAGGGAACAGAGAATAGACATGGGGCAGATAGAGATGAGGTGCAGATAGAGCAAATAGGAGAAAGATACAATGTATTGATGAGAGAGCCTGAGGGGCACTAACAGGGCATTTTGTAGTCTCCTAGGCAGGTTCACAGGGTAGTATTTTCATGAATGGGTATGTTGCTATCTTATGACAGGTACGGTGCAATAATTTGAGGTGGAGGACAATGGTACACATGGAAGATGTGAGTCGGAAAACATAAATACATAATCTGTCCTAATGGGCGAGCGTTGCTCTCTTGACTGCACAGAGTAACCATGCCCTGGGACCTGATATTTTGCAGCATGGAGCAAGTTGTGATAGTGGCACACAGTGGTAGACAGCACTTTGAGAGGTCTCACTCCTCTGCAGCTGCCTGCAGACATGGTTAATGAACATTTACCCATGCATATCGTACCCAATGTACAACACATGGTTAAGGAATGCGTTGCACAGCGATGTGTTCCGTAAAGAGAGCTCTATGTATGTGCACAGTATCCCTCATCTGATAAGCAGTACAGTGCTGTCCCGATGTGAAGCGCAGTCTCTATATTTATTGTGGACCTATAGATGAAGTTGTACATTGGCATTATAGGCGAAGCATTGCATGTGGATAGCAATGTGATTTGTACAGCACATCCTCCTTGTAGACACAGTTAGTCCCTTGCTTAATTATAACCCTTTTCTTGACTCACAGGGTTCATCCTCAATGTCTGTAGTCTTCACGTGCGCCCCCCCTTTGGCCAACCTCTGCGTCTCTGACTTTTACACTGTATGTAATACAAGATCAGGCAGCCAAACACGTGTGCTTCCTACCCCAGATTTGTACAACATAGGGCTCTCCAGCCGTGAGACTACAACTCCCATCATCATGTTGCTGGAGAAAAGGACCATAGTCCAACAACAGCCTGTTGGGCAACCTAGTCTTAGCCTCTTCCAACCTGTGCTCCCATTTCCCACGCCTTTGTGTTTCCCTGTGCATCCACCCTCACACTCCATTTTGCTCCTATCCCTCATCCTTACTTGTGAATTGCTTCCTTCCCAGGATTGCTTGGCCAAACTGGGACTCCTAATAATTGGCCTCCTTGCAGACTTGAGTGGGTAGATCCTTGTATAGAGAAGGCACAGTGGGCAGAAAGTACATACATTTTCAGCAAGTTTGCAAGTGTAAGAAACATCTCTCCTCCCTGGCTGACAGAGGGGTCGGGGAATGATCAATGAGAGAGGTGATCTTTCTGTAAATCTGATCATATGTCCCTAGTGTGGAGACAGCCATCTGGTGTAAGCTTCTGGTACTGCCTATGTAAAGGTGATATATTATGTATTTCTTTTGTATTGTTTAGTTAAGCCTTTGAGTGGCAAAGAGGTATCTAACATTTGTAAAAAGAAGCACTTATGAGGCAAAGCATAAACTGGCATATTATAGATCAGTTTGGAGAAGCTATTTAGTGAGTCAATCGTGTTATGCACTGTGGAGGTTTGTTAATAAAAGTATTTTCTGGAAAAAATGAACGGACGAGTACTGTGATGTATGTTAGCCGATTAGTGATCATAATGTAATTTATTTATGGAGTCATAATGTAAACTGTATCATACCAATTGACGCATGTGTCCATACATGGTATGAAAGATGTAAGTCATATCTGGCTATTAGCTATTAACCCTGTGAGAGCTTGAAGGGTATGCAAAGCAATGTGTTGGATACACTTCTGGCACTCAAAGGGTTCAAATCAAACATGATACAGGGAGGTCATTAATACTAGCACCAACATCATAAGTTTATCATAATGTTATTAATATGATCCCAGCTATTGAGAGGTTAAAGGGACAGTAAAGTCCCATAAAAAATGTTTAATTTTTTTGTAAAGGTTAAAAAAATAAATTATGTGGCACAAATCCCCTCTCAAACCTTTATGGTTTGAGAGATATCCTCACCTAAATTTTTACAGCTGACAGCAGTAGATTCGCGTTGGCCAACTCGAGGAGGCTGTTTAGCAGAGTTGAAATTGCGTTATTTAAAAAGAACTATTTAACTGGAGTGGTCTACAAAGGCATACCAGACACACTTTGTAGACCTTTCCAGTGAAGTAATTATTTTTAAATAACGAGATTTCTGCTCAGCTGCACAGCCACCAGCTGGTCCCCGGACAAGGATTTCCTGCTGTCAGCACAGCTCTGACGTCAGGAGAAGGGGAGGGAGGGAAGAATTTTAGATTCGAATATCTCTCAAACCATAAAGGTTTGAGAGATATGATTTGTGCCACATAATGTATTTTTTAAGCTCTACAAAACAAGAAGAATTTTTTATGGGGCATTAGTGTGCCTTTGATGTAGTACGGACGTATTTTGGAGAATTGATTGTTGCAATCTTGGTACATAATTTCTCCTCATACATTAACCTGATGGAAATAGGGTAATTCAAAGGGAGGACCAATAAACATAGATGGGAGAGAGAGAGAGTAAATATAACAACTGGGAAGACAGGGTAAAGGAGTGGTAATTTTATTAGTGGAATGCCCAGGGCAACATAGAGAGGAGAGACAGCTAATACAAATAATGGTGAACTGTGTAACAGAGTAAATGTAAGTGAAAGAATTGTGTTTTATTTTTAATGGGTGCATTGTTGTCAGGCAATGTGTGTGGGTTGGCGGAGCAGCGAGAGATAGCCATGTTTTTTCTTTTTGGATCAGGGGATAGTGAGGATGTGGAAACTCCATGCAGAGATTTTGACAGGAGTGGCCAGGGGGCCAAAGGCACCTCCGTGTGAATATTTCCTCCTTACTGCCACTCCTGAGAATGTTTGTCCGCCCAGGGGTGTGTGTGGAGGAGACGGAGAATTTATTATATATATATATATATATATATATATATATATATATATATATATTTATATATATCCATGTGTGTATACATATATATATATATATATATATATATATATATATATATATTATATGTGTGTGTATTATATACACACACACATCAATAACACCACACAAGTCCACCACCATCCTTTAAAATAATGGTTAGCCAGCATAGCAGCAGGCTTACAGAGAGGAAAGCCTGAAGCCTGAGAAATATTTGTATGAGCATGACTCAGGCTAGTCAAACAAAATCCCTGAGAAAATAATTGTTTTATTTTAAATAGTGGTGATAAATGTGTTAGCCAGCACTATGAACCACTAAGTAACCACATTAATTTATTTTTGATTTATATTTTTTCTTCTCTCTTACTATGGTCTCCTTCTACTCCACTTAGTCTAAAAATTAACCACATTTGAGCGCTGAAAATTATGGGTTTAAATAGTATTTGGGTGGAACGTTTCACCTCATTAATTGAAATAGGAGGGAATTTTAAGAATTGTTGCAAAATGTTCTGTGCTCCCAGTGAAAAGGTGGGAAATATATGCTTTTTTTTTTTGCAAAATTTCCTGCAGGAACAAAATGGAACTTTTCTCCCATACCTACTCAAACCAATATTTCCAGTTAAGGGCTCTTCCCTTCAGGCTATCCCCATCCCAAAGGGTACTCACCAAAATTCTATCAGCAGCCATAGCTTCCTTGAGGTAAAAGGGAATCAACATCATTCCTTACCTGGTTGACCTTCTTATTGTGTAAAACGCTCAGAAACTAGCAAGGGAACACACCTCAGACTGCATCAAGCACCTAGAGGATTTAGGTTGGCTTATAAATCTGAAGAAAAGCCAACTTTCTTCTCCCAGGACAGAGTTTTCCTGGGCAATCACTACATAACTTAAATATGTGCTTTCTGTTACACCTTTGGCAAAGGCAAAACTGGAGAGTATTCCCATACGCTTACTTTTAAAATTTATATTGGTCCTACAAATCTGGAGGGTGGAGACAATACCACACTGTAGTGCTGTGGAGGGACTCAGAAGACAAATAAATATTGGTAAGTAAATTCCCCTCTTTTTATTTTATGCTCTTAGGATGGGCCTGTGTAATCATGCATTAGGTGAGCTCCTATCTTTGGCCTCCTTGGCAGGATTGAATCAGGGAACAGACTTCAGGGACCTTGGTCTGTTGGAAGATGGCTTGTATTATCTGCCTGTTCCTCATAGTTTTATCTCAGCCCGTTTTAGCAAACATTTTCCTGTTGAAGTCTATGGGGAAACTGGAGATAATAGCAGTGAAACAATTAGCATCTCCCATAGAATCCAGTCCCAGATTCTCTCTCTCTCTCTCTCTCTCTCTCTCTGAGTGCACACATCCTATGAATATATCTCTGCTTCTCAGTCTGGCGGCTATATTGCTCTTCCTAGTTGGGCCTGACTAGCACTCTATTATGGGCTTGCCTTGACAGCACATACATTAAATTCAAAGGATGTCCTCCTGTATTCCTATTCTTATTCTCCATACCAGCAAGACTGTTATCTAACCTCTATACTGCCTTTTTGTCAAGAGATTATTTGCCTTATACCTATTCTGTCTATAGCTTTGGTTTGCGCGTTTTTTGTAGGCAGTAGTCAGTTTTGTTTTACTGTGGTTCTGCAATAGAATACCGATGTAACATGTTTGCAAAATTCACGCTACTTGTTTTTCTTGTAATGCCGGTTTTAGCGCGGGTAATAGAATTGAGCCCTGTATGCTGTCACGGGCCAGGTCCTCTGATCTTTTTGTCTTTCATGTTTCATTTGTGCTACTTAATATGTCTGTATGTCTACTCCCTTTTATACAGCACTGCAAAATAAGTTGGTGTATATAAATAAAAATAATAATAATAATGAGAAATTACAGTTCCAATAAGCCAGTTCTTCCTGTGCTGACCCTCTTCCTTTTTGGATTCACCCTGCTACACACAGGCTGGTTTCTCCCTCCTTGCTTGCCACATTAAAGATGAACTCTCACGTCCTGTAAAGTCATACTTATTTCATTGTTTGTCCCCAGTACAGGTTCAATCTATATATATCGCTATTATTGTGGAGAAATAAGCTTTTAAAATGTAACCGCATGATGTCGCTTTCCATTTGAGGGGTACATCTCTGGCACTAGAGTTTACCTGTGGGAGGTGAGGTTAAACAGACAGGAGTCCGGTATGTGCAATACACATTACAGGAAAAGAAAGTCAGCAGGCTAAATGTGATTTTACGGATTTTGTTCATGCAACGATTTTATCAGCCTTTTCATTCTAATCCATTCCTCTTAGAGCGATAATGTAAGCAGGAACCTGTACTAGTCAACAGTACATTCAATTATCTCTACCGTGAGCTACTTTCATCTAAATCTTTTCCAGGTTAAAAAATATATACCACGAAAAGGCAGGGTACTTACAGACAAAATTTCTCTGGAGGAGGAGACTCCCTCCCAGCTCCACTTAATCCCTGTCCATAAGCAGCAGCCTAAATGTTAAAGTGCTCTGCTAAGGACAGAAAATGACTGATTCTTCTATTCAGATTTTATTTTAGTTTCCCATTTATTTTTAATGTATTTGATTTCCTTATGGGGGATCTATTCTCTCATATGGTGAGCTCCTTCTTAAAGGGATAGTAATACTTTGTTTTAACTTTATTTTATTTTGTAGGCATTAAAAAAATATGAAGAATGATATGTCTTACCTCTCAAACCTTTATGGTTTAAGAGATATTCACAAGCAAAGTTTCCCCCTCCCGCCCCTTTAACCTAGTGTAAGCCATCTCTTCTCAGATGGGGATCTGGTTGTAAGACCAGACAGATAACAGCAGGGGACAATCTTCTTACAATGAAAACAATGGAATCCTTGCCCCCCTTGACAAGTTTTTCAGGTTTTTCCCTTATCTTAATTGAAGATTGTCACAATCTACCTGGGCACCTCCCTTCTGCTCTGGCTGAAAAGTGTTACATCAGTAAAAGGGGCGGGAGGGGGATACTTTATCATTGAATTACTCCTGAACTACAACTCTGACAGAATTGAAATAACACTCTCCAAAGTCCAAATACTATGATGATTAATTAGAGCTGCTTTTATTATGAAACATTACTATCCCTTTAATATCCTTTCCTGTTGCATGCAGAACAGGACAGCATGCAGGCTAATTCACTAAAAAATAATCTGTAAACGACAATGACTGCCAAGTTCATGGCCTACCCTGCAGAAACAAGCTTTTTCTAAGAAATAGACACACAAACTTCTTTTCATTTTCAGGGCGCTCAAGGCCCAAGAATCATGTAAAAGTCATATGTAGAAATACGTCGAGCTATCCACTGTGTTAAAACTCCACTTTATTTAAAACATCAGTTTAAAAATGCATACTGTCGGTGTTTGTCCAACATTTCAGTCCTCATTAGGACTTTTTTCAAGGACATCAACATTAAAGACTACCAACTACACCACTATTTACATCATCCATTAACCCCTTCAGTGCCAGAGACTTGGGCCATTTCCTGTACCCTGCAGGCCAGACACTTTTTCAGCATTTTTGCTATCCTTCTGTTTAGGCTTGATTTCCTCTTGGGATTTTTAGTTAAATATGGAAAACTATATATTTTTTTTTTCAGAACGAATTGAGCTTTCTCGTGGTACCTTACATGAAGAGAATTTTACATCGTGCAAAAAGCTGTGATGTCATAATGACAAAAAAAGTGAAAATTTACTCATTTTGCTAAAATCACATACTATGTATCAAAAACATTTACCTTGATTTAAAAAGTTTAAATTATTTGAAAAAGGCCCGAGTTTTACCTACGTCCATGGCTAAAGTAGAGCCCTAATCACCAGGACAGCAAAATGACTAAAACAGTGGAATAACTATATAAAACTATATATTTCTGAAAAGCAGACAACCTGCCACATCTAATGAGGGGTAACTTGCCTTCTTGCCTCAAGCCTGTTGTGCCCAAATGCTTCCAGAAGTTGGAACTGCAGGAAAAAATTGCATTTTCTTACATTTCTGCCCCTTCATTTGTACTGAAATCTGTGAATACCATGAAATTCCCAGCTGTATTCATTAGCTAGTGCTCTTCGGAGAAAAATGACACCTCATTGGTATGAGTTCACCTATAACAGGGGTGCTAGAAGTGCAAAACGACACATAATACAACCTCTAATTTTTCTAACATTTTCTCAAACATTACTTGTCTGCACAAAAATGGTTATAACAACTATAGAAGTGAAGAAAGTCTACACAAACCATACTATTTTGGAAAAAAGACAACCTACCGCTTCTAATGAGGGGTGAATTGCCTTCTTACCCCAAGCCTGTTGTGCCCAAATGCTTCCAGAAGGTGGCACTATAGGAAAAAAATGGCATTTTCTTACATTTCTGCCCCTTCAACTGTACTGAAATCTGTGAAAACCATGGAATGTCCAATTGTATTCAGTAGCTTATGCTCTGTGGAGAAAAATGACACCTCATTGTTATGAGTTCACCTACCTTAGGGGGAGCTACAAGTGCAAAACTACACCTACTACAACCTCAAATTTTTCTAACATTTTCTCAAATATTACTTGTCTATACAAAAATGGTTATAACAACTAAAGAAGTGAAGAAAGGCTACACAAATCATACTATTTTGGAAAGAAGACAACCTGCTGCATCTACATTTCTGCCCCTTCAGCTGTACTGAAATCTGTGAAAACCATGGAATTTCCAAATGTATTCATTAGCTAGTGCTCTTTGTAGAAAAATGACACCTTATTGGTATGAGTCGACTTACCATAGGGGTGCCAGAAGCACATAAATACACCTACCTGTTTGCTTCCTTGAAAATGGCTGCTTGTACTAAAATGTTCATAACTGTTAGAGGCATGAAGGAAAGGTATAAAATATATACCATTTTGGAAAGCAGATATTCTCCCGCATTGAATGAGGTGTCACTTGCCTTGCTATCCCTGGGCTGAAGTGCAAAATATTTCTAAATAGTGGCATTATAGGAATAAATATATTTTTTTTACATTTCCACCACTTCAAAGATACTAAAATCTTTGAAAACCATAACATTTCCTGCTGTATTCAGTACCTGCTACCAACATGAGAAAAATGGTAGCCCATTTGTGTGGGTTAACATACAATATGTGGGTGCTAGGAACAGATACATAAACCTGGCACTTTTGTTTTTGAAATTATCTGCTTGCACTAAAATGTTTATACCCATAATAGATATGCAGGAAAGGTAGAGAAACAATGCCATTTTGGAAAGAAAACAACCTGCTACATCTAATGAGGGGTTACTTGCTTACTTACCCAAAGGTTAATGTGCACAAATGCTTCCAGGAGGTGGAGCTTATGAAAAAAAGGCATTTTCTTATTTTTCTGCCACTTCAAATGTATGGAACTTTGTGAAAACCATGGAATTTTCAACTGCATTCGTTAGCTAGTGCTCTTAAGGAGTCAAATGACACCCCATTGGTATAAGCTGACCTACCTTAGGGGGTGGTAGAAGTAGAAAACTACACCTACTACAACGTCTGATGTTTCTAACATTTTCTCAAACCTGACTTGCCTGTATGAAAATGGCTTTAACACCTTCAGAAGTGAAGAAAGGGTAGATAAGCAATACCATTTTGGAAAGAAGATAACCTGCCGCATTGAATGAGGGATCACTTGCCTTTTTACCCCTAAGTTAGTGTGCACAACTATTTCCAGAATGTGGTGCTACAGGAAAAAAGACACAAACGTTTTTTTTTACACATCAGTCACTTCAAAGATACTAAAATGGTTCAATGGTGTGGGATTTGCTAGGAGGACTTCTTGCCAGCCTAAGAAAAATGGTACCCCACTGCTGTGGGATGACATACCAATTTGGGTGACAGGAGCGTATCTACCAGTAAAACAGGGATGGGAAAGCAAACAGTATATGTGTGATTTTATGGCTAACAGATGAAAGAAGCTAGGGCGTCAGCCGGTGTACGTGCGGACCTGTGACTACCAGTGTAACAAAGTGTGTGGGAGGGTAAGGGAATAGGCAGTGTGTGTGGGTATGAGCAGAGGAGCAATGATGGTGGTGCAGTGTCTGATAGTGTATATGGGGGATCTGTGACTACCAGTGTGCATTTGATTCCCAGCCTGAATCTAGTGCATACTGGCACATTGAGTCTACCAGTAGGCAGTGGAAACAGGCTGGGGAATGGGACTGCCAGTTGGCTGTGGAACCAGGCAGGGGGATATGGTACATGTGTGGGAGGGGGATTGGAGGTATTTTGCATTGGACCCCCTGTTGCACACACAGTTTTTTTTTAATTATTATTTTGTATTCATACCTCGTTGGGGAGGTGGTATCAGGAACACCCCTGGTGTCCCCCATCAAGGTCTAAAAACAGATTAATGAGGGAAAAAAAGTACTGCGTTGGACCCCCCTGTGGCACGTGAATTTTTTGGGCTTTTCCCCCAATATTTTTGTGTAGACCTCGTTGGGGGCATCAGAACCTATACAATGAGGTCTGAATAAAAAATAAAAGAGGAAAAAAAAAAATCCTTTGTGTGCCACAGGGGTGCCCAGTGGATTGCAAAGCAATGCATTGGGCCCCTTTGGCACACAAAGGGTTAATTTTTTTATTGTTACTTTGTATTCAGATGGCCACCAAACAAGCTCTGATTACAAAGTAATGATAAAAAGTCCTGTGTGTGCCACAGGAAGGGGGTCTGCATTGAACCCCCCTTCCAGTGGCACACACAGGGTTAACTTTTTTTTAAAAATTTTTATTGTAAACCTCATTGAGGGGCATCAGGACCCCCCCCCAATGAGGTCTTAGGCAAAAAAAAATATGTCCACAAAAGAAGTGACCCTGCGAGTGCCACAGGGGTCTCCAGTGCATTGCAAAGCAATGCATTGGATCCTTGTGGCACTCAGAGGGTTAATCCTGATGGCCCCCCAACAATCTCTGATAACAAAGTAATGATAAAAGCCCTGTGTGTGCCACAGGAGGGGGGGCTGCATTGAACCCCTGTGGCACACACAGGGTTAATTTTTTATTTATTTAAAATTTTTTATTATAGACCTCATTGAGGGGTAGCAGGACCCCTCTGATCCCCCCCCAAAGAGGTCTTACAAAAAAAATAGTCATCAAAATAAGTGTCCCTGTGAGTGCCAGAGGGGTCTCCAGCGCATTGCAAAGCAACGCATTGGACCCTTGTGGAACTCAGAGGGTTAATTTTTTTTTAATCATTACTTAGTAATCAGAGCTTGTTTGGGGGCCTTCAGGACCAATCCTGATGGCTCCCCAAGAATCTCTGATAACAAAGTAATTATAAAAGCCCTGTGTATGCCACAGGAGGGGGTGCTTTGGACCCCCCTGTGGCACACACAGGGTTACATTTTTTTTTACATTTTTTTTAATACTAGACCTCATTGAGGGGCATCTGATCCCCCCAATGAGGTCTTGCAAAAAAAAAAAAAAAATGTCCCCAAAAGAAGTGACCCTGTGAGTGCCACAGGGGTCTCCAGCACATTGCAACGCAATGTGCTGGGGACCCCTGCAGCAATCACAGGGTTACTTTTATTATTTTTTTATTTTATTTTTTATTTATTTATATTTTTTTCAGACCTCGTGAGGGACATTAGGACTCCTCCTGGTGTTCCCTCCATTATTGATCTCCCAGCCGATCGGCTGGGAGATCAATAAGGCGACTGCAGGAGAGCAAAAGCTCTCCTGCCCTCCTCTCCTACTACCGGCTGGAGTGAATGGGACTGGGGAACTTCCCTAAAGTCATTGGGGAACATGTCACCGATGACGTTGGGAGGCTTCCCCTAGTCCCGCCCACTCCTACCCAGAAGTTTAGGTAGATGAGAGGGGGAAAGAGAAGCTCTGCTTCTCCTTACATATTGATCTCCCAGCACGATCGGCTGGGAGATCAATAACTGGGGAGGCATGATGAGTGATCCTCATGCCCCCCCCAAGAGTTCCAGGCTGCATTTCAGCTGAAATGTGTCCACTGCAAGCCGGTTATACAATGACCACATTTTAGCTGTACAACATACGAGCGTGGCACAGCAGGTACAGCTGTGTCCACTCATACATTGTACCCACTTGGCACCCTAGGAGTTAAGTTTGGTGTCGGATCTGCGTGTGTCATAGCGTGAGACTCTCATGTTGTATAGTCAAAGACTGAACACCCGCATACAAGTCCCATCATGCTTACCATCTCATCCCACATCACAAATGCATCGGGTTGGGGAGATAAAGAGGACAATAAACTTCCTGTGAATGCACATCTGTAATGCTCCATCTTCCATTAACGAGGCACTCAATGTAAGCAGTCATGGATGCTCAGCGCTGCTCTCACCTTCTCGGTGTTCTCCTCTCTGCCCTGTCATTTTGCACGCAGAGAAGGGAAGAGAGCTCAGAGCAGCGCTGAGCATCCATGACTGCTTACATTGAGTGCCTTGTTAATGGAAGAAGGAGCTTATTCACAGGAAGTTTATTGTGAGGCCAGTTGTGTGATGTGGGATGAGATGATAAGCATGATGGGACTATGCGGGTATGCGATCTTTGACTATGTGCCATAAGAGTCTTTCACTGTCACGCAGTGCAAGATTCTCATGTTGCCATTTTAACCATGGCGACATGCTTAACGTGTTATCTAGTCACACACTTTTTTTGTATGCTACCTTTTAAAAGTGAACCCCTCAACACTGTAGTGAAGTAATCTTTCTAGTTTCAGTACTTATAATAAGAATGTTTTGTCTATTGCTCTTACGTGGTTTTATCTGTGTTCTTTCTCTGGACACTTGACCAGCTTTCTGTTTTCTGTTTGTGTATTTACAGCTGGAGGTTGCCAGGATGCTGTTGAACTAATTATGATGAAGGTATCCAAAGGGTTAAAACAAGAGAACCAATCAGGTTGTATATCTTCACATAAATAAATAAATGACAATATAAATAATTTTGAGAACTTTATACTATATTAGGTATCAATCCCGCATATCTGTGCAAAAATATATATAATTTATTAAAGTATAATATACTATATATATAAAGTGTAAACAACAATGATATAAATGAGTGACCAGCAATTACAATAGATATATAGTAAACCAAACCACAATTATCACCATGAGGATTACCAGCAATTAAAGGGTTAACCACACATAGGTATATTCAGAGGTATTAGATAACAATACTTGCACTTAGCAGCATAGAAAAGATTAATTGATCCTTCCAGTTAAATAAAATACAATTGGCAGCAGTGTATATGAATACCTTCTGCCCCAGAAACTGTATTAACTATGCTAAATGAGGCTTAAGGTAGGTTGCAAAGTGAATTAGCTTTAATATTAAGCCAGGTCCTCTGACAATTTTCCTTGTACCATATATAATAATCAAAGTTAGAGACTACCTGGAATAGAATCCCAGATTTAAACCACTATAATTTAATTATCTACCGATTACAATTATTGTATACCTTCTGAATAAAACATATAAATTGCATTTAATATAGTCAATAACAGATTCTACCAGAAAATACATAGAATCAATTCAATAATATATGTCTAGACAGTATATCAAACTTTGTGCAACATATATCACAAATATGACTGTAGCAATATTAATTAAAACCTATAGGCACTTCAAGGGTTAATCCATTTATTTAAAATATGATGCCACCCCCAAGCTGGCAGCTTTTTTGTTTAGAAATAGTTTAACAGAAACTTTCACTTTACAAAAGTTAAGCCAAAACACACACACAGAAATCCCAACAAACACCACAAATAAATAGACAAATAGAAGTTAAAGGGTTAATAACCAAATTAAAAGAATTCCCCCAGATCAATTATTAGCTATTATAATCTTTCCAGAAACACAATATTCTAGAAACAACAGAATTATATTAAAGTGATAGTAATGTTTCATAATAAAAGCAGCTCTAATTAATCATCATAGTATTTGGACTTTGGAGAGTGTTATTTCAATTCTGTCAGAGTTGTAGTTCCAGAGTAATTCAATGACAAAGTGTCCCCCTCCCTCCCCTTTTACTGATGTAACACTGTTCAGCCACAGCAGAAGGGAGGTGCCCAGGTAGACTGCAGAGAGGGACAATCTTCAATTAAGATAAGGGAAAAACCTGAAAAGCTTGTCAAGGGGGGCAGGGATTTCATTGTTTTCATAGGAATAAGAGTGTCCCCTTCTGTTATCTGTCTGGTCTATGGACTGCATTCCACATCTGAGAAGAGATTGCTTACAATAGGTAAAAGGGGCGGGAGGGGGAAACTTTGCTTGTGAATATCTCATAAACCATCAAGGTTTGAGAGATAAGACTTATATCATTCTTCATGTGTTTTTAATGCCTACAAAATAAAATAATGTTAAAACGAAGTATTACTATCCCTTTAACTAATATATAAACCACTCTATTTAACTATAGTACACTTATCTGGCAAAATATAACAATTTACCAATAAATGAATAAATAAATTCTACTTAATTCCAGAAATGCTTATAGCTAGTATAGATTATTATAATTAATCCCAAATGGTTGGCCAGTTCAATTAAGACAAATTATAAGAAAATTAAGTTTCTTCAAATATACAAGAAATAAATATTTGATTCTGAACTTTTGCAAAATCTAAATAAAGAAAATATATAGTTACCAGTCGAAGTATGTTTCTTTGTATCTCTCAGCTAGGTACACATAGCAGGAATTGAAGCCAGGAACCAAGAGGAAAGACCAGCTAAGACTCAACTTTACTTTTTAAAGTAAAAGATTTTCTTATCAAACTCTGCTCTGATTGGTTAAAGGACCATCTCATTATACAGTGATTTCATCAGTAATAACCCTATAAAAACTGTAGATGGCACCCTTACTCCACATTTTTCCTGATAATTTGAGAAACACTATTAATGACATCTGGCCTGGCACTCATCTCAACAGGGAGTGATCATAAGTTTATCAGAGACCCTATAAGCCTGTCACTCTACTAGGCTTTTCCATAGGGGAGTCTGTCTCTGTTTTAGACTTTTTGTCTCCCGATTTGAAGCAAAGAGGCCCATTGTTTTAACATGAGATAATTTACACACATCTTAAAACAGACTTTCAGAGAACTAGGTTTAAAAGAAAAATTAACCCTTTCCTCCCCATCATGGCAATGTCTCTGACAATGCGATGCAACAGTTTTTAGGTGACCAGTTCCTGTTCACCTCGAGATTCATGTCAGCACCAATCTCTTGCTGGTGGTGGGCATGTATACACCTATTTGCTATGAGTTCTGGTACTTCTGATGAAAGTAGTTTGATATGATTTTAGCACAGTTACCATTTCCAACTGGAATTCAAATTAATCTGATATAGAATCAATGCACTGGAAACATCTCTAGTGTCCAAAGTATTAAATGGTTTGATTAAGTTCGATTTGAAACAAAAGGGTTCCTTCAAAAAGATTGAGGGCTACTATGTTAAGCAGATGTCTATCTTGAACAGAAAGTACAGTAAATTCAATAATTAACTATGTAGCAGGATCTATGGGACAGGATGCAGTTTCTATTAACTCACAAGTGACATACACAGAGAAAAAAGTACCCTGTTATACCTGGTGTTAAGATTTAATCATTAAACTGCCTTTATTTTTGGAGCAATTAGCAAATTTCTTTATAAATACATTACAACACATTTCTTATTTTACCAAGACCATTTCTACTCCACTTTTCAAAAAATCAACTAACTGGAATTAACACTTAGCAAAAATGTAGCTAAACTTTTATACATATCCTTATATCGCTTTGAGACAAATTTGCAGACACTTTCTTTATAACTCTAATTAAATAAATCTCCCTCTTAGAGATATACAACTAGGAATGAGCCTGTCAGGGTATGTAGCAGGCTCGATAGGACTGATATCCTACTCTGGGTGCAATCTATTGTAGCTCATAATTGCAATACACTGAGAAAAATAATGTACTAAAGCATATCAATCTGACCCTATACATATGACAGTCTAGCCACAAAATGTCAGTGACTTCCTCTCTGAATGAGAGAAGCAACTAATCCCAGACATACAGTTCAGCTATTCCCTTTAGGTACGTCTGAACAAAGGGTCCACATCTTGATACATCTATTTTAGGGTGATCTGCTTAATGTGAAGAAAGTATGCTTAAGTAAAATATTGTTACACACTCAAATGGATTTTAAAAAATATAAGTAATTGTATTTAAAGTTCAAAGTTTGGAGTTACTTATGTAAATAGTATATGATTTAAAGATTGCTTTTGGAAGTTGTGTCTGTGTGACCCACGTCATTAGACAGAATTACAGATTTACTATGTTTAATTTTTGGTGGGCTTTCGCATTAAATATGTATTAAAATAAATCTAAATTACATGTATGTACATCATTTCCAATGCACACACAAAAGTGCATCTTCCAGGAACTGCTTCTATATTTTATTAATTGTTTAGGTCAAAAATAGTGATCTGAAGGAACTGTACTTTAGCCTTGGTAGTTTTCTATAACTGTCAAGGGATTTGTCAGTCTCATTGAAGGGTAGATAAAACAGAAAAACAGTTCATCAATACCTGTTCAAGCTCTGTGTTCCAATAATGTAGTCATTAGTACTTATAGTAATGATCAAATTCACATCATTAAAAGTGCATAATTAAATCTTCTGTGCACACTTTAAGTTAACCAGCAATAATGTTTTATTTTTAAGTAGTTGAGATGGCTTAAAACATAAACACATGCAAATGAGAGCTACACAAATGTACCTAAGATTTGTAATGGTTGTTCATTAAGAAGAATAATTCTATATTATTTCTTTCATTAGTGGAAGAAAGAACATTTCAAACTGCAATCTAAGGTAGATGAATTCACACTCATTTTCAACTTTTGGGGGAACTATTGTAAGCATTTCACATATATCTTCAGATTTTTCTTTATTTTTATTACATTCTTATATGAAATATTTTACTGTATAGTAATTATTTTTGCCTTATTATTTGTTTTATAAATCCTTTTGCATACATCTACACTTATATATTGTATTAGATTATTTTGAGTTATAAATTGACAAAATTAATTTTACAAGTGCTATATCCATGAAAATACCACTAGATTTCTGTAAAAAAATAAGCATTATTTTAGTTTTGAGGATTTAAAAAACTGAAGTTGATACCAATAATTAAAACAAATAATAAAATAACAAGTTTGCTTTTATATTCATAACATTGACTAGACCTTTGAGAAGGGAAATATTGTTATGTTTTTGTATACTCAAATTCACCAAATTACATTTTCCAAGGGCATTTTAATAAAAAGTAAAATATTTTTTTCTGTGAGTATATAGTAAAATGTAGAAATACAAAGGCTTACTTGCTACCAATAATATATGTATGAACTACCATTAGAAATAAAACTTTTTTTTTTTTTTTTAACAAGTTTCAAGTTCCCCCCCTAATAAAATGCTTTTTTTACTGCTCACTCAGGGCTCAATCCGATTCCCACCTGTGAATCTGTCGGTAGGGCAAAACTCAACACCGAATGGCAAACACCCAATGTTGCGATCAGAATGCAATTGCCCTACCAACAGGAACCATGAAGAGCTTTGGGACAAAGAACCAAGCATGCCCAACGTTATTCATGTTTTTTTCAGTCCCATAACCCACATTAAATAGAGTGAGAAATGGGAATATCAAAGGAGACCAGCTAATACTCAGTGTTTGACACACTGTCAACACCGAGCAGGAGCTACAAACAGTGACCCTTACAAACATTAACCCTCCCCTTGGCACTACACTACCCCTAACATTAACAATAAAGTGTACCCATACTATCCCTAACACTATCCTATCACCAATAGTTGGAACACATACCTATCATCCTGATGTCCAGTGGGGTCTTCATTTTCGTCATCTGTCATCTCCATCTCCATCTTCTTTCTTAATCTGTGCTCCTCTTCACTCTTCTTCCTGTAATCTAGTGTTGAACCTGTAAAAAAGAAAACCATTATGAAATTAAATCAATCATCAAGCATACGCTGCCTCCAGCGGCAGCAGGAGGAACTAGCAAAAAACACTCTTCGTACCTTTCGGCCATTGCCTGATGCCAACTGAGGGAAATTTGAATAGGAACTGCCTTTTATATGGCTAGTCCCTGTTCAAATTGCCTCCTATACTCCCATTGTCTGGGATGTGGGGTTATGCAGGGCACAGAATGTGCCCTGTAGTAAACACACCTCTCAGCCAATCAGCTTTTAGCTGGAGGAATGACTCAATGTGCTAGAAGCTGATTGACTGGGAGGTAGGGTTACTGCAGGGAACTTTTCATGCCCTGTGTAACCGAACATCCCAGCCAAAGGGAGCAAGAGAATTAGTTTGAAAAGGGACTGGCCGTATAAAAGGCAGTCTGTATTCAAATTTCCCTCAGTGCACATTGGGCAACGTCCCAAAAGGTACGAGGAGGGGGATTTTTGTTATTTTTTCCTGCCACTGCCAGCAGCAGCAATGGCAGTGTATGTTTAATGATAGATTTAATTTAATAACTATATGTATGTTCTCAGGAAGAAATCTGTTTTTTGAGCCACTGCTCATTCCACCAGATCGGTTGGTCCATTTTGGGCCTTTAAGAATCAGGCCACTGCTCAGCAGCTGTGTAAGTCATCAACATGGTTATTTCTGCACACTTTCAGCAAACACTATTATGTCAATGTTTTTGCCTTGGCTGAAACCAACTTTGGTCAGAACGCCCTCCATGTTGAGATGACTGTATGATGGTTCTTCTTGCTTCCTTTTTTTCTTTAACTATATGAACCCAAGGAATCTTGGTGGGTAGCTTTGGTATATCCCTACTGTTCCTGTATTCCACAATGGATGACAGAGAAAAGAGGATTTTTAGTGACCTTACCATTAAATATTTTTCTCTTCGTCCATGTGTATCATAGACGGTTCCTCTTGGGTTCTCTGTTCATGGGATTTCTGTATTTCCTTTCACTTCTGCTATACATTAAAGCCAAATATAGCAGATGCAGGAAAACTGGAGGGAGGAAGGGAGTCTCTGCCTCAGAGACCTTATTGTATTAAGTGCCCTAATCTCCAGGAAAAGGGCACTTTACCTCATGGTTCCTGTATTCCACATGGACTAAGACAACAGGATTTATTAGTAATTTCAATAAAATTATCTTTTCTGCACTTGCTACTAAAGGGCATACTTTCAATTTTCAGTGGTGGTCATTTAGTTTCACTCAGTACTCGCTAACATGGCAGTTAAAACCTACCAGAATACCACTGAATAGAATATATTTTTTCCAGACTAGCTAATACATATAGTCCTACATTTGGTACCAACTTGCTTTTCCAAACCTCCCAAATTTAGGGTTCAGCACATAGTGTCTTGCTCTAAAGCAGACATGTCAAGCTCAAATGGAGCAAAGGCCACAAAAAATGGGGCTTTTAACCCCTTGCATGCTAGAGAGGTTGCCAATAAATGTTAGAGACCTTGCTAGCATTCAGAGAGTTAAATCAATGTGGCTATTTTTTCTGTTCACCGTAGTGCAGTTTGTTTTCCCCCGGAATTGCTCCACTGGTAAAATATTTATGTAAGTATTGATATTTGCCCACCAATGTTTGAAAATGGTAAATTAGTATTTTTCAACCCCTACAAATCCTCTCTCACTTTATTTTGTGTATTTATTAAGAAAAAAAAAGTTGCACCCTATTTTGGGCAGTTTGAATCTTATCCCTCCCAATATACCCTCAATCACCCTTCATAACAGAACACTGCATCCTAGCTACATGGCCAGCAGGTGAACATGACCTGTGTCTGCTTGTCACAGTCAGTGCCCACACTGAATAATTCAATGGATATTCCGCAAATAATCATCATGAGGCCATCCAACTGTTGCTGGACTACACATCACTTCATGCACTGCAAGTAAATGGCCTGTACAGGATGATGGTAATTGTAATCCAGGAACAATGAATGTCCTCATATTCTTCATGTGGGGATTGTCGCAGCAGCGACAGAGAATCTTGCGCTTACATGCAGCGCTCATGTCACCCTTTTAATCACAACGACTTACTCAATGCGGCGTGTAGCCGTACAATCTTTTAAATGCGACGTTTCAAAAGTGAACCAGCCCAGTGCCAGTATGCAGTGGTCATTACAGATCCCTCATATACACTATCTGACCCATTAACCAATTAAGAGCAATTAAAGAGAAGGAAAAAGCCAGTAGGAACAGAAAATACATGTAGACAGCAAGATCATTATAATAAAAAACAATATGTTTAAAAGATACAACTATGTACAAACCTATAATAAATAATGAAAAATATTATGTCATTCAGATAGAAGCAATATATCGTAATTAACTCTACAAATAACCAATTAGTTAGCTGCCCCCCTCCAGAGCTCCGGACTGGCAACCAGCACACCAATTTGCAATGTGCTGGGTGTCCCTCCAGAACCCAAAAGTCTGCCAAGAAAACAATCAGAAGAAACCCACATGACGTGTATGTGCAAATACATGCCACGTAAACAAAGATGGAGCCCCCCTACGGTGAGTGGAACACCCGTGTAATATATCAATGATGTACTCAATGTTTCCACCACTGTACCAAGAGTAAGTCACTGGTGTATGTAGAAAACCCATGTAATGTGAAACAAACAAAACTATAACCATGTGGATCTTAGTGATGAAGGGATCAAGAAAGTGTTAATAAAAATGTAGATTATTTTTTTCACAGTTATTAGTCATATATCATAGCCAGATCATTTTACATGCACATGAACAGGTCACACAACGTCCTTGATCATTCCAATAATTCATGTAAGGTATATATATTTAAAGATGCAAAAACTATTTTATATACATATTTTATTTTCTTTATAAACATTTTATCTTTATCACCCATTAATCAACGTTTATACATTAAACTTTCATATGGCTTTTCTGATTTCCATTCATATCTTAGACATCCACATGTTTCTACCATTCACTGATCCAGTGATTCATGTAAACAGAAGACATGCAAGGTGCTTAGCCGTAAGGAAAATCATTCCTGTGATAATCCATACAGATTGCCCAGAATTTATAAAACCCTGTGTAGTAAATATTATATACCTATGTGTATATCGATTTGAAAAAACGTGTTTGGCTTGTTCTCTGTGTCTGAGTATTCTTTAGATTATAACCCCTTAGTACCACAGGGGTGTGCAACACATCCCAGTGGCACTGAAAGGGTTTAGGTGGCATTCTCAGGATTAAAATCTAAGCCATCTTCTCTGCTCTGCCACTTGCCCTCCCCATCACATTTCCAGCATTACTCCAACTCTATATCCTACTGATTAAAGTGTCTCCCCATCCCCTTGCATAGAAAATTCTTAATGCATATGGGGAAGTGTGTTGTATTGTCCATGACAAACAGATCATCACACATTGCCAGACACACATCACCATTGTATTGACCTTAAAGGGATAGTGATGTTTCATAATAAAAGCAGCTCTAATTAATCATCATAGTATTTGGATCTTGGAGAGTGTTATTTCAATTCTGTCAGAGTTGTAGTTCAAGAGTAATTCAATGACAAAGTATCCCCCTCCCGCCCCTTTTATTGATGTAACACTGCTCAGCCAGAGCAGAAGGGAGGAGCCCAGGTAGACTGCAGAGAGGGACAATCTTCAATTAAGATAAGGGAAAAACCTGAAAAACTTGTCAAGGGGGCAGGGCTTTCATTGTTCTCATAGGAAGAAGATTGCCCCCTGCTGTTATTTGTCTGGTCTTACAAACAGATTCCACATCCAAGAAGAGATGGCTTATACTAGGTAAAAGGGGCGGGAGGTGGAAACGTTATCCTTCAATTACTCTTGAACCACAACTCTGACAGTATTGATATAACACTCTCCGTGGCCCAAATATTATGAAGATTAATTGAAGCTGCTGTTTTTGTGAAACATTACTATCCCTTTAAGTGTTTCTACTCCCTGGTGTTAAAGACTACAAATCCCATCATCTCCAGTCAGCCAATGAGACTTGTAGTCTCCAATAGCAGGAGATCAAAATATTCTATTAATGACCTGGTGCCTTTCTATTTAGAAAATAATCTCTGATTTCTCTGGCCTTGTACTTTTAATTTATCATGTGTGTATTATTTTGCAGGATGGGCTGAATAACTATATATAACTGTATGATTATTTTTAGCTATTGTACTGTATATGATTTTAAACATTTCAGGTTTCTAGTGCTGCATATACTCAGCTTTCTTGAAATAGACTGGATGTGGATGCCCTACAAAAGGTTGTCTATCATGCATCATTTGCTGTAATGAAGGATAATCCAATCTCAGTCCACAACACTGCACCATCTTCTATACTGAACCAGACAATTGCACCATTTATGAGAAAATGTAAGTGCAGGAAAGCTCAGAATTCTTCCTGCACATGTATTACACACATTCTTTATAAAATATAGCAATTTTGTTCAACAAGAGGACTAGAAATGATTATAGTGGTGTATTAACTGTTTGAATGTCAGAGGGGTGATTAGGAAATAGTGAGGGTGATTTCCTACAAAGAAATTGAACAAAAATGAGCCGATCCAACTGAAACATAAAGAATAAATGAAATTATCCATTGATTTAAATCAAGCTTTTAACCCATTTCATGCTAGAGAGGTATCCAACACAATGTTTCACAACAATTTGGAGGTCTTTCTATCATCTAACTGGTTCAGTACCCATTTTAATTCATAGAGATTTGGGATATATTTATTAGTCATCCATGGCTCATTTGATTTGCTCCAGAATTGCTGTAGCTCTTAGGACATCAGTTTAAGGGGTTGATTCAATTCCCCCTGGCATATAAAAAAAACACCCATGGGCATTTCTTCAAGCTCGGTAAGCAATTCAATTACCTGTGCAATGAAGAAATACCAGCTAAAAAAAAACACCTTGGGAGATAATTTTGCGGACATTTTCACCCATTGACATACAACAAAATGACTCAATAGGCAATTCATTTCCATGCGTTAGTACTCATATATGTTAAAGGACCCTCTTTAATGTGTGAAAATCTGGACTCAGTTTTTTGGGTGCAGAGTCCCTTAACGCATCTGAAAAGCCTAAAAAAACCTCAGTACATTGGGTTGGCAGCACACAGATGAACAACAACATGACTGGTGGAGGAGAAGTTGGCAGTGGGTATATGATTCTTTTTACCTCCAACGAGCTCAGAGACATCCTACTCTGTGTCTTGTATTTGCACTACGCGGCAGTAGGAGGCTTGGGTGTTCTTGTTACCAAAGAAAATATTGCCCTACTCCTTGGGGCATCTACTTTACTACTAGAATTATTTGCACTTGGCCTCTTCTGCTTGTCATGGTGTGCTTAATATCCTGATGTGTCTCCATATCAGAAGTGTCTAAGGCCTCGATCCTACACCCCTGAAACCAAAAAAATTAGCCAATGGTATTTCTTCAAGCACTTTAAACAATGCAATTGTATGAAACAATACCAGGTAAAATAAAACCACCCCGGGCGCTAATCTTGTAGCCATTTGTGCCCACTGACACAAAACAGAATGCAGAAATATGCCATTCAGTTCCATGCGTTAGCACTAAGATATGAAGGAACCCACTTTAACTGGTGAAAATCTGCATCCAGTTTTTTTTAGGCGCAGAGTCCCTTAATGCATCTCAAAACTACCAACGTGGGAATCGAACCTGAAAAAAGCATTAAAAAACCTTTGTCACCAATGGATGTATTCATATGGGGCCCTAATCCCCATATCAACACATCCAAAGCACTCCCAAAATGTGTGAAATGTAAGTAGAATTAACCCTATGATTGCCAGTGGGTTAATCTAAATTAAAAACCATCCCTGACAAACACTTACCAGTAATCCTGATATCCAGCAGAGTCTTCAGCACCCTGGTCAGCTACTGTACATCTTCTGCAATCTTGCTTCTTTTCTTCTATGTAATCTTCCATCTTCTTTCTTCTTATCTTCTTTCAAATCTGTCCTGAAAAAAAAAAATTCAATGAAAGATTTGTTTTTAAAAAAATGCCCACAAGATATGCCTGGCTTAACCCTCTGAGTGGCAGAGGGGTACCCCTTCCACACTCAAAGGGTTAAATGCAGTGTGGCATATTTCTTAAAGTGAATATGCTGCCATTCCAGTTTAAAAAAATAAGTAATTAGTTTGTTTAATAAAGAAAAGTCCTTCCAATGGTTACAAATGTCTCCGCTGTATTCCTGCCGCAGCCAGAGGAGCCAGCGGAGGCAAGAATGCATAGTGGAACAGACCCCCTACATATCTTTAGGACTGTTCCCGAGTCTGAATGAGGGAATGTTGAACAGAGACTGGCTTTTTATATTGCCAGTGTCTGTTCAAAATAGATTCCAGCCTTACACACCTCCCAAACAATCAGCTTCTGGTGGGTTTCGTCATCCCCCCAGTAGAAGCTGATTGGCTGGGAGGTGCTTAAGGATGGAATCCATTTTGAACAGAGACCTGCCATATAAAAAGCCATCCTTTGTTCAAAATTCCCTCATTCAAACTCGGGCAACAGACCATAAAGTGTGGTGGGGGTTTGTTTCACTATCCATTCCTGCCACCACTACCGGAGGCAGCGGCAAAGGAGACAGTTTTACACATTGGAAGGCCTTTTGTTTATCAAAGAAAGGAATTACTTATTTTTTAAAACCGGAATGGCAGCATATTAGTTTTAAACGATATGCCAGACTGCATTTAACCCCTTGAGCACCGGAGTGGTAGGTACCCTCCGCCACTCAAAGGGTGAAAGAAGACTGAAGATTACAGACAAAAGAACACAGATGATTGAAGAAGATGGACAGTGGATGACAGGTACGTGTTACAGTTGTGTGTGTGTGTGGGTGTTAGGGGTAGTATTGTTGCAATTTACTGATAGGGGTAGTGTAGGGTTAGTGTTTGGCAAGGTGACTGCGTGTTTATGCTAACAGTCTGCGCTTGACAGTATGCCAGGCACTGATCGTTAGCTCTTTTCCTTTGATGGTCCCATTATTCATGCTGTTTAGTGTGCATTTTGGGGAACTTAACACACAAACCATTGTGGTTTCAATTGGTAGGACTGAAAAAAATTGTTTTGTCTGTTGGTAGCCAATTTAGCCACTCAAAATAAACAAAAAAAGCAGTAATGTTATTATTGCAATCTTATTGGTTTTGAAGCAGAGGCAGAAAATGACATCATCTTCAATATACAGTCAAACTAGACATTAAGCTAAGCAATTGCCTATAGCAAGTGCAAATGTCACTCAAACAAAACATTCTGTGAAAAAAAGGCTGATCAAATAAAAACTTTGAACAGCAAAACTGGATAAAAAAGCTATATTGTCTCAATCCCCCCCCCCCCTTTCCTTGAATATACAAAAAAAAATGGCTGCATACTTCGACTCCAGAGATGAGTTATAATTGTGCCTCTCTAGTCTTGACCTCTGGTTCCACAACCATCCGTACTCTTACACTACTAGACAAAATTTTAATCATTAGCGAACACTTTTCTTACAATACTGATTGGAACCCTCAACTTCCCTACGAATGTAACGGCTGTAAGCTGAACCATGTCTGCTGTATGATCCCTTTACCCAACAATTGTGATTTTTGACAACTCGCATTTCTCCTGACTGTTGTGATTATCTTTGAAGTATACTACCCAATAAAATCTTTTAAACAAAAAAAAAAGGTAAATTGTGCTTGTACACTCAGTCAAACAAATTCTAATATTATATAATGCATATTGTTTGAGAGCTTGAGTCATAGACTTGCTATAACAAGTGACGAGAACATTATCAACTGGTTGTAACAGGCTATACCTTTCTTCCAATATAAAAGCTCAGCGGCCAGTAATTCCCTACTCTTGGTAAAAGTTCACCTATCTCTGTTACTATCTATGTAGAACGGTCTCACAATTCATTAGAATATAGTGAGTACAATAAATAAAGTGGTGAGAGATTCAAATATGCTTAAATAGGATACATTTTTATGCATATAGCATACACTGCACAGAAATATAAAAGGTATGGTTAGTAAATATCATTAGTAAATCCAGTATAACTGCCAGAGTATAGTTATATAATATGTTTGCACTAATAAAAGTATCACATACCAGTAGCTATACATAAAGTATTTTCTATCTCTGTCTCTGTAGATTAAATATGTCATTTGTATCATCTCTATATAAGCTGACATATCACTACAATTTACCACTCCTTTTCTCTTGGTATGGCACACTGCACTAGGTTACAGATAAGATTACCACATATAGAACAGCACCAGCTACAAGTTGGTCCAAATATATAGTGTACCAACAAAAAAGCAGTGTATTCTAGTAACAGGAAAAGGTAAAGCAGTATAGAGTTTCAGAGATATAGTCAATGCCCTGAAGCAGACATTTCCATTGTGTGTCACAGCTAGCTGGTCCTCTGGCAACAATCTAATCATACAACCAGTAATCAGCAATCAAAAGGAGAAACAAGAGAGAGCTCACCCGTTTGTTTATTCAACACAATCACTGCAATGGCATGTCATACAGGGGGGTAGATGATGGGTCATCAATACATTTAGGTCGACAGCTGTTTTGTTCCTTACTAGCATTTAGTCAAGGTATTCAATATAGGGCGGCACTCCTGGGGATTTCATATTGCATGAGATCACTCACACTGAAGTCTGATACAAATTAATTAATATAATTAGTTTAGCTGTATCTTGCATTTCCTGCCATCTCAGGCTACTCTGTAATTAGCAGATTAGATTGGTGCCAGCTCCATCTTTGTTGGACGTTGTACTAAATTAACCCCTTGGAATCTAGAGACTTCTGCAGTGCACTGTGATGCAATCTGTTAGAGACATCTCCAGAATCCAAAGGGTTTGTTCATTTTTCTTTTAGCCTTCCTATTAAGTAAGTTCCATACATGTAAATGTAGTGTTTTATCATGGTATCATATTTATCCTTTGAGTGCCATCAGGGTATGCAACACATTGCTTCCCAATACGTTGTATACCCCTCTGGCACGCAAAGGATTAAAAAGTATCACATTATTTAAAAACATATCTCTGCATAAATCTGAAGTGAAGTTGCAGGGGAAATAAAGTGCTCATTTGTTGGAGATGATGGCTGGTTGGTGAGTTGTAGTCTACAAAGCTGGAGACCAATGTATTTAATTATATATATATTCTTTCCATTCTAAAGGTAAAAATGCACTCTCAGGACATCAAGAGTTTGTGAATGAAATCCAAGTTTACTGATCAACGTTTCAGTTACAGTGTCATAACCTTTCTCCAGAGAGTCCTTTTTTGCCTTTTGACTGACTAAAAATAGCACCCAGACATAAACTCCTTTTAAGTGTGAGTGCTTCTGCTTGGTACCCTATCTATCTATCTATCTATCTATCTATCTATCTATCTATCTATAATTTATATGGTATCAAATATTTTAGTCTGAATACTGAGCTGGCCACGCTGGTACAGTGTAAAATGATTATATGCATACAGACCTGCTGCAAGGCTCCACACATTTCTACTAGATGAATTCTTTATGAAAATCTGGTCTGTGGAGACTGTATCATCTTTGCTTGCTATCTTCAAACCTGGCGGTTTCAGCACACACTGCACAAAGTTGTTTTGCATACTTTAATTCCAGTTCCGATAAACTGTAGATTATATTGTTTTAGAGTATCAGATCCATGAAAAATCAAAGGTGCCTTTTAAACAACTTTATTAGGTTTGTTAGATTTGTTGCATGAATGAATTATAAAGTATTTTTGCATTTTCTAGTACGGATTAATAGGAGTGGGGAATAGTGCTTAGGTTTATTGTGCATGAAATTACATTGTGCAGAGATTTAAAATCATCATCAGTTTCCTTTCTCGATCTACAATTTGCATTGTTGAAAGGCATTTTTTAACCTGTGTAAACAAGTGAGAAATGCACTACAAGAAGGTTAAGGCACTATAATTGAGATAACAGGTATTGAAATAATGGAAGGGATTAGTGGTATAAAGAACTTTGCACAGAAGAAAGAGATGCACTTCTTGCAGGAATTTGGGGTGGGACTTCTCTGTCCAGAGACCCTCTTCTGCTCAGTGGAAAGGAGATAAAAATTGTACAGGTAAAGTAATATGCAAAAGTCTTAGGCAGGTGTTAAAAAATGCTGTAAAGTTATAATGCTTTCTAAAATAGACATGTTAATAGTTTATTTTTATCAATTAACAAAATGCATAGTTAGTGAACAGAAGAAAAAAATAAATCAAATGAATATTTGGCGTGACCACCCTTTGCTTTTAAAACAGCATCAATTCTTCTAGGTAAACTTGCACAAAGTTTGTTAAGGAACTCGGCAGGTAGGTTGTCCAGACAGCTTGGAGAACTAACCACAGTTCTTCTGTGGATTTACGCAGCCTCAGTTGCTTCTCTTTCTTCATGTAATCCCAGACAGACTCGATGATGTTGAGATCAGGGCACTGTGGAGGCCATTTGATCATTTTCAGGACTCCTTGTTCTTCTTTACACGGAAGATATTCCTTAATGACTTTGGCTGTATATTTGGGGTCATTGTCATGCTGCAGAATAAATTTGGGGCCAGTCAGAGGCCTTCCTGATGGTATTGCATGATGGATAAATATCTGCCTGGCGACCATTAATTCTGACCAAATCCCCAACTTCATTTGCAGAAATGCAGCCCCAGACTTGCACGTAACCTTCACCATGCTTCACTGTGCCCTGCAGACACTCAATCTTGTACCACTCTCCAGCCCTTCGGCGAGCAAACTACCTTCTGCTACAGCCAAATATTTCAAATTTTGAGCACCTGCTGCCATTTTTCTGCACCCCAGTTCCTGTTTTGGTGCATAGTTGAGTTGCTTGACCTTGTTTCCACTTTGGAGGTAGGACTTTTTGAACAGAAGTCTTCCATGAAGACCTCTTCTGACCAGACTTCTCTGGACAGTAGATGGGTATACCAGGATCCCACTGTTTTCTGCCAATTATGCCAACTGATGGCATGATGGACATCTTCTGATTGTGAAAGGAATTAAGCATTATGTGTCTTTCATCTGCTGCACTGTTTCCTAGGCTGACCACTTAATCTATGGCCCTCAACGTTGCCTGATTCTTTGTTCTTTTTCAAAAGAGCGCGGACAGCACATCTGGAAACCCCTGTCTGCCTGGGAGAGACCTTGCTGATGCAGTATAACTACCTTGTGTCTTGTTGCTGTGCTTAGTCTTTCCATGGTGTATAACCTTTGACATTAAACTGTTTTCAGCAACCTCACCTTATTAGCCGAGTTTGGCTGTTCCTGACCCAGTTTTAGTCCTCCTACACAGATGTTTCTGTTTCAGTTAATGATTGTGTTTCAACCTACATATTAAATTGATGATCATTAGCACCGGTTTGGTATAATTGTCATACACCTGACTATATGCCTAAAAAATCCCTGACTTTGTGCAAGTGTACCTAGAAGGCAAATGGTGGTTAAACCAAATATTGATTTGATTTATAATTTTCTTCTGTTCACTCACTATGAATTTTGTTAATTGATAATTATAAACTATTAACGTGTCTATTTTTGAAAGTATTCTTACTTTACAGAATTTTTTCACACCTGCCTAAGACTTTTGCGCAGTACTGTATATTTGTGTGTGTATGCATGGTAGCATATGTATGCCAGGGAAATGTTGGAACTGAGTGTTGGAGCACATCTCCAGAAAGTTTCACCCTGGGCTTTATCTTCTGGAAGGAAGGTTCACCTGTATTTTCACCTTGCATGATAGTCTGTGGAAAGAAGAACTAGAATTTCCTTTCCTCGGAGATATCTGTACATCATTAGAAAGGAACACTACTGGAAAAAGAGAAGTTATCATACTTTGAAATAGAATATAAGCACCAGAGGCAAATAAAACATACATTTTCTCTTAACCCTTTGAGTGCCAGAGGAGTAGGCAACACATTGCAAAGCAATGCATTGCATACCCCTCTGGCACTCAAAGGGTTAAAACATTGAGCTGTATGGATAAAGGAAAAGCTAATCAAATGCTAGAGCAAATCATCTGCATCATAGGGAATATATATAAAAATAACCACAATTCTCACTGATTTAAATTAGTTTTTTAACCCCTTGAATGCTAGAGGGGTCTCCAGCATGATGCTTTGCAATACAGTGGAGTCCTATTTACCATTGACCCCTTTGAATGCCAGAGAGTTACCCAGCGCACTGCTTCTCAATGCGTTGGGTTCCCCTCTAGCACTCAAAGTATTAAGGGGTTCAAAGTTCCATTTAAATCACTTTGAATATTCATTTGTCCTCTGTTATACAGCTGCTTTGCTTTAGAATTGCTTATCCCTTACTTTCTGCACAGGCCTTATTGTGAGTATTCATACCTCCCAAGTGTCCCTCTTTAGGAGGGACAGTCCCTCTTTTAGACCCAAATCCCTCTGTCCCTCTTTCCCACCCTGATGTCTCTCTTTTTAAGAGATCAGATTACTTGGTGTGTCTATAAGTGTATCATTCTGCTCTACAGCAATATAACTCACATTATTTTTTGTTTAAACTCCAGTATATGTGTTTATAAATTATTCTGTGTAAATAAAATCCTTTGCTCTTGTTATAAGTCATTTATTAGGTTGCACAAGGAGGTATCACTAGGTCATGAAATAGCCTAAAAATTTGCGGTAGTGCCCCACCCACCAGCCACACCCTCAGCAACACCCCCTAAAACACAAGTGTCCCTCTTTGGCATTTGAAATGTTGGGAGGGATGAGTATGTTTATGATACAACTGTTATGTTATAAAAGTTGCAACTATGCAAATCTCATAGTAGGTGTTTTATACATCAGGTCCACAATGTTTTTGTTTGTGCTTTCTTGAGTAACATGATGTGAAATGTGAAGCACTATTAAAAATGTTTTGTTTCCTTTTTTACATTTCACTTCAAAGCAGGAATTCAGCAAATGGCTGAATGTGCAAGGAAATCTTTTCACATTAATCTATTTGACAATTAATTAATGATCATATTCTTGTACTGTCTCCTGTCATGCATCAGTGAGTTGTATCTGGCATTCCCATCCATCAGCTTCCTTTCTTACTACTTTCCACCCTGTTACATCCACTTTCCAGCCAATCCTGATTAAGCCTGGTCCACCCGATTAAGCCCCACTTTATGACATGATCCATGTCATTCACACAAGCCGCCTAGTCAAAGCCTATGAGTTCTTCTCCAGTAGTCCACAGAAGAAAGTTCCCATTTATGCTAATTATGGAGCAAACATCCGTGCCATAGGGAACAAAAAATCCCAATATTGATTTAAGCATGTCTATTATCCTTGTAAATCCTTGAGAAGTTTCTCTCACATTTAAATGTTGAGAGTTACAGAAAGCAGGGTACGGGTGCATTGTGGGTACAATGGGTCTTTTGTATAAAATCAAAGAGGGCAGGCAAACAGGGGACACTCTGCCAGCATGAGACTTATATGCCAGCAAACACAGTATGTCATGTCTATGCCATGTTAATACGGTATGTAGGGTTGCCACCGTTTCTTCAGAAAAATACTGGCCATGGCATTCCCTCCATAGACTTAACATTGGACAGAAGCCAATTTTTTACCGGTCTGCTGGTAAAATACCGGCTGGGTGGCAACCCTAACGGTATGTAGTGCAAGCTTTGACAGAACGCATTGCAAAGGGATAGTAATGTCAACATTTAAAGTTATATTGGATTGTTTATTGTATTTTTAATTAATGCATACTACCGTTTTCAATGTCCTTATTATTGTATTCTGCTTGTAATTTGAGCTGAAAGTTTCCCCCTCCCACCCCTTTCCACTATGCCAGTCATAGTTCCCTCAGATCTGAAAACCAGTCGCTTGACCGGACTGATCGCAATGAATTACAATATTTCAAGTCTGTATATGGAAAACCCTGCCCCCCCCCCCCCTTGACAAAGGGGAGCAGGGTTTTCTTATGCTAACACAAAATTGTTCCTCGTTGCAATCTGTCCAGACAGGCTTTCAGATCTGAGAAAACTATGACTAACGTAGTGTTCTTATGGCAGTACAGGGCAGTGCAGAGAAAAGCAGGGGGACTGCTCTACTATAGCACTGGGTCTGTCTGTTCATATCTAAAATCCCATAGCTCAATTTATCACAGTCTGACTTTTTCAGTAATTTATATTGTTTTGGAGATTACACTATTTTGTCTACACAAAAGATTTATGTAAATAGCACATGCATTATTATTGGTTTGTCACATACCATGGGCCTAATAAAACCAAATCTGAGCAATTATGGATCCAACCAACTGCACCATGTAGGGGAGATGTTTCCCATTCATTTAAATGGGGTCTTTAACCCCTTGAATGCTAGAGACATCTCCAGTGCATTGTGAAGCATTGCATTACAGACCTCTCTACCATTCAAGTGCATACCAGAGACCTCTCTGGGTTTGACCCTCACACACAGGGTTTTGACTAAGATATCAAAGTCTCAGGATGAAGGGTCAAATTCTCACAACAAGAGAGTCCTGTTCTACCTATTATATATACTACTCCAATGAACTGCATCTTTAGTCTCTGAATTTGTACCACTTGTTCCATGGAAGCAGTGGGAGACATATCACAAAGAATCTATACTATGGGAACTTTAAGGGTTAATATTTACACAATCTCAGGGTAAGATTATTTGAAAGTTCAAGGGGTTAAAATCAGTTAAATCAACTGTTGGGAAACAGTTTTTTTGTCGCCTGATTTACCTCAGAATTACTTTTCTACATTAAACCCTGTATATTTTCTCTCTGATAGGTATCTGCCAAGTGATCTTATATTGTCATATTATATTTCTTCTCTATTTTTTCCAATTTCTCTTTTTATTTCTTTTTATATATGTAATAGTTTTTTTTTTATATTAAGTACCCGCTGTACTCTGTGAAGGCCATTTTTTATATTCTGAGCTATTTCTAGAGGAAGGTCCTCTCCACAATATTTATGGTGTATTTGTATCATGCATTTGTTTCTTGAGTTTCTATCTGCGGCTGCTACCACAGATTGCCAATGTGAAATTATGATGAAGAATTTTGGACCTGAGGAATGCTTTATAGCTTATAAAACACACCAATCATTTTGGTCACTTGGCTAGTGGAGGCTAAAAACAAAATAAGGCTTGGGAAAAGTGTGTATGTGACAGAGAGAGAGCCAGAGATAGACAGACAGACAGACAGACAGACATAGATGCAGAAAGAGAGAAGAAGAGTGAGAGAGACACAGAGGATGTTACAGAGAGAGAAAAAGAAAGAGTGGGAGATAGAGACAAAGACTGAGTGACTGGGGAGAGAGAGAGAATGGAGTAAAGGAGTGTTATGCAAAGAGCAAAAGTGAGAGGGAGAGAGACAGAAAGGGACAGACAGAAACAGACAGAGACACAAAGATACATATAGAGAGTGAGGGAATGACAGACTGAGAGAGGAGTAAGTGACAAAGATGAAGAGAAAGGAACACAGTTAGACAGAGACACAGAGACAGAAACAGAGACAGTCACATAGACAAGGAGAGAGACAGAGAAATAAATAGAGTGAGAGAGACAAAAAGAGTGATAAAGAGAAATAGAGAAAAGAATGTTATGCACTAAGGTGTGATAAAGCAGTGATAAAGTGGAGATGAGTTCTCCAGTGATATCACTTCTTGAGTTCCTATGTTATTCTATAGATCCTATGGACTAGCATTTACAAAGCTGGAGAAATCTTAGTGCATTGGCTCCAAAGAATAACATAGGACTTGGAGAAATTATATCACTGGAGAAGTCATCTCCACTTTATCACCCCTTTATCATCTTTAGTGCAACTCCCACAAAGACTGAGAGCAACAAAGAGAGGTTAATAATAATCTTCTATTTTAAGTTGTGTCAAACTCCGTTGTGGTGTGTAACAGAATATTTTAAAGACCTATTGGTGGGCTAATCTAAACCTATATAATGTTATGGGTCACTATACACTGCTTGATCCAGAGGAAAAAAAATGAATGAAGCTGCACGTGGAAAAAAAAATATTCTTGACCCGAAAAGGGAGTTGGATATTTCCCTAGATCAATATCTGCTTTGAAACCAACTGTCATAATTCTAAATATTGTTCTGAACTAGAAAGGTATCCATTACAGTATCTGAAATCATAGCATCCAGAGGCAAAGAAAGAGAAAACGTTACTGTCCTTACCATAAAAAAACCCTTTCGTTCATCTTATTTGAATGTGCCTTGCCCCTTATCTAATGTAAACAAACACAGTTTGGTTAGTTTTCCTTTAAAACACAGATCCTCCAATCCTCTCTACAATTTGTTGCACATTTTCCAGTTCAATAACATATTTTTTAAGAACTGATACCCAAAACTATGCTCCATATTTTAGGTGAGACCTTACTGAGGATTTATATAGAGGCAGAATTATATTCCCATATTATCTATACCCTATTTACTACATGAAAGTAACATTTTGGCTCTTGCAGTGGCTGATTGACACTGCACACCACTTTGAAGTCTTTTGTCTATCAGTACTCCTAAATCTTTTCTAATGAGGATTCCACAAGCAGTTTTACATACAGCATATATGTAGCATGTTTGCTTCTGCATCACAAATGCAAACCTTACATTTATCTATATTGTCTCATCTGATACTTTTCTGCTTGTTCACTCAGTTCATCCAATTTTCCCTGCAGAAAAAAAAAACATTTTCTATATGGATTTTTTAACACATTTTATTGTGATCAGCTTCGAGTGAGATACTATTTTCATCAACAGCCACTTCAAAATCACCAATAAATCAAAAAAAATTATTGGGCCATGTACTGAACCCTGTGGCACCACACTTCCATCTTCAGACTAACTTAAAAAGGTTTAATTTACAACAGATCTCTGCCATCTATCATTTAACTCATTCTCTAGCCATGCACAGATATCACTTCTCAAACTGAAACCTTTTAATTTATGCAATGCATTGGATAACCCTATGGCACTCAAAGGGTTAATGTAGATAAATGTAGGGCTATGCATTTGGGCTGCAGAAACAAACATGCTACATGTACGCTAAATGGTAACACACTTGGGGAATGCTGTTTGGAGAAAGATTTAAGAGTACTGGTAGACAATAAGCTTCACAGCAGTGTGCAATCTCATCACAGTGTGCAGAAGCATGCAGCAAAACTGATAAAGGGATTCGAAGATCTGAGTTATAATACAAACAAGGTTTGTTTACATGAGGGAGGAGATGTCTAAGTTGGGGATTTAATTAACATTTACAAGCGTATTTGCAACTGTATTTGAGGTCAATGCCAATAAATATCTAAGGAACTATTCACTTGAGCTGAGAAAAATAAAAAACAAGGTCATTCAGTAAGGCACTCTCAACTACAGGCTAATAGGGCGAGATGTTCAGAAAGTGGTGGTAACTGAAATTGTCTGTAATCAGAATAAGAAAGTTCTTACACCATGATATGTCAATTCTCAGACATGTTTCCGTCATTTTTTGCATCCAATTCCGCCATCTCCGTCAAAGGGAAAAAGCCGTCTTAAAAGTGGGTGTGGTTTAATCTTCCATCATAATGTAAGATATTTTCAGAAAAAAATATTTGTTTGAACGTAATTTTTTTCTCTGATTAACGTAATTTTTTCCCAACATAAAAATGGTCTAAACTTGGAGAAGAAAATTTTTTTTCAAAGACAAAAAAAGTCTTTGTTTCTTTGAAAATGTTCGTTTCAAAGACAAAATGAAAGACAGTTTTTAAGATCAGAATTTTTAGCGGCAATGTTCAATGAGATCTTCTTACAGTCATTTTAAATTCTTTAGATGAATTTTCAAACGTGACGGATTTCTAAAAATATTGCCCTTCTTTTACCACCAACTCATGATCCGACAAGTTTTTCATTATGACGACTTTTTGAACATCTTGCCCTAAGAAAGTCAAGAATTTTTACAGTAAGGGTAGTGACTGAAATTGTAGAATTCTTTTTCTTAGGATGTTTTGGACATGACTCTTGCATTCATAGGGTTAAACAAAACATAGCAGAAAGAAACATCCAGAAAAGCCCATAGACTGCACCACTGTCCTGCTCTTGGTGAAAACAGTATTAGAAGGAGGAAATGTGGCCTGCATAGCTTGGTAAATTGATATTAGGCTGTCAACATGTCTTAAAATCAGTTCCAGTGCCTGATTTAACCAATTTGACATTGTGCATTTAAGGGGATAAAGGCCCGAATTAAAATCAATGGGAATTTTAATTTGCTACTATGGAGCACTCTGTTTGCTCCAGAATTGCTACTTCTTTTCCTGGTGCATACAGCCCTATATAAGTCAGTGTTCTGGAATCATCAGTTAAGGAAAGCAGAAAGCATCACTTACAAAGGTCAACTTGCATTACGTTCTGATCTAATAAACAAAAGGCCTTGTGTATAAATGAAAACATTTCTGCTGAAAACCATCTGAACATAGTAGACAAATAAGCATTACCCAAATTGCCATTGATCTAAATGGGGCTTTTAACCCCTTGAATGCTAGTGAGGTCTCCATTGCATTACTTTACCATACATAGGATATAGTTATAGTTACATAGTGTGATTTAGATTAAAAAAAAAAAACACAAGTTCATCAAATTCAACCTTTTGCCACAGTAGAAGCCAGAAAAGGAACAACAGCGCAGGATCTTTTAAGTGTAGTATTTTTACTCTAGACACCTTCACCTCTTGCTCTAATGACATTTTACTCACATGTATCAGAGGCTCATGATACTGCCTCTGAGTACTGAAAGCTCTCCTGGTATAAACCCCAGGATGGTTACCTCCGGATAATCACCGCTGGTTCTTCCAAAATTCTGGATTCTCCACTATAGGGATATAGAGACCTGCAAGGGGTACACCAAACCCCTCCCAAAAGCCTATAGTACCCACACATGAGTATTAACAGAACTGGAGATCTAACTATATAAAAAGAGTATCTTGAGCTCATTAAAGTAACTTTAAACAAATGACAAGATTTATTTTAAAAGGTCCAGTCAATTACAGATTGACTCAAAACAATAAAAAGAATAAATAAAATATTCAAATATGCATGTACCTAAAAAAAACGGTCAACCCGTTTCGTAACAGTATGTTACTTTCTCAAGAGCAACATGGCAATCATTACAGTAAATTATTACCTCTCTTCTATATATACTGTGGATTTGACAAGCTTCATAATCCTCTGCATTACTCCTCATTATTTTCCCTCCAAACTTTCCTTTGTTCCGACTGGAAGGTGATTATTTGCGTTCCACTATTGGAGCGCTTCATATCTCGCATATTTCAAATTACTTTACCTTTCACCCCGGAAGCACACCAAGATCATTTCCCCTTGTTATAGGAGGCCCTATGTGTAGTAAATAACCAGAAGCACTTACTTTAATGTTTCATTCCCAAATGCTACATCCACTCTGTGCATGAATATATATACTACAGAGATACAACACCCCTATGAGCATGTTCTGGGTTCTCCATATACTTCAAGGGGGAAGTTTTGAATATCCCAGTCTAGCTGTGCATTCTACAACTGGATTGCACAAAGTTCTATTGTATCTTATGAGTTTCCTGATGGCCTATTTTTAGGATATCGTGACTTGCTTATCCACGTATATAAATACAGACATCCATACCTCCCAACATTTCAAATTACCAAAGAGGGACACTTGTGTTTTAGGGGGTGTTTCTGTGGGCGTGGTTGGTGAGCGGAGCATTACTGAGAATTTTTAGGCTCTTTCATGATCTATTAACACCTCCTTGTGTAACCTAATAAATGATTTATAACAAGACCAAAGTATTTTAGCTACACAAACTAATTTATAAACACATATACTGATTCATAAACAAACACTAATGTGAGTTTTATTGCTGTAAAGCAATGTGATACACTTATATACACACCAAATAATTTGAGCTCCTATAAAGAGGGACATCTGGGTGGGAAAGAGGGACAGAGGGATTTGGGTCTAAAAGAGGGACTGTCCCTCCTAAAGAGGGACACTTGGGAGGTATGGACATCATAAACAGAATAATCACAATAAATATAGATAAAATATTTGTCCCCTTAATGAAAATAATCAATTTATCATAATCTTAATTTAGGGAATTTGTAAGTAGGTTATATCCGCATGTGTATATCCCAACACATAGATGCATCCCCTTCCATCTCCACACATATACACATATATAAAGATACAAGAAAACACATCTGCGCACTGAAACACGTACACACAGATATATACATATTTGCTAGATTTTGTTTTATGTCAGTACAATATTTCTTTTTCATTATACACACAGATTCATATAAATGACTACCCATTACTATACAAAGAATGCGTCTATATATGTTTATTAGAAAAAAATGTGTGCCTACACATATTCAATGCACCTGCATTCAATCTCATATCCACACATAATTCAATCTGTAGGATGACTTAAGGAATCCTGGGTAAATTTGACAATGGTTATCCATTAGTGATCATATACCTATTTGTTATCAACACAATATTATATTACAAAGTTATATTACAATAAACTAAGGTCTATATCTTCATTTAATCCTCCTTTCTCAGGTGTACCCAGAGTAAAATACCTATTGTTGGCACAAGGTTTTAAACCTATTGGGTCTATTGACTGGAATATGTTCTAATCACATAACGCCTTTAAGCCCCCTAGTGGACATGTAACAAAATGATTAGAAATCCCATAATCTCTCATACCTTTTTCAATTTTCCTTCTGTGCTCCCCTAACCTTGTCCTCAGATTCCTCATAGTCATCCCCACATATTTAGCTCCACATAAACAGGTGATCATGTACCCTACATATGGTGTTCCACATTCTATATGTTGTTTAATATTGTATACATGATCAACTGCTATGTTACTAAACCTATTAGCACCCTCTACCATATACTGGCAGTTTGCACATCTGTTTTCTTTACATTTAAAGTTCCCTGGTTTTTCATTTTTATTTTTCATATCAGGGTAAACTTGTTTAATCATTTTATGTCTACTTGGCGCTATAAAGGATCTTAAATCTCTATTCTTCTTATATACAATAATAGGATTTCTAGGGAGGTCATGTTTAAGATTTGGATCTTGTAACACAATTTTCCAATTTCTCTCTATAAGTTTTTTAATTTCATGACTCTGTACGTATAAATGTAGTTACCAGACTTGTATTATATTTTTGGGGAAATTTTCTTTTGTATTTTTTATACTTTTCTTAAATATTTTATTTCTATCTAATTTTTCCGCTTTCTTAAATGCAATATTAATAATTTTAGCATCATAACCTCTCTTTAAATTCCAACATCAGTTCTTTACTCTTAACCAGAAAATCATTATGGTCACTACAATTTCTTTTTAATCTAGTAAATTGTCCGAAGTGTATATAATGTAACTACTGTTTATACTGGGCACTGTCTGCATGTAAGTATCTATTTGTAGCTACATCTTTTCTATAGATACTACTGCCTACAGTTCCATCACTATTACGCCTCAGGACACTGTCTAGGAACTCAATTTCAGTATGTGATTTTTTGCATGTAAATTTTATTCCTCGTTGGTTATTGTTTAGGGAGCAAAGGGGTATTGTATCTCTGGAGTTGATATATGCATGCGCAGAGTGGATGTAGCATTTGGGAACGAAGCATTAAAGTAAGTGCTTCTGGTTATTTACTCTTCTACGCATAGGGCCTCCTATAACGAGGGGAAATGATCTTGGATCCCAAATGGTGGTGGGCTTCCGGGGCGGAAGATAAAGTAATTTTAAATATGTGAGATATGAAACACTCCAATAGTGGAACGCAAATAATCACCTTCTGGTTGGAACAAAGGAAAGTCTGGTGGGAAAATAAGGAGGAGTAATGCGGAGGATTATAAAGCTTGTCAAATCCACAGTATATATAGCAGAGACGTAATAATGTACTGTAATGATTGCTAAGTTGCTCTTGAGAATGTAACATACTGTTACGAAACACGTTGATCTTTTTTTTAGCTATATGCATATTTGAATATTTTATTTAATCTTTTTAATGTTTTGTGTCACTCTATAAGTGATTGGACCTTTTAAAATAAATCTTGTCATTTGTTTAAAACTACTTTCACAAGCTCAAGATACTCTTTTTATATAGTTAGATCTCCAGTTTTGTTAATACTCATGTGTGGGTACTGTAGGCTTTTGGGAGGGGTTTGGTGTACCCCTTGCAGGTCTCTATATCCCTATAGTGGAGAATCCAGAATTTTGGAAGGACCAGCATTGATTATCCGGAGGTAACCATCCTGGGGTTTATACCAGGAGAGCTTTTAATACTCAGAAGTAGTAGCATGAGCCTCTTATACATGTGAATAAAATTTCATTAGAGCACAAGGTAAAGGTGAAGGGAGTCAAATTTCGTTAGAGCAAGAGGTAAAGATGAAGAGTAAAAATACTACACTTAGAATATCCTGCACTGTTGTTCCTTTTTTGTAGTTTGTGAGATTGGGAGTCCCAACCAACATATAACAAGCTGCAAAGATCTATCTGTCCCTGATTTTCTTATTGTGTGACCTCTAGTGCAACAGATAATAAGTATAAGATTTTTAATAGTGTATTGTGTGGCACTGCTTTGTGGTCTCCTATTGGGCCACTTTTCTTTGTAGTGAACTCAAAGGATACCATAGTGTGTGTATACTCTTTATTTACCAGAACTTCCCATTTAACCAACTAATCTATATAAAAATCCAAGCAAGTAGTTCTGGTTTGCTGTCAGTGAAAATGGATGGAAAATGCTGATTGGTTCAGGAGGAAGCAGCCCTTGCCTACTCAACTAACCACTAGCCACTGGTTTAGTGGGAGGCAGTAAACGAACCAAAAGCTTACAAAAAAAAAGAGATCTCATGGTAGAGCTTCAGGACTTCCCCTTATGCCCCACAGGTACTGATCTCTCAGGCATTTCAGCTGGGAGATCAATAGAGGTGACGCAGAGGAGCAAGTTGGCTCCCCTGCCACCATCCTACCACATGTACCAGGTAGGAGTGGGCAGGATTGGGAAACCCTTTCACGTCAATGAAGAAGGCTTTCCCTCATTGACATGAAGGGGTTTCTTGATCCCGCCCACTCCTCCCCAGTACTTGGGGTAGGATGGAAGTAGATGAGCCCTCTTGTTCCTCTGAATAGCCTCTATTGATTACCCAGCCAAATCCTGCTTAGACTGATTTATAGAAAGACTAGGACATGTGATCAAAACAAGTGGTCCCAATAGGCCATTAGCACATCTAGAAACATTTATTGCCAGTAAACAGTGATAGAGTCTGAGAGATGGAAATAAGATAGAGATATTTACCTTTAGAGAAACAGTACAATTTCAGGATACATCCAGTCTACTCTAATACACAATCCATGTAACTATGATGTCTAATATAACTAAGTTTTTACATTTTAAAACTGAACTGAAAATTGATCATAGCTACAAAGCACTGCTGGACAAGCCATTCTGAGTAATACTGTTATAGATGATCTTTTTCAGGAGATAATCCTACAGAATATTCAAGTGCATGGACTGTCAGCTGTAAGGCTGACAGCAGGAGATTCTAGTCTGCCAACTCGAGGAGGCTCTTCAGCAGAGCCGAAATTGTGTTATTTAGAAAGACCTAGTTACTTACATACCAGGCACACTTTGTAGACCCTTCCAATGAAATAATTATTTTTATATAACTTGATTTCGGGTCTGCTGCAGAGCCGCTGTCTGGTCCCTGAACCAGGATCTCTTGCTGTCAGCACAGGGGAGGGAGGGGGGAACTTTCAATGTGACTATCTCTCAAACCATAGCAGTTTGAGAGATAGGATTTGCTGCAAATAATTTATTTTTTTAACCTCTACAAAACATGAAAATGTTTTATGGGGCATTAGTGTCCCTTTAACTCAAGATATTAGTAGGAAAAACAGGAAGTTCAGATAAAAACTAACTTATTTTGCAGCAAGAAAGCTATATAATTCTTATTTATCTAGCTTAAGAGGCAAAGGCTGAACTTGATGGACTAGTATCTTTTTTCAACCTAATTTACTATGTTATTAACTCTTTCTCTGCTAGCTTTGACTGTGTACACTGTGCACAAAGAGAAAATGAAGGGAGGAGCATACCAATTAAACAGAGGGGAGAAATAATCACTCACCGAACTCCCACTAATCTGTTTTTAACCCTTTGAATACTAGACAGGTCTTAGTGCATTGCAAAACAATATGTTGGAGACCTGTCTATCATTCAAGGGGTTAAACGCCCCATCAAATGAAATGTGATTTTTTATTTCTCCCCTATGGTGCAGACAATTTTCTTCAGAACTGCTCCTGTCTTGTTTTATGCATGATGCCCAGTGTTTCTCATGTATGCTGTCTTTGCTGTGGCATTATATGAACCCATCTGTTTTGTGTTTGTCTTACAATAATAACAACTAGTATTTATATAGTGCCTTTCAACGCACGCTCTCGGAATTAACCAATCGGACGCTGATATAATAGATGTTATTATTACCCAATCAGTGGTACTCATTTATCGACCTCCGAAAGATAATGGGCTGAATTGACCCTGCCAGGAATCAAACCTGCAACCTTGTGGTTTGAGCAGGCTCTGCAGTCTGGGCATTTACCATTGAGCTATCTCACTGGCTATCAGGTATTCCAATAAAGATAAATTCTCTATGCCAATGATCATTAAAATAGACCTTTAAAGCAAATACTAAATGTCATACAGCCACTGGTTAAAGAATCAGTTTTGCCCTTCCCCTAAAATTGCAAAGGAGGAAAGGATATACATAGTGTGCTGTCATTTTATGCCCGTATGACAGGCTATATCTATGAATTTGATGAAATATATCATTTTTCTGGAGGCTTTAATGCTCTTCGTGTGAGTATTTGAAATGAAAAGTCGGGGGGCCTTGGGATTTTGGGAAATGCTGCATGCAATTAGTGTATAGGCACATTCCATAGGTAAGGTCAGTACTTTGTATGATGGTACATTAGACACACTCAGCTTTAACATCATCTGAGACTTCCACTATGACAAAATTGTTAAATGAACCATTGTTGCATAAAAACGGGGTCTGTTCAATAAGTTCAAGAAGTGGAATTCTGCAGCAAGTGAACACAACCATTGGTGACAAATAAAAAAAAAACCACTTTGATTTAAAAAGGACTTTTAAACCATTGAATACTAGAGAGGCCTCCATTGCATTGTGAATAAATGTGAATCAATGTGTGAAGACATCTGTAGCATTCAAAGGGTTAAAAAACCTGTTTAAATCAAATGGGAATTTTGGCATCTTTTATTTCACCCCATGATGAAGTCACTCTAGAATTGTACCCCTATAGCTTATTAAATATGACCAAAGGTATATGTAGCTACTCAGTGTGTGTGTGTCTCAAATAATGCAGCTTAGAGGGTAAAGCAGCTGTACCATTATTAATAATTTAAGGGGAAGGAGGCGAGGGGCAGAACTTCTAAGAGGCTTTGAGTTTCCCCATCTCCAGTAAAATTCCCTAAAACATAAAATCTAACAATAAATAAATAAATAAATCTTGCCAAATGGACAGTCAAAGTGTAAATGCTTTGAGTGTGATGCGTTGTGTATCCCTCTGGCACTCAAATGGTTAAAGCATACAATATGGACTTTCATACCCGATTAGATCAAACTGATGTGTAAGTGTCCCTTTAAGGTTGCATAGTATTGTTATAATGTACATTTCCAAAAAGGACATTAGTATATATCTCTATACTCCAGAGCCCTTTCTCTAACCGATATGTGCCCACACACTATTTCATAACAATTTCTTCATTCATGATTCATGCTGATCTCGTGCATACTTCATCAAATGAAAAAAAATCCCAAAGACCCCTCTTCCACCCAAGAAAGATACATTGACAAGCTACCTGGGTGAGAAAAGGCCACAGAATGTATTAACTAAACATTAAACAAAACAATAGGGTTGAGTTATAAAACTGGAATAATATATAAAGTGTCTGTAAAATTGGCACTAATCGGCATAAGGATCTATCTATCTATCTATCTATCTATCTATCTATCTATCTATCTATCTATCTATCTATATCTATATATATCTATACCTATACCTGATTTTTTTTTACTGTTAACTCCAGCCAGCTGACTTTTTTGAAAAATAGAGTAGAAACAATCTTGTCCAATATAAGAATTGTGCAACAACATATTTATAAAGAAATTTGCTAATTGTACCAAAAATAAGAGCAATTTTAGTGATTAAATCATAACAGCAGGTACAACCCTTTCTTAATGTATCTAGTGACAGTTGTGTATGTGAAAACATATTCTCAGTTGTGAATTTTCTTCAAATTTTCTGAGAATATTCTCAGAAAATTCTTAGATAGACATATTTCTAAAGTCAACTTTATGTCTTTATAAATATGACAAACCTTAGAGACAGTTATTAAAAGTACAATAAGAATGCTATTTATAAATCTACCCTAATGTGTCTGCTTCTTGGCATAAGCCAGAGGCACATGTATATATTTGCCCTCTACTGAGCCATTAGCCAGTGGGTAAGAGACTCTCCAAAGCCCCTAAGGGCAGGATAACAGGTGAACGTCCACTGGCAAGAAGCAAACCACCATAAAAACCTGAATGAAAAATACTGTGCCAAAAATAGAGAGGGTAGAAGCTTAATATTCCTGTGAAACTGTTGACACAAAATCCAGCAGCCCCACAGAGAATACTGTAAACCTAAATAAAAACCACATCCCAAGAACTACGGGCTTGATCCAAATGTTGCTATCGCAGAAAAAACTGGCGACGGTGGTTTTGTATGTCAAGTAAGCAATGCAAATGTTCCCACTAGTAAGAAATAACGGCAGTTCTGAAACACACATCGCCCGTCTCCAAAACATCAAAATCTTACCCATAGAGGACAATGTAGAAGCGAAGCCAAGAGCCATTCAAATGTTGGAGCTAGGGCTAACGCAAGTTAAATTGCAACATTTTCCTCCAGGAATCTAACACCTATTTTTTTTTGGAGAACATCACACAAGTCAGAGTACAAAACCACCGTCGCCAGTTCTGAACAGCATTCTCTGTGCTTCCCTACCCAGCCAGTAGGGGAATACAGAGATGGCTTTCAGCACCATGGACAGCTTTGAATGCCATAGGGATGTGCACTGCTCACCCCTGTGGCATTCAAAGGGTTACAATAAACAGAAATAGTACACCAAGCATGACACAATGCCCCCCTTCGACATTACCCCCCTTAGTATGTCACATATATTGCATATATGCCACATACTAACTCCATCCACATCTACCTCAGGGACTTCCATGTAGTGGACAAATTTCTGATATTCAACACTTAACTCTTTGAGTACCAGAGAGGTAGGAAAGCATTGCTTATCATGTTTCCTACCCCTCTGGTACCCAAAGGGTTAATAGGCAAGGTATGGACTACATACCTTGCTTATATATATATGTGTGTGTGTGTGTGTGTTTTACACATTTTATTATTAAAACACTTTTAATAAACACATATTTACTGAGATTCATTCATTTCTAATACCCTACCTCCTGTGTCCCATTGCTATTAGTACTTTTGCTCCACTAATAGCAATGGGACACAGTAAGTAGGACATTATGAATGAATGAATCTAATAAAGAAACTATTGAATGAAGCAGCCCTCTGCAGCGCTCCATTCATATACTTTAATTGACATCTGATGGATGGGGACATTGAAGAGGACAGAGACATCAGAGGAAGCGGGTGGCAAGCTTGTATTTGCTACCTGCTTCCTCCGATTTCTCTCTCACCTCCTCACTCTTCGGCATTGTCCCCTGCCTGGCGACGCACATTCTACAACTTCGTAGAAGTTGGAGGAAGTGGGTGGAGGGGAGAGAGACATCGGAGGAAGCGGGTGGCAAGCTTGTATTTGCTGCCCACTTCCTCAGATACCTCTTTCCCCTCCTCACTTGTCGGCATTGTCCCCTGCCTGGCGATGCACATTCTACAACTTAGAAGTTGTATAATGTGCGTCGCCAGGCAGGGGACAATGCCGACGAGTGAGGAGGGGAGAGAGGTATCGGAGGAAGCGGGCAGCAAATACAAGCTTGCCACCCGCTTCCTCCGATGTCTCTCTCCCCTCCACCCGCTTCCTCCAATGCCTCTCTCCTCTTCAATGTCCCCAGCCATTGGATGTCAATGAAAGTATATGAAGGGAGCGCTGAGGAGGGCTGCTTCCTTCAGTAGTTTCTTTATTAGATTAATTCATTCATAATGTCCTACTTACTGTGTCCCATTGCTGTTAGTACTTTTGCTACACTCTCCGTGTGAAGGAGAGTGGAGCAAAAGTACTAATAGCAATGGGACACAGGAGGTAGGGCATTAGAAATGAATGAATCTAAGTAAATATATGTTTAATAAAAGTCTTTTAATAATAAAATGTGTAAAAAACACACACACACATATATAGGTAAGGTATGTAGTCCATACCTTGCCTATTAACCCTTTGGGTACCAGAGGGGTAGGAAACATGCTAAGCAATGCTTTCCTACCTCTCTGGTACTCAAAGAGTTAAGTGTTGAATATCAGAGATTTGTCCACTACATGGAAGTCCCTGAGGTGGATGTGGATGGAGTTAGTATGTTGCATATATGCAATATATGTGACATACTAAGGGGGTAATGTCAAAGGGGGGCATTGTGTAGTGCTAAGTGTACTAGTTTTCTTTATTGTAACCCTTTGAATGCCACAGGGGTGAGCAGTGCACATCCCTATGGCCTTCAAAACTGTACATGGGGCTGAAAGCCATCTCTGTGTTCCCCTACTGTCCATGGGGCTGAAAGCCATCTCTGTGTTCTCCTACTGGCTGGGCAGGGAAGCACAGAGAATGCTGTTCAGAACTGGCGACGGTGGTTTTGGATTTTCTGACTGAACTTTCTACTATGGAGTGCTGTGATTGGCTGTGGTGCTAGGAAACATTTTTATTGTGTGTTTTTAGGTAAGATTTTCTATGCAACGCAGGTTTAAGGTTAACGTGTATTTTGTTGGTCATAGCTCTTTAGCCTTTCTAGGTAAGGAAGATTTTAATCTCACGTTACCCGGTCTTGCTTAACTCGCGAATGCAGTTTTTTCTTCACGTTGGTTTTAACGCCAACATTTGGATCGAGCCCTAAGATCTAATAAACTAGAGGTAAAATCCTAAATATTTATTTCTGGGATGTAGATGTGCCCAGAACTCAATCCCTCGCTTTGTCCTTGGTCCAAGTCACTTACTTAGGTAAATTTTTTGATGCAATATTTTGTATTGGCTTTCACTAAATGTGGCCAATGTACTACAACAGTGGTTCTCAAACTTTTTGCAGTGACAGAACAATGTTGTTTCTAGCGAAACCCTAACAAACACATTAACCCTATGATATCAGAGACATCTCCAGTGCATGGCTTCTCTAATCATTGGAGACCTCTTTATCATCCAGGGGTTAACATTGTATCAGTACAAGTTACAACATGTATTAGGATGCAAGTAGGTTTTCATAACTCATGACTACGCTATTAGGCTAAAATGCAATGGGTAAAAATATAATTAAGTCTGAAATATATCAGACAAAGTTAGGCTATAACATTTAACAAGAGCAATCTAAGAGATATTAAAACTGGATTGTATGGAATGAGTTAATGTTCCTTTCATCCACAGTTAGTCACAGAAGCACAGAAACACTGATACCAACTCTGACTACCAGCCTTCTTCAGCTGTCCAGCATTGCTTACATTTACTGCAGAATACCCTTGCACTTCTTCAGGGTTTCCCAGTGTTCCTCAGAAACAAGAACATGACTAGAAACTTCAGGGCCTTGGGGCAAAATCTGAGGCTGGGGGCCCCACTACACATAAATGTGGTCTGGAGTAAATCTAAGTAACATACTCCAGTAGAGACCTTTACATTGTACCTGACACATCCCTGGTGCTTGAAGGTTAAATGAAGAAAAGCCAAGAGACTAACTAATGATATGCTTAATTTACTAGCAGACAGTGGCCATATGTGATAATGTTAGATATTACCAGCTATGATATCAAACTGGCCTGATTGTAAGGGGTTGTAGGATAGTGCAGAATCAGCTGGCCCACTTAGATGCTGGGTGCTGTCACAGCTGCAAGATCTACGTCCCTGTAGTTAAACCTCAGCACAGAAATCAGTTTGAGAACCACTGTACTACACTAAAAGGTTTTTTATGTAGTTTAAATGTTACTTCCTTTTTTCAAATTTCAAATTTAGGACTACTATTTGTTGCTGGCCTCAACAGTCCATGAGTGGAATTTTAACTATTAATGTTCCATAGAGATAGGCAATATGTTACCTTTACATTCAGAGTTAATCTTGTCTTTCTGGGAAGGACATCACAAATTGATGTTTTAAAATCTACCATTCTGCATTGAATGACAACATGGTTGCAGTGTTTACTTATTGATTCACCTTTGAGACCTTGAAGTTTTTGACTGTATTCTTTGTCAGGTTCCACCAGATGTAAAAACCACTATGTCAGTCAAACAGACTATGCCAGTTCTCTTTGTTTGTTACATTTACAAATTCCCATGGTCTCATTCAATATTATTTTCTGCAGTTCAATGAGCAATGATAAAATACAGTATGATAAAGAATAAGAATAACTTAATGTTAATCTATATAGGATGGCTTTAAATCTCAGGATCCCTTTAGCAAAACTTTCTAGGCCCCTACTCATGCCGATGGCTACATCCTCACTTCTCTGATTACTCCCCCCCTCTTTCATTGCTGCTTGGCAGATATAACTCCCTTAGCCTATAACACGCAAGAACAAAAGAGCTCCATGGATAGTAGAGAGGACTCTATTACAAAGTAAAGATCTTTCTAATTCCCAAGGCAGGTACATTTTAAAGCACAAGCATGCCTGTCAACTGTCTGGGGCTTTCAGTTTCAGGGGACTTCACCTTGGGTTCCCAGCCAGCAGTCCGAGTTTTACAGAAAGGAATCTATTTAATCCTGCTTCAGATGGTCAAGGATGAGTGAGGATATTCTGGTTGCACCACACATGCATATAGTTGCTTTTCCCACAAAAAGGAAAAATGGTTTCAACTAAACATAAAAGGATGCTAAATTATTAACTTACATTTAGGGGTTCATTCATACTTCTTCCTGGAGCACATGAGTGTTTAACCATTTGAGTGCCAGATGCATGCACAATGCACTGCACAACCCGCTGGCACTCAAAAGAATAAAACGGCCCTAATCCAAGGGGTTAAATAATATACAGCAACACAGTATTTGAACAGTCTGTCCAAATCACTATATAAGCCCCTTTCACACAGGCAGCATCCATACAGTAATGGTGTGCAAGAATTGTTCTCTGTGTGGAGAACTATCCTGGTGGCCTTTGCTGCCATTCAACTATCACATCATATGACCACATGAAGATCTCTCATGCTGCACTTTAACTACATGAACAACTGCAGTAAACTTGCAGCATAGGTTATTTGCACAGTGTCTATAGGGTTGCTGGAAGACCTTTCACATGAGCTTCATTGGAGGCTGTGATGCTCATTATAGACTACAATGAATGATTGACCTGCATTGGCATCAGCCAATCATTTTTAATTGACAGTCATGCGGGATGGACATCAGCCATGATTCACCCAGTGACGTAATTGTCAGGAAAAACATGGGCATTAGATCTGTAGCAGGTATACTTCCGCATTTATGTCACCTGTATGAAAGAGTACATAAACTGACCATAACAGCAATATATAAATTGGTAAATAAATCAGCTACTATGAAACTGCATTAGGGTCATTAGGATTGCTTTTGCTATACCCCCAGTGAAGAAATTGGATGTGACCACCATAGCAGCTGCCTACCTTGCTTAATGAGAACCCCAGCTCTGAGCATATACAACTATAAAATATGGCTTGAATGATCCTGATCCAAATTATTTTTGTCTCTAACATATAATCTATTAGAGCTAATCTATATATATATATATATATAAAAGAATAAGCCTCATTGAATAATTTATGGTACCTCACACACAGAACATAATTTATGTCTCCTCAGAAAACAAAAACACATTGAACAGAATGCCTCATTACATAATTTATGTCTCATTAGGAGAGACATAAATTGGGTGATTCAATGGGGACTTTACTGCTCCAATTGGGTGATTCAAGGGGGCATGTTTATATACAGGGAGTTGGTCTGCCCCCTCCAGCCCGCCCTCCACTATCCAACTGACAAAAAAAATATAGCTGCCACTCGTCCTGAAGTAGGGGATATCAATAACTTCTCCTGGTCCACACACACGCTCTCACTCAGGATCATGACCTCACAAGCACACTGTGTCATCTCCCACAGATAACTGTAACCCTCCATACACTCTGTTTCAGTACGAGGGTGTAATGTTTCCATAAAATACAAACTCAGGGATAAACTTAATAGCAACTCTTTTACTTAACTCTTTTCATCACTTCAGTCAACCTCACTAACTGTGCGTTTTCAACTGTCACTCCTCCACTTACTGATTCCCGCCCTTTCTCCTTAAAGGGAGAGAGATGCTTTGCTGTATGTTACAGAGGGCAAGCCTCAAAGACCACTTTCTATTTGTTCCTTCAGCATATTGCTACGCTGCCTCAACTGAAGAGCCACAGTGTGTTATATTGCTATGTTACCTCAACTTAACCCTTTGAGTGCCAGAGGGGTACGCAACGCATTGCAAAGCAATGTGTTGCGTACCCCTCTGGCACTCAAAGGGTTAAGTAAGGAGGAGTTACTGCTCCCATTGGGTGATTCAATGGGGGAGTGATTTAAATCATGCAGGGAGTTGGCCTGCCCCCACTATCCAGCCCGCACACCACTATCCAAGTAACTGAAAAAACAAAATGGCTGCCACTCGCTCCTACACCACAGACAAACACATCAGACAAAAAACACACACACACACTCACACACACTCACACACTCACTCACACTCAATCATACACACTCACAATAATTCACACACTCACACTCTTACTCACACTCACACACTCACTCACACTCAATCACACACACACTCTCTCACTCACACTCTCTCATTTACACTCTCACTCACACACTCTCACTCAATCACACACACTCACACTCTCACTCACACTCTCAATCACACTCACACTCTTAATCACACTCACACTCTCAATCAGAAACTCACACTCTCTCACTCACACTCTCTCACTCACACACTCACACTCAATCACACACACTCACTCAATCACACACACTCACACACACTCACTAATACACTCACGCAATCACTCACATGCAATCACTCACTCTCGCACTCACACACACACTCACATGCACTCATTCACACCCGGGGAGCCAGCACGATCCACCTTCCACCATAGTCTCACTCACACTCACTCACACCCCGGAAGCCAGCATGATCCACCTTCTACCATACTATGTGCAATTACCACATGCATTTCAACTACATGAATGAATGCCACTTGCTCACACTCACACACACTCACTCACACTCACTCACACCCCGGGAGCCAGCATGATCCACCTTCCACCATAGTATGTACAATTACCACATGCATTTCAACTATTTGAATGAATGCCACAGTGGAGGCATAAGTACAAACACAAACTCATTACAATGACACATAAGTCACCCCCTTATGACTCACTTCTGTGTGTGTGTGTGTCTCTGTGTGTTCCTCACTGTGTGTGTTACATGTTTGTATCACTCTATGTGTCTGCATGTTGTGCATTGCATGTATGTGTGTATGACTGTGTCGCTCTTTATGCATCTCAGTGAATGTGTGCATTTGCGTGAGTGTCTCTGTGTGTGTTTGTCTTGCATCCTTGTGTGTGCATTAATTTCCTATATATCTTGACAGGCAGAGCCGTCCCACATTGCAAGTATTCTAATAAATTGGCTAAGTCTTAATCAGACACTTATAGCATTCTCAATAGCATCCATAATAATTATATATATATATATATATATATATATATATATATATAGACAGAACAAAAAATTGGGGTAACTGAACTGTGCAGCAAGAAATAAAGGGGTTTTCCAGACCACCAAGCAAGTGCAAACATAGAACATACCATAAACCTGCGCTCCTCCAGTATACTAATGACTAGTGTGCCCTGTATTAGGCATATATAATAACACTGTGAATAAGTTTGAGGCATTAGTGCCAACCTTTTTTGCCAAAAAAGAGGGGGGTAAGCTCTCCAACCGTTCCAAGGTCCCTCAAATGTGGCAAGTACCTACTCTCAACACTTGAAATCCCTATCTAGAAAAATGTAAATAAAATTTAAAAATATTCCCTGATAAGATGTTATAATAATGCGTTGGAGGGGGACCCCTTTTCTTTGTATTTTGTTAGATGAGTGAAGGTCCCCATGTATGCAATTAAAAATAATGAACAAACAGCTGTTTAAAAAAGTGTGAAGGAGGACTTGTGTACCTGCATTGGGTAGATATCACCACACAAGAACTGAACTTCAGTCAGCCCTTATAGGTAACATGTAACCACCCCCACAGGCCACATGAGGAATAATCAGTAGGAAACTCACAGAATGTTTAAAAGCCCAAATTAACCTATTAAGGACTAAAGTAGAGAAAAAAATGTGATTATATATATATATATATATATATATATATATATTTTTTTTTTTTTTTTTTTTTTCAATTTATTAATAAAGATTATGTACATAAAATTAGTTCCCTAGATGATGTGTTTAATAGTGTGTAAAATGTAACATTGTAGATGGTATGTACGTGTGCTCACATATTTGTCATGAGAACATGTTGCTGTATGGAATTATATATGTATGAATCATTAGGATTGATTTACTTATTCTAAGGAGGAGACACTGCCTGAAGATAATTTAAAATGACCACACTGGTAAGCAGATAGTTCACTTGTATTGTCGTACATTCCTACATAGACTCCTAATATTTTTCTAGTTTTATCATTTTTATGGTGTTCTATATCTAATAATTAATAAAATGTACAATTATAATTAAGAACTGGATTACTTATATGGCTTTGCAAAATGTGTTTGTGGCAGTGTGAACTCTGTGGTACTTGTATAACATATTGCCCCTTGTAATGCTTCTATGTCCTCCTTTTCTAGCACAGCCTCAAAATGAAGTCATGGGCCTAGATGTACTAAAGGTCAAGGAGGGCTACGAATGTTGATGTTCTGTCAGAGCAGTGTCGTAGGCACCTCCGCAATATTCACAAAGTGTCCACGCCATCACTTCACCAGAACTCCGACAAAAAAATAAACACATCGACATCAATCCGACATGCCTTCACCATGTCTACGAATTCATATTCTTCGAATCGACAATTGCTCATTTCCATATGGAAATTAGGCATAATCAGATACATTTGTATGCAAGGGGGTGTGGTGATATTATAATGTGACACTTCGACTCATTCAGTAAACTCCAGTAGCAGTCTCTGCTATCAGAGTTCACAGTCGCCACTTCACCTGCCTCAGGCTGTTGTAGCTGGGATCTCCCTTTTCTCTTCTATGGAGTAACAGCAGGGAGAGCTATGACAGACTGAACAGCATTCTCTGTGCTTTCCTACCTAGCCAGTAGGGGAACACAGAGAAGGATTTCAGTACCATGGACAGCATTAAATGCCATAGGAATGTGCATTGCTCACCCCTGTGGCATTCAAAGGGTTACAATAAATTGAAACAGTACAACAAGCACTACACAATGCCCCCCCCTTCGACATCCCCCCTCCTTTAGTATGTCAACACATATTGCATATATTCGACATACTAACTCCATCCGACATTCACCTTATTGACTGACATAGTAGTTGAACCTGTCTTTTATTCAACACTTAACCCTTTGAGTACCAGACAGGTAGGAAAGCAGTGCTTAGCATGTGTTTCCTACCCCTCTGGTACCCAAAGGGTTAATAGGCAAGGTATGGACTACATACCTTGCCTGTATATATGTGTGTGCGTGTTTTAAACATTTAAACATTTATTTTTTTTATTAAAAACTGTTTAATATTACATATATATACAAGGGGGGTGCCACGACACCTCATGACACCCCCTAACATGAGACAGAAATTTGCACTGTAATAACATTAAGCGCATATAAGCTATGTTCCACATAGCCTATATGTGCTTTTATACCAATATTTCACAATCAGACATAAAAGGGGGGCACCAGGATCCCTCCTGATAGTCCCCCTACCATGAATCATGGTGTCGGGCTGCTTCATAAATTGAATATTTAGTAAGATCTCATTAATTTCTAATTCCCTACCTCCTTTTTCCCGTTGTGATTACTACTTTTGCTCCACTCTCTGGGAGGGACCTCCTCCAACCTTCCCCTTCCATCCGACAATATCATACCCCAAGCTTTAGTGCATCTAGGCCCTTGTGTTCTAGTGTATATATTATCATTTGCTTTTGGCTGCCCAAGTATTCTAAAGCATATTCAACATAAATCCAAGGATGACTGGAATTGTAGTCCATAAACAGCTGGAGTAGACCACATTTTTTCCCATATACACAACATCAGCAAACTTTTCTTATGCATTACTGGTGAGCTAAAGTTTTGTTTTCACTAATTCTATGGGATGAAAAAGACCAAAATATATTTCTGAGGAAACATATTTCAGTGTGTCCTTGTATTATGTTGTACAGAAAACATTTGGGTTATATACTATTGAAAAACTTATTTTTATCACATTGAGATCAACATTCACCAGAAGAACATGTCTTTAAAGGAGAATTTACATTGTAATATCATAACTAACACCTTTTTAAAACTTGAGAGGTATTTGCTCAATTGGTCTACAATAGAGACAAGAGGGGTATGCAGCTTCTCAATATATTGTGAACCTCTCTTTTACTTAAAGGGTTAACTTGTTGGTCTTGAGTCTTGTAAAGAAAAATCTGTTATTGGATAACTATGAATGTTTATACACAGTGAATGTCAGTGCTTTGAATCACTCAACAGATGCAGTTTTCATGCAAACAATAACATATTTTTCTACCAACTGAATATGTTTCCAAATAGATCACTTTGGGACAGGTTGCTGGCTGCACAGCAGAGATTAATACATGTTTAATTCTCTAAATTGACACTAACAAAGAATGTATACAGTGTTAGTGAACCTGAAAGATACCTTTCAAATAAACAATATGTGAAGCTTGCATGTGCTTCATTGTTATAGCTTTCATTTTACTATATAATTATGTTGTGAAAATTCAGATTATGGGTATACAAGTAAATAGAATGTTCTATATGAAGGATAACAATAATGCATTGAATATAAAAGGAGCCATCCTCTAATTCTGACATCCTCATTTAAGGCAGGAGATAAACATATACAGCAGGTTCTCCTATAATAAACTCAGGTAAAATATAAAGTATGCTTACAACATTCTGCACAATTATGTCACACACCTACAGTCAAATGTTTAACTTGTTGTTTGCCAGATAGGTCTTCAACACATTGCTTTACAAATACAAGTGAATACTAATTCTATTAAAGTCTATTAAAAATGTAGTCAATTAGAAAACTAGGAAAGGGAAAAGATAAATTCACCTGCTAAGGACATACTTTGAAGGGTTAGTAATGCTTCACAAAAACATCAGCTCCATTTAATCTTCATAGAATTTGGGACATGGAGAGTGTTATTTCACTACTGTCACAGTTGTAGTTCAAGAGTAATTGAATGATAATGTATCCCCCTCCCGCCCCTTTTACCTAGTGTAAGCCACCTACTCTCAGATGTGAAATCTGTTCTTGACCAGACAGATCACAGCAAGGGACAATCTTCTTACTGTGAATATAAGGAAAACCCTGCCCCCTCCACAGGTTTTTCCTTATGTTCACTGAAGATTGTCACTCTCTGCGATCCATCTAGCCTTGCGGCTCTGAGGTGACCAATGTTACATCAATAAAAGGGGCGAGAGGGGGATACTTTATCATTCAATTACTCTTGAACTACAGCTCTGACAGTATTGAAATAACACTTCCCATGGCCCAAATACTATGAAGATTAATTGAAGCTGCTTTTATTGTGAAACATTACTATCCATTTAAAATACACAATATCAGTATTTTAATATATTATGGAATGTAAAAAAGACTCCATTAATGAAAATAATTTTTTTATGAAGACAAATAAAAGCATTGCTTACAGATGGCACACACAGTATATCCCTAATCTGCAAAGAATACATATATTGACTACCTAGATAAGTGAATATCTGTTCTAGTCACTAAAAAACATTAGTGGATCATAATAATAATAATAAACATAAAACATAGCAACACGTGTCCATCAAGTTCAGCCCATGCCATATCGCCCCTGTTGATCCAGAGGAAGGAAAGAAAAACCCTTTGAAGCTATTTCCAATGAAGTCCCAAGTACAACAATATGTCCTTCCTTTACTCCAAAAATGGCAGTCACATATTTCCCTGTGTATTGACATCCTATCTGGTTTGAAACCAACTGTCATCTTAATTCTCAATATAGTTCGGAGCTACAAAAGTATCCATTACTTTTTCATAGCAACTAAATAACTGAAAACACATACTTAAAACATAAATGCCTCAATTAAGAAAAAAATATAAAGTATAAATGAGTATGATAAACCATAATGACTCCTGTATGATCTGCAATTTAACCTTTTGAGTACCAGAGAGGCAGTCAATGTATTGGGTTGCAATGCACTGATTACTCTCTGGCACTCAAATGGTTAATATAACCAGAGTTGCATAAAGTCCATACATATATATTTAATCCACAGAGAATGAATGAATGAAAGAATGAATGAATGAATGAATGAATGTGTTTAAGCATATAGTGCCACAAGTGCATGTAGCGCTTTGGGTTTAGACAACACAGGGTTATAAGTGCTTTGCAAATTGAAACAATGGAAGTGAGGTCCCTGCCCAAAAGCTTACAATCTAAAGTGAATATGAACTGTTAGTTGTCCATACTGTTGGAAAATGAATTTTCCTAAAGTGACATGACGATGTGAATGCTGAAGATGCCACAATAAAACAATATTCCCAAACTTGTTTAATACAATATTTTCAAGCCCATTTCACTTTCAGTAAGCAACAAAATGTTATTATTCAGGCTTTTCTTTTTGTTATCCTGCTTATTGTTGATAAATATTAATCAGTGGTTTTAGCAGTGGTCCCAAATCGGGTAGATGGTAGCAACCCTTCAAATCCCTCCTCCTCCCCTTGATGCATGTGTCATGGGTTTCCCTGTCTTGTGTGGTTTTGTCCACTTCTGCATGATATACCTGATACTCAAATGGTATTAGATGATGCTTGGTGGCTGTGTCCTGTGGTCATTAGCAATATAACCAGCTGCTCTGAAAAGCAGCTCCGACTGCATGCTTGCTGATGGGCAGCTAAGGGTTTCCATGCCATTATGCATCCCTCTATCTATAAGCATATTCTCCACTCTATCTATAAGCATATCTTTATATTCTTTTACAGAATCTGATTCCTGAGTGAGATGCTGCTGACCATGCCTTGGCACAAATTGTGAAATGTTATGTTTAAATCAGGGGTCCATCAAAGTAGCAAGAATGCATTCCTCATTGCTTTTAATAGGCACTGTGTGTGGAACCTACTTAAAGCATGCTAACATGTCTGTATTGCCATTATGGTAAGATTCAGTTGCCAGGCTCCAGTTCTTACTTCAGTAAAATAATTCAGTGGAATAATTTCTCTAATTGCAGCCTAAACACAATTAACCAGCATGGTGGCCTGCTCAAAAGGTTTTTAGCAGTTCACGTAGATCACACATTGGTTGCTATTGACCACCTGACAATGATGCTCCCTCCAAAGTCTTCCAGTTTGACATTGTATACTCACTAAAGCCCTTATTCTGCTCATATAAATGCACTAGCATGTACAGTGGAATTCCACCTTGAAGGGACCTCTATTTTTAGCTGTGATGGGGAAGTTTGTTATTGTCACAATAGATTCAACTGCAGGATGTATCTACAAGAGAGTGAGTGCTCGAGTATGATGCTAGAGAATGAGGCTAGGGAATCATTGGCTGGCTGCAGGGAAATCTTGCTATGGTGATGTCCGAACTAAAGGTGCTAGCTGCAAGGCTGGATGACAAACCTCAGAAGATCTGGAAGTGAGCCCTGCATGATCCCTCTACAGAAAGCACCTACTCTCCTGCAGGGGAGAGTGAAGGCTGGGGTGCAAGGACTAGGGAATGGAGACAGAATGTGAGGGCTACAGAGAATGGCACAAACTCTCCTAGGAACCCAATCACAGAAATCTAGATAAGAAATACCCTCCTCCAAGAAAGATGGGACTAACCTGTCCAAACAACTGGAAAAACCTCTGAAGATGCAGGTGAAAACAAGGCTGAACAGCAGTAGAGCCACAGAGGAAAGAAGGAAAGATCAACAAGCTGGGGTCAGACATGTGCGAGCAGCAAATTGGATCCAAATCAGCAGACACAGGGATGGTCAGAGTTCAAGCCAATGGTTATAAACTGACTGGTAGCAATCTTGATGCAAATCAGCAGACAGAGTGATGGTCATACATGAACTGGTTGCAATCTTAATCTGAATCGGCAGAAAGTGGGGTGGCCAAAGGAGGCCAAGGTCTTACACAGGACAGAATGGCAGAGAACACTGGGGTCTCATCTAAACCACACACAAAACATAGTGAAAGTGCCCTGATGGGAAGAGGAGACTGCCTGAAGTAGATGCCAATGACTGATGTCACGATATGCATGACATGTTGGCCGTGTCTACCTGGAAGTGCAGAGACCTGCTCTGAATCAACGGAGTGGCAGGGGACTAAACTGCTCTGATGAGCAGAGGGTGACAGTTATGCTAGTGTATCGAGCATCTAAAATGAGCATAGATTGTGCAGGTGAAATTTAGCAAATCTGTGATGGTTCAGGACTCTGTGAGGAAACTGGTGTAAATTTAGGACAAGGGTAAAGCAGTGTACATACACCATATCACCTATTCTCAAGGCTGCTATTATGTTGGACCCATTATCATCAGACACAAAACTAGCTTTTAAGGAGAGGAGCAAAGCCATTCTTCTCTTAGCTCCTCTAGTTTATTTAACACATCTAGGGTTTGGTGGGATTGTCTCTCAAAACTCAGCATGCATAAAACGGCATGCTGATGGTATGGGCTACTCTGCTGCTGTGTTTTAATAATACTGTCAGAATCAGAGGCAAGCTTATTGACTGTGACCTGATTCTGCAAGCTATTTTTGCCCCCTGGTGGGAGGGCATCCAAGTGAGCAGTGACAGTCATATAGTCTTTGCTCTTCTCACTTGTCCACATATATGTTGTTGGGTGAATTTCCTTGCTGTAAGAGGCTTTTATACATTTGCCCATCACACCGACAACCTGGTTGTAAAATTCTTATGCAGCAATCCTTGAAAAATAACTGTGGCTTGGTATACGCGGGGTGCAACACATGACATGAGTTCTTTAAAACCTGTTTTCTGCAAAAGAAACTGCTGACATTTTGGCATGCTGTGGGATTATTTTTGTGAGTTTCTCAAGAACTCAGTAAGTGTTGATTGGCTGTACGTAGCTGAATTACAGTGTAACTTTCTAGCTTTAAGAACATGACTTGTTCAACTGGTGGGGGCTTTGGTATCCTATGGAAATTTATGGTCAACTGACCAGAGCTGTTCATAGGTTGCTATAGCAACATAGAGAGAAATCTAATAATAACTGGTGCGCTCCTACTGGGTTATATTATTAGTACATACATAAAAATAAAAATAAACACAAGATGCACAGTATATTAACAGTGTCCAGTTATGCAGCTTCTTCCTTGGTGTCCTAGACAGCACCTTCGCAAAACTAATGCACAGAAAACGAGAAAGAGAAGAGCGCAAAATCTGAGAGCACGTCTGAATGTCAAAATATTCCAACTCTTGTGTTATTCTGTACTCACAAGATGTATTCTTGTAAGCAGCCACATACGATCAGTATAGGAATCGCCTCAGGGTCTATCTTCGCATAAATCACATGACTTCAAGAATCGTCAGATATATGGAATATGCACACGAACCCTCCAGCAAAACCATGTGAAGCACAAAGACAAAGATCCTCTAAGTGTAATATGTTGAGCACAGCATATAATAATGCCCCCAAAAATATACCCTACTTACCAAAAGTAGGGAACAGTACACATACACATAGAGGAATTAAACTGATAATTTTATTTTTATTTATAAAAAGTTTTGGACGATATCTATCAGTTTAATTCCTCTATGTGTATGTGTACTGTTCCCTACTTTTGGTAAGTAGGGTATATTTTTGGGGGCATTATTATATGCTGTGCTCAACATATTACACTTAGAGGATCTTTGTCTTTGTGCTTCACATGGTTTTGCTGGAGGGTTCGTGTGCATATTCCATATATCTGACGATTCTTGAAGTCATGTGATTTATGCGAAGATAGACCCTGAGGCGATTCCTATACTGATCGTATGTGGCTGCTTACAAGAATACATCTTGTGAGTACAGAATAACACAAGAGTTGGAATATTTTGACATTCAGACGTGCTCTCAGATTTTGCGCTCTTCTCTTTCTCGTTTTCTGTGCTATAGCAACATCACTACTGTACAATTTCAGACCACTGAGATATAGCATCTAAAAAATTTATGTTTAAAGGGAAGCTTTCACCCCAAGTAAACTTTCTGTAGGTTGATTAGCCACTTTTTTCTTGTATACACTCTGCATTTTTTGTTATTCAGATCATTGCTGTATAGTAGATATTGAACTTAAACATTAATGTGTGACATTAGCTTGCTTGTCCATGCGGCACAAACTAGTACACCTTATGCCTCAAGGCTTACTAGTTCCACCCCTATCTGCATTTATGAAGCCCAACCCCATTCTGATGCGTAGCTCTGACCTGGTGTGCTCTTTTCGGTAAGCTTGTCCAAGTCAGAGAAAGCGCTAGTAATATACTCACAGCCTGCTTCTTTTGCCAAAAACAAATCTTACGAGAAGCGAGCTGCACTGGAACATGCTCATGGCTGAAGTAGGGAAAAAAAAAGGAGCAGTATTTTCTCCCACCCTTTTGAAGGATGTAACCGGAGAGCCCTGCCCATCAACTGCCATGTCACAAAGATGGCTGTGCTCTCCCTACAACATAGGAAGGAAATAAAGTTACCCAATCTTATATGCTTTTTAATTTTGGAGCGTTCCAACATACTCTTCTAACTATTTTTAGTGGAACACAACAATATTGGGTAAAATATAAGTAAGTGAAAGTACCGCTTTAAGATGCAATAACTTTTGAATAAAACACCTTTCAGCAGTGGGAGTACCCTTGTTTTACAAGAGGGATAAACCCTACAAAATATTTTTTTTTACATTTTAAATATTACTATCCCTTTAAAGGGATAGTAATGTTTCACAACAAAAGCAGCTTCAATTAATCTTCATAGTATTTGGGCCATGGAGAGTGTTATTTCAATACTGTCAGAGTTGTAGTTCAAGAGAAATTGAATGATAAAATATCCCCCTTTTACTGATGTAACACTGCTCAGCTCAGAGATGCAGGGCGGTGTTCAGATGGCTTGCAGAGAGGGACAATCTTCAATTAGCATAAGGGAAAAACCTGAAAAAAGTGTCAATGGGGGCAGGGTACTCATTGTTCTCACAGTAAGAAGATTGTCCCTTGCTGTGAGCTGTCTGGTCTGTGGACCAGATTCCACATCTAAGGGGAGTATTGAAATAACACTCTCCATGGCTCAAATACTATGAAGATTAATTGGAACTGCTGTTTTTGTGAAACATTACTATCCCTTTAAGGACCATAGCAGTGCACAAAGAAATTGCAAAGCAGTGTGTTGCATACCACTTGGTCCTTAAATGGTTAAGATTACCATGTGCAGCTGTCATGTATGCTTCCATATTTATACATTTGTACCCATCATCATGACCCCCCTCCTTGGCAAATTCTATAAAATATTTTAGGGTACAACTAAAGCCCAGATTGCATGTTGAGGGTGCCTTGAACAAAAAACAAAACAAAAAAAATGAGAACCACTGCACTGTATAAAATTGCCTTGCAAATAAAATAATACAAATTGTAGTTATTATTTTACAAAGCTGGATTAGAAATGAATGCCAAGGATTTGCCTGTATGCCAACAACATGTTATAATGCCTTATTTAAAAAGTTACAGCAACACCTGGGGGACTTTGGAGCAGCGTCTGGAGAAGCTTAAAGTAAGGAAGGTTTCACATCTATTGTGTTTGGTGCAATCCATTATGTACTAAATACGGCAGCATGGCAACAGAGCAAAGGATGCAGTGCTTACAGAACTGTCACTGAAACCCAACAAGCATACATAATACTTTGAAAACCTCTCCCGGAAAAAGCTGGATTGGTTCTGATATTTATACATTGAAGGAAAAGCACGGATAGCAATTTCTTTTAACTGGCAGCTACTGAATGCTAAATGTAGCAAACTATTATATGGGGTAGATACAGTAAATCCTATAGATACAGTAAATCCTTTCACTCTCAAATATACATTTTTTATTTGCATAAACCCATTGAGTGCCAGATGATTCATACTATTTTTCTGAACTATATATAATATTTTTTCAATTTGAAGTACCAAATATCATAATATACTTTTTATTATTAAAAAAAAGGTGGCCATATTCAGTATCCCCAAGTACCCTCACAAAAAACCCTGTTCTGCACACCCTCACCATTAAATTTTTTAAACTTTGGGCATTATATATAAAGTCAAAGGGGTCAATTTACAATGATGACTGCTAAATCAAGAGCCGCATTCTACTTTTAGGCCCTGTGTCTGCCCATCACTTATTTACTAACACCAACGTTCCTCCCCTTAACATCTTTTCACCTATTTAACAAATTGCCTATTTTAACACATTTTTGCCTATATTTCCTATAGGTACTACATTTTCCACTCTAATATTACTTCTTCTGAGGGTTGAAGTTTAGAAATAAGTGGCTGAAAGTCAAAGTTTTTCCTACATAAAAATATGGCTTGAAAAATGTGTTAGCATGCAGAATGCATTTGTCCTTTGCCTACACTTTCTTGCTTAGGTTCACTGGCACATATTCATGATGATGTCAAGTAATAAAAAAATAAAGTACAACCTACAATGTGGCAGATGTGTATTGTAGTGGTGGTGGTGGGGGGGCTGGAATGTGTATGTATTTTTACCAATGGCTATCCTCCTTCTCAGATTATTGACACACATTACTTATCTGTCATAGCAGTGGTCCCAAGTGGGGTAGATGGTGGCAACCTTTCTTCACATCCCTCCTCCACCTCCTCATCTGTGCTGCTGTTAATATATTTGTCCTGGCTTTGTCTGTCATGTGTGGTTTCTTCTATCTGATACACAGATGGTATGAGATGTCAGTTCATTTTTAAGAATGTTAGTCTCCCAACATTGCTGCTTGATGACTGATAGGGTGACTGCGTGTTTTTGACACATCTGCCTGTCCAGGGTCAGACTTTCCAGGGTCAGACAAACTGCATCCTCCCTAGGAACAGAGGGATCATCATCATTGATTGCACAAGCTGCAGCAACCATTGCTGAAGTCCGTTTTTGAACTACTAATTTACTCTCACGCCTCTGCACTGCTCCACCCCTCCCCCTTCCCCTTGTGCGTTTGCTGGACATTACGCAACTAAACTGTTTTTTTTTTACTGTACGGTACACAACACAACTGATGGAGCTGTATGAAGCCTTGCCTAAGCCCAGTCACCTAATATATTTAGTTCTTCATTCTTTTTTATTTATTTATTTTTTTCATTTTTTTTTTAAGTTGTCTACCCTGTTGTGTTATCACAGTTTGTCCAAAAAAAATTATAACTGAAAAACAAAATCATCAACTTCTTTCCCCAGACTTCCCCACCCAGCACAGGGACAATAACAGCAAGATCAGCAAGCAAATAGGTCCCTAGCTGCCTGTGTCTTGTCAGTCAGACACATGGAATTTTGGAGTATTTGGGGTCAACCTCCTTCCTCCCTTCTTCTCCCCAGAGTGCCCCACTGATTCTCCTAAAACACACTTACACAGAACAAATGTCCTACTAAAAGATTCCCTAAACTACACTTCAATGGCATGCTGTGAGAGTCTGACAGACTTTTATATGGCTGTAGAAAACTTTCATGTGGGGGAGAAAATTTTTCTTCCCTTTGATTTCAATGGGTGAAAAAGGTGGGAAAAAGCAGAAAAATAGCACTTTTCATGGGAAATTATTTGCCAAGTGGAAAGTGCCATTACTCGCTGATTTCAGTTTGAGGCGAAAATTTTCACCCATCCCTACTGATGCATTAAGCACTAAGGTATGATAAAGATCATATGCACTAAAATACATTAATTAATTAATTAAACTAATGTATGTGTACAAAAGTGTTGAGTGTATCATTTGTGGAATTGTGTGCTCCATGAGATCATCTTATCGTTTTAAACTGAATATCTCAAAACATGCAATTTATACAATTTTGCATTTGTAACTAAACAAACGACAAGTCTACTTCTTACCTATTCCTGTTAAGGACCATCCATGGGCTCATTTGGGGGAGAAAATTTTTCTTCCCTTTGATTTCAATGGGTGAAAAAGGTGGGAAAAAGCAGAAAAATAGCACTTTTCATGGGAAATTATTTGCCAAGTGGAAAGTGCCATTACTCGCTGATTTCAGTTTGAGGCGAAAATTTTCACCCATCCCTACTGATGCATTAAGCACTAAGGTATGATAAAGATCATATGCACTAAAATACATTAATTAATTAATTAAACTAATGTATGTGTACAAAAGTGTTGAGTGTATCATTTGTGGAATTGTGTGCTCCATGAGATCATCTTATCGTTTTAAACTGAATATCTCAAAACATGCAATTTATACAATTTTGCATTTGTAACTAAACAAACGACAAGTCTACTTCTTACCTATTCCTGTTAAGGACCATCCATGGGCTCATTTGGCTATAGTCTTTATTATAAATCTGCCTCCAACTCAAAGCAAAACCACCATCCTAGTTGCCAACTTATTTTCTAAACAAGCGTACTTCATAGTCCTGTCCAAATTACCTACCTCTCAAACTCTACCTGAACTCTTTTTTAAAATAGCTTTTATGGCCTTCTTCAAAATCTTATCTCTAATAGGAGGTCTCAATCTGGATATTAATTTTGGAGAGCCCTCTGCAGACCGCTAGAAATCATCCTGCTCTTTTCCTGCTTATCTCCACAGCTGATGACCAATCGGGCACTCCAGCAATATCTCAGAATGTTTATTGCTTCTGACCAATACAATTGGGTTTCCTTATTTTCTATAGCTGATTTCTTTTTCCAAAATACCTATAAAAAATCTACTCAGTCTACGCCCTTTGTCTCTGGTCTTGGTTTCTATCTCTGTACTTCCTAATTTGTAGTCCTCTGGAATACCTTCAGCTGATAATATGTTTCATAATATTCAAGTTCATTGCAAGGATATCCAAAAACAACTTCTTGCTTCCAAACAAAAATAAAATAGATCTGCTGAAAAACAGAGAACCGATGCCCCCAATCTTCTTCCTGGAGGTCAAGTATGGCTGCTTATCCAAAATTTGAAGCTTTTCCTGGCCTTGAATAAATGTGGTCATCATTTTATTAAACCCTTCAAAATCCTGTCTCAGGTCAAATATTCCTCCCCTGAACTTGACTTACCTTCTTCAGCTTGAAATGTGTATTATGGAACAAGTATGCCAAGAAGATCAAGCCTCCCCCTATCTCTCTTTCTCATGGACAGGAAGAATACACTGTCCACAAGATTTTAGATTCTAAGTGGTTTTGGAATAAACGTTTTAATGTTATGGAGTGGAATGGTTATAGATATGAGGAGAGGAGTTTGAGATCCATGTTCACCTCTGAATTTCCACAAGCTCATCCCAACAAGCTGCTGGAGTGGGGCAGAGTCATGTCTTACTGTTTGTGACCCTCTGGTAGTAATGTTTTCCACCTCATACATGTCTTTTTGCTTTTTGTTACTCTTTGCTCATGCTTTCAACTATTCCATCCTTGCACATGTATGCAAATCCATGTCTTAGGAGTAATATGTATGCAGTTTGGTTCCGCTCTGTGAACACAATATTCAGACCAATATTCAGACATACACAGCCTATATAAACCTGTCAATTATTTTCCTCACTGTCTGTTAAAAGTTAGCTTGTCTTCTCTTGGGTGTTCTCTTATCTGTTTTCTAGGTAGAATTCTGTCTGATTTACAGTGTACTGCCTCAGCCTGCCTTGCATTTAAAAACCTCTCCACCTGCTGTACCTTCTGCATATCCAACCACTTCTGAACCATTGCCTGTCCTGACCCCTGGCTTGACTGATTTTAATTCTGGTTTTCCTCCTTGTACTACAATGCTCTTCGGACTCAATGCCCTAATGCCCACACTAACCTGAAGACTCCACCCCTGGGGACAGTGGATGTTGAGATAAAGACATCCACCTGTTTTCTTTTTTTTCATCTCCTCTGCATCACAAATTCAATCTATTACAGTTATGGTATCATGAGTATAGATTGGTGAAAAGTTTTTCTGTAGGAATTTTGGCAGAAAACCAGTAATTATACACTTTTCCATGGAAACTCTCATGGATATAAATCCTCAAAATTTCCTCCATTTTTTTATTAACCCGAAGAAATTTCAGTGGTTAGAATCTGTATGTGTGGTTACAGCAAAGTGGCACTATGACTACCATGGAACAAGGCTAGGGGGTTAGTGTGTGTAGTTCTAAAGCTACCCATGAAATAAGAAACCTCTGGGAGTCAGTATGTATGGTTCTGTGGCTACAGTGGGACCTGAGGATCACAGCAGTGTTAGCAATATAAGGCTCTCCAGATGCTTCAAGACTACAATTCCCACAATTCCCTGCCTGCATTTGCCCATGCCAATTACCATGTGTGTGATAGTATGTGTGGTCCTGTGATTACCACCAGAGCAGTGAGACAAGGCTTGTGGTCAGTCTGGTGGCTCTATGGCTAATATAAGACTAGGCTTCAGTCAGTATGTATGAAATGGAACAACGCTGGGGAATGCAGAGATGCAAAAAGGAAAAATAGCAGAAGGCAAAAAGTGCTGTTTTCATTACTTTCATCTTTTTTGGGTGAAGGTTTTCATCCATTCCTAATCAGAATGCATTTCATGGGCCACTACGAAGGACCTCACAGAGGTGGCCAAAATGGTAACTGAAAAAGATTACCAAGATTAGCTTTTGTCAGTATACACCTCACTTTTGCAGTCATTGGATGCTGTTGTTGATGTGCTGTGTAGTATAGCCTCTACACAACATGTGCTTTCTATCAGCACTCCTGCTTCAAATCCTGTTCTTGCAGCAGGAAAAACCTTCTGCAATGTCAAATGAATTATGGCAAAAAGGTGTTATGACTATAGCAGGATTTTGTTTTAGTATTAAAATGCAGTGATGCTTTTTTCCCAATGAATAGAGTTAATCTCGGCACTCTAGAAAATGTAATTCAATTGCATGGGATCATTCAATTATTTTTTATTTTTGACAGAGAGATGTGCAGTGCATTGTTTTGCAATGCAATGGACAACATTTTGGTACTCAAAGAGGTAAATCTCAAGAGTATCCCCATGGGCACTCAGCTCCAGTACATGGGACAAGCCAACAAGTGGGGAATTAACCCCCTGAGAACCAGAGATGTGCACAACTTATTGCTTCACAATGCATTGCACACTCCTCTGTGCCACAAAGAGTTAAGGATATACTTAAAGGGATAGTAATACTTGCAAACTACTAATCCCCATATTGTAGCTTTGTTAAAAAGAAACTTATTGCCCCAGTGTCATCTCTCAAAACCTTAGGGTTTGATAGATGATAGCTCTCAAAGTTCCCCCCTCCCCCCACTCGGGGGAGAAGAAGGGAGGAAGGAGGTTGACCCCAAATACTCCAAAATTCCATGTGACTGACTGGCAGGACACAGGCAGCTAGGGACCTATTTGCATGCTCTATCTTGCTGTTATTGTCTCTGTGTTGGGTGGGGAAGTCTGGGGAAAGAAGCTGATGATTTTGTTTCTCAGTTATAATTTTTTTTTGGATATACTGTGATAAGACAATAGGGTAGACAATTAAAAAAAAAATAAAGACATTAATAAATAAAAAAATAATAAAGAACTAAATATATTAGGTGACAATGACAGACAACAGACTGGGCTTAGGAAAGGCATCATACAGCTCAATCAGTTGTGTTGTATACCGTAGAGTAAAAAAAACACAGTGTAGTTGGGTAATGTCCAGCAAACGCACATGGGGAAGGGAAAGGGGGAGGAGTGGAGCAGTGCAGGGATGTGAGAGTAAAGTAGTAGTTCAAAAACTGACTGCAGTAATGATTGCTGCAGTGTGTGCAGTCAATGATGATGATCCCTCTACTCCAAGGAAGGATGCAGTTTGTCAAGGTCCCAGCAAAACTAGTTCCAGCACCACCAGTGCCAATAGAAATAAAGAACCATATAAGAAGAACACTGAAAATGACAACAAGTCACATTCAAGTGTTGATGATGCTGGCAATAGCATAATAGAGGAAGGTGTAGCAGCTGAACTGCTGCTGCATCAGATAGTGAGACAAACAAGCACCAAAACACCCATCCTCAAAGTAGTAGGGAACTTTGTTACAGTAAAAGTAAAAAGAAATGGTTTGAGCCCTCCAAAAGCTTACAGGAAAATAAGGGTAGTAGGCAAGAATTGTCAGGTGATGCTGATGCTGCTGAGGATGACCTAATGATGTCTGATAATGATGCAAATATAGAATATATCCCTCCAGCATCCTTCTCTTGTTCAGATACAGATGAAGTTGAGAGTGAGGATGATGACAGGGCTATAAGATTAGCAGAAAGTCAAAGGCTGAATCTTCCACCACTTTTAAGGAGCACTGTGCCTGTCTATAAACTGTTTGAGAAAGCCATTGGAAATGTGACGCTGGACAAGCACAGATGTCAAAAAGCCCACAGTCACCCTATCAGTCATCATCAGCATCATTTCCTCCTAGTCCCACTCAGCCACACACCCCTGTTTTGAGTACCCAGCAACAGCAACACAGGCTAACATCCACAATGTTAGGTATGATGAGTGCCTCTGCTGCTGCTGCTCTAAGTGCTGCACCTTTGACATCTAGTGGTAGTGGCAGTAGAACTGCATCAGACTCTAACCCCAGTAGTAATAGTAGCAGCAGCAGCACCTCAGGAACCCCTCATTCCATGAAGTATGGAGATACTTCACTCAGGATCCTCCAGCTAAGCATGCTGCTATCTGTTGTCTGTGCAAAAAGCACGTGAACAGGGGGAAAGCAGGCTTACACCTAGACCTAGATCTGACCTGAAGCACAACCACAGGTCTAACTGGGAGACACACTATCAGCAGGCCAAAGGTGCCACAACTAGCAGCAGCAGAAGCACTTTAAAAAGTTCCCAGGACTCTAGGGCAGAAAAAAGAAGTAGTGAAGTTATTTATGTGTCAGAGAGTGTGCTACTGCCAGTGCCAACAGTTAGTTCATTCCAAATAACACCTATGGCTCCTGCTGCAGAGGAGTATGACAGACAAAGCCAGGACAAATATATTTCCAGCAGCACAGATGAGGAGGTGGAGGAGGGATGTGAAGAAGGGTTTCCACCATCTACCCTACTTGGGACCACTGCTATGAGCGACAAGTAATATGTGCCACTAATCTGAGAAGGAGGATAGAGATTTGACGCAAACATGACAATAGTAAAAAATATATACGTACACAAATCACACCATACCAGCCAGCCCCCCCCTACAATACACATCTGCCACATTGTAGGATGTATTTTTTTTAAAAAAATCTCTTGACATCATCCTGAATATGTGCCAGTGTCACTTAAGAAGGAAGTTAGTGTTGTGGGCAAAGGACAAATACGTTCTGCATGCTAACACATTTTTCAAGGCATATGTTGCTGTAGGACTCACAACATTGACTTTCAGACACATATATAAACTACAGCCATCAGAAGAAGTAATATTACAATGGGAAATGTAGTACGTATAGGAAATATAGGTGAAAAATGTGTTAAAATAGGTGAAAAGGAGGACATTTTTGCATAGGTGGAAAGGTGAAGATGTTCACGGATAAAGTGAAAAATCAGCAAGTTTTCGGGAAAAGTCATGCGGGAAATTTTTCACACCTTCCGCCCATGCCTAAAGAGCAGTTAAGGCATGTTAACATTTTTTTTATTGAAACGTAGAAGCATACAAATTAGTAAACAAAGAAAAACTTTTAATTACAATGACAAAGGTACAGAAATGCAATGTGATAGAGATACATAAGTAACGTAGCCAAATCTGTAATACAGTACTTTAAAACATATTGAAAAATATGTAATCTGGAGAAATCAGTGATATAATTTGAATGAAGTTACATAGCATGGAGAAAGTAAAGGAGGAGGGAGAGGGGAAAACCCACCAAAAAAACCCAAACAATAAAAAACATACCCGTCGACCTCCCCCAAACTCAGGGTGCCGAAAGGAAGACTGAAAAAATTATAAGGACATTAGTTATATTAAGCACCAACACCAAATGCAAGGACCTCAAGACACCAGATAATTCCTGAACATTTACCAGCTCTCCCATAAGGACCGAAACTCTGCTGCATCACCCTGTAAGATAGCAAAGCATTTCTCCATCTCCAGGGTATAATCAACTTTGGAATACCATACTTCAATGGATGGAGTCTCTTGGGATAAGGCCTGTTTTCTGATATTCTTTTCTATGTTTGCAAGATTGCAAGTATACTGCTTCAAGCTATGAATCACAGAACTTTTAACAAACAACATCAATTCCCTAACATCTTCCCCAAGCAAATAGTATCATAGGGTTCATACACAATACCATAATCACCCCTCAATGGTATGAGTGTCATATTGCAAAGACATATTCTTATGCCTATGAATAAAGCAGATAGTATAGCTAATTAGGATAAATAATGACACTTTATGGGCTAAATCCATCTCTTTGTTTTAGAAATGTGCTGTCGAGGTTTCATAAAAAAACATGAAAGTCAATGGAATGTGCATATTACATTATGATTAGGGATAAGCAAAATGACTGCAATTTATTTTAAGGATTGATCTGGGGAATCTGGACAAAAGTCTATATCTATCCAAATCAGTTCGAAAATAATGACACAGGGATAGAGGAAAGATGGAGACAGGGCAAGGGATGTCCACAAGCGTGCAGGAAAAGGAGAGGAGAAAAGCAGGTGTCAGTTGTGAGAGGGGTCCAGTAGGCAGAGAATGTTTAGAGGGAAATGGAGAGGACAAGGAAGCATACCAAAGACAGCTGAACCAGAGTGTCCTGGAGGGGATGTGATTGGGCTAATGACATGAACTAAGTGGCGTGAACTAAGGACATGGAAGGAAGGGAGTGGATCAATGATATGAAAGGAAAGGGAGTGGACCAGGGGCATGGAAGGGAGGTTAGTGTACAAAGAACATGGAAGGGAGGGTATCAGTTTGGAAGAGATGGAAGGGAAGCATGCAGGCTGTGTGGCATGGAGGGGAGTGGACTGCAAGAGATGGAAAGACCCTTGGGTGAGGAAGGGGATATTGTTAATTGGATGGGGGAATGTGGTAATGGGGAGGTTTCATGCCTTTCTTAGATGACTAACCTGGATGGTAAGATGCTGTGAATGTATTTACATGAACCAATTTATTTTACATTACAAATATAGGCCAAAAATAACAGACATTTCTCCACCTCTTATGAACTGGGTGGAACCCAGGTGTTCTCAGCATTCTTTGAATATTAAATATGAGAGGAATTCTGGGGCAAACCAGCTACACCATAGGGAACAAATAAAACTCATACTGATTTAACACCCTTGCATGTTAGAGGTGTTCCACCTCTAACACTTTGCTTTGCAGTGCTTTGGAGACCTGGTTAGTATCAAGGATTAACAGACCCATTTATATCAATGGAATTTAATGAATTTAGATTTTTCTGTGCACTGGGGCAAACTATATACTGTATTAAGCTCTCTCTGATCTGCATGGCAGGCAGTGGGATACTGGAACTGATCTATAGTCACACTTGTTTATTAATATTTTAACCAATTTAAAGATCTGAAATGAGTATCCAGGACCTATAGTAATATAACATTCATTTTTATGAATATAAGCCTTTTTACCAGTGCACCAAGAGTTGATGGGTTATATGGAAGCTGCCACATATCACAAAATAAGAGTGTGATTATTACACTGCATCTCACACAAACACACACATACACACACACGCACACACACTCTCTCCCATTTAACTCCTATGTATTATGCATGGGTGGGTTAATACTGCTTCACATTTACTCATTCTCCTCCATCAACACAGTGTTCTGGGAGCGGGAGGGAAAAGCACTGTACCAGCAATCTAATATGAGGCAAGTATGCTGTGTTGGATTTTAACCCTTAGTAACATAATAACAAAATTGATGAGGCTGTATAAAAAACATGCATCCATCAAAGTCAGCCCATGCCGCATCATCTCTATTGATCCAGAAGAAGGCAAAATGAAAAACAAAACAAAACATTGAAGCCAATTTCAATGAAGCTTCAAGTAGGTAGAAGCATTCCATCCTGACTCCAAATGGCAGTTGGATGAACATCCTATCTGCTTTAAAACCAGCTGTCATTATTCTCAATATTGCTCTGAGCTAGAAAGGTATATATTACTTTTTTTGAAAGCAGCTGCAGTATTTGCAAGCACAGCATCTCATCACATCCTTTGTTTTAGCCAAAAAAACCTTTCCTTTAGTGTTAATGGAAAACCTCTTGTGTTTTGCTTAGCTGTTTGAGTAAATATTTCCTTAGAACAGTGTTTATCAATGTTAGTCCTTGGAGCACACCAACATGTCAACTTTTAGAGATTTCCCTGCTTAATCATAGGTGAGTATTCAGTGGGTCAGTTATTGTGGTTGAGCTGCCTGTGCTCAATTAGGGATATCCCAAAAACCTGAACTGTTGATGTGCCCCGAGACTTCTCTAGAGAGTTTGTTGTATTGATCACAAGCATATTTGTAAATTGTAATCATATCACCCCTTAGATCTAATGTAAACAAACCCAGGCAGACTGGTCTCTCTTTATAACTCAGATCCTCCAATCCCTTTATCAGTTTTTGCTGAATTTCTCTGCACATTTGCCAGTTCAGTAATGTATTTTTGTAGAACTGGAATCCATTTTCTAGAGATGGCTTTACCAAGGATTTATATAGAGGTAGAATTACATTTCTATCCTGTACATTTGTATCCTTTTTATACAGGATAGTACCCTATTGGCTTCTGTGTCATTTGGGTGACACTGCACACTGCTATGAATATCAGTACCCATAATATTGTCTCTAACAAGGATTTCCCAAGTAGTTTCCCATTTAGTGTATATGTAGCATGTTTATTTCTGCAGCCCAAATACATAACATTACATGTATCTATATTAAACCTCATGTGACACTTATACTAATTCACTCAGTTTATCCAAATCTTTCTGCTTAGAAAAGAATCATCCTCCTCTGCATGAATTTCCTTACCACACCTTAGTGTCATCAGCATATACTGAGACAATACTTTCAATACCTACTTCTAGATCATTAATTAACAACTTAAAAAGCAATGGGCCCAGGACTGAACCCTGTGACACACCACTTACAACTTTAGACCAGTTTGAAGTTTGTCAAAGTCCCAGAAAAGCTAGTTCCAGCACCACCAGTGCCAGTAGAAATAAAGAACCATATAAAGAACACTGAAGAACACTACCAGACTACCTAAGCAGTATGCTCACTCCTGCTCTCCATACTAACTATAACCTCCGCTTGACTGCTCACTGTGTATACCACAATACAAGAAAGAAGCATGAAGTTCTGCCTTCTCCTTCAGAGCTCCAAAGGCCTGGAACAATCTGCCTGAAATAATCAAATCTGCTCCCAGTCCAAAATCCTTAAAAGTAAAGGCTTCTTTATACCTAAAAACATTGTAACTGTAATATAACAGTGTAACTGTATATAATTTTAAGATTCCATATATATGTATATTCATAGGTGTAGCTATGTATATATAATAACATGTAATATATAATGTTTCTCAATTTGTGTAAATATGTAACCCTTTACTGAAAACTATCCAGGACATACTTGAAAATGAGAGAAATCTCAATGTATTCTTCCTGGAAAAACATTTTCTAAATAAATAAAAGAGGACAACAAGTCACATTCAAGTGCTGATGATGCTGGCAATAGCATAATAGAGGAAGGTGTAGCAGATGAACTGCCTGCTGCATCAGATAG